>CM054005.1:4833321-6035983 GCA_028641665.1 Chelonus formosanus
TAAAATTCAGTAGAGTTTTAATATATGAAATATTTTTATTGAATAAATGGTTATAATTTGAGGATGGAGGTGCGGTCAGACAACTCATTTGTCGTGTAGTAGGGCATTTATTTCTACCAAGAGCAAACTTCACTTGTTCTACTTATTACGATGTTGATGAGAATCAATTTATGAACAAATACCAATGTAATAGGAATTACAATTATATGGAGACATAGGAAAAGTGAGAGCAATAAAATTATCGATTATCAACGAGTAGAGAGTCTCTACGGGGATTCGTACGGGGTGAGTCAGAAGGGTTACCTTCTCAAAGGGACGATAGGTGACAATAAAAGCTTTACTTACCTTCAGAAAGCTCGAGGTCTAATTCTGCAAGCTTCTCCCGTACATCCTCCGGAAGTTTGTTGATGTCGATGTTGAATTCGGCCATCGCTAGGCCATCCGCAATTCGGAAAAATCACTAATTTTACTGCTAGACATTCCACTACCCGTCACCACTCTACGGCCATCTTGCTCTCGTCTGACACTGACTCTTTGATGCTTCGTCAAGCCCACTGGCGGCGACACATGCCTGCATGTATGAACGAATCGTATACCACCACCTTCACTACTTTGCATTCATGTGCATTGTTGTCAACCGGCAGATAACCCGCATGAATGGTCTGAGTAAAAAAAATTATCATTTTTTAAATTTAGGTATAGATTTTGCACATAGAATATATCATTACAATTTATTAAATTAAGGTAGAGCTGATACTTGAGTTTCTATGAGGTTAGAAACTTTGTGATCAGATTGAGGGAAAAATGAAATATTTTATAAGCAATATTCGAATCTAATATAACAGAACAATGTATATTCTAACTAAAATATATTGTAAGAAATAATTAATTGATTGATTAATTTCATTAAACAGAACATTGGTGCATTGAAAGGTTATATATTGCTATATTATTATTTTAAATTGTGATAGTTGTATATTCCGATAAAAGTTGCACTACATTTAAACGACATCTGATAAACAACAGAGAGAAGACTAAGAGTAGCAATGCCGTTTAAAAAAAAATTTCTATAACATGTCGCCCCCGTTTCCAATTTTTCAATTCCGCCGAACTACTAAGCCAAGAAGAGCCGGTATAACAGTCAAGTTCTCACTATCTGTTTTACCACCCAGGTTACCACGTTCTGTTTGATCTTAATTGCAAAATCAATTTTCGGTATTATGGATGTTTTCTTCTAATAATGAGTAAGAAATCACTTCTCCATTGTCTCCAGAATATGCTGTGACCATTGAAACCCATTAGAAAAGAATGCCTACTATTCCGAATTTGGGTGAAAACAGATAAACTGAGTATGAAGTAGTTAACGTTACGTATGCCCAACAGAAAGACAGTGATTTCAATTAAAAAATTCTGTAAAACCGAAAGTTGCTCGAAAATTAGCATGAATCGTGATCTAATCATAATTTTTTTAAGTGAATTCAAAAGCGCTTGCTCTCAGGAATCCATTGATATGCTTGTTTTCGACGTACGTTTGACAGATCCGTAGTTATGGCGCTTTAAAAATTTCATGCAACCGGAAGTGGGGCCAAATTCAGCATAAATCGTGTGCTAATCGTGATTTCGAGGAGTGAATTAGAAAGCTCTCGCTCTCAGGAATCCATTGATATGCTTATTTTCTATTTTCGCCCTATACATTCCGAGTTATCGGCGAAAAACAAAATTATGCTGCGGCGAATCATAAAAAAACCTTTAAACGCTTATATCTCGAAAACTATGAGAGATACGACATTTTTGACGGGGGTGTACCAATAGGGGGGTACGAAATTATCAGCTTTGGTCCCGATCTTTCGTATGAGCCCTCGATGACCTCCATAAAAAAACATGTTTCGAACATATTCATAAAATTATGTTCTCCAATATTTATCGAATATCTCTGAATCAATGAGACCTCTAGAGTCAACAGCTAGATTTTTGGAACGCTCTCGTCTCGATGTTGCCGATCGTGTCATGATTTTTATGATTTACACATAAAATATGATTTTTTTCTGGGAACCAGGAAGTTTCATCAATATTCTAGTTTGAGAATCAAAACTAAGTGTGGAGACGCTCAGAAACGATAGTTCCGCGTCAATATTGATAAAAGCCGGTATTTTACTCGAGAATTCGATTTAACCGGAAGTAGGGCCAAATTTAGCATAAATCGTGTGCTTATCGTGATTTCGAGGAGTGAATTAGAAAGCTCTCGCTCTCAGGAATCCATTGATATGCTTGTTTTCCATGTACGGCCAACAGATCCGTAGTTATTGCGCTTTAAAAATTTCATGCAACCGGAAGTGGGGCCAAATTTAGCATAAATCGTGTGCTAATCGTGATTTCGAGGAGTGAATTAGAAAGCTCTCGCTCTCAGGAATCCATTGATATGCTCGTTTTCCATGTACGGCCAACAGATCCGTAGTTATTGCGCTTTAAAAATTTCATGCAACCGGAAGTGGGGCCAAATTTAGCATAAATCGTGTGCTAATCGTGATTTCGAGGAGTGAATTAGAAAGCTCTCGCTCTCAGGAATCCATTGATATGCTCGTTTTCCATGTACGGCCAACAGATCCGTAGTTATTGCGCTTTAAAAATTTCATGCAACCGGAAGTGGGGCCAAATTTAGCATAAATCGTGTGCTAATCGTGATTTCGAGGAGTGAATTAGAAAGCTCTCGCTCTCGGGAATCCATTGATATGCTTGTTTTCCATGTACGGCCAACAGATCCGTAGTTATTGCGCTTTAAAAATTCCATGCAACCGGAAGTGGGGCCAAATTTAGCATAAATCGTGTGCTAATCGTGATTTCGAGGAGTGAATTAGAAAGCTCTCGCTCTCAGGAATCCATTGATATGCTTATTTTCTATTTTCGCCCTATACATTCCGAGTTATCGGCGAAAAACAAAATTATGCTGCGGCGAATCATAAAAAAACCTTTAAACGCTTATATCTCGAAAACTATGAGAGATACGACATTTTTGACGGGGGTGTACCAATAGGGGGGTACGAAATTATCAGCTTTGGTCCCGATCTTTCGTATGAGCCCTCGATGACCTCCATAAAAAAACATGTTTCGAACATATTCATAAAATTATGTTCTCCAATATTTATCGAATATCTCTGAATCAATGAGACCTCTAGAGTCAACAGCTAGATTTTTGGAACGCTCTCGTCTCGATGTTGCCGATCGTGTCATGATTTTTATGATTTACACATAAAATATGATTTTTTTCTGGGAACCAGGAAGTTTCATCAATATTCTAGTTTGAGAATCAAAACTAAGTGTGGAGACGCTCAGAAACGATAGTTCCGCGTCAATATTGATAAAAGCCGGTATTTTACTCGAGAATTCGATTTAACCGGAAGTAGGGCCAAATTTAGCATAAATCGTGTGCTTATCGTGATTTCGAGGAGTGAATTAGAAAGCTCTCGCTCTCAGGAATCCATTGATATGCTTGTTTTCCATGTACGGCCAACAGATCCGTAGTTATTGCGCTTTAAAAATTTCATGCAACCGGAAGTGGGGCCAAATTTAGCATAAATCGTGTGCTAATCGTGATTTCGAGGAGTGAATTAGAAAGCTCTCGCTCTCAGGAATCCATTGATATGCTTGTTTTCCATGTACGGCCAACAGATCCGTAGTTATTGCGCTTTAAAAATTTCATGCAACCGGAAGTGGGGCCAAATTCAGCATAAATCGTGTGCTAATCGTGATTTCGAGGAGTGAATTAGAAAGCTCTCGCTCTCAGGAATCCATTGATATGCTTGTTTTCCATGTACGGCCAACAGATCCGTAGTTATTGCGCTTTAAAAATTTCATGCAACCGGAAGTGGGGCCAAATTTAGCATAAATCGTGTGCTAATCGTGATTTCGAGGAGTGAATTAGAAAGCTCTCGCTCTCAGGAATCCATTGATATGCTTGTTTTCGACGTACGGCCGACAAAACCGTAGTTATTGCGCTTTAACAATTTCATGCAACCGGAAGTGGGGCCAAATTCAGCATAAATCGTGTGCTAATCGTGATTTCGAGGAGTGAATTAGAAAGCTCTCGCTCTCAGGAATCCATTGATATGCTTATTTTCTATTTTCGCCCTATACATTCCGAGTTATCGGCGAAAAACAAAATTATGCTGCGGCGAATCATAAAAAAACCTTTAAACGCTTATATCTCGAAAACTATGAGAGATACGACATTTTTGACGGGGGTGTACCAATAGGGGGGTACGAAATTATCAGCTTTGGTCCCGATCTTTCGTATGAGCCCTCGATGACCTCCATAAAAAAACATGTTTCGAACATATTCATAAAATTATGTTCTCCAATATTTATCGAATATCTCTGAATCAATGAGACCTCTAGAGTCAACAGCTAGATTTTTGGAACGCTCTCGTCTCGATGTTGCCGATCGTGTCATGATTTTTATGATTTACACATAAAATATGATTTTTTTCTGGGAACCAGGAAGTTTCATCAATATTCTAGTTTGAGAATCAAAACTAAGTGTGGAGACGCCCAGAAACGATAGTTCCGCGTCAATATTGATAAAAGCCGGTATTTTACTCGAGAATTCGATTTAACCGGAAGTAGGGCCAAATTTAGCATAAATCGTGTGCTTATCGTGATTTCGAGGAGTGAATTAGAAAGCTCTCGCTCTCAGGAATCCATTGATATGCTTGTTTTCCATGTACGGCCAACAGATCCGTAGTTATTGCGCTTTAAAAATTTCATGCAACCGGAAGTGGGGCCAAATTCAGCATAAATCGTGTGCTAATCGTGATTTCGAGGAGTGAATTAGAAAGCTCTCGCTCTCAGGAATCCATTGATATGCTTATTTTCTATTTTCGCCCTATACATTCCGAGTTATCGGCGAAAAACAAAATTATGCTGCGGCGAATCATAAAAAAACCTTTAAACGCTTATATCTCGAAAACTATGAGAGATACGACATTTTTGACGGGGGTGTACCAATAGGGGGGTACGAAATTATCAGCTTTGGTCCCGATCTTTCGTATGAGCCCTCGATGACCTCCATAAAAAAACATGTTTCGAACATATTCATAAAATTATGTTCTCCAATATTTATCGAATATCTCTGAATCAATGAGACCTCTAGAGTCAACAGCTAGATTTTTGGAACGCTCTCGTCTCGATGTTGCCGATCGTGTCATGATTTTTATGATTTACACATAAAATATGATTTTTTTCTGGGAACCAGGAAGTTTCATCAATATTCTAGTTTGAGAATCAAAACTAAGTGTGGAGACGCTCAGAAACGATAGTTCCGCGTCAATATTGATGAAAGCCGGTATTTTACTCGAGAATTCGATTTAACCGGAAGTAGGGCCAAATTTAGCATAAATCGTGTGCTTATCGTGATTTCGAGGAGTGAATTAGAAAGCTCTCGCTCTCAGGAATCCATTGATATGCTTGTTTTCCATGTACGGCCAACAGATCCGTAGTTATTGTGCTTTAAAAATTTCATGCAACCGGAAGTGGGGCCAAATTTAGCATAAATCGTGTGCTAATCGTGATTTCAAGGAGTGAATTAGAAAGCTCTCGCTCTCAGGAATCCATTGATATGCTCGTTTTCCATGTACGGCCAACAGATCCGTAGTTATTGCGCTTTAAAAATTTCATGCAACCGGAAGTGGGGCCAAATTCAGCATAAATCGTGTGCTAATCGTGATTTCGAGGAGTGAATTAGAAAGCTCTCGCTCTCAGGAATCCATTGATATGCTTGTTTTCCATGTACGGCCAACAGATCCGTAGTTATTGCGCTTTAAAAATTTCATGCAACCGGAAGTGGGGCCAAATTTAGCATAAATCGTGTGCTAATCGTGATTTCGAGGAGTGAATTAGAAAGCTCTCGCTCTCAGGAATCCATTGATATGCTTGTTTTCGACGTACGGCCGACAAAACCGTAGTTATTGCGCTTTACCAATTTCATGCAACCGGAAGTGGGGCCAAATTTAGCATAAATCGTGTGCTAATCGTGATTTCGAGGAGTGAATTAGAAAGCTCTCGCTCTCAGGAATCCATTGATATGCTTGTTTTCAGTACGGCCAAAACCGTAGTTATTGCGCTTTAAAAATTTCATGCAACCGGAAGTGGGGCCAAATTTAGCATAAATCGTGTGCTAATCGTGATTTCGAGGAGTGAATTAGAAAGCTCTCGCTCTCGGGAATCCATTGATATGCTTGTTTTCCATGTACGGCCAACAGATCCGTAGTTATTGCGCATTAAAAATTTCATGCAACCGGAAGTGGGGCCAAATTTAGCATAAATCGTGTGCTAATCGTGATTTCGAGGAGTGAATTAGAAAGCTCTCGCTCTCAGGAATCCATTGATATGCTTATTTTCTATTTTCGCCCTATACATTCCGAGTTATCGGCGAAAAACAAAATTATGCTGCGTCGAATCATAAAAAAACCTTTAAACGCTTATATCTCGAAAACTATGAGAGATACGACATTTTTGACGGGGGTGTACCAATAGGGGGGGTACGAAATTATCAGCTTTGGTCCCGATCTTTCGTATGAGCCCTCGATGACCTCCATAAAAAAACATGTTTCGAACATATTCATAAAATTATGTTCTCCAATATTTATCGAATATCTCTGAATCAATGAGACCTCTAGAGTCAACAGCTAGATTTTTGGAACGCTCTCGTCTCGATGTTGCCGATCGTGTCATGATTTTTATGATTTACACATAAAATATGATTTTTTTCTGGGAACCAGGAAGTTTCATCAATATTCTAGTTTGAGAATCAAAACTAAGTGTGGAGACGCTCAGAAACGATAGTTCCGCGTCAATATTGATAAAAGCCGGTATTTTACTCGAGAATTCGATTTAACCGGAAGTAGGGCCAAATTTAGCATAAATCGTGTGCTTATCGTGATTTCGAGGAGTGAATTAGAAAGCTCTCGCTCTCAGGAATCCATTGATATGCTTGTTTTCCATGTACGGCCAACAGATCCGTAGTTATTGCGCTTTAAAAATTTCATGCAACCGGAAGTGGGGCCAAATTTAGCATAAATCGTGTGCTAATCGTGATTTCGAGGAGTGAATTAGAAAGCTCTCGCTCTCAGGAATCCATTGATATGCTTGTTTTCCATGTACGGCCAACAGATCCGTAGTTATTGCGCATTAAAAATTTCATGCAACCGGAAGTGGGGCCAAATTTAGCATAAATCGTGTGCTAATCGTGATTTCGAGGAGTGAATTAGAAAGCTCTCGCTCTCAGGAATCCATTGATATGCTTGTTTTCCATGTACGTTTGACAGATCCGTAGTTATCGCGCTTTAAAAATTTCATGCAACCGGAAGTGGGGCCAAATTCAGCATAAATCGTGTGCCAATCGTGATTTCGAGGAGTGAATTAGAAAGCTCTCGCTCTCAGGAATCCATTGATATGCTTGTTTTCCATGTACGGCCAACAGATCCATAGTTATTGCGCTTTAAAAATTTCATGCAACCGGAAGTGGGGCCAAATTTAGCATAAATCGTGTGCTAATCGTGATTTCGAGGAGTGAATTAGAAAGCTCTCGCTCTCAGGAATCCATTGATATGCTTGTTTTCGACGTACGGCCGACAAAACCGTAGTTATTGCGCTTTAACAATTTCATGCAACCGGAAGTGGGGCCAAATTCAGCATAAATCGTGTGCTAATCGTGATTTCGAGGAGTGAATTAGAAAGCTCTCGCTCTCAGGAATCCATTGATATGCTTATTTTCTATTTTCGCCCTATACATTCCGAGTTATCGGCGAAAAACAAAATTATGCTGCGGCGAATCATAAAAAAACCTTTAAACGCTTATATCTCGAAAACTATGAGAGATACGACATTTTTGACGGGGGTGTACCAATAGGGGGGTACGAAATTATCAGCTTTGGTCCCGATCTTTCGTATGAGCCCTCGATGACCTCCATAAAAAAACATGTTTCGAACATATTCATAAAATTATGTTCTCCAATATTTATCGAATATCTCTGAATCAATGAGACCTCTAGAGTCAACAGCTAGATTTTTGGAACGCTCTCGTCTCGATGTTGCCGATCGTGTCATGATTTTTATGATTTACACATAAAATATGATTTTTTTCTGGGAACCAGGAAGTTTCATCAATATTCTAGTTTGAGAATCAAAACTAAGTGTGGAGACGCCCAGAAACGATAGTTCCGCGTCAATATTGATAAAAGCCGGTATTTTACTCGAGAATTCGATTTAACCGGAAGTAGGGCCAAATTTAGCATAAATCGTGTGCTTATCGTGATTTCGAGGAGTGAATTAGAAAGCTCTCGCTCTCAGGAATCCATTGATATGCTTGTTTTCCATGTACGGCCAACAGATCCGTAGTTATTGCGCTTTAAAAATTTCATGCAACCGGAAGTGGGGCCAAATTCAGCATAAATCGTGTGCTAATCGTGATTTCGAGGAGTGAATTAGAAAGCTCTCGCTCTCAGGAATCCATTGATATGCTTGTTTTCCATGTACGGCCAACAGATCCGTAGTTATTGCGCTTTAAAAATTCCATGCAACCGAAGTGGGGCCAAATTTAGCATAAATCGTGTGCTAATCGTGATTTCGAGGAGTGAATTAGAAAGCTCTCGCTCTCAGGAATCCATTGATATGCTGTTTTCCATGTACGGCCAACAGATCCGTAGTTATTGCGCTTTAAAAATTTCATGCAACGGAAGTGGGGCCAAATTTAGCATAAATCGTGTGCTAATCGTGATTTCGAGGAGTGAATTAGAAAGCTCTCGCTCTCAGGAATCCATTGATATGCTTGTTTTCCATGTACGGCACAGATCCGTAGTTATGCGCAAAAATTATCACGATGGGCCATTTTCGTATGAGCATCGTGATCATAAAAAAACATGTTTCGAACATATTCATAAAATTATGTTCTCCAATATTTATCGAATATCTCTGAATCAATGAGACCTCTAGAGTCAACAGCTAGATTTTTGGAACGCTCTCGTCTCGATGTTGCCGATCGTGTCATGATTTTTATGATTTACACATAAAATATGATTTTTTTCTGGGAACCAGGAAGTTTCATCAATATTCTAGTTTGAGAATCAAAACTAAGTGTGGAGACGCCCAGAAACGATAGTTCCGCGTCAATATTGATAAAAGCCGGTATTTTACTCGAGAATTCGATTTAACCGGAAGTAGGGCCAAATTTAGCATAAATCGTGTGCTAATCGTGATTTCGAGGAGTGAATTAGAAAGCTCTCGCTCTCAGGAATCCATTGATATGCTTGTTTTCCATGTACGGCCAACAGATCCGTAGTTATTGCGCTTTAAAAATTTCATGCAACCGGAAGTGGGGCCAAATTCAGCATAAATCGTGTGCTAATCGTGATTTCGAGGAGTGAATTAGAAAGCTCTCGCTCTCAGGAATCCATTGATATGCTTATTTTCTATTTTCGCCCTATACATTCCGAGTTATCGGCGAAAAACAAAATTATGCTGCGGCGAATCATAAAAAAACCTTTAAACGCTTATATCTCGAAAACTATGAGAGATACGACATTTTTGACGGGGGTGTACCAATAGGGGGGTACGAAATTATCAGCTTTGGTCCCGATCTTTCGTATGAGCCCTCGATGACCTCCATAAAAAAACATGTTTCGAACATATTCATAAAATTATGTTCTCCAATATTTATCGAATATCTCTGAATCAATGAGACCTCTAGAGTCAACAGCTAGATTTTTGGAACGCTCTCGTCTCGATGTTGCCGATCGTGTCATGATTTTTATGATTTACACATAAAATATGATTTTTTTCTGGGAACCAGGAAGTTTCATCAATATTCTAGTTTGAGAATCAAAACTAAGTGTGGAGACGCCCAGAAACGATAGTTCCGCGTCAATATTGATAAAAGCCGGTATTTTACTCGAGAATTCGATTTAACCGGAAGTAGGGCCAAGTTTAGCATAAATCGTGTGCTAATCGTGATTTCGAGGAGTGAATTCAAAAGCTCTCGCTCTCAGGAATCTATTGATATGCTTGTTTTCCATGTACGTTTGACAGATCCATAGTTATTGCGCTTTAAAAATTTCATGCAACCGGAAGTGGGGCCAAATTTAGCATAAATCGTGTGCTAATCGTGATTTCGAGGAGTGAATTAGAAAGCTCTCGCTCTCAGGAATCCATTGATATGCTTATTTTCTATTTTCGCCCTATACATTCCGAGTTATCGGCGAAAAACAAAATTATGCTGCGGCGAATCATAAAAAAACCTTTAAACGCTTATATCTCGAAAACTATGAGAGATACGACATTTTTGACGGGGGTGTACCAATAGGGGGGTACGAAATTATCAGCTTTGGTCCCGATCTTTCGTATGAGCCCTCGATGACCTCCATAAAAAAACATGTTTCGAACATATTCATAAAATTATGTTCTCCAATATTTATCGAATATCTCTGAATCAATGAGACCTCTAGAGTCAACAGCTAGATTTTTGGAACGCTCTCGTCTCGATGTTGCCGATCGTGTCATGATTTTTATGATTTACACATAAAATATGATTTTTTTCTGGGAACCAGGAAGTTTCATCAATATTCTAGTTTGAGAATCAAAACTAAGTGTGGAGACGCCCAGAAACGATAGTTCCGCGTCAATATTGATAAAAGCCGGTATTTTACTCGAGAATTCGATTTAACCGGAAGTAGGGCCAAATTTAGCATAAATCGTGTGCTTATCGTGATTTCGAGGAGTGAATTAGAAAGCTCTCGCTCTCAGGAATCCATTGATATGCTTGTTTTCCATGTACGGCCAACAGATCCGTAGTTATTGCGCTTTAAAAATTTCATGCAACCGGAAGTGGGGCCAAATTTAGCATAAATCGTGTGCTAATCGTGATTTCGAGGAGTGAATTAGAAAGCTCTCGCTCTCAGGAATCCATTGATATGCTTGTTTTCCATGTACGGCCAACAGATCCGTAGTTATTGCGCTTTAAAAATTTCATGCAACCGGAAGTGGGGCCAAATTTAGCATAAATCGTGTGCTAATCGTGATTTCGAGGAGTGAATTAGAAAGCTCTCGCTCTCAGGAATCCATTGATATGCTTGTTTTCCATGTACGGCCAACAGATCCGTAGTTATTGCGCTTTAAAAATTTCATGCAACCGGAAGTGGGGCCAAATTTAGCATAAATCGTGTGCTAATCGTGATTTCGAGGAGTGAATTAGAAAGCTCTCGCTCTCAGGAATCCATTGATATGCTCGTTTTCCATGTACGGCCAACAGATCCGTAGTTATTGCGCTTTAAAAATTTCATGCAACCGGAAGTGGGGCCAAATTTAGCATAAATCGTGTGCTAATCGTGATTTCGGGGAGTGAATTAGAAAGCTCTTGCTCTCAGGATTCCATTGATATGCTTATTTTCTATTTTCGCCCTATACATTCCGAGTTATCGGCGAAAAACAAAATTATGCTGCGGCGAATCATAAAAAAACCTTTAAACGCTTGTATCTCGAAAACTATGAGAGATACGACATTTTTGACGGGGGTGTACCAATAGGGGGGTACGAAATTATCAGCTTTGGTCCCGATCTTTCGTATGAGCCCTCGATGACCTCCATAAAAAAACATGTTTCGAACATATTCATAAAATTATGTTCTCCAATATTTATCGAATATCTCTGAATCAATGAGACCTCTAGAGTCAACAGCTAGATTTTTGGAACGCTCTCGTCTCGATGTTGCCGATCGTGTCATGATTTTTATGATTTACACATAAAATATGATTTTTTTCTGGGAACCAGGAAGTTTCATCAATATTCTAGTTTGAGAATCAAAACTAAGTGTGGAGACGCCCAGAAACGATAGTTCCGCGTCAATATTGATAAAAGCCGGTATTTTACTCGAGAATTCGATTTAACCGGAAGTAGGGCCAAATTTAGCATGAATCGTGTGCTAATCGTGATTTCGAGGAGTGAATTAGAAAGCTCTCGCTCTCAGGAATCCATTGATATGCTTGTTTTCCATGTACGGCCAACAGATCCGAGTTATCGGCGAAAAACGAAATTATGCTGCGGCGAATCATAAAAAAACCTTTAAACGCTTATATCTCGAAAACTATGAGCGATACGACATTTTTGACGGGGGTGTACCAATAGGGGGGTACGAAATTATCAGCTTTGGTCCCGATCTTTCGTATGAGCCCTCGATGACCTCCATAAAAAAACATGTTTCGAACATATTCATGAAATTATGTTTTCCAATATTTATCGAATATCTCTGAATCAATGAGACCTCTAGAGTCAACAGCTAGATTTTTGGAACCGTCTCGTCTCGATGTTGCCGATCGTGCCATGATTTTTATGATTTACACATAAAATATGATTTTTTTCTGGGAACCAGGAAGTTTCATCAATATTCTAGTTTGAGAATCAAAACTAAGTGTGGAGACGCCCAGAAACGATAGTTCCGCGTCAATATTGATAAAAGCCGGTATTTTACTCGAGAATTCGATTTAACCGGAAGTAGGGCCAAATTTAGCATAAATCGTGTGCTAATCGTGATTTCGAGGAGTGAATTGGAAAGCTCTCGCTCTCAGGAATCCATTGATATGCTTGTTTTCTATTTTCGCCCTATACATTCCGAGTTATCGGCGAAAAACAAAATTATGCTGCAGCGAATCATAAAAAAACCTTTAAACGCTTATATCTCGAAAACTATGAGAGATACGACATTTTTGACGGGGGTGTACCAATAGGGGGGTACGAAATTATCAGCTTCGGTCCCGATCTTCCGTATGAGCCCTCGATGACCTCCATAAAAAAACATGTTTCGAACATATTCATGAAATTATGTTTTCCAATATTTATCGAATATCTCTGAATCAATGAGACCTCTAGAGTCAACAGCTAGATTTTTGGAACCGTCTCGTCTCGATGTTGCCGATCGTGTCATGATTTTTATGATTTACACATAAAATATGATTTTTTTCTGGGAACCAGGAAGTTTCATCAATATTCTAGTTTGAGAATCAAAACTAAGTGTGGAGACGCCCAGAAACGATAGTTCCGCGTCAATATTGATAAAAGCCGGTATTCTACTTGAGAATTCGATTTAGCCGGAAATCAATTTTGGCATCAATTTCGCGGGCTCGAAAAAAATATTCTAAATCTTCGACAATCAGGGAGGTATGAAAAAGGGGTCAAAAAAGGTTACTGTTTTTATATATACTCAATGAAAGAGAATTTAATTCTCTATAAAGTGAGCTAAACATGTTTGTTTATTTTTTTTGCGAATTTTTTATTAAAAATATTCATAAGAAGTCACGTAGTTGTTCATTGTTTACATAAATCTGTAAAGTGATAAGGATGCTCTCAGTATTATACAGATGAGGGGACATTTATTAGAAAAATCGAGTCAAAAGTACGTTTTACTTTGTGGCTGACGCTCTTTTAATAACTCACATTCCTTATTCTTAACTTTTGATTGTTTTTATCATTCTGAATAATAAATAAAACTGTTACCATTAACCCCATTAATTTTTATTCCTTAAAATAAATAATTTTAAATGTTATTAGTTATTAAAGTCAAAAAAATCGAGTCAAAAGTACGTTTTACTCTGTAGTTGACGCTCTCATAATTGTCCACGCTCGTTTTTATTAACTTTTAATATCTTCAAATATTTGAATCCATAGAGTAAAGAATTTTCTATCCAATGAGCTTAAAATTTTTGTTTTCAATTTTTTTCATTGTTTATAATTTTGAAAGCAATTATTTCGCACCCCTTTTTCTTTTCCCAGGACTTTAATGTGATTGGACTTTGCACTTTTCTATGGTTTTTTTTGTTTTTATTTAGGAAGCGATTATAATGATCAATTTATCGTTTTTAATCATTTATAATACTTATGATGTTGAAATATTTTTTTGTCGGTAGATTGCTTATTATTAATTATCAGTTCTTCACTGCAAGACAAAGGGTGTCGTTCTTCATTTTCTCCTATAGGAGTAAGAGAGACCGATATACTTACCATCTGTCTCGCTCAGTTTTGGAGGCGTGGCCAACTGAAAATGATATTAGCGCTATCCTTCGGCTGGTGTACAGAAACTTGTACATCTTTTTCTGAGATTACCGACATGTGAACCCAAACTCAGTCCGCGTTGTTAACCCAGCATTGGACTTCTATACTGGTCTCTCTTCTCTGACTACATGTTACGGCTTAGTAAATATATCGCTATCTGATGTTAAATTTTACACTATAGTTTTAGATAGAACATACTTGTAACTAAGTAACGAATATGCTCATTAGATAAGTTTATATTATACTTGCAGTCAGTATACTTAGTAGGTATCATATAAATTTTCTCAGTGTAGATTTGTGAAGTGTGAAAAATGGTGATGGCTGCATCGAACATGAGTGGCCACATCCAAAAACAACTTACAAGGAGTCTTGAGAGAATATTCGAAGAAGCACATTTGAGTGGTGAGCTCAAACTTAGTGGACGCAAGCTTAAAGACTTTCCAAAAGTCAATAAGTCCGGCATAAAATACAATCTCTGTGATACTATTATCGCTGGTAAATAATTTGTTCAGTCTTGTAGATTAACTTATTTTATTGCTGATAATGCATTGTTTATTTATGTGTCAATAAGGAACACTGCTTAAAAAAATATAAAAAATTATTACTTTAAGGATTTTTTTTAGAAATTCACTGCTTCATAAAAAAGCACAGTCAAAAAATAACTTCCTATAGAATATCTGATCATACTTTTCATATTTTCGTGAATAATTTTCTATCTGATCAAAGAAGTACTTGCGATGGTAAAAATAAAATTGAGGCCGTACATTTCTAATTTATAACAATTATTATCTCATTTCTGATGTTATAAATAACTTTATAAAATATCAATTCAATTTTTTATCTACTTTTAACGACAAAGTATGAGTGTAAATAGCTCTTGAGAAATGTTTAGCATTGAAAATTTAAAAAGATGTCTATTGACAAGAGCATATCATGCTCACTGCATTGAGATAAGCAGTTTATGATGTACTGCGGAAATTGTTTGAATATTGCTTAATCCTGAAAAGGGATAAAACTCATTAGAGACGTCATTTCTGATAGGAAATTTTAATAAAGCATAATAAAAATTGAAAAACGATTCAAATAATGGTCTTTCCATTTAAATTTGAAAAAGCTTTATAATTATGAAATTATTACATCAAATATTTAATGTGTTTTTTTTATATTCTACCATATTTGTTTTTTTTTCTTGAGTTTATTTAATTAGCTTCATAAAGTAACGCTCTTATTATCAATAGTTATTAACTACATGATCATTTAAAATTCCATAAAATATTCTGCAACATTAATTATGCGAGAGTTTTCATATAAATAGAATTATCTCAATCGTTACTGTAAATAATTATTAAAACATATTTTATGTTCGTAATTATAAGATGAAACTTGTACATGCTCATCTTGAATGTAATTTTTTAGAAAATGAAGAAACTAACATTTCACTATCTCGTTTATTTTAGATTTATCGAAAAATCGATTCAGCGAGTTACCTGAAGAAGTGACAGAATTCCAGTTTCTCGAAAAGCTTCATCTATATCATAATGCCATACGGTTTATACCCGACACGATAGTGTTGTTACAGTCTCTAACCTACCTCGATCTTAGGTATGCCAACACACCCAATAGACATCATTATTTCCAAATAATGAAATTATGGAAATAATTCTAAACCATATTATTCTTACAGTCGCAATCAATTGACAGTTTTACCTCGGGAAGTTTGCGGTCTTCCCTTGCAGATATTACTTGTCGCTTATAATCGACTAGAAACGTTACCTGAAGAATTAGGCCGTATGACAGCGCTTGCTGAACTAGATGTCGGGTGTAATGAAATCTCTACTCTTCCATCTAGAATAGGAGACCTTCCTAGACTTAGAATGTTAGACCTTAGGCACAATCTTCTAGTACAATTACCTATAGGTAATAAAAATTCTATCTTGAACTAAATGACTAAGTGTTCAATGTTAGTCTTTAATTTTCATGTTTCAATGTTTCTAGAATTAACATATCTCAGGCTTGTTAAGTTGGATATAAGTGGTAATCGTATATCAGTACTGCCTAGTGAGTTGAGAAAAATGAAAAGTCTCATCGATATCAAACTAACAGATAATCCATTAACATCACCACCTGCTTCAGTAAGAATCATCTAATTAACTATTTAAATGTGTAAAAAATACACATTGAAATTAAAAATATTTATCAGTGAATAATTCAATTAATATTACATATTCGAGACAGTAGTCTGGGAAAATCAATCATTGTATACAGTTGAAGTTGCTATGACAATTTTATTCACTGATATCTATCCTATGCATTGATTGGTATATTGGCATTTACAAGTGATTAATATATTCCATTGTTCTTTCGACAGTTATGTGCTCGCGGGCGAACACATATATTCAAGTACTTAGAGAGGCAAGCAATGAAACATGAGAAAAATAGAATGGGACGAATGAAATGTAATCCTTTAGAAGCTCGAGGGCATACAACTCTGGATATGAAGTCACATAAACGATACTATGCTGACAATGGATATAGTACAAATGACGGCATTGATAAACGGTGGTCGCAGGAAATACATAGTGACGTGAGTTAAATTCCAACTTCCTTCGACTTGTTTTTTTGTACTTACAATTGCTGTGTAATTACCAGCACGCATTTCTTAGCTTTATTTTAGGACTCCTTTCACTTATTTTATTTCATGCTGTTTTTTTACTACTTTCAATTCGTTTGGTTTGGTACCTTCAGGTTTTCTTTGAGTTTCTTTTTGTTTTTATTCCTTCAACCATTTTATTTTCACTTTCAAAGTATTTTTTTCGACTTTTTTCCATTCTGTACATAATGATTAAGTAAGAATTACCCTTGTCATTCAATCCATTATTATCGTTGAAAATTTTCAACTTGAACATATATTTAGGGTGGAGATATTCAAAAACGATACCAAAAGAAAAAATTAGAAAGGAGTGCTTCAGAAATCGGTGTTGTGTCAAAAAAATCTGTAAGCCCAGCACCTCAAGATAATTCTCTATCACCAAGGTGAAAATTTTTTTACCCTATTATAAATAATACCATAATAACATCGAATTAAACTAATGAACATGAATGTTTTTTCTTCAGCCATTCTGAGTCGATATCAAACCAACAACAAGTAATTGGTGTACCCAATCATGCATATAATGATGGTTTAACACCTATTCTGGTCAATTCTGATGAGAAAAAACTTTCTAATCACACTCAAACATACAAGTATGTAATCAAAAGCTTTTCTTTTATGAATAAATATTTATTATCCAATATAACAAGAAAATTGATCACAATTTCCATCATTTGCAAATTTTTTCAGAGAGTACAAAGAGGCCTTAAGACAACAAAGAGTAAATGAAAATTCAAGCGTTTACAGATCACGAGATCAATCTTCTACAATAAACAATGACTTTCATTCTAGCTTTACCAGTACAAGTACTCCAAATGAATCATGGACTGAAAAACATTCGTTTAATTCTGAAAATAGTAATAAGAAAGATTTACAGAAACCAAATTTTCCCAATCTCATATTGCACAACTCATCAATAGGAAGTAATGAATATCAAGTTAATGGAACAGCTGACGAAAAGTATTTAGAGCAACCTTACAAAAAACCTACATCACCAACAAACCCAAACAATGAATACATACCAAGGGTGCCAAAAACTGGAGTATGTTATGTTGATGGTAACAGTGAAGATGTAAATAACGGAAGCTCTAAAACCTGTAAATCAACTGTGTGGAATAATAGCAATTCTGAAGCATACACATTTACTATGAGGAGGGAATTCGAGCGTGCCAAAGAAGAAGCAGATTTGATCGATCAATTAAGAATAGTGAGTAGTGTTTATTTCATCGAGATAAGATAATACCTATAAAGATAACACCTCTCATGGTTGATGTTCTGTTTATAGAATATTGAAACGAGACTAAAAATGGCTCTTCCTAAGGATTTAGCACCTGCACTAGCTGATGGTGTTGTTTTATGCCATCTTGCAAATCATGTCAAGCCTCGGTCTGTTAGTAGTATTTATGTTCCGTCACCAGCAGTGGTAAGATTGGTTTTAATAAAATTTCTAATAATATATACATAATTTTATTGTAATATTAAATAAACTGGCAATTTCCGTTTTTCAGCCAAAGTTACCGATAGCTCGATGTAGACGTAACGTGGACAATTTTTTAGAAGCTTGTAAGAAAATAGGAGTTGACGAGGTAATTTAAAACTATTTAATTTTTTATATACTAACAAAATTATCATACATGTTATTAATTATGTACAGTTTTTATATTCATGCATGACTCTAACAATCACATTGAACATTATCATTTATAAGCTTTCAACCAAGACAGATTAAATTTATTTATGTACATTCAGTTTTTATACATACGTAATCTTCTTGATTCAGACATATTGTCAGAAGAATTCATTTATTTGTGTTACGCATTCATTTTTGCTATTATTATGTATTACTAACAAACAAAAACAAAGTTCATGCTTTTTCACGATATTTAAAAATAAACGTAAACAGGTCACCCCTCGAGTCAACGGCTAGGCCTAGAAAGCTTTAGGCTTCTGTATCGATTAAACTATTTACTTTAAAGCGTTTTTATGATCTTTGGGTTTTCTAAAAAAGATGTTGAAAGAGGGGAATATCTGTTATTTCATTTACATTTATAGCAGTAGTATTAAAATGAAATGTCTGTGTCTATCAAATCTCCTTAATTTTATATGCTCAATAGTGATTACAAAATTTATCATCAATGAATATCAAAAAGTTTTATGGATGGTGAACGATTCATTAAATGTGTATGATCACCACTTATTCCCATCAAGTAATTTACTCATGAGTTTGGGAAATTAATCGAACAGTTCATGTTGTTTAATGTTGTTTATACGAAAAATATTTAACATTTATATTTGAAATATAACACGAAATTGTCAATTAGTATATTACCTTCCAACAACTACTAGTCAGTCCCAAAAATGTATTTTACATAAGTTACATGGAATTTGTTAATATTACCATTGTATCAAAAAATGTAAGTTAGTCATAAAGTCAGTTTTTATTGCATGCATGTGTAGTAGAATACATCCTAACTGGAGCGTGTAATTGCTTTTGTGAATTAATTTGCTCTTCTCACGAGAATTTTAACTCGAGCTTTATCACAAAAATGTTTAATATAATTCTATTCAAATTACCGCATATAAATAGAGTTACAAGTATTAATTGGGTGATATTAATAATGGAATAGAGCTATCATAGATTTGGTAACTAAAATTAGACCTGTTTCGAATTATTTAATATGTTACTTTATGTCCGCTTTAATGGTTAATTATGGTTTTATACTGATATTTACTTAATTATTGTACTAGAATGACCAGTGCAATTGCCCTATCGATGATCTGCGAGTATGAGTTTGTACTAGATCTTTTAGAGTAAAAATAAAATAAGTATAAAATCTTGTGGATAGAAAGTGGGACTGAGTAGTATCGTTGTTGGTTGCAGGAGGTGTTAATGGATGCGGAAGCAATCATGGATGTGGGTTACATAAATTCTTATGGGCTGAAAGCACTAATGCGTCTCATATCGACTCTTCTTCTTGTTCATCGTGAAGATGTTGGTGAAGAGAAAAATGTGGGCACAGCTAGTAGAAGGAATAAGGATCGTGTTTTATCAGCAATCCTTATTTTAACATTCTTATCCAGTTTAATCTTACTATACATCTTTCCAATACCTAATTGAATACCTTTTTATTTATTTTACCTGAAAGTTTTCTTTTTATTGTAAAAGATAATTTGGCAAAAATTTTCTATAGAGAAATTGTGATTCGTAAATCTAAAAAAGTAATGACAATTATATAATCGTGAATACTAAGCAGCTATAGATAAATATTTTTTTATTACAACAATCTTTATGATTTTTTGTGCATTTCGAAGAAACTAGAAAAGACTTGAAAACAAAGTATCAAATTTTATAATTTTATATCTTACAAATAATTTTAAGTAACTGGCAGCAAGTGTCATTCACTATTTTTATCTAAGTAAAATAGCATTTAATGAATAGATAAAATAAAAGTATTTCTATATTACAACTACCTGATGACTTTTACAAATCAACAAAGTCAGGAAGTCGTTCAAAAATTTGCGGAAGCTTTTAATTATTTATTATATCAATTCTCAGGGTTTTGATATCATTTGAAAATAATAGTACTTATGAGTATTTTTACTTTTACAAAGCTTTTTCTATTTTGCTAGTCGTTATATTGTATTAAACTATTTATTATTAAGTCAGTTCTAAGTAATGCTTTATTGTCTAATAATTCAGAATGATAATAATGGCAAGCTACAACTTGTAATACACTATCATCATTATCAAACTGAGGAAAAAAAACATTGAAAAATGTGATTACATGGTACTTCATCAAATTAAACGCTTTTAATTATAGTAATATAACAAATATTGCTTGGATATGTATTATATTTAATTATGAATAATAACATGCATCGTGAATTCTGATTGTTAACTATTATTTATGCTATAGATTGAATTTTGAATAAAATTTGTACTATGTATATTAAAAATTTTGTACTAGCTATAATAGTTTCTAAGCAAAAAAAAATTGTTTATTGTACATTTTTAATTTCTACAGTATTCCAATTTATATTCAGCAATTGTATTCGAGTTTATTTAATTACAGTTATTATTTATGATTAAGAAAATTGTGGAGATTTGATAGAATTAGAATTCAGATTAAGACAAATTTAATAAGGCTTTAAAACATTCTATTGTATAATAATGAAGGGTTTCGATAGAATATTTACTTGATAATCCAAGGTTGTAACTTTCCACCGAGGAATATACCGCATTATTAATAACCCAAAATATTGTAATAAAGATATGCAATATATTTAACAAGTATTTTATTTTTTGAATTTATTTATGTGGTAAAATCTTTTCATATGAACAAAACATCTTAACTGATGTATGTCAAGAGAATTGAAAAGAAATATTTGACAGAATTTTTATTTTTTCAGAATTTAATTTGCTGTGCCAGTGATATACTTGAAGGAGGACGAGGTATGGTTCGAGTAGCAGTAACAGTAGCTGAATTACTACAGTTTCATCAAACGCGATCACCCAGCAACAATTCATCGTTATTAACATTAAATAACATGATGAATTAAAAGTCAGATCATATATATTTTTGTCATTATTCGTAATATTATATATGTACCACTGTGGAGTACATTTTTGCAAACATCACTTAGCGCAAAATATTTACTAGGCATAATCGTCAAATTATACTCATCAAATTTATTTTAAATCAACTTTTATAAGAATGTAATTATACTTAAAAAAATATAACCAAAAAAAAAAATGTCACTTTATATGGATAGTATAAAAGTATTGTGAGAAACGAATCAAATTACTTAAACATGAAATAAATTTACTTAATATTTAATGAACTTTGTTTTTTGTTCACTCAATATATTTTAAGGTATACGTAATTAAAAATTGATTTAGTCAGCATAATAACTCGAATGTCTATTTTATTGAGAAAAATCATGACATGACTAGTTTTATTACTATTTAAATAACTAATAAAAATATTAAATATACATAAATACATAAACAAAGAAAGTATGTATCACAGACAACATTTTTCAAAATTATTTAGATGTTAAATATGTGAACGTAGTTCATATTAAAATTGAGTGACACATTTTAATTTTAATTCATGAAATATACATATATATATATATATATATATATATATAATGAAAAATACTTCAGCAATTAAGAGACTGCATGCACATTTAAAGGTTTACAAAACCTATTTTTAATGAGAGCTTTTTTTTCAATAAAAATATAATATCTTTATTTCTTAATTAAAAGTATAATTTATACCATCTTTACAACTAAATATAACATAACCTTTCTCTTTATTTAGAAAATTTAAAAAAAAAAATATGTTAATTAATTGGTGCATGTAGTTTATCAATTGAAAAAACATTTATAATGTTCAATCTAAGTATTTTTCGATAACTTACAAGACAGTAACAATTCCAGAAGGTGTATAAGATACTGTGTTTTGCTTTGCAACAGTTCTTTTGATAATACTCAAAAAAGAAGAAACTTAAGAGAAATATATTTTCTAAGAAATAACTAATATTAGTGATATAAAGCATGAATCAACGAGAGTTTGTATTTTTTGTGCATTAAAAAATGTAGAGAGAAAGGAAAAATAATTTAAACTGTTACTGTTAGAAACCCATTGTCATCTGAATGAAGATTCAGATGGTCTATATCTGTCATTATTATGACGATTACTCTTACCACGACCGCGAACACGATTACGGCGACTATGATTATGTTGATAATGATTATTATGTCGTCGTATATCACATTGTTTTTCATTTTGTACATCACTTGATGGCTGTTGAATTGAATTTTTCTGCTCCATTACTTGATCATTATTATGAGGCGCAGTACTCTTTAATAATAATAAATGAATTGATAATTATATCCCGACTTACATTTTATTAATTACTTGTTTTTACTTACTATATTAATGTTGCTTTGTGCAGAAAGAGATGTTAGACTTGGACCAGCATGTATGTTAATCGATTGTACTGCGTCGATGGTACTATTCTCAGTTCTGAGCAACATCTTTATTTCTTCAGCTTCTGGATCAATAATTCCACCCTGCTGTTGCTGGTGCAGAAATAATCTTGACATTTGTTGTTGAAGTTCTTTTAATTCTGGTGTTAAAGAAAATTCAGTTGCTGATTCTACATCAATTGGAGGCGGTGCGGAATACAGATTCTTCACATCACAGCTTATAGGCTCACGACAAACAGGACAGCTGGCCTATGAAATATTATTATTCAATTAGTAATTATTTGAATGACTAGTCACTAATTTTCTCTGAATAATTAAGGTTGCAAGAAAGTTGAATAAGACAATATTACCTGAAACTCTTTAGCAGAATCTTGTTGCCACTGGGGCAATTTTTCAAACTCTTCTTGGTAAAAACGTTCCGCAGCAGTGACATGAGCAGCAAGACAATATGAATGAAAATAATGATAACATTCGGTCTTAGTGAATTTATCACCGTCTTGAAATCCATAAAGACAAATGGCACATTGATCCGTTGGTAGATTACTTTGAGTTAAATGTTCTCGAACTAACTAAATGTAATAAATGGAATTTAAATTAATAATGAAATATGTCATATAAAATACAAATATAAAATACCTTAGTAAATACTTTACCTCTATTAATTCAAACATTACTGGCTGACCTAAAAAGTCTTTGCATTTGTTTTCAGTCTCAGTTTGAATAGTTTTTAAAACATCATCATCTAGTCCTCGTGGATTTCTCAAAGAAATTGTAGGAGAAATATCAGGGTAACCAGTTGGAAGGTAAACCACAAGAGTGACACAAACATATTGTGACTGAGAATCTTCTCCTGTTGAAGGAAATACCAAAATTTCTACCTGTTCAGGAATACCATTTTCATTTTTTTTAACTCGTAACTCATTATCCAGGAGTATAGCACAAAGAGCTTCAATTTCATCAGTTACCCTGGAATAGGATTAAGCAGAGGTACAATAAACCTAATTGTAGTAAATAGTATCTTTAATATTACTGTACTTGATTTACTGTTAGACTAATAGTTATTTCTATTCTAATAAAAACAAGCAGCAGAGAAATAAAAATAACTTAAATTTATATAAACAAACAAATAAAGTATCAGTTCATACCTTTCGTCAACTAGTTCCTTGGACATATTAGATGATTTATAGATATACTTGAAATTTTGATTACGATTAGTATCTCAAAGATTTAACATTAATTATTAAACTTAAAAATGTTTCTAAATCGCTGTTCTAAATCTGTAAAATTCATAAACTTCAATTTTTAAAAATTCTAACTTGTATTTATCATTAATAACAAACATAGAAAAGTGTAAAATAAAATTTGATACAAAAAAGAATAATTTTATTGTTTTGTGATGTATTGATTCGAAGGCGAAACTAAAACGTTATGAATTTCATCTAATAAATTTATAATGAAAAATTAAAATATCATTTACGATACTTTGATTCCATGTCATTCTATTAATTTATCAGATATTATTTTTTCTACACAAGTTAAACTTCAATTGTTTTATTTATTTCCTTTATAAGTCACCAGATTCAATAATTTTTTTTATCTAACAAAGTTTTTGTTCAATTATTAACAAACTAATTACATTAAACACGTCTTAATGTAAGAAGTATTAGCCGAAATAGGTTGCAAAATCCGTTTTCGATATTTTTCTTAAAGATTTTATTATTCTACTGTTTAATGTAACGATAGATTATTATTATTATAATTCACCCTATTCACTATCCAACGTTCACAAAAAGATGATAACAGAGCCGATAATGCTTCTCTCAAAATAGAGAATAAATACAAACTTTTACACTAGACAAATTTGATGAATACAGAAAAAATCACGAAAAATTTCTTATAAACATTTATGTTGTGAGAAATCCAGTTTTTTGTGATATTTTAATGAAAAACGAATGAAAACAGTACAACTTGCATCAAACTTTTCGCCTTCAGCGATAGTCGTGACACCTCCTACTGGATACGCGATGCAAGCGACACTTGCGCAATTCGATACAAGTATCCATTTCCGCCGTTTAAAAAACAAAAAATATGCAAACCAAGGATATCGATGTGATTAGTTTTAAATAATTTCTCTAAGTTATGAATTAATAAATCGGTAATTTTGAGTAACATAGTTGATAAAATTAACGTTTTTTTGATGTTTCTGAAGTTTTTTTTTATTTCACTCGTTCTTAAAAACTCTGAAGGTAAAAGATGGATGCTATATCATACAGCGATAAGATAGTAAAGTATTGTACCGATATTACGACTTTGTGGTTCAAGAAAAAGTCAACATGTTGGCGTCATTTTTATAATGAAACGAAACCGTTGGCATCATTACCGCTATGGCATATAATGCATCTTTAAAATCATTTTTAATGAATAAATAACATGTTTTAAATAAAATAAAGTACACAAAATATTTCACAAGAGGCAACTATATATATTTAGGAAAGATTTAATAAAAATCAAGACGGAATCAAGCTAATTGTCGTAATTCAAATATTGTTGATCATCCAACGCTTACTGACTGTTTGGTGAGTCTTGTCAAAATCAGTTATTTTATGTAAAATTAATTAATATTTATTTATGTATTTGATGAATTATTGATGCATTATTTTTTTGTTATTTTTATTCCAAAGTGACAGGTACGAGTAATAAAATAATCTACTTGAGGAGATAAGACTGCTATGTAGACAGATCTAGTAAAGTATTAGTGAACGTAAATATCACACAAAGTAGATTAAGTACTAGTATACAAAGCTAGTGCACACGAATTCGATGGCAATCAGTAATCACCCAACGTGAAATGAAGCGTTGGGAAGTGCTTTCCTGAATTTCTATATCGTTTTATCTCAAGTTTCGACAATAGCTAATCCGTGACATAGCACCGGAAGTAAACGAAAAATTTTTATTCGATACACGTAACTCGTGGAATGAGCTTGTTTCGCTTTTGCGAAAAAAAACGATACGAGTATATTTTATCAGTGCGGATAATTACGACTATTTCTCTCAGTCTTTTATTTTGAATTAAATGTACTAATTCCAATCAAATTAACAAACTGATCAATTATTCAAAAAAATTTAATGAATGAAATTCTGTATGAATGACAATAAGTCATGAATAAGATTTTTAAATAGTTTTTTAACATACCTACGTCTTTATCTTTAACAGACGAAATTTTAATTTTTTATCCATTTGACAAAATTAGAAAAAAATTATAAAATTTATTGTCTCGTCTTGACTTTATCATCCATGATTAGAAAAATAATTATAAAGAAGATAGTCAATTAATGAGTTATAAAATATTTTATTTCCTACTATCTTTTTCTAATTATTAGTGAAGTAGTCATGTCTGCAGATAATGATAAAGAGTCTAATTTAATTATATTATTTAGACTTAATCTCTGTCTGCTTGGCGTCACTTAATTTGGAAACAATTAATTAAGTTCAAAACTGTCACAATAACTTATAGAGATATTATCTTCATATACCAATCTTTTTCATATTTAGTGATTCTCATACGATATTGATAAATCAAATAAACATGACCATGGAAATTCTATTTTAAGCAATCTTGAATTTTTATAACTTATGAATTTAAATATTTTTACATTAATCTATAAACAATTAATTACTAGGAGAAAATCATAACATCAATTCGAGAATAAAATTTACAGAATTTCTAACAATTGTTGTTTAAGCTCCGATTATATTTCTGTTAAATTCAATATCCAAATCAAGTGTAGATAAACTAAAAGTACCCCAAAATGATCTTTAGCAAGTAGGGGCGCGACTAAACTCGTTCGTTCACTCCCCGGCGCCATTTTACGTTGATTACGATGCGGTTAGCTCCTTCCAAGTTCCTTCAACCCCACATTGTTGGCACTCGACGAAACGGTAGCCACCACCCACCTATTAGAACAAAGCAGCCATAGACACGAGACTAGAGAATCAAAAGAGAGACAAAGAGAACTATTACTTGCCAACATCTTTCCTCTTCTCCTCGCTTGACTTATATGATAGGTTTTGGCCAACGACCTAGCGAAAGAAATACTTTGTCTTCTTTGCCAATATTTATCACGTACCATCAACAATCTGAGGTGATGTACCATTGCGATCAGTTTTTTGTCGTTTAACACAAAATGTTTTTCCCTACTACAGAAATTTACGATGAAAATTTCTCGTTTTTTAAAATTATTTTCATAGTAGTTGAGGCTAATTATTAATAATCTTTTTCTTTATTTCTTTATTTACTTCAGATTTGATAAAATTGTATTAGAGCTTCTTTACAATCATCATTAGTTTCATTATCAGTTCTAATAAAAATACCTTTCTATTTAATTTTTCATTTAATAATCAGTTTTGCAATAAAACTAATTCATTACTCAATAACTGCTGATTTTAATTATAGTTAATTGTTCTAAAGTTACTCAAAACAAAAAAGAATCACTTAAGTAAAAACACTTTTTTTTGATCAAAACAAACGTTTTATCTCATTCTGTTACTCAAACAGAAAATCAATTCTCTTCACCAACATAAATTTTCTTTTTTGTCAGCAAATATATATCACCCATATAGAAATTAAATACTCACGTCTGAAGTGTATACATAATTTGTATATTCCTACCACGCATTGAACTTTTTATATCTCCTAAAGCTCATCCATTAGGACTCATTGGCCTGATTTATCGCCATCTTTGATCCCATTTTCTTGCCAAAAATTCAGGGGTGTTTTCTGAATTCAAACGAGCATCAAGAGAGTAGTCAATTGGAATGGAGAAATTGAACAAGAGATTGACGATGAACGGGGTTAAAATGAGGATGCAGAGAAGCAGAATGATAGAGAAAGTAAAGGGAAAAAAAATACGAAGGAATGGATGATAAAGGGAGGGATGCTGCATTATAGAACTAGGAGGTGGACGTAACGTGGCGGACGGCGCTTGCTCGTTCGCCCAAGGGGTCGCACCACGCGCGACGTTCATCGAGTTGATTGTCGCAGATCTTATTATCCCCTCTTTAGTTCAGGGAGGAACTCGGGTAGGATCTCGGCATCTCTGAGCTCCGACCAGAACTCTAGAGGATGTTATAGAGTAAGAAGACAAAGACAATAAGGTTTCTAGTAGAAGAGGAAAGTGTGTAGGCAGCCCGAGGCTAACCTCGTTAGAGCTAATGACGAGCTTCACGAGATGCTTCACCCCTCGGGTACTTTAACCCCTTTCCTATCTTATCGTGAGCCAACTTAGAAAGAGATCGTTTGCGATATTATTTGCGGTCACATTTTTCATCCCTTTTTTAGTGCAAAAAATCTTGGTAAAAAGTTTGTACATTTTTTTCATTATACTGCTGAGTTTGTGCTAAGTTACAACTGCTGGAAAGAATTAAACTTGATTAAAAAAAGAATAACCAAATTATATAACTTTCTTGAATGTTGAATTTTTAGATATTAAGCTGCAATATTTTTTTTCTTTAATATTTATAATTATATCATTTAATTAGATTACTAGAAAGAGAGATGTTAAAAATTTGCCATTAAATATCTAATTTTTAAAAACTTACAGCATGGTAGATATTAACTTATCTTCCATATCAGTTCAGGCCATTTCTTCTGGATAGTACAGTAATTAAAATTATGACAAAATTAATCTAAAACTTAATTTGAACAATTTTTCAAGAAAACAACAATATTACCATTAACACAAGAGCTAACAAATAATTTACTAAATGGCAATAATTTTAAAACACTACTGTCAAAGTGTACTGTTCTAAAATGCGAAGAGAATCATCGTAAAATGCCGAAGACGACGCGATGGCGACGGGGGTTTCTAGAGAAACAAACGACGCCGATAGGAGTGAACAAGCAGTGAATCACCCAAGCACTTGTTTACCAAGAAAATCAGGATTCAGGGATGCTGTTCTCGTTCCAAGTTCCGAGGAATCTAGATATAAGAGGGAGCAGAGCAAATGTGTATCTTTCCTTCTCTCTTCATCACCCAGTTGTGCTCGATTCTCTTCCCCAAAGATTGCCATTGACTTCACAGTCACATTGACACTCTCATTGTCGTCGACGATGGCGCCGACAACTCTCCATAGACGCACACAACCACACGCATTGTCGTGAAAGCAGTACTGTATAGTGGAATCGCTAAATGTAATTCGGTTAAAAGGGTTTTAGCAATACAATGCATATAAACATGAGTGCTCCACCTCTCGACTCGTCGGTGCGGAAGAGTCTTGTCGTCATCGTCAAGAGTCCCGGCAACGGGAATTCTAGTGCTTCCGTTGTTCTCTTCCTCTTCAGGGTCTTCTTTAACCGAGCTATAACGCCTTGGCAATCGGACCACTCACCTATCATTTGATGTTGGTATTTCTTGGTCTTTTGAATAAATTGATGAAGGAATCAATTGAAAATAATGCGATTCAATAAGATTATTGACTAATGTTTTAGATAGGGGAAAATTGGGCATTTGGACCTTTTAAAATAATGAAAAAACATTTATTTACACTTTTTTCTTCAACTTATAAACATCATATATATATCCTTTAATTTTTTATTTTTATCGATGAGTTTAAATTGATTTAAAATGATTATCCAATAGAACTACAATAAGTAGAATTTAAAAAAAAACCTTTCTCAAGTAAAAAAGAATTTTTTTTAGATAAGAGAAAGAATTGTTAGTACAAATTTTAATTAACAAAATGATAGCATTATTTAATTAATTTTCCAATTTTATGATCTTGGAAGGAATTATTTATCAGAGTAAATACATGAATAAATGATTCGTTGATATTGATATAATTAAATGACAATAATCGATCTTATTTAGTATCAAGAAAAATTGTTACTATTTATCATAAAATATCCATTACTAATGGTATTATTATAATACTGTCTGTCCAGTCAATGTACGAGAGTCTGAAGATTAGTTCTGATGGCCATGCTTATCATAATTAATTACTCTTAATTACTACTCAGAAATTCGATTTAAATACTTATTAAAAAATTTATAGTTACTTGAATCAAATCAAATTTTAATAATTTTTTTTCCAAAGAAACTATTTAGTTCAATTATGAAATCTTTTTTTTTCTTGGTACTCATAAAATAATTGTTGATAATTCTAGGATATTTAATGATACTAAGTTATAAATAGACAATAATAATATTGATCTCATGTAATTTTATTAATGTCGGTTTTATTTATTTTGCTCGATGAATTTCTAAATTTAATCATCGACTTAGTCGAGCTCTAAGCTCATTGCTTAGTATAAAAACAGATAAATGATTTGGCAATTTGTTGAATTTTCTACTGAGTGCGTCTGGCCAATTACGAAAAATCGACAAGCTCCATTCTTTCACATTTTTATTCCTTCTCTTTCTTTTTTCTCAACTCTCTTTCTCTCATAGTCTGTTTCGTTCGCTAGGCAATTTGTCAAATTACGTTTGTGGATAGTATAGCTTTTGCCTCGTGATGCGTACATCGATATACCGAGATCCTATAACATGTCATGTGATTTAGGAGGCGGGTGGAATTGAAATGGGGTTGGTTGCTCGTCACACGCCTCGACGACCTGGAATTATAATGCGGACAAATTACAATTGATATTGAATATGAAAAAGTTGTAGGCAATAACGATGGATCATTTACAGAATTTTATACATCCAAATAATTTAATAACACGTATGTCAATGGATGATGGAAAAAATTTATTCAATTTATAAATGACCCAAAAAATTGATAATCATGTCATGTAGCTTATTTAGTTATTTTACTAAATGTTTGACAGTTGAAAATTAACTACGAATAGTTTTAACGAATTTTTTTTTTGAATTCTTTTGATTAAAAATCATTCAAATTGATATCATAATTGTTGCTTGTTTTGTAATAATTTTTAGCTTCTCAGTGAGAAATTATTTTAAATCAAGATCATCGTCTAGAAGTGGATCTACATAACTAATCAAAGTTAAAAATTATCTTAATTGAAAAAGAGTTATAAAAAAAAGAATTATTAATAAAAATAATTAATAATAGAATTATTATTAAATGATAAGGAAATTTTTTAATACAAAAATATTATGAAAAATATTGAGTAAAACATTATTTATCGTAAAAATTCGATGAAACGAATTGAATGTTGAATATAAAAAATTCCAGGAAATGTTTCCAATAAATTTGAAAAATAATTTCATGCAATATTTCATTAAATTAACATAATCATGAATCTTCCAGTCGAGCTCTAGAGCAATGCCCTAGTGATTTGAACATACAGAAGTAATTGAATTGTCACAGTCAACTGCATTGCAGTGAATCTATGATTTCAACGGATTTTTATGTTTAATTTAGATTCACGAAGGTATTAAGTCGACGCAAAAGCGAATAGGAATTCACTAAAATGATGAGAATGTCTTCAACATTTATATGTGTGTATATAACAATACGATCTTCCTCCACATATAGTCTGTATATATAGTAAATATACTTTCAAGCGAGTGAATTTCATTCGTAGCACAGCGATTTGCGAATTGTGATCCAGTACCTACGGAATTCGTAACTGGAGATTAGCATGTCATAAATACTGATGTAGATCACAGTCCTCGTCGTCCCTTTAAATCAACGATAGTATAGCTATTTAAATAAAACTACAAGGAATTTTTAAGAATTAATTGATTTGATAAAAAAATTCATATAATCAATTGCTGATGAATAGATTAAATAAAATTTTTATCTGCATCAGTTAGGCTTTCTGGTAAATAAATAGACAATTGTTTTTTTTTTTAATATTTATCTCCATAATTTATTATAGGAACTTGTCGCAATATATTAGATTTTTTAATCACAATTTTCATTTTTCACTATCTTACATCGATACACGGTTGCTATTTACAATTTTTATTTATATAATACACAAGCAAAATACATAAATATGTATAGAGATAATAGTAAGATTTAATTAAATAAATTACAGTAAAAAGAACAAAAATTTCATTTCCATCTCTTTTTAAATTCAAAGAAAAAAACTGTTTTTATAAAAAAAAAAATTTTTGGAGCCACTGAATATTTGGAACATAAATTTTTATGATCAAGCTCTTCAGTCTGTGATTAAAATTCAGTTGTTGTTATAATTAAATAAATTTCATTAATTTTGATTTATTGAATTGAGAAATTGGCATCTTAACTCAAAAAATTTTTCACATATAAAAAGCTAATTTTTTCCCTTGAATATTTTTTTCATTTTTTAATAAAACAAATGTATTATAAAAAACAAATACAGGTACTTGCGAGCAAATAGTCTGTCTAAAACACGAAAAACTAATAATTACAAGGTTTAGATTTAGTAGATCGACAGTTTGGTGTAACGAAATGAGAAAGTTTGTTCAAACAACGTAAGGCCTATAAAGAGGTTCACGAAGTTCACTTAAAAGTCTTGGATGATTTTCATGAGAATTTCCTCTAGTTTCATCAGCTTGTGGTCCAGTAACTCCTGAATTTGAGGCTGTTGAACTTGCACTAGAGGCAGTACTAATTTCACTAGTGCAGTTATTTGCAGTTGCGTCACGCTCATTTGTTGTAGTTATTCGACTTGCACTTGGTGCAGTTGTAGTACCTGGTGATTCCTCAGTTTTATTAGTGGTCCGTGCTTCTTGTTGAGCTTTTTTGCTTCTTTTCCATTTCATTCGTCGATTTTGAAACCATATTTTCACCTGCAACCCACAAATATTTTTTTGTTTAATTATTAAACATATCTTTGTACTGTTGACTTTCCAATATTTATTTTTACGTTGTTCAATTATGAATCCGTCACTTTTTTATCATTTTCTAATTTAACTATCAAACATTTTTAGTAAAGAAAGTTTTGGATGTATAGCATTCATATTCTTGCACTTGACATTGACAACAAGTCATCGACTCTAATATAATGAACAGTAGATTATTTTGTATATGAATAATAAGAAAATTTATCTCATGAAATGGCAGATTCATATTTTGACAATCTAATGTTATTCTTTTCGATAAGAGTCTGATTAATTTTAGATAAATTTTTTGTGGAATTTATTTTTGAAAATATCGATTTGAGAATTAATCTAATAGCATATAAAATAGGGGATAATCCGGAGACAAGAATAATCACGTATGAGTTGATATCATTTTTACAAGGGGATTAAATAGTAAAGGAAAATATTTAAAATAAATAAAATGAGATTCAGACGAGTTCACATTCGTATTCGCACCGTAAGCCACACATGAGTAGTGGAAAGAGTCGTAAAATATCTCTGCAGAGATATAGGAAGTAAGGGAGCTCGATTTTTCGCCCTCACATCGCGAGAGTACCATGTAAATCTCTCGGACAACATATCATACGCCAGCACCAGTCAACGTACCAGCCAATCCCACTCTCTACCTTGTCTACCCTCGTTCCGTGATCATATTATATCACCCTCCTCTGGAAGAACGGTTTTTTTTCTTTGTCTTTTCGTGATTATATGAATACGGATGGGAACTCAGCAAAAAGTGGATTGAGATAAGAGTCATCAAAATGGATACAAATTTGACATCAATGTTAAGTGTGAGAACATCAAATAAGTTATGTCAAAGTCTTACAAATTTTTTTCTTCTGTGTCACGGTGACGCAGAGACAGAATCGGTAAATTATCGAAACAAATCAGAGCCTGAGCCGTCTATAAATCAGACTCACGAGAGAATCGCGTGTTTGCTGAGCCATCTGTCAGAGTGAGAGGGAAAAGTAAAGCTTTTGAGTTACATTTAAGTTGGCAGCTTGCCGACAATTTTTAGGAAATGAAATTAAACTTGTCGAGAAGCTTTTGAATGATTAATTTAATCATTAAATCAATTTTTATTTTATTTAATAATTGTAATTGTGATTCAGTTATCTAGATGAATTAAAAAGAAACCATTTAAATTGATATTTCAAGAATGAAAATAAATTAAAGTGATTGGTTAAACTATTAAAATGAATCATCTTCTATTATGGAACTAGTTAACAAATTACAAATGTGTTAAGTGATATAGATTATTCTAAGAGAGATATATTTATATTTATATGCTAAATTGTACCTGTGTTTCAGTCAACATGAGAGAAGTAGCAACTTCAAATCTCTTGGGTCTACTGAGATATTTATTTTGTCGAAATTGTTTTTCCAACTCAAGTAGTTGTTGAGATGTAAATGCTGTTCGTGGTCGTCTTGTTTTCCCAAGAAGAGCATGTTGAGCTGCACACCCTGCAACACACGTACAAATATTTTTCAAGGATCTTCATTTTAGAAAAACTTATCTTAAAATTCATCATCACAAAAACAACTACAGAATTAATTTTTTTCTTAAACTTCTGTTCAAAACTTATTCATTTAATTATTTTTAATAGAAAACTATCTTTTTAGACTGGTATTTATTCTCTTTTAAATTATAAATTAAAAAAAAATTAATCTTAATTCTTTTTTATGGTTTTCAGCTAAAATTAATATTTATAAAAAATACTTAGTATTTTTCTAATTTACGTTAGCAAGTATTTTTCTATCGTTGATTTTATTTTTACAACACTAATATTCATAGAAAGATCATCCAATAAAAATCAGCCAATGCTAATGTAATTATAGGAAGACATAAATCCCTGTGGATTTGTTTGGAAAATAGGGGAGATATGATTCGAATTTAGACGAGGGGTTAGAGAGGGATAAAGTGTGACCAAGGGTAAAAAGCCGTGGTGTACCGCCCTTCCAATTAGCTCAACCAATGAGTCTAGTTTCGATAAAAGTCATCAGCCACCGATTCGTCGTCGATACAAATTTATATCATCACCATAAATATTTTTTTATCTTTAACATCATTGATTTCCTCATATTTTCATTTCATTTCTATATAAATATCAACATAATTTTCTCATTGTCTCACATAAACAAGAGAAAAAATTATGTCAATAAACTGGTTGTGCTCAGCATACAGTCATGGTGTCATCAAGTTTCGAAGGATAAGGACTCGTCAAAAAAAACTTGTCGTTACTTTAGCTAAAAAGCATCAACTGTCAGGCTGCAATTGGTGCTTTTTAATAGGATAATAACATGTAATGGTAAATACAACTATTTCCATTTCTCTGAGTGAGGAAACAACTAAATCGACTTAACAAGCTCATCCATGGACTCTGTTCTGTCGTCCAAGCGCATGAACCGGCTGTCAATGTTTGTACACATGGCAGTGAAGCGAGTCGGGATGTGGATTAACGTGTGATTCACTTGGTATGGTTTGAGTTTAGTCTGCAGGTACTATTTTGCGCCTGTCGTGCCATAAGTGAGGGGATCATTTCAAGCTGATTATTGTCATTCAACAAGATTTCATCTGTTTTAATGCTCCATCAAACGAGCTGCTTTGCACAATTTTAAATCTTTTGTAACAAGCATCCATCTCATTCATCTTGTGTGCAGTAGAAATACAACTGTTGATTTATTAAATAATCTTATTTTTATAAGTTCTTATTTTTTTCATGACATTTTTAATATTAACTTATAATACTGATATTTTTATTCTCAAAAAATTCATTCAAATGTTAACTCTACCACTTTGAAAAATATTCGTTTAATTAAACAGCTCTACTTTTATTGCCTTAATAATTTTTCAAAATTCACATTTATTTTAATTCATTTTGTTAACAAATTTTATTCACTTAAGAAATTCATTGCTTTATATAATGTATAATAGTTTATTACCAATAATATTTATTCACAGTAAATAAATCACAATAATTTTTTGTAACTCCACAAATTAAATATCATCAATTATACTTAATAGTTGTTGATAGAAAAATGTAATTAGGTGAGGGAATCGTTTGAAAAAATGTCCGGTGGTTAGAAAATTGAAAGTGAGATTACCAATAAATATAAATCACATACTAAAGGGCTTTAGGATAGTGTATGTGATATAAGATAGAATAGTGATTACCTGATGGAGAGAGGGAGAAACAAATCATTCACCCAAGTAATTGTCATAACCATGAGGGGAGGGAGATAAAGATTGAAGGTGATGAAAATAGGGATGGCAAGGAAGCAACTCGGACAAATCATTCTAGCCATATGTGCCCCACAGGGGGTAACCACCCTTGTCACGACGATAAATAGCCGGTTAAATGCTACATCCTAAATGCTAAGTATCTAATATTTAGTCGTGAACAGGCTAACTTGAGTGTGCTCTGTGTGCCCTATTATGTCAATAAATATCACACTTTTTTTGGTCCTCATGCTTTTGTTGGAGATGTAGGAACAGAATTGAACAGGCATGACAATAATTTTTGCACGTGCCAAAAGTGAAGCATATGTGGATTCAATAATTAAATGACTAGTAAGAGGGATGGAAAAATGTCAAGTATTTAAACGAAAATAAATAACGAATATAGAAATAAAAAAATGATTTACGAGAAACAAATGGTTTAAACAGATAAAAAAAAACTTTGAATTTAAAATTGAGTGAAGAAATTATTTATAAATTTGGCATTTTTAATTCATGATAAAAAAACAATGAATATGAAAAAAGAATGATTGCCATTGTTGTACTTAATAAAAAGATTTTTCAGTTGAGTTTTATCAAACAAGTAATTGTTTAATTAATATTAATGGTTATTGAGTTGCAATAATTTTCGTTTTGGACAAAAAAATAATAAGGAATAAATTTTACTCTAAAACTGAAAAAAATTAGAGCTTATAATGAATGATGACAGATGTTGGTAAATAAAGAGGGTAAAAATTTTATCAAGTGGACAATGGATTTACACACACACACACACATTGAAGATCGTTTATGAATATCCATAAAGTAAGAGTGAAATAATATGAAATGAACAAATTGCAGCACAATTGATGCAAGAAAAAGAAACAATTATAATAAAAGATAGAAAACACCCTTTCATACCACTTTTATTATGATAATTTAATCTATTTGAGGGAAGTATCGACCGAATCATGGTGTTTATAATTACAGCACGACCCTACAATGAATATAATCAATCAATTGAACCTCCGATCGTAACACACAAAAGTAAATAGCCCATTATGTCAATTTATCGTAATTGTCTTCTTTGATACTTTACACATTTAGTGTATTGACATTTTATTCCAACCGAGAATAAATAAATATGCGATATTAGTAAAAAATTAGTGGAAAAATCAATAAATTAGGGTAATTGTTAAGCTGATAGTCAAATCAGTTTACGGTCAGTCAGCTTGATCGTCTCTCGTGACGCTAACGAAGTGCAGGACAAGAGAAAACAGCTTCGTTAAGCTTTGGAATGAATAGACCCACTTCTCATCATCGTTGCTAGTGTCGAGCTCAAGCTTGAATCCTTTTGTGACAAATGTCTCTTTTCAAGTACCTGTTAAATTTTAGTAAACGCTTCTAATAAAATAACTTGATTGACTCTTAGAATAATATTTTTTTTAATGGTTCTAAAAATAATTATATTAATTTATTTTCAATTTCAATATTATTTATCAATAAAAACACTAATTTGGAAAAACCTACAGATACTTTAATTACATGTAATAAAAATATCAAAATACATTTTAATTCCTTAAAACTTTTAACAAAAATTATCTCATTAATTAAATGTTTGGATATTAAGAAAAGAATTTGGTTAAAGTGATTTTGAATGATTTTATTTATCTACTTTCTTAAAAAAAAATTATGGATAGCAAAAAAAACATAAATGTATTCGTATGAATAATTAGATCATTTCAGCATACCGATAGATGTAAAAAAGTATTTTGCTTTTATTATTAAATAAAATGAAGCTAATCTCACTCGAGTAAAATTATGAAGAAAATTAATAAAATTATTTGCTTTGATTTATCTTTCGTAAAGTCTTTAGGGGCATGAAGTAATGTTTGGACATTTGGCATCACATTTGATGCTACTCTGGCAATTTAGTTGACATCAGGGATATAATACATACAAGTAACAGTAGTCTATATATAAATGAATTGTCGGGGGTGCCAGAAGCTCCGCCTTTTCACCCCCTTCAACCCCCAACATGCCCCGCCTTTGCTCCGGTTTTCAACTCAACTTCAAGCTGAACAATTTACCAAATAGTGTAGCATATCTGTACTTTCTATTTGCATTAAGTTGAAGAAAACTTGTCGATTCTTGTACCTATTTTATTTTTCTCTTTGATTCACTTTTTCCGTTACTTTTATTATATTTTTAACGGTGAGAAGATGAACATTATGAACCTGAATCTAATCTACTTATTTTTCTTTTGAATACTCTGAAATCTACAGCCCCTTCATCGAGTTTGTATTTTAGTGTGTAGTTGGGCAAGTTTTATCGAGGTATTTTCCTTAGTATGGAATGACCAAATTTAATCCCAAACTCAGTGGCTGCCTAGGGTCTCCACAAATCACCTCGTAAACATCTGAAACGTGTGCTAGCTTTCTTTTCACTCTTTCTTGGTACTGTTTCATTTTTGTTTTATCTGAGATTGTTACTTATTACCGTATTAAATCTCGGTGTTTTTTAATTTTGCATTTTCATTTTAATATTGAAAAAATAAAGATCAAAGTTAATCAGTAATTATAAGTAAATTTAGTGATAGAAGTCAATTAATAGTTGACCATAAAAAAGCATTCTTCACAATACTATTGAATTTTTTTATTCTCCTTTGTTTTTATACATTATGAAAAATAATTAAGGCATAAAAATATTTAAATTCACTTCGAAAACATTACAAAATAGAATTACTCCATTTTTTATCACAAAAAATAGAAACTCAATAAAACTATAAATTTATTGAAATTTAAAAAAAAAAACAATTTTTCATATTTTTTTAAATTTTACTTTATTCTTTAAAACCTTTTTTCAATAATGAGTAATATTAGGAATCGAAGTAATAAGAATGTAGAGATTTAGAGCAAGTTTGGATAATACAGAAATGAAATAGGATAGTTTGAGGGATGAGAGACCTCAGCAGTAAATTAACGAGATACGAATGCCTAATGTGCGGTCAGCCAACTGTACATATGCCAACTAAAGTCATACACATACTCTGGGAGTACGTGAAAGCGTGCGAGGCCGTTAAATGCAAGCACGAACGTTACACATCGGGTAACCAAGATCTGTTTGCTCGCGGACAGCCAAACTAGCTCGCAGCTAATTCAGAGACACCATTACCACCAATACGCGCGAACGATCGGGCGATGAGTAGTAGATATATAGATATAGATATCTGTATATCAAGTTTTCATACCACACCAAACCAGATACTGTTGGATACTGAAATCCACGTGCGAGTAAATAAACTTCTCATACACATGTATATACATACATCATTATTGATGAATGTGGCTCACGTTTTTCCCTCTTCTTCAATTCTCTCAAGACATTTATTTTTTGTTTTCAGATTCACGTATTTATTTTTTAATTTTCTATTTGCAATTTCCGAAATTAATCACGAGATTGGGTCTGTCTATTTTTTATGTATACAAATTATTTATTAAAAGAAAAGATTTCACACAAATAAAGAATTAATTGCAAAATTGTTTATCTAATAGATCTGGAATTCTAAATATGGCCTACTTGATTTTTAAGATACATTGACTAATATGACATTGATAATAAGTAATTTTAAGCCCGGAAATGAAAATAAGACCATTTAGTAATTATTTATGTAATAAATAGTTCTATGGTAGTAATGGAATAGCTCTAAATTGTTATTAAATATTATTATGGTATATTGTTTGAGAATATGATCAGGTCTATATGCGACCATATGACATTATTATACGAGATATTACGCATAGTCAGGGTATCAGTAGAGCATCAGTAATCTGTACTGATCATCGAAAAATAACAATTTATAAATTACAGAATATAATTGCAGGAGTTTGATTTTCTACTTTCTATGAATATTAATTTTCTGATACCTTTAATAAAATGACGAATAATAATTAATCTCATCAATCTTATTAAAAATAAAATGAAATCACGAATAGAGAGTCAATTATTAAATAATTTGAATTTTAATCTACCAATGTTAGTTGACATTAAAAAATAGTAAAATTCTTAAAAAGAATGATTATTTTCAAATAGTAAGCGGAATTTTCTGCCTATGAGTCCAAGTGCAGGTCGTCATGGAAACCATGGCAATCGCGATGGCGAAGAGAAGAGGTGTAGGAGGATGAGGAATGGAGAACGACGACGACGATGAGGCCGTGGAAGGCTGAGGGGGATGAATAGACGGATGAATGACGCACAATTAACTAATTAAATCATCCGTCGACCCCACTATACGAACCCCTCTATCCGTCTCTCGAGTATCATCCCTTCCATTGGACCCCTGGAGTTATATGTACCTTTTCTCTTTTTCGATCGACCATCACTAGGCTCTTGTTCCCAGTGAGTTCTTCCTCTACATTATCGGGACTCGTTTTCCCTGAACGGAGAAATGTGTAATTGCCAAGGGAAAAAAAATGGCCATGAGTTTGTCAAAGTAATTGCCAGGAGAATATCCTCGAACAAATTGTCCGTTTAAATATTCGTATTATAATTTCATCCGACAATTTACATTGATCTTTATTATATTTTATTAGACTGAACAAATTGATTTTTCTTATTGATAATTTAATAGAGGCATATTTCTCAACCAGACAGAATCTTCAATAATTATATCAATCAATTATTCAAAGAAATAGATTACTTCAATAATTATTCAAAATGATTAATTGATTTTTTTTTAATTGTCTTAAAAATAGAAAGTAAATTTTGAAAAAGACAATAAAATTAATTGACAAATGTTCTTTTATTTTTGAACTAAAGAAAAATATGATATTCATGTCTTAATAGATCTTAATAGATGTTTTAAACATAAAATAACAGACAAATGATATATAATGTGTATTCAATAATTCAAAAACACTTTAATTCAAATATTAAAGTGTAATAAACTGAAAACTAATTATCTAATTAAGATGATAATTAAGTAACTTTTATTAACAACAAATGTATTTAATTAATTTCACACTTCTTATCTCATATTACATTAATGTACTTTCTGAATTATTTTTTTTATTTCATTAATGCTCTAGACAAGTCATTGAATAGACGACGTCTAATCAGTCGATATTTATCAATAAGCCATTTAATTGTCAAATTGTTTTATAGTCAATGTTTCCGATACTGGTGGAATGTTTCGTAATACGTTGAATAGAACACGTACTACGGGACAGTTAAATGATGATACGTGTCGTAGCGAAATACAGAAAGAGAAAATGCGTGCTTGCGAAGCCAATAGAGCAATAGATGGAACATGCTGTTGATCTTGTACGTGCTATAACCCAGCTCCAAATATTGAGTGAATAAAAATCGTTCTACATTGGTATTTACAATTAATCCATCGCAGAAAGAGACAAATAGTATTGATGACGTGATGCCACCAGAGTTATTGGTTCAAATCACACAGTAGCGTCGCCAATTTTTAACGATCTCACGACCATTCACGTCACACCAATGACAATTGATTCGTATTGCAGTAAACGAGATCTAACAAAAAAAACGAATATACATATAGCAAAGGTTTTTTTGTTTTTTTTTTCAAATAAATAGCTCAGCAACTACCAATCAGGATCATCTGACAGAAACTGCCAGCGTCCCTATGCGCACTCTTACTCGTGCATTCGTTCACCAACTAATTTGTTCGATAAAAGCTTCGACTGATTGGCTTGATAGAGTAGTCATTGTTATTTTTTTGGTCAAAATTTCGAATTTTATTTTATCATTACTTGGTGGATAAAATTTCTCGAATTGGTATAATAATGTGGTTGATAAAAAATATCTATGATGTTTATGAAAAATATAATAACAGTTTTCTTTTTAATTCGTATTTTTATAATTAATTGAGTTCTTTAATTAATTTATTTTAACTTTTTTTCTTAAAGAAAATAATTGAATAGTAATTGAATGAATAGAAGTGTGCACTTAAATAAAAGAAAAATATAATATTGTTTAAAAAAAAATAATTCATATTGAAAGAAAAAAAAAAACAATTGATTGCTGTGAAATAATGATTTTCGATGTTTAATGATAAATTAAAGTCACTTTAAGCCTTGATGATTAATCGTTCACACCGATATTTCATTTAGCATCTAATCTCTAATTTTTTAAACAATCAATGATAATCAGTTAATATTTATTAATAAAGACATAAACGATAGAAAAACTTTCTGTGAAACTAGATCGATTGGTCCACAACTTGAACAGTCTTTTCCTTATCAACCGGAAAGATGAAAAAAATTTTTCTTCAAAAAAGAAAACAGCCGACTACTTATTGGTTTAAGAGCTGGCGTAATACTTCTAATTATTATATAAACAATGAAGCCATCATCAGAGATAAAGCTGGTAAATAAAAAATAGAAAATCAATCTCTATTAAAGGTAAAATCCGATATATTGGCCCTTCACTATATCATCAGTGAGTTGATAGAAAAAATGTCGAGTGATACATATCAGCTCAGTGATATGGTGGGACACAACAGTCCATTAGACATGTCAACAATTGTATCTTGTCAGCTGAAAATTCTCTCTCACTAGCTCATCATCCTACATACTTGGTATCTCATATATGTGCCAACGAAATGAACTAATAGTCGATAATAGGTGTCAAGAGCTAACATAACACGTGCTTTTTAAGAGAACGATGTGATACAGGAGGGCTAAAGGTGATGTTTGTTCGTTCCTCTTATCTTTCTATTTTCGAACGACTCATTGATGATAAAATGAATTATAGAATTAATTTAAAAAATGAAAAAAATAAAAACTGCACGATATTAACTTCATATAAGATGTGACTCAATGATATAAACATGCTTATCAATTAAATCTCATCAAATATCAAACAAAATTAAATAAAATTTTGTTTCTTATTTCTTTTGATTGATAAGTCATTTCTAAAATTAAAACTATTTATTAATCATTAAAACTATTACTAATTAATTCCCCTAATTTGTCAAGTATTTAATATAGGACTTGACGGCGTCAAAAAAATCATTAAGAACCGGACGCTTAGATTATAAAATGGACTATCCATATCTCCCGACTGATCCCACAAACCGATACCATAATCGTGTATTACAAGCGTCGGCACGAATATATACTTGGACATTTTTACTTTTCAATATCAATATGATGGCAATTACGACGGCATTAAATCCTACGATTTATAACTTTTAAGATCCATATCGATGCTAACAGTTTTGTTATCAATAAACACTAAGGTTTCTATATTTCTTTATTTTTATATCCTTTCCTTGGCATTTACTTTCTTCAATTAACTTTCTACATATTCGTTTCCGTTTGTCTTCCGGTTTTGTCATTTATCTCAATATTTAATCAGCATACTAAACTGCTGTCATTATTTGGGGACTCTAGAATGTCTTGTTGCATAAGAAAGGTCTTTTCATAAGTAGACAGATTATTCAAATCTTCATACACTAGGACAAACATTTTTTGAAGTAACTTTAAAAAAAACTCATGCTCAACAAATACTTAATTAAAAATGTGTGCATAAAAGTTAATTAGTTCGCAAAATTTATTTCAATAGTTATATATCTATGCTATCATTATGTTTAAGAACATTGAGACAAGATTGAATAATTTTTTGTAAACAAACCTTTCAGAGTGATTAGAAATAAAGCATCAAACTTAAAAAAATATTTATCTAACAAGAAATACCTAACTCACCAGCTAAATCAGTAGGTAACCGAGGGTAAAGCATCCCAGTTCTAGCAAGCCATTCAAGTTGAAGTGGGTGAATATGATGAGGTTGTTGTTGAGGTTGTTGAGGATGCGGCGGAGCGGAGGTAGTTCCAGAGCCGCCGGTTCCAGGTCTTGGATGTCCCAACGATTGAGCATCTTTATGTATCGAATGAAAAGCACTCGAAGATCCAGCTGGATGATAATACAACCCGGAAGGATGAATTAATGGACCACCGGAATGTAAAAGAAGACCTTGTTGACCTTGTCTCATAGCAACAGCCACATTGACTCCAGAAGTACCTAAACTATAAGGTCCCATACAAGACACATCAGTCCTATGTCCTGAATGTCCAGGGAAACCAGGTATTCCTGAATTAGCTAGAGGATTTGAAGCCAAGTCTTCAGATCCTGGTGAAATTGGTGGGCTTGACACTGGACTATGACTAGCATTACTTCCTGGACTAGCACTACTGGTTCTTCTTGCATTCTCATCATCTTTCATCTCCTCAACATCTACATCTGTTGTCGCATCATCTTCAGGATTATCCTCAGTACTTCGATCAACATATCTCGACACTTGGTCCGTCGGTTCTTCAACATTAGCAGGAAAACTGTCATATGATGATAACCGGATGTTATTTGCATCTCTCAATGCATGAATCATCCTCATACTATGAGTGGGACCTAGGCCAGGAGGATTTCTATCAGATCGAGGCACGAAAGGATGTAAGGGATTCATTGAAGAATTTGAAGTCCTTCTGGTGGGTGGTAATAATAATGATTCAACTCCATGACCCTCTTGATCATCATCTCTTTCTCTTTTAGAATCTAATATTCTAGGAGGTGATGCTTCTAAATTGTCTGCTTGTCGTTGATTACCTGTCGCTCTTCCAAGAAGAGCATCAATACAAAAGGAAGTTTTCCCTGGTGCATTTCTCTGTCTTCCTGAAGGATCATTGTTACCTTCATTACCTTCTGGAGAAGCACAAACTCCAGTTTCACTACAGATACGATCGTCATTTTCACGAAAACGTTTCGAGGGTAACTGATGACAATCAGCTCTGGTATCATCTCTAAAGAGATTTCTTATATTTTCTTCAGGACCAAATTTGAAAGACTCATAATTAAGAATCCTAGCACTGGAAGTATCAGTATCTGAATCTCGTCGAGATTCATTAGTGTTATTGTAGCTTACTGGTGAAACAGCAGCTGGAGATCTAGCTTCTTCAGAACTTGGTGATGCTCCTGGTTCATCTAATCCAAAAGAGTGTCGTGGATGTCTTGAATGAATGTCTTCAGCAACCATTGTTGTATTGTAATGCATCGCAGCCATATTTTATATCATCAGTTCATTTTTTTAAATAAAAAAAAGCACAAAATGTCACCAATTTATTAACTTTCTTTACAACTTATTCGTTCATTACATTAGATAATCAATATAGTATTATTATCATACACTTTTCACTGAAATAATTGAAAAATAAATTACTTAAAGTCCAATATCACTGTATGAACAGGTAAAATATGACACGAGGGTTGACAGAATGTCTTAGGCTGCGGTAGATCGCAAAGTGAATCCCAACATCAGAACCGCGTGCGTGTGTTCCAAAAATCTTCTCCCACCCGCAATAATAAATTTCCTTTCTCTTGCGTGCGCCTCTACGATTTAATCGTGGGGTGCCCCGCCCTGTAGTTGAGCTCCGCCTCTCTCTGATCCACCACCCACCATCGCGAGAATTCTACTAAGCAGGATAGAAGAGAAATTATAGTATAGCTTGCTAGAAAAGAGAACAAGAGATGGATGCTGCGGCACGTTGTTATACTTGCAAGCACTTTGGACCAATCCGAAGTTGTGAGTATGACTTGCGGAAGAAAGACAGGTGCAGAATGTACACTTGCATGTGTATCAAGCTCTTTGCTAAGATTGCATGCGCATTGTTTTATGGACAAAATTGAGCAAGTGAGATTGATTCCTCCACAGTGAGTTTGAGAGAAAGCAATGACAATCCGTGGCAGATTTTATGAGCATATTTCAGTAGTGCTAAAAAGTTAAAATTTCTTTTTTTATTACCATGACTCTTGTCAAAAAAAAAATAGCAAAGTTTTATTTTAAACATTGAATGTCAGAATAATCCTATATAATAAATGGCTTTTATTTTGTTCATAAATTAATTATTTATTTTAATGATACAAATTAAATTAATCTCAGCATAGTCCTAGTGTCTTAAACGATTTATTAATTCAAGAAATTACAATTTTTAACACTTTGGCAAGTTAATCTATTTGTAAAAATTGCCATTATTCATTCATTATTAATAATTATAATATGTAGTTCATAAAATAAAAACAATTCAATCAAAAATTAATAAATATTTTTTAAAATTTTTCTGCATACTTTGTCCTGTAAAAAGACCTGTAAATTTTAATTATTGATAGAAGTAACATAAAAAACTAAATATTGGACAAAAAAATTTGTTAATATTTTTTCAAGTAATGCACTCATTTCTAACCTTTCTCAATTATCGATTAAAAAAAACGAAAATTTAACTATAATTTATAATTTCTCATCATTTAAACAATAAATCCAACCGTATTGTTGATAAAAAATCAATTAAAAAATCCAAGAATCAATTTGTTAAGTAATTATTTAATTTATACATCATATAATTGAAGAGAAAGAAATAAAAAATTCCATTCTGTAATTTATTGTTATTGATAAAAAAAATAAATTGAAACTTCACTGTTAATTTATCACTTAATCCTCATGGAATGTCTAAGATAATGATAATTTAAATGAACAAATATATTTAAACAAATTAAAGTACACGAAAAAAATAAAGTCCAAGTGTCGTCAAATGTCGAATCGGACAAGGAAAAATCTTAAAAGTAATATGGATCATATCTATCAACTCTGTAATTACACAATTGGTATGGAGTGATTATAATTGCAGTAATTGACACGGACAATTGAATGACTCAGGAGAATCCACTGATGTTTCAGGAGTTTATACGGGGACAGGTAATTTGAAACTAACAACATACGTAGGTTCTATAAGTAACATTAACTGGATTCGTAACACATATTGTCTGCATAAACATACTAAGTCATCGTTTACAAATTTTAATTTTCGAATATTAATGACTGTCGTTTAAATACACACAGGATTTCTTTAAATTTATTTAACGATTTTTTTCTAGTCCACATTTCACACTTCTGTATTTTTTATGACTTGAGATTAATTTTTATCATCAAGAAAAACACTTTCATCATTTTTAATTTTTTTCAAAGAAACACTTCAATTATCAATCCATTAAATCCATTAATTATTTTTCTATTATAAGAAAATTATTATTCAATTACACTAAACGTGATAAAACTCATAAATTAGGAAAAAAACTACGTAAAGTTTTATTATTTTTTTAATTATTATCATTGTTTTATTTAAATAATTCAAACAACATCTGTATTTAAGAATAACAATAGAATAAAACCCAGATGACATTTATCTCAAGATGAAGACGTAGAAGTATATTTTAAAATATATTTTTTGAAACTACCGTTTATGAGATGTTGACACTCAGCTCTTGACATGCCTGAGTTATTATGAGGAATGATGGATCACCTGCGACAAAAAGATCACCAATAACCTGGTCGATTTAGTCGCAGGTAGCTGCATCAACGACTGTTTAAAGTAATCAAATAAAAACTTTACGATATATTTAACCACATACTAAGTGTTTGGTTTAGTTAATAACCATGAAAGATTTCATTTTCATTTTAAAAATTGTTTTTTCAATTTTTTTTTTACAATCGTTATTTCATAATTAACTCATAACTTACATACACAGTGAGCAAAAATGAATGAAAATGTTTATAATATATAATTAAGATCGCTCCATAACATTTTTTTAAAATGAAATAATGACTGAATATAGCTTAAAACATATGGAGCAAATGAAAAAGCATAGATTTTTAATTGAACGAAATTAACGTCAGATAATCATATAAAATTATCACGATTTTTTCAGCACGATAATTGATCGATATGATGGATGTAATTAACAATAAAATGATTGTATAAGCTTTTAACTCAATTGTCCGAATGATTATCTTGTCTTTTTATTGATATAATGATTGGAAATTCTCGATTAATGATCGATTACTTATAAAATAGCAACAAGTTATCGATAAAAGTATGAAAAAATCTATATTTATTAAAAATTTCATTAATCCCATTACTGTTTATTTTTATATGACTTATTTTTTTATGACAGATTAGACTAGAAAAATAGATTTTTGTGTATCTACAAATCAATATAGAAGATGATAAGTGATAAAAATTAAATATTGAAACAGTTGAGTGATCGCAGTATTATATATGTATTTATATATCCATAAACGTTGTATTGATGCAACGAACGAATCTAATCTAAAATTAATCCCTCAATATCGATTCCTTTAATAAGTCCACGATTATTAGATTGAACCTTACACAAATCCGAATGAGTGTATCACGTTAATAATAATAATTGTCAACTTTTATAATCAAACAAAATGTTAAATCCTTACCAATATAATTTTAATTATTTCAGATATGATTATCTTTATCATAAAATCCCCTCTGACTTGCATCCGATGCGATGACAAACACTTGGATGATGTGAATGATAACGGAAATATAAATGAAAGAGATTATTTAATAATTTATTAAATCATTTGTTTTTAACTCGATATGCAAATTAAAATTTCGATTGCTGAAAAAGACATAATTTGTTTTTAAATGACAAAAATAATTTTAACTATCTTCAACCTAGTGTATTTTATTTTATGACGGATAGTTTAACAAGTGAAAAATATTTTAAACACGCCATTTCTCTCATATACAGAAAAATCTTAGAGATACATTCACACTTCTAATATTAATAACTTAATTTAGAATGAATAAATATGTTATACTATGATTGATTGAACTAAAGTTGAAGTAAATTTTATACCAAATTTTATAGAAACGTTCCTCTTTTGAAATTATCCTCTTTTCTCTTCGTGTATGAATGATGTAAATCATATATAAGATGAGGTTAAGACTATCTTCATCCTAAACGATTTGTAGACCTCAAGAGTCACACCTATCTACACTCCATAGTGTTACATAATCCTCGATTTTTTTACAGTTAATTCTAATTTTTAAGCTGAAAAACATTTTCTGTTACCTGAAAACTGTTTCTCTGGCTCTTTAAATAAATATTTGTCATTCATTTGAATTTTTTGTCAAATAAAATGCAAAAGAAAATATTTTCAAGGTTTTTTGTTTGACATACGATAAAATATTCAGTATTTCTAGGTATCATTTTCAACAAAATCAACAACAATATATATATATATATATATATATATATATATATAATATGATTCATCATCATGATGATTGAATTAAATAATAAAAGAAATATCAATAATTATCTTAAATTAATTATAATTCATGTCATCATGAAAATTTGAATTTCCGAGTATAGATCTTTTACTGAACGAATTCAACAGAAGCCAATTAATTAATAAACAAAAAATATTGTAACATTATAATTTGTTTACATAAATAATACACGCAGATTGTACAAGTATTGTCAATTAATTCAACAAAAATAATGAATAATTAATGAGAAAGGGGGAAGGAAAAAAAGGAATATGAATGTATTATTTTTATCATAGTAATTTAATAACGAAAATAAAATATTAAGCTTGTTATTACAACTGGGATTGCTGAGTTGAATACATACTGCTCAGTAGAATCGAACAGTTTCTCTTTCTCTTTCGTCTCTGATGCATCGTTGCAAATAAATTAGCCATGAGTTCCAAGTCTCACCCGCGAGAGCAATTATGTCGCTTAACTTGGATATGAGATATGACGACGTTTCTCATACCTCTCTATCTCATTTCACTGTCTCTCTATCTTTGAATTTCTCCCAGTGCGCATTTCCATCGAGCCCAGATATCCGGAGATGCTTCAGTTGCCAGAGTACGGTAGTTATAGGCATAGTGACTGTGAGTAAAACGTCAGTATACATTGGAGAAGGAAAGAGAGCGTAAGAATGAGAGGTAGCATCAAGCAACCCAGCAATTCACCATTAAGGTCCTCCTCCGTAATTAGAATCTCCCAGCTCCCCTATACGAGGTCGCTGGTTCTGCCGCAGCTCATACTCTCTTTCTTTTTCTCTCTCACACATTATACAGCCACTCTCTCTCCACCCCAAGCCAGCCATTACTTTTAATGGCGTTGTTAATGAAACTAGGTGTCGCCAAATTAACCTCTCGTTCCAGCAGTTCTCAACCTTCAACATCTTTATATTCTTTATTTTATTCTTTCTTCGCCAGAAAGTATCATTATAATCATCTCTCTACTCTATTTCTGCTATTAATTACTCTAGAGAGACTGAATGACTGATTGAAAAAAGTGTTAAGAAAAAAAAATCATTTTTGCAAGAGAAATAAAATTTTTTAAATTGTTAACAATTGTTTAAAAACTTACTAAAGATGAATAAAAAATTTGTAAACGTAAAGAAGTTGAGTAAAGGTTGAAAACCACTGTAACGGGCTGATTACCGCGGTAACCACCCCCCGAGCGCCAATTAATCTTAACTTTTACGGGGCAAACACTTTTCATTAAGCCCTCCCTTTGCTTTTCTCTCTCTAACCCCTTACGATCCCTCCCCACTTTCGTTCTGAATGATATCCCCTTCGTACCCGCGTTGGATTCAAAGAGCATTTGGTGCAGTAGGATCCAGATATATTCCAGAAAGTACCTATGGACAAGTCCGCGCACTCTCTTCCACGCTGGAATAGGAGAGGTGGTGGTTGCCAGAGATACTAGGAGAGGAGGGTGGCTAAAGAGGCAAGGAAAATGGCTCCCAGGACAAGCGTTTAATCTGGCTCTAATTAGCGACTTACTCTTCTGTCACCCTCCCAATAATGCGGCACCATTTTACTCGACGTTTATCTCGCCACGACTGTCGTTCGCTTTTCTCTAGATTTCAGGGGTCTAACTTTATTGTATTCTTTATTTCCCTCATTTATTTGTTTTTACTCTTTTATTAATATTTTAATTTTTATTGTTAATATTTTTATTGATTTTTCGTTATCTTACAATTTTTTTAATTAATTAAATAAATACTAGAAAAGTTAGCTTACAATAATATGGGTAAAATTAAGTTTAGTTAAAAAACCTGGTGAGTAGGAAGAACAAAAGTGTATATTAATACTTATACATTTATTATTAATAATCATGAAAAATTAATATAGTTGCAAAAAATTAATATTTTAAATGTAATTTATAATTTTTGTCAACTTATACATTCCTAGTTTAGACCATCATATAAATAGTCTGAATAGATGTAAGTGAACTTACATACAGGTAACTTTATAAAATAATTAATTTTTGAACAATGTTAGTTATCTTTTACCACTTATTAATGAATATTAAAATTTAGGTAGTTTTGTTTTTGGAGTCATTTCAATTATTTAAAAACTATAAAAATTGAGGATAAAATAGAACAGTTTTTTATTGACTGTTGATAATTTAAAAATAATGTGTATATTATCTAATGATAAAATAGGATTCTGAAATTATCGATGGTTTAATTTTCTGGTAAAAGTCGAGCACTGGTAAGCTGCTATCGTTCAATCCCTCATGTTCAGTAAATTGTTAGTAGTTTCATGATTGTACAAGCAGCTGTAAGCAATACTCCCTAAATTAATTGAAAACTTGAGTAAGAAAAGGAGAATGGAGAAGTATAGTAAGTGATATTGGATGAAGCATGAGTATTATTATTTTAAAATATTTTTAAATTCAATTGACATTAAATTTTCACTTCCTTGATTTTTATCAAAATTATCGCTTTGCATGACACACGTTCACTGTGATATATCATTTTCTGATTATTTTGTATTCTATTTTACTACTATTATCAAAGTTGAAAGATGGATATTGCTTGTAAAATTTAGTTTATTCTGATAAGTATAATATTTGTAAATTAAAGTATGAAGAAAACTTCATTGGTTATATAGATGTAGATTATTACACATATTCAACTGGTGATGTACATCGGAATTGTATTGCAATCGTTAACTCAATCAATCACACATATGCTCATTGTTTTACATTCCCTGGAGTGTGATAAAGGCGAAAAGAAAATTCAGTCCTCAAGAATTAGTGAAATTAAAGTAGAGCGTAGATGACATTTGATTGAAGAGATGAGAAAAGAGTGGTGGTGTTTAGATACACTTATTGGTATAACAATTATTTTGATCTTGATTTATGCATGGAAGCCGGTCGTAGAGAGTGAATCAATATATCAGGTAGTATTATTTGTATTTTTTCTTTATTATAATTTCACTTAATTGCATGTTAGTTTAGTAAAATATCTAAAATTATCAACTATCAAATTTTTAGATTTATTTGTATTATTTTTAGATACAATTCAATCAATTGGTTTCAACTATGATTAGTTTCTTATCTATAGTTTGTTATCGTCAACACTTATTATTTGTTTCAATCTTTACTAATAATTAAATTTATCGAACAAAGGCTTTTAGCAATCATAATAAAATGAATTCTGATTAAACAGGTGGTTCAAAAGCGATGGCGTCATGCCCCAGTACACTACAAAAAAGTCAAAACTATTCTCTATTGGAATACTATGTATGCAGAAAAACATACAGATTTTATGCTTGGAGTTGGAGATATTTTCAAAAATTGTCCAGTATCCTATTGTTATGCAACACCGAATAGAAAGTTATTGAATTCAATTAATGATTTTGATGCTATTCTATTTCATGGAATTGAAATGCATCTTGATGATTTACCAAATTTTAGATCTCATGATCAACGGTATATTTTTTTCTCATGGGAATCTCCATTGTCTAGGTATGTTTTAATGAAATTATTTATTTACATTATCTAATAATTACTTACTTACAATGTAGAATCAACAGTATAATAACCGCTATATTTGTTTTAGGCCAATTAATGACTTTGAATTTGTTATGCATCCTGGTTATTATAATTGGACGATGTCATACAGATTAGATTCAGATATAAGAAGGCCGTATGGACAAATCAGAGATATAGAAACAAAAAAATTAATAGCTCCTCCAAGTCAAAGGAATGGAATAGTTAAATGGAAAAGGAGAAAAAAATTGTATGTTCCTACTGAAAAAGAAATGCTTATTATCATGGGAAAATCAAAAATAGCTGCTTGGTTTGTATCTCATTGTAAAACTAATTCTCAACGAGAAGTTTTAGTAAGAGAACTGCAAAAATATTTTGAGGTAATCATACAAAATCAAATAAATTTTACTATTTTATTTTTTAAAGGACCAAAATAAATTGTAAATTATTTAAATAATTTATTTTGTAGGTTGATGTGTATGGAAAATGCGGTGACATACATTGTGATAAAAGTAATCCTGACAAATGTTATGACCGACTAGAAAAAGACTATTTTTTTTATTTATCATTCGAAAATACTTTATGCAATGACTATGTCACGGAAAAGTTGTTTTTTCCAATGCAAAAATATGTCATACCTGTAGTTTATGGTGGTGCAGACTACTCGAAATTTGCACCACCACACTCGTATATCAATGTAAAAGATTTTAATAATGTTAGAGAACTGGCAAAATTCATGTTAAAGCTTTCAAAAAATGAAGCTAAATATGCATCATATTTTTGGTGGAAAAAATTTTATACTATCGAAGACACACGTGAAAAAACTCTTTGTGATCTTTGTGAAATACTCCATAACTTAAATATGCCGAGAAAGAGTGTTGAAGATTTTGACAAGTATTATAACTCTGGTGAATGTATTAATGGAAATATAACGAATTTCATTGAAAATGAGTATTCGACTGAAATCAATGATTACTGAAATTATTCTTTATTATCGTGCATCAATATTGTACAACTTTTACCTCACTAGATAAAAAATAAATATTTTTTGTATTTTGATACAAAGCTAAAAAAATAAATTTTATTATATATCATTACAGTCTTATTTATTTGATTTTAGTTGATGTTAGATCGTAATTTATTTAATTCCTTTCAAAGTTTATATACTTTTTATATCCATCTTCGCATAATATTATTTTCCTCTATGTGTATAGCGATAAAACCAATGATAAAGTAGACACATAATGAAGACTTATGATGACTTATAGCAAGAGAAAATACATTAGAAACAACAGCAATAAATTTTAACTTCAGAGAAGAAAACGAAATTATACATTTTTTATATCATTCATATTGAAGATTTTCTGAAAAATGTTTTAAAACTATTTTATAGATATTATAATTTATTGAAAAAAGATATTTTCTGCTTACCAAAAAAAATAAATTTAAAAAAATGAATTTTGTAAAACAAGATTTAATTTAATTTTGATAATTGTTTAACAAATGTAACTTAGCTTGACATAATGTCTACTAATAATAATATTAAATAAACATGGAATTTAAAAAAATATGAACGTAAAATGGTATATAATTAATAATTATTATTATCATATATTATACAATATTATAAATATATCTACATGATAAATGATCTAATGATCAGAGAAACGAGGTGAGACTTTGGTAAATTGGCAGGCGATAGCAAATATAGCTTTCTTAATTTTAATCTCAACTCATCACTTTGTCTATCCATGGTACGAATTTTTGAATATTCGTATAAACTCCTGGAAGATGTTCTCTACCACAACCGATTCCCCAAGATACTAAACCTATTAAAACGTGTCTTCCTTCCACAGATATCGTGAGAGGTCCCCCAGAATCTCCCTAAATACAAAATTTCGTTTACAATATAACTACGAATCTTTAATAATATAATAATAAATTTTTTTAAATATAAACTTACTTGGCAAGAGTCTCTACCTCCTTCTTTATAACCAGCACAGAGAAAGACGTCATGAATTGTTTCTCTTCTTCCAGCAGCCCTAAACCACCTCTGACACCTTTCATTGGGAATAACTTCAACATCAACCTCTTGAAGAACTGTAGGCGCAGAACTTTGGCCATGTCTCGTTCTGCCCCATCCAGCAACAGTGGCTGTTCGTCCAGAGATTTTGAGATTTCTGGCTGGCAAACAAACTGGAACTATGTGTTGTTTGAAAGCAACAGTTCGTGAAAGTTTTACCAATGCTACATCATTTCGGAAGTCTGTTGGTGAGTACTGAGGATGAACCTATCAATTATATTATTTATTAGTAAAATAAAATAGGAGTTTACCTATGAGTAAGTATTTTATCAAGGTATTGAGATTTTTCAATTTACCTCTTTTCTCTCTATATTGAATTCTTCATGAAGATGTTTCTCATTTTTATCTCTTACATCCCATTCACCCAGTCTTACTTTTAGATTATTATTTGGTGTCCTTCAATAGAATCAACACTTATTATTATCATCAACATCAATCAGATAATCAGTTAATTAATAGCAATTATGAGAACGCAAAACTCCATTATTGGAACTTTAGTAACAGTTAGATGGTAGAAAAAAAAAATACTTACGTTGCAACGCAATGAGCAGCAGTAACAACCCATCTATTATTCAATAGAGCTCCACCACATGAAAGTTTTTTGGATAAAAATCCAGATTTTATTATCGCGGCCTATAAGAAGAACACGATTATTAATATTGATATTTCGGCTTTCTAAAAAGTAAATATAAAAGAAAAAATGATAAATAAGAGAGAGCGTTGTGTATAAAAAATTCAAAAATTAACTAGAATAATTCCAGCGAAAAGACATGGACAATAGCATCGTTTGGAGCGTATCAAAGACTCTCACCTGCCATGGATGACTGCCGAAGCTCGAACTATGTCCACCCACGATTCTATTACTTCTAGTATAGAGTTCGCCGCAACCTGTGAATCAAAGACACTATTATTAGATCTAATATCCACGAATTCATTCAAAAAAATTTCTTTGCTCAGTTTTATAAAGAAATGCCGTTGGTTTATTGATAAAAAGAAATAAAATGATAGAAATAGGTGAATGCCAGGTGCTGTGGGATCGAACCACAGGTTCCAGTTTGTCTTTCAGGTTTCTTATCATGCAGATCTACTTCCTGTGAAGAAGCACGTCATCATTGAGAGAAGGTGAATAGAAATGCGAGTGAAATAGAGCGACAGTTATGTAAAAAAAAAGAATTAAAAAATAGATTGTGCTTTGTGCTGGTTTTATCCATGGATAATTGGATACTTGTACACGTGATTTGTTGATTACCACGGTACTTGGAGTGATCCTGTGCATAACTCGGATAATTTCCAGCACTTCCGATAATAGGCGGACGGCTTGTTTCGTACTCATCATCAGGATAATAATTACTTGGATAACCGGTCTCTGGTTGATTGAGGTAGCTGGGTCGATCATAAGTTAAATCATTTGGACGATCTTGCTCCCAAGCTGAGTAAGTTGGTTCATAAAGTCCGTTATTGGCTTCTTCATCTTGATTTATTGTGTGATGCTGATGATGTGGTATATTTGGCCGCTGAGGTCTTGCTAATCCACTTCCATAGATTTTTATGTCATCTTCCAAATAAGGTCGTGAATTGCCCAAGTTCAATGAAAATGCTAAAATTTATCTATCTCAAATTCAGCTGTTCACTTAACTGTTTGTTTCTTATCTTGATTTACGGTCAGTCTGTCTGTTACTGTTTGGTTTAAACTTTAATTGTATACTTGATGTAAGTATATTGTTTCGGGAAGATTCTTTGCTTGCTTGTAATTTTAAGAACAAAGCAAGCAGGTAACCGGAAAATTGCCGTCCGATATACTCTAGAAGTTCCGTCACTTTGCATTCTTTTAGATCAGTTAATTGTTTATTTTTTCTTCCAAATTTTTAATGCCTTGTTAAAAAACTATATCATTACGTTGTTAATTGTCACTTTAAGTTATTACGTTAATTATTCCATTGTCGTGAAATTAATGAATTGATTTAATTATTCTACTGATTTTACTAGGTCCTTCATAGCATTGCCATAACAATGGTATTATTTCATCAATTACATAAATATTTATGATTTCATTGTGATGATGGTTTATTATGATGATAAAATTTTTCAAAAAAATATCAACATCACGAATTTTATTCCGTTATTAATTTAAAAATTCAGTGAAAAAAACGTGCTTGATACTCACTAGCATTTTGTAATAATCCAACAGTAGGTCTTTCTGGCTCTTTTTCAGGAATATCATCATCATCAACACAGCAACTCCAGATTAAGCCGCCAGAACACAAATCCACTGGTCTTCCACCCCCTAGAACGCAGCTTATACTCAGCCCACATTCAAATTTAGCTCCTTTATATTTACACGTTTGAGGAATCACTGTAAGTTAAAAATAAAAACCACATTAATTATCTCGCCTATAATTACATTACCGCACTACTAATTATTGTTTTAAAAAATATATTTAAACATAAAGTAGGTTTAGCACGACGTAGTACACGGATATCCTTGTTGACTCGGTTGTCACCAAGTGTAACAGTTCCATTGGCAACCGTCCGCGACCACAAACGTTATTCTTCATCATTATCATGATGTGTATTACATTATTTCTATGACTATTATTATTATCATTATCATCATCTTTATTAGTTCAGTCTTATTCAAAGGACATACTTCTGCCAAGCATGTCCATTATTCCATTATTAAGATGTACAGCAGTGTGTCCTCGATGATCTTCAAAGGTATAATTTTTTTTCTTCTTTAATGTCTCAACCAACAATATTCCCTGTTCATGGCTATTTAATTTACGTCTCCTTCCTTTTCTGCCACGACTTCCGTTATTTTTAGCTTCATCCTGATACTCTCCTGTTATTCCTCGTAATCTCAATTCGTCTAGAAATTTTTCCAATTCATTAGTAGCATCTCCTTCTTCAGTTTCATGATCAAAATCTTGTAAGTCATCTAGTTCTAGGCCTGGATATTCTTCTTGAATCATTTTACTTTGAGCTCCTTGATTACCAGGATATTCTGATAATCTAGTAGAAAACAAATTACTCCTTGGAGCATTTTTTATCTCTTTTTTTTCAATTCGACGATTTCTAACCACTTCTTTGGGATTTTTGGAGTCATCATTATCAGTAAATACAAATGTTCTATCAACACTAGCACGTCTTCTTTCCACTGGAACTGATCTATCTTGTGACAATGTCCATCGCGAATAACCAAACTGTCCTTGAGATTGAATATCACTTAATCTTGATTCGTAAACATTTCTTCCTTGGGACTCTACTAAAAATCCAAGCACCAGGATGACAATGGCTGCATTATAAACAACCTTGCCTTGAAGGAAGTTCCTTGGGCCCAATCTTGGCAGCATCATCCACGATTTCGTTTTTAAAAAATACTTTCAATCTTTCCACAAATATTTAACTAATTTTGTCATCGTTTAGAATAAATCCACAACATGAAATAAAAATTTTTTTCAACAATTTTCCACATGGATTTAGACGCAATCGTTTGTTACAAGGACTCAATAAAACTGATTGTTTAAATGAAAACTATAAAATGGAAAATTCTGCACGTGGACGACGGGCCCAAGTGCCAAGCGACGTCTGTTACGCTTCGATCGAGCGCTTGAGAGTGTCGTTGGTCGCTTGCTTTCACCGGCTTTGGCTTTCCCGAGGTGCTTCAAAGCACTTCATCCTACCAGTCTTCTTCTTTGCTTCCTCCCTCCATTAATCTATGAATACAAAAAACTAGTCGTCCTCATACGGCCTCGCCTTTTCCTTTCTCCTTTCTTTCCTTATCCACCTTTGCATGTGAACTTTAATTAGCCATTTGACCTATCCAAAACAATTCAAGTTCTCATTCAAGGCTTTTCCGTTCCGAAAAATTATACATGTATTACTTTCATAACAGTACTTTACTTTACTAATGATGTTTTATAAAAAATTGAAAAGTTTTAACGATCACTAATAATTCTAATCAACTGTACCTTCATTAAAAATAATTAAATGAGTTTTTTTATTTTTGATGCAGAAAGATGTTTCTTTCGTAAGTAGATTTGATCTTATAAATAATTCCATTATTCTTCTAATTGATCTATTTTTCAATCATCTTACACCAAAAAACATTCATGATTCAGATAGTTTTTTTAACAAAACATTACTTTGAAAAAGTGTAGAATCAATTGTTCCATTTTTAAGTCTCTTTTATAAAATCATATGAAAGCTTGATGATAAAAATTTATTTGTGAATTGTATTCTGATGACTCTATTGTCTTCTTAAGGTCAGAGGCTCAGCATAATCCTTTTCAATAAATATTATCATTGAAGTATCAATGCTTACAAACATTTTTTTCTCCTCTTTTCAATTTTTTTTCTTTATCCTAGAAAGTCTTCTTTTCTACAAATAAAATTTTTTCATTTTGACATATTTCTTAATGATATATTGATGAAGCTGTACAGGAAATTATTTGTAAAGGATATAAAAAAATAAAATGAAAAAAAAATATTAATGATAAATAATAATAGTCTTGAAATAAGCTCGCGTGTCACCTACGTTTCAGTCCGGTGGCATTGGTCGTTTCCGAAAGAAGAAACTCTTTTGTCGTATGAAAAAAGGATGCTTACTCATTGTAAGCCTTTCTCTTTCGTGCCAAGTACTTGTTCGCACTGAATTCGTCGCGCAACTACTTTACTCTTAAGTCGCTTCCGTAGGCCACAACACGATGTGTCTTCTTTAGAGCATGCAAAGTGCTTGGAGAATTTTCAGATCGTGTGACTCGAATGTCGACTCGGCTGGAACGAAGTAAGAAAAGCCAAGACACATTCTTCGTGAAACTCGAGAAACGGGTTCACTTCCAATGAGGAGGGGTGATATACTTATTTATATTATAATGCAATAAATTCCTAATTGAATATTAACTTGTAATATTGTATACTTACGTCCTAATTCATCAAAGAAACGTGATTGCTCTTGTGTCACCTCGTTTACTTTTTCATTCTTCAATTCCTCAGCCTCTGGAAAATATTATTTTAATTATGACTTAATTATGCTTTTTTTTCACACTCTGGAAGAGTGAATCAAAAAATTAGACTGTTTTCCAGGATTTTATGCCTGATAATATAAGTAGTCAGTAAAACATTGCATAAACAATTTTTATTATTTATGGTTTTCGGAATTGATAAACGATCTACTTTGGAGATTCATTTGCTTGAAATTATGGGGCAATTATCATAAAAAATATGCATCTGCTGTTATAAAGATTTTGCAATAGCTCTCATTTTTTTTTTCAATACTCCAAACTTTCTACCAACGTCACTAACAACTATTTTCATTTTTTATCTTTCTAAATTATTTAGAATATATTTATATTTTTCAAACTTTAATTTCAATTCAAACTGTTTGTTTACTAATCTAATTTTTTTCTAAACTTAATTAAAAAACTACATCAAATAAACTCTACGTGATAAACATTTGATACTAATGAATTTGAATGCTAATTTTTTTGTGAATCACAACATTTTTAACGTTGATTATTTGAATTAATTATCAATGCAAAATAAAATATTACCATTTTTATCTTATATTCTATTATTGTTATTGTTCTTTTTTATATATAATTAATTCAAATTCAGAAACATGTAATGAATAACATTGATGACAATCAGTGAAAAAATTTTAACAAAACAAAAATGCTTACCTTTAATGGATAAAATTTTGTCATTTCTTCGAACATATTGCAAAGAACAACTGAATGGTATGCAAACAATAAAAACTCCAATAATCCAAAGTAAAAATATAGGTTTCATCTCTAAACAATTCCAGTATCGTCATTTAGGATTTTTTCTTCTAAAAAAAATATATTTCCATATTCAACACCTTTTTTTCAATAATTTTCTTCAGTATTTTATTCTTCCATTATCATGAACACCAACAACGTCAATTGAATCGTTAAAATTTCTGTCTGCAATCATTTTTATGTGCTGTCAAAATCATTCGAATCAATTTGCCATTTGCATCAGGATTGAAAGATGATGATGGTGAGGAAGTGCGAAGTGGATGGCAGACTGTTTTATATCAACGTATACATCTATTGTACAGGCCTTAGCAGAAGTAGGACAAGAAAGCAGGCCACTGAAACAAGTGGAACGGTTGTGTGTATGTATAGTATATACATAATACCTAAAACATCGTTTACTAAGCCATCAGACGCGATTGGTTTGTGTGCTCTACATGTAAAGTTACTTATAACGATGTAAAGAATACAACTTCTTTATCGATGCTATGCTAGTCAACATGTACGAGTCATTAGTGAAAGTCTCTGACAATTTGAGGCTTTCAACTTTGCCCGCTCGTTTATGTCTAACAAGCGAGAAAATTTTGACAACTCCATCATCATCACCATCATCATTACTATCGTCATTATCATTTTTTTCATAGCTTTTTAGCTCATTAAAATGAAGATTATTCTGATAATAAAGTAAAAGTTTCATTTGTTAAATGAACAGGTTGTAAATTTGTATAATTCTTAATTTGTTTATATGACTTGAAAAAAAATATTTTAAAAAGTGCTGATGTTTGTTTTAAGCATTGAAAATAATTTTATGAGTAATTTGAGAGAAAAAATGATGTTCACCTGTTGATAGATGAGAAAAAAAAAGTACACAAAAATAACGAAATGTAAGGAAAAGATTAATTTTTTTACCTTATTAAAATCATTAAAAAATAAATACCTTAAATTATTATTACAGAAATTAATAAGTATTATTAAATAATTTTCCTCATAATTTCCATTAGAAAGCTTTTTTTAGTTAACGAGAATGCATTAATAAGTTAGTTTCAAACAAATATAAGGATTAAAATATTCATCCTCAACAGTCATAACTACTGTCATCTTAATTCATTTTTTTTTCAATTAATTATAGTCTTTAATTCTTGATAACAGCAATTAATATCAAAAGATTTTATCAGTAAAAATTATTTTGAGATTCATCATGAAAAATTAACATTATTTGAATTCAATCAAACGATCGATCATTTCATTTATAAATATGACAATTTTCTACTTTGTCTTTATGAATTAATGAATAGTAATGGCCAAGATGTGAGAGCGGAGAGAGAAGTAATAACCGGATGGTAAAAAGAGTATAGAAAACGATGTCGATCTTAATAATGAAGTAAAACATCGATAAAATTAGATTAAAAAATCTAAAAGAGCACAAATTTATGATGAATAAATGAAGAGAGTGAGTAGGAGGCAGGAAGGAAGGAAGAAGTGAGAGAGAATATTAGAAGAAAGTAAGAAAGAAAGGAGGACTTGAATATTACCAAGTAGAGGTCCAAGGGCACTTTCGCCGGAGCAAGCGGTCATATCGTTCAAGATCAATCGTCTGTAACTCTTTCTTTTACAGCCAAGTGTTTTGTCGTTCATTCATCACTCGTTCACGCAAACGAAAGCACAATTTAACTTTTACTTGATGCCACAAACAAAGAGGTGAAAAGAACGTTCTCTCTTAACAACAAACCATGAAATTGAAACCATGGAAAAAATTCAGTTATAAACATTTTTACACAAATATATTTAATTTTCATGATAAACAGTTTTTAAGTGTGAGAACTTTTTCTCATCATTTGAATGCCAAGGACAGTTTTCTAATCTCTCGAAAGATCTTGAATTCACTAAACAAAACAGTGAACGTGAGACTACATTTAACCGATCCACATGACAAAAGATAAAAGGTCAAGTAATTAAGGGTTCCCAGGAATATAATTAAAAAACTCTTTTTACCCAAGAATGTGTTACGAATTAATTTAGTGTTACTACAGTCATTTAGTTCATAACTTACCTTCACTTTCAACTCCTTTTGTAACAGACAATAATGCTAAATCACTGGACAATTAGTTGAATAATTAATTAATGATAGTAATAATAAGTATGAAAATTTAGGTCAGTAGTGATAGAAAAAACTTGTGAGAGATTCAAAACATGAATAAAATAACACAGGTTGTTGGAGTAGTCAATAATTAGAGTCGTTAACGATCGTCAAGATCGATTAGGAATGACTAAGATTTTGGAAGTGCGCACGAATCGGGAGCCCCATGGAATAGGACAGCACGAGACGCCGCTGACTACTGATGAGGAACCGAAACATCGTCATCCAACGCACTCCCTTCGCTCTCTCGTTCAACACGACCAGCCTCCTTTTCTTTGCCGCACTCTCTACAATCTTGGACCTGGGTATTAAAGCAATTCACAAGTCAGTGAAATCTTTTCTCCAGTTCGTTTGTCTTATTCCACTTTCATTTTTTTCCTTTCCTCTTTTTTACTCTCTAGTGTCAATTCCCATGTAATACTTTATTACTTATCATTATATGAAATTACTATTAAATGTTTGTAGAAATTTATATTCTATTATAGGTCATTTTGCTAAGTTGCATTTTCTCCGATTAAATAGCATATTATTATCAAATGTTTCATTTCAATATTCTCTTAATCGAGAAAGAAATAAATAACTTTCTATCATGAATATTTTGTTCTTTCCGTTCTACAAATTTGGAGATTGGAGCTTTGATCGTTAATTTATTTGTTCATTTTCAACTAGTGAAGAGACTTGTAATACTTGGAGTCCTTGATACATACTTTTGAAATTATAGAAACTCTTAGAAAAAGAAGTTTGCTAATTACTCAAGGTTTATTTTGTAATTATTATTAATTGTCTAATCGTATTCGAATTATTGAAATCACTCTGCAATTATTTCTATTGAAATAGCTTCTATTAAATAAAATTGTTTATGAGGATTTGGCAATTCTTTCAAAAGAATTGGAAAAAATTTGATGCTTAGCCATCAATGAACATACCTTTCTGTAACTCTAAAAGTGCTGAAAAAGACTTTTTAATTATGGTACCAAGTCATCTTTAAACTTTCTTCATATATGTACTTCATTGCTTGGAGAAAAATGTCAAGCATTGATGTCTTCAAGGTAAATCAACTACATCAATTAGAGACCTTATTTCTCTTAGAAGTTATTAAAAACCTGAGAAAGTCTTTTTTGGTAGCCTTGTCCTAAATATTGAGTATCATCTTGAATTGAAGCAATCAAATTGGAGCAATTATTCATTGATACATAGGTACATTAGCACATCGTTTGTTGTTTATATTGGGAATATATTTTTATAAAATTTCAGTGAAAATGCATTTCGTAATGTATATAATGAGATGAAACTTAGCCTGAGGGTATTTATATTACTGACCAGCTCCAAGAATGGTTCTTACATCTTAGAATGTCATAAGCTGGATGGAGAAAGATGGTTGATTAACGATAGATCATGGTTCACTTTTATTTTATTTGAAAGGAATAGTTAGAATTCTTTATTTTACATATCCATATAAAATAATAATGTCAATGATATTAAAGAAGTAAATTTAATTATTATGCTAAAATTATAGAAAATTAACATTAATTTTGATTAATTATTTTAAATTATGTATATGCTGACAATGTTTATTTTATGTACAAGCTACTTATTGTTAAATAATTAACTCAAGTTGAACAATATTTTCTTAAAAAATAAAAGAGAAAAAAATTATACTTCTAGCTTTAATTTAAATGTCTGATTTAATTAAAGAAAATTATAATAATGCTTGTGATCAATTAAAATAATTTTTATAATTGTTGAGCATTATTTTTACATTGTTAAGTTTTTATTTTGCTGTTGGGTTTCAAAAATGTGCGCCAAAAGTTATCATGTGAGCTAGAAAATACCTCGTGGCTATTTGTTTCAGATAAACACCAAGCGATGGAGCTACGAATCCTATTATTTGTCGAAATCCACGTTATTGATAAGGAATGTTTCGGTAGATAAAAAGTGTTTTTACTTGAGCTGGACTCAACACGTTACAATCATCTGTCACTTTGATTGCTAAATCGGATTGTTTTGACTATAAAAAATGAGTGACTCTGAGAAACCTTTTGCATGCTCATCTCCTGGATGTAATATGGTAAATATTTCAATATCAATTTATTATCTGACATCTTTAGAATATCTATCAGGTTCATTTTTATACGTCCATACATACTCACGCACATAACCTGTATTAAAAGTGATATTGACCAAATGAATATTATTTTATTTTACGATTTAGAGTTTTACAAATGAAGATCACTTGGTAGTTCATAAAAAAAAGCATGATATGATATTAAACCTTGGATCCGCCGGCAAAAGTGGTGCTTTTATAGGTAATTGATAAATTAATGACTTAATATTGATCTTCTTTTATTTATTTAATGATATTGACAATCGATTAAATACTCTTTTAATTGGAAATTATTCTTTCAGCTGATCAAACACCAACACCAACACGTTTTATCAGGAATTGTGAGGAAGTAGGACTATTTCAAGACCTCCAAAATGTTAATCCTTTTGAAGAAACATTCAGAAGAGCTGTTGAAGGAAAAATTGGCGCTCTTCCAGAATCTGAAGTGTGTTTCTTACATTTATTTACATAAATCCTCAGGTACTATTATTATTTTCTTTTACATAATTTATTCAAATATTATTCCAGATTGGGACAAATGATGATACTCTACACACCCCACATGTTTTTCCTCACATAGAAGACGACTCTGCAAGTAAAATAATTTCACATGTGAATGTTGATGTCACAAGCTCACTCATTACTGAAAGTTTGTCAGTAAAGAAAGAGAAAGAGGACGAGATAACATCAATTGATGGCGAGAAATCAAAAAATATGTTTGTCGAGAAAGTTAAAAAAACTACAGAAACCATTGTAATACAAGAGGCTGACACTTCAATTATTCCTCAAGCTGTATCCTCACCATCGCCAACAAGCTTGTAAGTTCTTTGAATATTTATCAGATCTGCATAACAGCTTTTTATCAATTGGCTTATTATCTGCATAAAAAAATTGTTATTCAATTTATGATTCCTAAAAATTCAGTATTATGTCTGTGAATACTTTTCAACTAAGTAGTACAATGTGTTTTACTAATCAAAAATAGTACAAAGAGTTAATTGCAATTTATGTATTAAAAGGAATGTTAATATTTATTGGTTAATATATTTAAGTACTACATTAATTACAAGAAACATAAAATATAAATTTATCGCTTTTAATTTTAATGGAAAAATAAATAAAACATATGTCAATTAATTCAAGAGACTTAAGACTAAAATTTGTTAGAAATAAAATACAAATTAGACTCAAAGTCATATTAAGAATTTTATTTATTCATAAATTATTACAATAGCTTTATAATGTCTACGAATTAAATTAAAGCTTACATTGATAATAAATGCATAAGTGTTAGTTATTATATATCAATAGTAATCTATGGTTTATGGATGATTATTAAATATGAATCATTTGAAACAATTGCTTTTAATCTCTGTATATAGCTGCTTGAAAATTATGAAGTAATTGAGATACGTTAATATTAGTTTGTGATGTTGATTAGATCTTGAATGTTATTTTTATTTAAAATGAATTTATTTAGTTAATTAAAAAACTATTAAAATAACAAGTAGGTTTGGAGTTAATGATTATTGCAAATATTGAATTTTTTATGTAGATCAATAAACGGTGAAGATGTCCAACTTCTTTTAAAAACACAAGATGGAAAATTAATGCAGCTCACAGCAATACCTATGCCAGATTCATCGAGTAGTATAACAAGTCCTCAATCGCAGCAATCAAAGTCACAAACAATAGTGCTGAATGCTGCATTACCATTAAAAACTGATGAAAGTTCTTCAATAAAAAAAGCTACTTCTCCTCGGCTTTCTCTTGCAAAAATGGTAATTTAATTTTTTATGAGTAAATTATTTTATTTTTTAACTATTGACGATAAATTAAACTAAAAAATACATAAATTCATAACTTCATTAATTCATTTTACAGAAATTGAGACAAACTTTAGTGAAACACGAATTGAATACAGAATTAGATAAGAATAAAGTACAAAACGAAAACAGTATTACAAAGAAATCGGTGGAGTTACAGACGAAAAGAAAGAATGATAATTGTATAGATTTAAACAAAAAACAACAAATTTTAGCTCGAAATCGTGCTAGCTCTATGCGCGCAAGAGCGAAAAGAAAAGAATGGATAAACCAACTTCAGAAATCAGTGAACGAGGCTAATGAGATTAATACAAAGCTTCATGAAGAAGTTAATACTTTAAGATCTGAAGTAACTAGACTTAAGACGCTTCTCTTGGCTCACAAAGACTGTCCAGTCACTAAAGCTATGGAAAAAGGTAAGTTATTTCATATTTTATTCATTTCTCATTCAATTATTTATTCTTATCTATCGAGCACAAAAATTTTTGCATATATTTCCTTATCTTTATCATTACTTATATTGAAGCATGCATTTTTATTGATTTATTGTTAGCTTTATTTATTTTTCTTAAATTCGATCAACTCTATACTATTTCTTCGTACTATTGTTTAATTTATATTTATTTTAAGTTGAATTAATTCAACTAATTATTACTTCAACAACTATTTTATTGTTTATTTCATTTGCTCAATTGAATTAATATTATCCTTCATACATTGCATACACGGCAACTTTTATAGAGTTATCCATTTTTATTACTCATTGAATTTCCTTTCATTGTCACTATTATAGTAATATTATTATTGCTGCCAATCAGTTGATAAAAAAGGAGTTTTTTTCATTTTATAGACAATGGAATTCTTTTCGATTCTAAAGTAATGCCTCTTCCATCGTCGCAATTTGTTCAAACAGCTCCTTTACAGTCAGACAATCTTGCAATGCATGGGATAAAAAGAGCGATAATTACAAGTGAGTCCCCAATAGCTGCAAAAAAACAACAGTTAATATCGACGTCAAAACAATCAATTTTATTGCCTAAAACTAATGAGAAAACTCTACCAGTTGTCACGACAATTGTAGGGAACTCTTGTGGTGCATTAAAAATTTTAGATCTAGGTCATATTGTCGATGAAAAGCGTGGAGGGAAACCAATCTTGATTGTCCATAATTCTCCACAGAAAAAAATGCAAGTAATTAATTCCAGGCAAATAGTTCAAGTTGATCAAAGCTTACAGTTGATTAATGTTGCTTCAAAAAGCACTGGAACTTAGTGAACGATTTCTGAAATTTTTTTTCCAATTAAAAAATTTAATATCATATTTTTATGCTCTATCGTCATTCAATGTCGATAATTAGCAAAAATCGCTGGCGATTTATAGCTTGAGCATATATGAAATAAAATTCATCATAATTGATGATGACTAGCATTTAACGTCTGTGTTTATTTCAATTCGACATGAATCGAATTACGCTGTAAATGAATTGTATATTCAATGATCTCTTCTTTGTTACTAATTAAGTAATCAATTTAAATTACTCTATTAATGTTTGGAAAATTTATTTTGGAAGGCTGCAAGAATTTTATTTATTAATGAATTCGAAATTGAATCAATTGTTAATTTAATATTAAAAAATATTAGAGGTAAAATAATCCGATAATAAAGTTATAGGAGAAAAATATCAAATTTGGTTCTCAATAATTAGAGGAGTTTTGTCATTCACAATATGATTACATTAATTAAGTTATTCAATAACTTTTACAAATATGCATTGAAAATAGTAAAGTCAATCAAATGATTAGAGGCTCAAAAAAAATTCAAAATAATAGTACTACCTTGAGAAAGAATATGACAAAGACTGTTTAACATTAATTTTTCTGCAAAAGTTCAAGTAAAGAATTTTTAATAATTCAATAACAGTAGCTATATTAAAATATTTATCATTATGGCAACATAGTTACATTACTTATAGAAATCAGATAATAACATAGTTCAAAAATATATTTATTTTTTATTTTTATAAATTATAATAATTTTAATTTTTTAACAAAATCACTTATTGCATAATCTTAAAAACAATCCAACTACTCCATGTTAGAATGTTTTATAGTTTTTTTATATACAAAATTTAATGAGATATCCATTGATCACTAGATATTTGTTAAAATTGTTATAAATAGATGAGTTAACACTTTTGTTATGAATATTTCGATGTTGTATATGATAAATTGAATCTTTATTATGAGAATATAATTCTTGTTTAGTTTGTAAACTTTTGAAACAAAATCATTATATTTTGTAATAAATAATAGACTAATATTTGATGTAGAAGTATGATAAGAATGTTTTTATTGAATTAACAAACACTAGGACTTTATATCAACCAGTTCTTGCCTGAACAATTGTTCAAATAATTAATGTTTCAAATAAAATTTTATATCTAAAAGTATTCATTTACTTTGTATTACCACAATAAACTAGTTCGTGATATTTTATGAAATACTTGCGATTGTTTATTCTAGCTATCAAGTACTAATTACATTAGCGCTAAGAATTCATGTAAATATATTTTACTAGAAACATTTATTTCTGAAAGCGAACATTTGATGTACTGATTATTTCTTCAAATGTTTTACTATTGACTAAGAGTTTTCAGAATTTATATTTTCAACTTCTAATTGTATTATAAATTTACTGAAATAATCATCAATTGACTTAAAAAAATTAAGTTTGACATTTGAAGAAAAATTACACACATAAAGTACAATTGAATGTAAGCACTGTAACACTAACAAACAAGTATGAATGAATGTCGAAATATTTGTCAAATTCCAGATGATTTATTCGTTGAGTCTGTAACCCTCGGGCCCTTATCAGTTCTCCGTCCAGTAGTGGTAAAATTTTACACCGGACAAGAGAATGATAAGGGGCTTTAGGCACGTTAAATTCCAACGGTTACATTTGGTCCTTTTTTCCTCTATTTTATTATTTATTTTTTTCCATCTTCCACCAGCTGTCGTTCTACTTCATTCCATGCTCTTTCTTCCCAGAAAATTGAGACTTTTGATGTATCAATAGTACAATAGAAGTCAGAAGACAGCCTAGAATCGTTCGTAAGGAAGTCAAGATAAGATTCCTTCGAATTCTAAGAGAACATGTCTTTGGAATAAAAAAAGTATTAGAAAAAATCGAGTGATACTGGTTGGTTTGTCGCCGTCATCATTGTGGAAGATCAACAACAGTATATGTACTGGCCATCGCAGACTATCGGCTTCGTTCTTGTCAGCAAATATTGCCAACAACGGTTTTCCTATGCGGCGATAAGACACTACGATAAGGATAAATGGCATTGGCGTCTCGATCAGAGTTCTCAGAAATTTGTTTCGCGTTTCAAACTATTTTTACAGCTCACATCTTTTGACTCTTTGAGCATGACCGCCCAAGTTATTATAATCAATCACCAACTAATTTCTTTCAAGAATAACAAATGTAGAGATTTTTTTCAACTATTTTAAAATTAATATGTATGTCTCACGTAACATTTGAACGACTTCATTTGCAACAGTAAACAGTTTTTAATGAACTACATATTATTTTTTCTACTGATAATGAATTTTTTGATTTTTAATATTTTTTCGGTGATGAAATCAATATTAATGACGAGACTAAAACAAAAAACTATTTCAATTACAACTACATAATTACAAAAAATTGATAAAAAATGTCTCGAATATAAGTAGAACAAGAAAAAATAAAAAAAATTTAAAACAATTAATTACTCATTTAGTTTGATGTTTAATGACGTATCACACAATATTACAAACAAAATAAAACTAAAAATATCCTCAACGATTAAATAAATAATTCACTTTGTCTATATACACTTGAAATATACAATTTATCACTTGGAACTGAAGAAAAAAAAAATGAAAAATTGTTCAATGATGAAATCACAGTATGAACATTCTCTGCAATGTGAAATATTCAATAAGTGAATGGAATATAGAAAAAAGTTTTGTTACTGTCCAGATGCGAGAGAAGCCATTTTGACGATCTACACAGTGAGAAGAATAACGAGAGCAGGTACCCGAGACTATGAACCTACGAAACCACGTTTCCGACCACGAGGCAAACATGGGGATATACCGGTCACGTGCCGCACTCGCGCAAACGCCAAGGTTGTCTTTTCAGTCCATACTAAATTTTATTCTTTACAGTTTTGTTTTTCTCTCGCACTTGGCATAGAATTGTTCAGTTGTTTAATCAAATGACCTTCAATATCCAACACATATCACGGTTTTATTCACGTATACAAAGTCGGTTAAGATTATTATAGAGTCAGGAACAAATGAATCAAAAGAAATTAGTTCTTGAACAAGACAAAGAATTTTGAAATAATTCACTTGAAAGAATTAACTGACTCACGATTTACTTCTTTGAAGGCGTTCAACTACATATTGACGATTCTATTCTGTACTTGGTTTAGTGAATTTATTTAGCTGAATAAAGTAATATAATGACAGAATAGAGATCTATAACTGACGCCGAGGTCGAGGAGACTGAGCCCGTATGTCTGATTGCATGTAGAACGAGGCTACTGCACACACAAAAGCACTACACCCAAAAGCCTAAAATCCTCGCGTCTAGATGACGGCGCCATCTTCAAGACCTTCTTTATCATCTGTCTCTTGATATTTTATTCCTTTCTTTTTCCCAATCTCTGGGCCACGCGATACGCAGTGGCGTCGAGTGAATTACGAGAACACGTATCATATAGCCAATGGACAAATCGTGTAATTCCGGAAGTTTTTGACGAGCGTAAAGCACGACAAGGTCACAAGCACGATTCACAAGCTTGCAGAGAACACGCAATAAGATTTAGAGATTAAGTATAAAGAGAAAAGAGTGGAAAAATAATAATAAAACAGAGAAAGAGAAAGTATAAAATTCGAAAAAAGGTTTAAGGATGAACTTACAAATCTAGAAGACTCCAATGATCATTTCGTCCTTTTTAAAATATTTTTTTGCAACAAAAAACTTAACAGAATGATTTTATTTTCGAAAAAAAACTGATAATTCATTTATGGAATTAATCTTTTTAGATATTAATGTAATAAATGCATCAAAGATTTTTTTTTCATTATTCAAAGATATATTAATAAGAAATTTTCTGTTAAAAATTTCTAATAAAGTCATTTTATCAAGAAATTCATTTGAAAAATTGTTTTACTTCTCAGTGTTTCGAAGAACGTAAGAAATAATAGCTTTAATCATCACAGCATGAAGTAAAAGCTTTCCTAAAAATAGTCATTTTTTACTGGATGCAATTAAGAGTTGATGAAAGGTTAGTTATTTTATTTTAAATATTTTCCTTTCTACGCATTTAACAAAATAATAAAAAACAAATTTTTTTACGAAAATAAAATTATTTTTTCGTTAAAGATAGTATATATATATATTTGATATTTTTAGGTTGATTTAACTTCAATCTTCTTCAGAAACAATTTCTAACAAACAATTTTTTTTTTTGTAGAAAGGAATAAAAGGAAGAGGGTGGTGCGAACACTCATGCAATTGCCGTTAACCTCCGAGAGCTTCTAAATCTCCATGGTGTTCTCTATAGTAAATGGGGATAACCCGTGGCTCGCTTAATTTCAAGCAGTAGCCTCTACGTTGGCATTTCCTCCCTTGGCTTCATCTCTCTCAGCCATTTTTTTCCTCTCTAAAAGATCCGGGATATCGTCTCGTGACACATTCAATTGGGAAGCAAGAGAGATAATAAAATTGGCGACGAACTCGTTCTCTTCGTAAGGCTAAAGCGCGAAAATTCAATGCGAGTGAGCAGACTAAAAGAAAAAAAAAGATTAAAAAAAAACGATTTGCTAATCGAAGAAAAAACTGCAGACTTTTATTGGTCCTTGCTCTTCATCCCGATGTTCTTGTGAACGGGAAATGGAATCGCGAAATTTATTAGCGTTATCTGTTGCAAGAATTCGTTTGCCTTGTCTTTGAATGTTTTTTCTCGATTTTTTCTTCACTTTTTTTTTTTTTACTTCAACACCAAATTTAAGTGGAATATTCAATCTCTTGTCACTGGAAACACAAGTATATTCTGTATACAGATAAGTAGATACACGAAGATACACGTGTGCGTACTTTTGCGCACGTGTATTCGAACACACTTGCAATTCGTCATATCTGACCGTATAATTGCGGTCATTTCACTATTTATATACGAATTGACGTAATGAACTTCCGCCAACTGGCCTGTGAACTGTGTGCTTTGAGTCACCTTTTTGATCCCTTGTCCATCTGAAATCAAACATGAACAATTTGTTCAAAAATATTGTATAACTAAATCAACTTATTTATAAACATAAACAAATAATACTAATTAGATAACTGTTATTGATTTAACATAATGCACTTTTTATTATATTTTCATTTTTACTCTAAAGAAGAGATAAAAATTCCCTTTTTTATCTAATATATTTCTCTATTTCCGGAAAACTGATAATAAAAAAAAAACTCATCAAAATATAGTATAGATATGATTTGATGAGAACATTTAGTTATTTAACAAAATATTACGTCATTAATTTCGTGATATATTTCCTCTGTATTAGTAGTTGGGCAATAATTAATCATTTCGAATTTGAATGAGCAATTTTGTTAAAAAAAAGGCAAATATCACTTTCAACTCATACTGGAATTTTAGTTTTAGTGGTTTTTTTATCTCTTCTGTATGTTATATTATATTCAGATACCAACTGAACTTTTAATGTGGGTAAAAATAAAATTTTTATCAGACTTTAAATATATGAAATCTAGAGAAACATAATTTTATTAGTAGCAAGTAAAATGTACGCAATAGAAGAACTGTCGAGTAATACAAAAAAATCAGCTAAATGTAAAAACACTATTCATGACATCCGATATCTGACCTCTATGTTATAGATAATGCATGATGGAAATGGATAATTGTCGAAAAATAAAAATATACGTCGAATATAGTTCGTGATATTGTCAATAATTTATTTGCTCTAAAAGTAATGATTACTAGTTACGAGTTAAAAACTAATGTACTCCAAAATAGTCTAATTCTAAAATTAAATTTTATAATAAAAAATACATTCAATTAAAGCCATCAAATAAGTGAGTTTTTCCATCACATTTGAATGTAGTTTAACTTAAATTTTATTGAAAAATTCATCCTAGTCATCGTGATTAATGAACAAATAGAATTAACTTGTATTGAATTTTGTCAACAAATTCAATTACTGACAGACTTGATCTATCTAATCTTGTGTTTTTTTTTTCAATTCTATTTTTAGAATTCTCTTTTTAAATAATTATCATGACTTTAATTAAAAATTTGTGTCATACCATTCAGACACGAAAAAATGGGTCAATAATTTCATCAAAAAATATTAAGTTCAAGAAGATGAATTAATCTCCATTTTATGCAACAAAAATGACTTTAATAATATATCAAATAATAGCTTATAAGCTTGATACTTTATCAAACAAGCATTATTATAATTTCAAATAAATTCATAATGATTATTTATTAATATCATTTACAATCAATTAATAAATAATCAATCTACACTAATATCGACTAATTAATTAGTATGAAAATCACTAATTCATGCTCATAATATTATTTTATCTAAAAATCATCGAAATAACCAATAAGCAATCTAAAACAATTTAACATAGCTGTAATATTATCGCTGATCAAGCATTTATGTTGCAGTAAAATGTATCAAGGATTGTATCAACGGTAGTAGATTGAAGTAAACGAAATGATAATGAAGCCTGCATTGTATTCAAATAACCATTTATAGACAGTCCGTTTGAGAAGGGAGATCACCGGGTTAATTCTTGCGGGAACAACTGATTTGACGTATAATACACCCTGGTCCCAATCAAAGTGCACTTGGGGACAGTTGAGTAATTTAAACGGGAATCCTATCCAGGGAATAATTATCTAGAAATAAAAAAGAATAGTCAATAAAAAAAACTAAGCATTTTAAAAGCATTCAAGTTAAAAAATATTTCTTTGTTTTATTTTTGACGTGATTTTCATTAGGCTTCAGTAATAATTCAGCTACTTTATGTCTGCTTTTTTCAATGTATTTGCTAGTGATCGTGTATAGATATAATAAATGAATGTACTGAGGGAGGTAAAAGAGGTGGACGTTTGCGTGTGACCGTGTGTGACCCCGAATTCCATTACCTATGCAAATTCGATTTGCTGAACGCCTCGGATCCCACGTTTTGACCCTAACTTTGTTCGTCGACTCTGTCGCATTGACAATGTAACAAAACGCTTAAGCTGTCGGATCACATAGCAGTCAAAAGACGATAGAATAAACTATTTTTATTGTCATCAAACTAAAACAATGCGTCAGTATTTATTCTCTATATATTTTCAATATCAATTCTAGTTTTTTTTTGCTTCAATATTGCTATCGGCGTTGATTATTCAATAGACGATGTTTAAAAAATATATGACGATATTATTATTTCATTCAGGGAAATATAATACTTTTATCTTGTACAAGATTAATATTTGTGATAAAATTAATTAGTTTATGCTGAATTGATTGATGGAGTTTATTTAAATCCACTTCCATTTAATAAAAATTGCATTGTTATTTATGCTATTGTCTTGTTAAATATCTTTTATTTAGTTGGTTAATTAAATTTTTCGTTTCTTCAAATTAATTAAGAATTTTTCTATAATTAGACTTGAAAGTGTCTTGTAAATAACAGTTAATTGAAATTTTAATTTAATATTTAAATTAGTAATCAATTAAATGTAATTTTATGTGAAAGATCTTTTAGAAATAATTTTTTTCTCTTTCATTGATTCATAATTATTATTTTATTCTTTCACTTCCGGTTGTGGTTAAGATGATTATAATAAAAATTTAAAATGAGTATTTATGGAAAAATTTTTGAAAGTAATGAGAAATGATTGGATCATTGAAAATAATATGAAAATTATGTAAATGAGATGTTGAAGGGAATGATTTAATGAGTGTTAAAATAAAAAAAAATGTAATAGTTTACCTCGTAAATGATGGTTGAATAAAAGTGTCAATGTCTTGTGTCACATTTTTGTTATCGCGTAGAACGTGATGTGTGAAAATGTTTAATGTGTTTAAATGTATTGGTAGCAATAGAATTGCCAGAGGCCAACCTACATTCCACTCTATTGGATTTAATTGGTAGGTTTACGACACAAGCATAGAGAGGACCACGTTCATCTTCGAGACACGCCACGTAATTGCTATTAAAAGCAACGATGTAGGACGCATCGTAATATGAAACCTCATGACGATCATGATACACCACAGTAAATGAGACAGTTGATATTGTAATTAATTTTACCGACAAACTTAATTTTAAATATTTTCATTAAACTATGTCTATTTAATCTCAACTCTGTGCCGCTGATTCATGAATTTTGGGTTTTCATTTCGAATGAACAAGTTTGCTCGTGTGCTTGGGCATTGCAAAAGCCCTTGGTATTACACAGAGTCACGTCGCTATCGCAGTTTTACCCGTTAGCCAAGTTAACGTACCTTTCGGATGGTTCATCGGATTCCCAGCAAAGCTGACCGACGAATGAGAGATAGAGATGGATGAAAACCAATGTGAGGAACAGGCTAACAGTTGGTATTGGGATGTAACTAACTACTATACGAAGCTAATGTAAACTTTTCTCTTGGTCCTCACAGCGTATATATATGCCAAAGTCTGGACATCACTGACCTCTGTTTCCAGCAACACTGGACATCAAATGTACGCTCGATTTTCCACGTTCTGCAGGATGTCAAAAAGTCCCTGTCCCAGAAAAATAGCCAATAGAGGCAATGCAAATAAAAAAAATATTTTCATCTATTTTTTGTTGGGAGAAAATTTTTCAGACTGTTTCAAAAAATACGATTGAAATGAGTGAAGTTGGACAACACAGTCCTGGACATTCAGCAGACGATTGATAGTGGGGATATATAGATTGACTAGGATCGTTGATAAAAAGAGAAACAAAGTGAGGAAAAGAAGAAAGTACATATGTGAATGCATATAAAGATTTAACTTGCGTGTAGAGTGCGAAAGCTAAGGTCAATGTTTTTGGGACGGTAGTCTGGCCGGGGCAAGAGAACCGTTGCTATGCCAACGTGGACGAGACGAGGGAGAGGGTGAAATAGGGGAGGCGAGGGCCAAGAGAGCAAAAGCATGAGCGAGATATATGCATGGACCGTCAGACGACATGAACAAGAGCAAGTAAGAAAGAACTATAGGAAAACTATCACTCTTTTCCTCAATGATTCTTATTCTTTTCTTTTCCCTTATTTCCTCCCTACGAATCTCTCTTTCCGCGTGCCGCTGACTGCAGAGAATTCGAAATCGAAGAACGACGCTAATTGCCCTTACCAATTCCACTCACTGAATTCTTACAGATTGAGCTCTGGAGAACAAGTGCAGATTTAGGTGAATCCTTGCCTCAAATTACCCCATTTAAAAACTTTCGCAATACGCTTGGAAATTCCTGATAATTATAAATAATTAGCTTTTTTTTAACTCTGTGTTTTATGATTGTTTGTGAAGTAATTGAGATTTATCCGGATGATAAGAGATAAAAGAACTAATGGTTAAAAATGTCCTAATTTTTTGGAGCTATTAAAAATGACGCTTTTTTTTAATGGCTTCTATTAATATTGTCAAGCATATCCAACTTTGATATCTCATTGAAAAACAAAAAAAAGTTGTGGAATTTTTTGATAGTACTCACTTGTGTTTGTATGTTTATTCATATAAATATTATCGTTATATAAAAAAATTGCAATTAATTAAAAGTAATTAACGTATTTTATACTCAATTATCTTGTTTATGCTTCACTATCATATGCAATACGAAACATCATTGCACTGATGTCAAAAATTTTTTTATATTTTCAACTTTACCACAAACAATAGATTATTATTATATTGTTTAAAATAACTCTTTTAATACTCTATAGATATTAAATATAGAATATAATAAAAATTCATTAGTTTATTTTTTTTTCTATCAGTAACACTTATAAAAATATATATAGATAGCATTCTTGACATATAAGTTGATAGTCAGTATTCGAATTCATATTATGTCTGCTATACCTCCTTCATGAACGTCATAAATTTTTTAGCAGAGTCTATTGACTTTGAAATAGTTACATCTACCTAAAATATGAATTTATGGATGAGGTAAAACAATCAATTGATGATGAATAAAAATTTTTTAAAATATAAATTTATTGTTCACGTGTACTGATAATTAAACTAAAAGTTGCTGATGTATCTATACATACAAAGTAATAATTTTTTTGTTATATTGATAGAGCTTTGGAAAATCGAGCATAAAATCCCAACATCATTTTTATTTTACTTTTTTTTTATTCGCTTTAGATTTATGCATTTCTGTAATACCGTACAAAATACTTTGACGAATCCGGCTTTACTAGAACGCGAAATATACTTTTAATTTCCTTTTTTTTTCTCAATCAACAGATTTGATATATTTTGTAATTCGATTTTTTTCCACTTGAATAATTACGCTAAGTTGTGAAGCACACTAAGAACATATATAATTTTTAATTGAATTAAACAAGTCACGAAGGGAATGGATATTTTTTGAGGAAATAAAACAAGAGAATCTATGAGAAGTAATAGAATGTTTAGTTGATTTTTATAATTGAAGGATGCATCAGAGAATATCAGCGATTGAATGTGGCCTCGACCGATACGCACAGGACGAGCCAATTGCGTTCAATCTTTTCATTCGCTGGCAGATGAACAGGCTAGCAATGTGGATGGAGTCCAATATTTGTTTAAAGTGACAAGCATAGACCCATGATTCGTGTCATTCTTATCGTGAAGGACACTAATGTATCATTGATGTGTAAGGAAATTTTCTGTGGCAAGATGAGTAGAGTAAGGAAGAGAGAGTGAGTTGGTCTTCAAAACACACCAGACATATTAGTCCCTTACAGATTTTGTACACTTCTGCTTTTTCTCTCACACGACCAGGCTATTCACAAACACAAATATATACGCTTATTTTTTCTCTTGGGCTTTTTCGTTCGCTCTGCACCATTTACCCTGTCCCCTCTGTATCCTCTCTCTTTTACTCTCAATGGCCAAACAGGCAAACAAGCAGTTGTTCGTCGGTTATGAGTCCAACGCTCATTCTCGTTTAGCTTTTCCGTTTGCGTATGCACCAAAGCCACCAGTAATATGGCGTTGATAACGGCTATTTGATAAGAGCACCTCTTCCTCTCATGCTTTTTCTTCCTTTTTTCATGAATAGTTTAATAGCAGGCTTTATCTTACCAACTGGCCCAGGAAACAATAAAATATTTATTTACGAATTTTTTAAAATTTATTCTATTTTTATTTTTAATAAATGACTCGTTTCACGTGGAAAATTATTCTCAATTTCATTATTTGGATTTTATTTTATAAATATTTTGAATAAAAGTCAATTATAACGATAATTAAATTATGCTGATTAATTAATTTTATTAACAACTGTAGATATTTTGATTCGTTGGATATATTTTTTATTAATTTAAACTTTAATTTAATTTTCTGGAATTAAATATAAATATTGTTTATAAATTAACTGACAAATTCTTTTACTGCTACTGAAGTAAAAAATTTATTACTAAAAGCTATCAATCACTTATTGGTTTTTTTTTATATTATTGAAGGAAATTAATTAAATTACCTACAGTCTTTTATTTGAACTTCATCTTTTAAAAAAATTGAATTTTATAATTCTTTCGATAATGTAAAATAAAATTTAGTATCAATAACTGATTCATCACTGAAAGCTTTCAATTATTTTTTTTATTATTTCCAATCACTGAAATTTAAAAATTTTTCATTTACTCTTTATATCAATTTGATGAGTAAGAATAACTTAACTTGTTCATCATTAATTTGAATTAAAAATTTTTGTAATAAATGAAGTTAAATATTAAATGAAAAAAATAAATTTCCCAACTGCTTGTCAAGAAGCATAAATGATTTTGAATGGAGTAAGAAAATGATCTATCAAGATGTTAAGTAGGATGTTTTCAGTGGATTCTGAGTAAGGCTAAGCATGTTCTACTGTCTTAACTACACTCTAAAACAGTTAAGGAGATTGAAGGGATGGTCCGTAAATGCTTCGACACTAGACACTTGCTCGCTAATTACTCGGGTGGCAATTGACCCGTCACAACGAGTTACGTTCTCGTGGAGAGTCAAGTCAAAGTCTTTTTCGTTTCAGTCTTCCTCCAGTAGATTAAATTTTATCGATGAAAGTGCATGAGCTTTTCTTTTCGTCCTATCTTCCTATGTATCTCATCCCCCTTTTATATCTATCGTTTGCTCTTCGACGATCGTCCGTAGTGTTCGATTAAAGTGAAAAAATGAGAGAGAGAGAGAGTTTTTTTAAAAATGAAATATAGAGAGACACAAGAGATAAAAAAAAATTATTGAAGCGGTCAATTAACAATTTCCAAGCAATGAACTGTGAATTTTAGCGACAAGTGGGAAAAGATGTAACCACCACTGTCTCGATATCTTCTCCCTTTTCTTCATTTTATTTTTTCTTTGAAAAATTTTTTCTTCATTCTCACCCTCTTCCATCGTTAAAGTGCCATCACAAGCTGACTTTAGCTTTTTTTTCCAAAAGAAAATTTTTTACTCTTCTGGCTCTTCATATTTTTTTCCTTCTCCACTTCATTTTCATTGGTACAGAAACACCACTCGAAGAGTCTTGCGCGCGCGAATTGCTCGTGGATTAACCCTCTAATAAGAAAATTTCCCGTGATTCGTGAGAGGTACCTGGTCTCTACCTACCAACAGCTTTCGTAGTAAAGAGAGGTAAAGTAGTAGTGGCGGTTTGAATTTAACAACGAGAAAGAAAGTCTCTAGGTTTAATCACCAAGTTTATTTTCTCTCTTTCCTTTCCCATTTCTCTTCTTTTCATTTTTTTTTTCTCGTCTTCTTCTTACCATCCAATGTCAGTATATACCTATATAAAATGTGTAATAATGAGATAGCAGTTAAACCCTATGAACAAGAAGATGAAACTGCTATGAAATTTGTCGGCAAAATTTCACTTAGCTGAAATCTTGGCAGACTTTAACCACTTCATTATCTTCGGATTAATTCGCATGATATATTCAACGCGTTATTGCTAACTAGTTTGTACAGATCACCAAACTAACGCAGTGAATGCATTATGACAAATTATTAATATATAAAGGCACTGATGAATGTCAATTCATCATGTGTGAGAAGAACTTAATTAGAGAATTCATGCCAGAGACAGCATACATAGATAAATATTTATTTAAGCACAACTGTTGTAATTGTGCAACTGGTGTTTCAAAAATTCATTCAAAAGTAATACAACTTTTTGTAATCAATTCGATTTTTTTCATAATAATCAATCTCAGTAAATAAACATATAACATATTACTTTGAATTTAATTTTTTTTTCTTGTTTTAAGTAAATATTAATTAAAATTTTTTATTTATTAAATTTGTATTTAATTATTTTTCAATCACAATCATGAAGTCATTTTGAAAATTAAACTCAGTAATTTTTAAATATCTTATGACATCTATTTTTTCTAGAGAAAGTGAATTCTCTCTCAGTATAATCAAAATTTAATTTAATAGACGTACACTTGACTGCCTAAAAAATTTCATCAACATTTCAGTGATTTTCAGTCTAATTCCATCACACTCTTTAATGATTAATTCTCAAATATCCCAAGGCGTTTGAAAAATTATTTTAATTATAAGAAAAAGCAGTCAATATAATTAAATATAAGAGGGTTGATATTCAAAGTAAGTCGTCGTGAGTTATAGTGTCAAATAAATTTAGTTGATGTACGTATATGTTCCAGACGAGAATTGAATTAAAAACTAAGTGTTTTATGTAAATTCGATATATTGAGATTATTTATACTGCTTAATTCACTTCTTAATTGGTATATTAAAATCTCACTAATGGATTTATTGAAATTAATGTCAATTATTTTAAAAAATTTAAATAAAAGTTTGATTATAGTATAAATAATAAAATGCACAGGATAAATTTGAGACGACAGATGGTTTGAAGAATTTTAGCTTGAATACTCAACTAAGTCTCTTGAGTAGAGGAAGATGAGCCTCTTAATTGTTGGTAGAATCAGAACTCTGACACATGGGAGATCTGGCGTCACGTGGAGACACTGTCATGGGAACTCCGAGGGAATAAGAAATGTAAGAAAACATAAATATGCAGAGAAAAATTTAGTATTAACCATACTAAGAATAGTCATGCTAACTCTTTCTTTTATCATTTAAAATAACATTTTCATTTTCTCCATACCAATACTTATTAAACTCAACATTCAAGTTTATATACTTTAGTTTCATTTTTGAGTCATTAATTTACTATTTTTACCAACTTATTGCTCACTCAAGTGAAAATTTTTTTTCATATTAAATGTTCATAATTAGTGAACAAATAGTTGTAGAAAACTTTAGGAGAAAGAGTTTGAAATTGCTGAAATGCATTTAAAGTTGTTAAGTGCTCTTTGAAAGCATTAATTATTTTCTGTATTTAATTTCTATACTTTTAAATAGTTCATAAATACATCAATCATTAAATTATAGTGATCTAGGAAGTATCTAAGATATGAAACTAAAGTAAAAAGATATTATTTATCACCATCACTTTAAAACTATTTTAAAAGTAGTAAAACAATAAATTATATCACACTAAATAATTAGTTTTCTACTAGTTCAAGTCAACAAAAATTCCAAAAATAATGAATAAAAACGTTTAAAATACTAGGGATATTTTTACTTCACCATTGAACAAAAATAGGTGAGATTGAGCAAACAAGTTTATTATTTGAAGGTATGACATATTTGGAGGTAAAATAGTGTGAAGGGAAAAGGTATGTGAAAGATATTTATAGGTTGATTGCCGAAATCTTGGAGTAAAGAAAGAGAGTACTTCTGACTTAGTATGGTTGAATGGGCTTAGACAGAAAGAGAGCGAGAATTCGCGAAGAAAAAGAAGTGTAAGAAAGACTGAGAGGGAATGATTCTTTTGTTATGACGACGACAAAGCCCAGGCTAAGAATCCATCCTTCAAATGTGGAACAGCTGCCATCGAATAGCTCTCCTTTTACTTTCAGAGTAGACGAGGAAAAGAGAAGCGTCAAGTATGGTATTTTAGGGTCTAGAAACTGGCCTTGGAAGCCGGTTTAAAACCATGCACAATTTCATTTCTTGCATGTAATGTACGTATCAAGAGGAAGACTTGAAAAAAAAAAAAATGAGGAAGCAAATAAGCATGTAGTTAAAATCCAATATGGATGTTGTACGTTGATGATGGTAGTCCAGTGGGATTAAGTAGGCCCACATAGATGCAGAACGTGACTCAACAATTGAGAATCGACATCAATAATACGACTTATAACGCGTTTGCATAATTTGCTTAGGGTCCACACGAGGGAAGAGAGAAGTAATGTTAGAGTAGATCTACTAACTTGACACGTTGACAGTCGACTGTATGTCATCTGCTTATGTTTGTCAGTCTTGTGGGCGTTTTTCTTATCTGTCAACATTCTGTGATTGTTCTTTCTCTAGTTTTACCCCTAATTTTACTCTACATGAAATCAATTTATTTTTATTATTTATTACTTCACATTTATTATCACTTTCTTTTGAATTTTTATCAATAATTTCAAACGTCTTATTCTTAATAACTTATAATCCATTCCTGAACACCACTATTTACTTGATAATAATTTTTTTTTTCAATTCATTTATCTGTTATTCTTTGAAGATATTAAAAACTTACAACATAAAAAATATTTTTACAATTAAATGAAGGAATAATTAATCCAAAAAATGATTGTTATTAATTTTAACTAACACAAAATAAAACAATAAGAAATAATTATTTTAAGCAAAGTGTTTGCCACAGTGAACTCAAAAACAAATTAATTAGTCGATTCATTATTTCTAATTACAAAAAAGCCACGTACGTAAAAATACGAAAAGAAAAAAAAAAGGCGGAAAAAAGGTTCCCATCAATGTACAGCAAACACAAAAAAGTTATGAAATTAAAAGCAAAAGCGTACGACAAAAGGTTTTCCCAATGTTTTGTTTAATAATAGGCTGCAATCTTTTATATACCAACAAGGTATGTCAACTATGCATCATCTAATTAGTGAAGGATATTAATGCAATAGAAATTATTGAGGCGCTGTTTCAACGAAGCAGAACTATGCCAGTATCGGTTGAAATTAGTGCGGTTTTGCATATACACACGACAGTCAGGCAAATGTTATATAACGTGGATGCGATAAATTTTCACCATCGGCATGATAATGGGTCTCTTCCATCGCCTATTATCGTCGAAATATTCCCTTCCAACTCATACAGCGAGCGGAGAGACTCCAGTCCGATATACCCCAACAATACAATGCGCGACATCTTTGAATACTTTGAAAGCGACGTCTATTTTTCTCACTCTCGCGACGACTAGTCGGTAATGGGCGGATTTTTTTGTACTCTCATTGAAGGAACAGAGAAAGAGATGTACGTGCGCAAGAAAGAAAGAAGAAATGGAATAAAGAGCGATGCTTCAGGCTTTTAATAAATGATAGGGCGGATTGGGGGAGACTTGCTACTGTATTTTGCGCGTATCGCCTCTATTCCCTTCCGTTTCTATAACGGAAACAAACGGCTCCGTTTGCTTTCCAATCAGACATGTATATCCCTCCACCATCGAGGACAATCGAAAACCATCACGCGCGTGACAAACGTGATGCGGAAATGCACTGCGGATTGGACTTGGAATTGTGTAGGAAGTTCATTCTGAATATTGTCCGACGTGTTTTCTAATGAGGAAGCAAGCGTTTACGATAGACTTGTCGCGTTGATAACTACATACCTACGAGGTCTTTTTTAACCCATCAAAACAACTGATCTTGACCCTACAACTGAAACATGAAGATTATTTTTGAATAAATATCATTATGTTAATGCGTGGGATAGGCTGAAGATCGATATTATGTAAAATAAACATTTCAATGAGAATATTATCAAATTTGAATAAAATTTTCATTTGTGTTAGTGTTTGTGAGTATGGATCCAAGTATAAAGGTCTTGAGGTATTTATTAAATTGAGAATAAAATTATGTTTAGAAATAAAATTGTTTTATTTATTTTGAATTCTTGTTTTTTATAGTTACTTTATGATTTTCAAGAAAATAACTGTTATGTCTTTAAGATGCAAAAATTGCAAATAATTTTGTAATGTAAATATTTCAGCTTCTTTGATCAAATAATTACTTTCTAGAAAAAAAAAGGAAAAATGATTAAAATTACAGCGAAATCATAAATATTTACTCATTGTTTTAACGACTGTATTATGATTCACTGATTCTGCAGTTATATTTGCTGACAGTATATTTATTTTAAAAAATAATAATATTATAATGGAATGTATTAGGAAACAAGATTATATTGAAATTTTGCTGAGTTTATCTTATTAAATAGAAATAGAAAAAGTTTTATTGAGTGGTTGTTTTTTTTATGAATTATCATTAAAAAATAACTTCAGTGTAATGGAAAAAATTGAAGAACTCTTTGCTTTAACTTAAAAGAAGAAAATTGTATTTTAATTAAAATTTATTATTCTTTCGCAAAAATATTTTTTATATTAAAACAAAATTTTTCTCATTGTTCTTTAAACACTAGAGTTATAAAGAATAAAACCATTGTTGATCTGCTTCTTTTTATTTTTCTTCTTTGATTGATATCTTAATTATGTTACTACAGACCACCATGGAGGCATAAAAGTAGAATGAATATTTTTATGTACATATAATGATAGAAAATTTTTCCATACCTCTACTAATCATGAATAAAAAAGTCTTAATTAATATTAAAAAATAAGAAAATATTCGTAATATAAAATGAAATGAAATACAAGTTCTATGTTAATTTACATTTCATTCTATCTTTTATGTGTCATAAAAAGCTGTAATCTACTAGTATTATCTAAATCCAAATGAAAATTTTATATAATACAATAATCTAAATCCTTTTGACTCTTGAATGGAATGATCCTGTTCTTAATTCATTTAATATTAAATATCAATTAGTCCAAAAATAAATAATAAATTCAAAAGTTGATGAAAAAAAGGATCTGGACAATTTTGTATTTTCTTTGAGAGCAATGAAAAATAGTAAACGATTTTTACAAAGTTAAAAAATAAATCCTTGGTCAATTTATCTCACACTTTTATCAGATTAAAATTCCAATTACTTAACAGACCACAATAAAAACACCAAAGTAGTGACATGAAAATCAAATATAAAGTGAATCGAATCAATTTATAATGATGAGAAGCTCTCAAAAGTATTATTTTCAAAAATAAAATATCTGTAATTAATGTTAACGTCAGTGAAATAGTTGAGCTGTCGTCTAAATTCATTCTATAGGACTCTGGACAATAGATTAAGACTTTAAGCTCTCAAAGTCGTTGCCAAGTCTCTTGGTGGTTGTCCGATGGCATTCAACCAACCCTTGGGCTCATGCAAATTCCGTTCCTTTGGTCAGACACACACTGACGTGGATTTGTGTAAAAAAATGATGGGAGAGGGAAAAGGTGACACCATTCACGGTTTTTCACTGTTTCTTATTGTTTCCCTCGGACACTGTAAGTTTCTATTGTTAAGATGGACTCGATAATAAGGACGAAGACGTCAAGAGAGATGGTATGAGATACTGAACAAAATAGAAAGAAAAATGTGACCGTTATTGTGAAAGTATATGTTTGCTTTTTTTCTTATTTTTATTCAACGGTGGCGTTAGTTACATGTCACTTTTGCATTGAGATTCTCCTTCTTTTACTTCAGCATCTCCATTTTTTCTTCAAACTCTTTTTTTTTTTTTAAGTATCTTTTTCATTTTTCATCTTTTTATGTTTATCTGCACACTAGAGAACGCATTGTTAACTCGCGGCTCGCGCCTATTGTCATCTAAAAGTTTCATCCAAGTTCGCCAATTATTTGCGATCCTTTCAAATACGTCAAAGACTTCTTTTCTTCCTCGTTTTCATTTACTTCCTCTATTTTTTTTTCAACCTATTCTACTGCCATTCATCAAAATCAACCGGTAAAAAGTGTTGAATACAGAAATAACAGTTTTTTATTTCACATGAAAATTTTTTATTGAAAAGAAAATAATTAAAAAAAAAAATTGGCAAGAAAATAACTCATGATATATTGATATCACAGCATGATAAAATTCAAAATTTTTTATTTAACTTTTAATGAAAATATAAGCAGGAAAATTTCGTTAAAGAATTTTTTAAGAAATGTCACATGCAGTTGTAATGAGTTGAAAACCCGATATATCCTTTTTTTAAACTTTTTAAATTTTTACATACGTTTATTTCCTTTTGCCTCATTAACTTCCAAAATGATACTGGTTATATTCAATTCTCTTACACATTTTCCATGTCAACGGCTTTGTGACCTAGAATTTTATTAACTATCCCATTTATTGCAGTTTCAATGAAAAGATAATCAAACTTTCCTTCTCTTCAGATCAAACGAGTAAATATTTGAAATTAAAATCAAAATAATTATTTAGTAAATGTTTAAAACTCCGGTTATTGACATGAAAGTTTTTTAACGTTTACGTAAATATCAGTTTTCACTCTATGAAGCCATATGTAGGTATATCTTATGTCGAACATTGATTTAAAACCCCTTATACACTTGGTCGATGAAACAAGTGGAAATAATACATTGGAACGTTTTTCAATTTTTCTTTCTTGCAATGTTCTTAACTTGTCTCTCAAAGCCTTCATAGATTCAATTTTTCGATATTTTCTATTTCCTTTAAATCCGATTTATTTCAATATTGCATCTATATTCCTTCATTTTTAAACATAACATTTCAATGAAGTGTTGAGCAATAAATGAATGTTTTTTAAATATTCAACAGAAATATGGTGTACAATTGAATCATTTAAATGCATGTAACGATTTTTGTTATGATTATTATTTAGCTGTCAAAATTTATTGTATTAATGATGGTTTTAATGTTACCATTTGTCTCATTTAACACTGGATATTGGTAAAAAAAAGTGCTGATGTCTAGAACTTTTTTTTTTAACAAATGATGTTATTAATAAGTAGACTAAGTTTTGTTGTTATCAGTGTGTTAAATGATAACATAAACTACAATTATTGGTTTAATATTGAGAAAGTTTTAAAAAATTAGTAATGTTATGGGTTTTGGTGACGATGGTATTATTGTTATCTTCAGATATTTCTAACTGATAGTCTTAATGGTGCTGATAAAATGTTATTTATATTATCACTATGTTCTTCACTTCCTCAACAAAGTAACAATTCAAAATTAATATTTAAGATATGATACCAAATGATGAATCAAAAAAAAATATATTAAGTGGTAATGTTTACTTTAAGTCAGACGTAATTTTTATTTTTTTTAAAAATTATTTTTCATAAAAAATCTAAAGTTATTTAAGATTCATTACGGTGATTAATGCTATTGGAAAAATTGAAACTTGAATGCTGTCGAGTTCGTATTTTTTTAACGATTGATAATGAACAACAAAATGTTTACTACCACAGTATTTTATTTCTGATGGATTTTCACTATGAAAAATTTAGTCACTAGATTTATTTGCTCAGGTAATGTATATTTTATTATTACTTAACAGTGTTGGAAAATGGATCATCAATAATTCACAGTGACACATACATCAAAAAAGTATTGGTTTGATTTTTATAATCATTGACATTCCTTAATTGGATTTATTTTTATTTTAATTATAACCATTAATATTATTACAGAGCTTTTAATTAACTTCAATAATTAATTTGAAATGATACACATCTGTGTTTGAATTCTTTGTAAAAAAAAATTTAATTTAACTTAAAGCTTCAAATTCGCTCATTACCTAGTACTTTCACATTCAAAAAAGTCTATATATCAAGTGACTGCTTGATTTCGTAGGATTATCTGGTGGATTGAAAAAAAATCTGAAGATGATAAAATATGATACGAAATGTGTTAGAGCGTATAGACATATATGTATATATACTTATATAATTCCATCTTTTATTTTTCGAATTTCTTTCTCACCCATATATAGAACTATCAGTGCGAGTAGGGAATCAACTCTCATGAACGCAAAACGGACGGGAAGTGTATGTGAAGGTAATATCGGAACCTCCAAATGGTAATCGATATCTCATATATCTCTGAATGCATATTCGGGCGTTCCCGTGGCTCTTGCAGTAGTCCAAGTGCGGGAGTGAGAGAACAGGAGGCGGGAAATGACTAGAGATAAAGCTCGAGTACAGTTCCATGAAGTTTACGACACCTAGTGCCACAAATTTTCATTGATACAATTCGAAAGCGACCACGTCGTCGATTATTTGAGAGTATCCGGGTGTTTTCCAAAGGGTTGGACGACTGTTAGAGGATGTAGGAAGACTAGACTAAACTTTGTCGCTCGTAATTGTCCCAACAACCTGGCAAACTATTCTCCGAGATATCCGAGGGCTTACCAAAAGGGGTCGAACCCGCATCTCCCCTCCAAGAGTATCGAATACCGAACCACCAAGGCTTTGACATTACTTAAATGTCAGAGAATGTCGCGCATCTCATAATCTATAAGCAAGCACTTTGGTGGTCTACATGCCAACATGTTCATTCACTCTTTACAAACATGTCTTGCCAAAAAACTTTTATCTTAAATTTATATTTTTTTTTCATCTATTTTTTGATCCAATTTTAATTAAAAAAATTTTATTGTTGGTTTTTTTTCAACCATTTAAGCGATTATTATCTATGCAATATTGATTGCTGAAGCAAACATATTTTATTTCCATAATCTATGGGCTGCAGGTATTCGAAGAGTCTACATGATAACATGCGTTAATCTCTCTACTCTATAGAATGTTTTTCAAGAAAATATGAAATCAACAGACTGACAAGCAATTCTCTACATTACTTCAATCTTCTTTTCGAAATTATTGCAACATAAAAAAAGTTCTTATAAGATTATTTTAAAATTAAAAATTTTAGATAATAAAAATAAATAAAGACTTCATTACAAGCCTTAAGCTCCCCCAAGTAGTCTAAATAATTTTGATCACGACTGTACTGGTAATAGGGTGCTGTAACTCCAGCATTCCAAGTATATTCTTAAGAATATTCCAAGACAAAGTGAAATATATTTATCAGAGAAAATAAAACAAGCAAAGAATATGTAAATAATTTGAAAAAAAAAAATTTCCCGTGATTATGAAGAGAAAAATACACCTGGAGTTTCTCCAAGAAGTCATAGAGAGTGCCAAGAGGGACATTAACGACGTGTACATTAACCGTTCTAGAAAACAAGTAAGCCCAGCCAGCAGTAAATTGAATGTCAAACGCAAGCAACACAAGGATTGCACTCATGCGAAAAAAAGAAAAAAGATTGACAGTAAAAAGAAAGAAAGAAAAAAGAAAATCTTATGCTCGGTTTCACTAAACATATAGTCTTTTGAGCTTAGTATTTTTAATATATTTTTTACAACAAAAAAGTGTCGACCGATGAAGGTGGCGAATAGCCAGATTGTGATACGGTAACGCCAGGAGCCTGAGGCAGTAGCTAACGATGCCATTGTCAGGCTCGAGTCGGGGTGAATTATTGTGCATAGCATTGAGAATAAAAATAGTCTAATGGCGCCGAAATTTATCCTTTTTTAATGCACCCTCTTTTTGCTACTTTCCAAACTTAAGATATCAAGATAATAATAAAGAAGAAAAAAAAGAATCAAGCTAGACATGATGACTATGTATTTTATAGAACGGAAGAGAATCATCGGTGAGCTTATAAGGATGTGTTTTAGTTAACAGACAGGACCTAGGGCGCTCCCCGAGTTGGTAAAGCTGCTCAACAAAGTGCGAACAATCGCGCGTGTCTCTCAGAAGCTTAACGTAGATGTCGCGTCGATCTCAACGATGTTTCCTACCCCATTTCTCTTACCCTTCCGTCCACATCATCTACCCACCCTCCTCACCGTCTCTCTATCCCTTTCTCTGACTCACACTCACATCCTTGATGTTTCCGCACGATGTGAATACCGATTGACAGTTAAGTTTTCTCTTTTTCACATTCAGAGGGAAAAATATGCGTGGATATATTGAAAGAATAAAAGTTAAAAAAAAATGGCAGACATTTTTTAACCAGCACTTTTCTACCCTTCAGTTAAAACCCGAGATGAATTGAGCCAGGATCTCTCATGCCTCACGATCACGGAGAATCATCTCGCATTCAAATACGTGAAATTCTGCGCGCGGAATTCAAGAGAGAGGATTCCATCTAAGGGGATGCTAGAGATTCCTTGCGGCAAGTCGAATAGTAGTAGAGACTGAGGAAAGGGAATACCGAAAATTGAAGTGAGGAAACCAAGAGTATGTTGAAATTGAAATTAATGTTACATTTTTCTTCATCTAGATAAATGAGATTATGTCTTGAAATGAAAAAGCATTATTTCATTTTCCACGACTAATGAAAATAAACATTTTTGATAGAATAATATTCCTTCAATTAATTCAACAAAAATGAAAAAAAAAAAAAAAAAAAATAATAAATAACCATACAACCTTGATAGCTTTTTGGAAGTTCAAAGTAACGTGTTTTTTGAAAGTAGAATATGTAAAATGCTTCATTTCCATTTCTCACCCCGTGATCACCGCCATTGAGGCATTCAATCATGATGCACGTGCCGATATTGTTTCGGATTAATTAACACGATTGGCACTTTGTATCAATCATTATCACGGACTCTATTAGACGTTGAAAATGAAGACGAGAGATTGAAAAAAAAAATACAAGTAATGAATAAATGACACACTCATCATTATCATGAATACTCGATCGTTTGACGTATGACAAAAGGGAAGTCCCCGCGAGTGTAACTAAAAACGATCTTCACACGATCAATTGTATAATTTGGTATTTAAAAACGTCATCAAATCAATATGTAGTTAAATGCGCGCAAAATCGTGACCTTTATTACTTACGCCCTTGCGAAACAATCCTTGAGGATAAGTAGAAATTTTCCATTTTTTAGCGTTCCACGGTTTGTCACTCTTCGTCATCATCCATTTTCCGCAATACACGCTCGGAGAATCCATCTTCTCGTCTGGTTGGAAGGGTAGATGGCCGCCAGTAGTTCTCTCACCATCTCTTCTCTCCTCTTCGGTACATGTCCCTAGTCCTCTTCATGTTTCGATCGACTTGAAACGAAAACGACTGGTACTTTAAAAAACCGAATATAAACCCAAGCGAGCGACACGCTCCTCTCGGACGAACTGAGCACTCCCCCCTCGCGCCAACTATTTATAATCACCTCCCACCGCTCCACTCTTTCCCCACTTTAAATCCCCACCACTTGATTCACCCTACTCAAGCACCCTCACATGTAGTAGGGATGGATGGATGCTGTGACTCTCTCCATCTTCTTCTCTTCTTTTCTCACACTGTCGTTTTATCCACGACGCGCCAACCGTAGATACCTCGCGCGCTCCTCGTGGCTTGGCGCTTTTTTTCTGCTCTTCTTTTTCTTACCGTGCGCTCGCCGGGAACCTCCATTTAATAATTATGCAGTAATTAGAGAGTCTGGAGAGACCGATGCATGAATAATCTTCGTTTCTATAAAAATTAAGAGTCCACAAGTACAAACCTGCTCACCCTATTCATGTTAATCCTTACAAAACTTTACCCCTTAAGTATGTATATATACATATATATATATATATATTATTTTTTCCCCCGGTCTAAAGAAAATGCACAAGTAGAGAGTAAGCTAAAAAAAGGTCAGAATGAAGAAAGTGAGGTAGGTGGATTATTATTGAAGATATTTATTTGCATTACCATATTAATAAACGGTTATAATTATTCTAGCGGAGCGTAATATTGTCATCGTCAATCAAGATCTCAAAGTGATTAAACTCTTGAGTCAAGTTCAATTCTACATTTCTCTCCTCTCTTCTCTCTCGGTCTTCTCGTCAGGTTAACGTGGTTAACCCTAGACACACTATAGTAGAGTTCTCTCTGACATGAAAGTGCAGGGGTAACTTTTCACTTTATACCTATATATGACATCTAAGTTTTCGATGTTCGTTGTGTCTCTCTTCTCTCAACATTTCTCCTCGTCGAAATTCCATCCCGGTGTAAAGTAGTGAGCTCTCCGCTAGAGGACCCGCGAATCCCACCAGGTGTATCGTTACCAAAATGGTAGGGATGGAGGGATGCTGTCGTCATAGTGACCAACATAAGGGTGGGAGAAGTGCAGTGCAAACGGTGAAGACGGTGGTGGCATCGATCGTTAATGTCGGACTACACGTCGAGCGTTGGTACTGTGAAGTGTGTTATATGGACCTAGAGGCTTGCCATGGATATGATGCTGCTCCACCACTATGTCCCTTCATTGCTATAACATACTAGAAGGGGTAAATGCGTACTACCCTACCTCTTTATCATCCATTCCCTCCCTTATGCCTACTACCTTTCCCCTTTCACTTCACTCCAAGCATCCCTTTACTCCTTCAACCTCCCCTTTTACTCTTCTTGCCTCTCACACTCACATACATACTCCTATTTCTCCGTGCATTATGGACTACTCTCATCCCCCTTATACTCTCTCTGCTACCAAGGCATGCGTCCAAGTGTGGACTTACGTGCTTATGCACGCTCTTATGCAGGCGCGAATGATTTCCGACACACCACCAACCGATATCAGCCAGTTTCCAGACGTGCCACCGTTGCACCTCTTATGACTTACTAAACATGGACTAAGGCCACAATACCCCCTTATTCTCACTACTCTCATTCTCATTCAAAACTTTTCACTACTTTTTTCCTTTTTTTCATATTAATTTTTATATCCAGTACATACGAGAATTTGTATTACTTTGAAGAGAAAACTGGAATTTATATTACTAGGAAAATCAAATTTTATTGGAAAATGTAGACATTCTGCTAGCTTGAATAGAAATAATGTTTTTTAATAAACGTGATTTAAGGTTCATCAAAAAAGACGATTTATGTCATCGGCAGATTTATTTTATTTATTTATTTTTTTTTAATTTTATGGATAGAGAAATATTGTGATATTTTTTAAAATATAATATACTACTAATCATTTGATTTTAATTGTCATAAATCTGATGGAAAGGATTTGTTACATTTCTATTTTACTTAGATAGAGTATAATTAAAATAATGTACTGTGATATACATGAAATCTGTTTGTGGAGTGGACTTTACGAGATTTTGTAAACGCTCCTAGAGATAGTTTATGAAATTTCAGTGATTTAATCATAATAATAATAATCATAGCTTTATCAAATATCTCATGTAATTTTGGATAACAATTCCAGTTTGCATAATACAAAAAGATAGAAATGTTTTCTAATTTTATTCCAATAAAATACCACCTATAAATGGTTTAAACATTAACAACAGCACAAATAAAATACAAATAATTTACTTATGACCTAATTTGATTAAAAAGTTTAATAACCTCAGTTAATTATTTATTTTTCGGGTTAAATGAAATAATATTAACTAATAAAAGATTAGATTTAAAATAATAAATAACTGATAAAATGTTGAAATGATGAAATTTTTGAGGCATAAATGAAATAACTGTGGTTGGTATACATAAAAAAATGCATTGCGATGCTCTTCAACAAGTAGATAACGATACACACTCGACTATCGTCGACTTTATCGCTTGCCGTGCGAGCTATCGAATATTTTCTTTTCTCCCGCTTTTTTTAGGCCTTGCGCTAATTAAAAAATTCCACCGCGAAATCGGATTCCCCAGCGCTCTTTTTCTCTTTCGGTCGCTGATGTTGCTCACTGCACCACGCACGATATAGCTACATAACTATGTACGCCCGTATGAACAAATCCAATACGTCGTTGCTTCGCTTTTCTCTCTTGCGATCTCTGTTTTACTCTAGTGTAAGCATCAGCGCATACAACACACTGCAACTCACAAGCTAATACATGTACATTTCATTTCTGCACCTTCGTGAGTCCCTTTGTGTCGATATTATCGTTTATAGAAAATAACAAATTTACACATTTACACTTGTTTTTCTTTCTTCTGATGCGATATCAATCACAGTCAAATTAATGCAACCTCGAAACCAGTGAATTTCAATCAGTGTAACTTGATTAGTCATTTTCACTTTTATATTTGACTAGTATATTATTGACATTTTTGTAAAGATTCATTATAATATTTTTATTAATTAGTCTTTTTTTTGGTTTCGTTTCCATCGTTGTTGAATAAAATAGATGATGTAAATCATAAACATTGATAAAAATAGACTATTTTAATGGTAATATTTTTTTTCTATCAATTGTTAGATGAAGTTCATTCATTTGAAGTGATTATTATTCATCCTAAATAGTAAGTGATATATGATAGGTTCATATATTCATAATAGAGAATGTAGGACATAATTTACATTAAATATCATTATTAGCGTGTTATGACCAACACTTATCAGAGTATCACTTTGATCGATTAATTCCTAAATCAAACACCTATGAAATTAAATTATCAAGTATTTTTACGTTTCAATAGTTATTATTCAATTAATTTTCAATCGATTTCACTGATAATATTTTATTCATTACATCACAAAGTATTTGATGAAAATTTATAAAACAAAATCTATTACCCTGGTTTACCATTAAATCTATTCTTTAATACTTTTTTATAGGTATTTTAGTCGATAGTTACTTTAGATTGGAAATTAAATTTCTTCAAAAGAAACATTAATTTTATTGTTAAAAACTAAATGAAAAAATTTTTTTTAAATTAATTTTATATTCAAAATAATTTATCTGTAAAAAAGATTGAATAATTTATTCATGTTTTTTTTTTTTTTTTTTGATGGAGTAAATACTTTTTATCGAAATGGTAGTACTAAAATAATTTGATAAAAACAAAATTAAGTTATTTTTAATGCCGAAAAAAATTTATTTAATTAATAATGAATTTTTTTTAATACAAAAATATAACGTAATTCAAAAGTTATCTGTAGAATAAAATGACTTGGAATGAGTGGAATAAAAATTAATTAAAATAAAAGCATGAAAAAGTAAAGAAGAACAAATGAAATTCAAGCGAGACACCTCATTAAATTTTGATACGATGTTATTCTTACTGGGCACACAAGAGAGAACAGAAACGAGTCAACGGTATTTACACAACGTGTCACGTGTTTTCTCCGTTCATACTTTTGTCTTTTTTTCATTTTCTTTCCCCCTTCTCTTGTTCTCTCTTTTTCCTTATTAAACGAAAACCGCGATAATGCAATTTTTTAATTCAAGCCCGCGCAATTACATCGCGGTGTTGCGGTTAATTTTCCTTGCCGACGCGTATGGCGCAAGTCCGTCAAGGAAATTAAGCGTTCCCTCTACTTTAGCGTCCACAGGCGTCCCGTCCCGTGTCAGACTATCACCATGTATATCCCATCTGTCCATTCTACACCTCTACTAATTATTTTACACCCATCCCAAAAATCAATAAACCCATATCCATATTTTTTTTTTTTTATTAAATGTATATCTCTCATGTCCCACTCTTAACTAGTTATGTTTAATCAATATACATTCAACCGCAACATATCCATGATATGTACAATATTATTACTATTTCATTTAAACACATTGATAACAGAATCAATTTCATTTTGTACTAATTTTAACAATGGCTTTTATTAGCTCTGGTACATATGTGGAGAAATTGGCCCTGTGATAATATTTTTGTCAATATTGCCGTCAACTTAATAAGTGAACGAGACATAGAAAAGACTCAGAGAGTGGAAAATTGTTATTTGAAATTGGGTCAAGATGTAGAATGAATCTTTTAAATTATTTTTATAAACTTAATACAATTTTTTAACATTATTTTTGTAAAATTCATAATATCATTTACTTTGACTAAAAAATTTTGTTTAAAAAATTGATTAATACAATTTTATTTTGGAATTTAAAGTTTCCAAAAGACTTTTTTATTTATTTGAGATTATTTTTTTTTTAAGAAAAAATTTTTTTGTAGCATTTTTTAAAGTTTATTCTATCCCACGAGACACTCGTGTCCCAATTTCCCCAAACTTGATACACTCTTTAAATTCAGAGTAATAAAAATACTACAAATTGGAAAGACTTCATTACTTATGAGCGACTTCATTAATCCCCTCAGTCATAAATAAGCCAAAATAAAAAGTTCATCCTCCTGGAATAATTCATCAATTAAATTTATGACAATTTTTTCTATCGCCTATCATTTATTTCTCGTTAATAATAAATGAATGCATCATTGTTGAATGAACATAATTAATTCAAATTTAAAGCACAAAATGGTAATAACTCGAATTTTTCCACAAAACTAAACTTGCATATAATCAAACTATTTTTAATTAACACAATTCCAATGTATATATTTCAAATGTATACATCAGCAAGTATTGAAAATAGAGAAACAAAAAAAAAGAAATCATTTCCACCCTACGGCCATTTCTCATTTCCTCGCGACCTCTTCTCTTCGTCCCTCGATCCTCCTTTTCACGTTATTCCATGCCCATTCATTCGCGACAGTAGCGCACGAGTCATGATGATGCTCATAGGCAAAATAGAAGCGATCGCTAAATGGCAAACCGGGTCCAGAGAGAACAAGAGAGAGAAAGAGAAAGACAGAAAGTCATAGCGTTATCCCAGTGCGATATCAACGCTAGTGAACTATACATCATACTAGTGATACTCGTCAGTGGTGGTTGCAGAACCATACTCACCACCCGCCCACTCACGGCAGCTCTCAACAAGAGAGCACACGAGAGAGCTGCTGGAGAAAGAGAGAAAGCATCAGAACAAACGAGCGAGAGTTCGTACTTGTGATGCCCTCCCATCCCTCTCTGCTACGTTTTCCGGTTGTTCCTGCGATGCCGATGCACCCTGGTGGTGGTCGCAAGCCTATTGTTTCGTAAACACAAAACAGCTCGGTCGCGCACTACAAAGTGGCTGCGTCGTACTCGCTAGAAGCATCAACGAAGAGAGAAGATGAGCGAAACATCAGGACCAAGAAGACAAGGATGGCTACGAAACATGGAGGCCACGGGACTGAAGAGGCTGCAACCAGAGTTGCCAGAGTCACTGTGCTATCGCGAGGAGAGAGAAAGAGAGAGAAGAGTGGGTATTGTCTACAGAGCTAATCAAAACCACCCCTTTCAACAAAATGCCGCACAGGCTTCACTCGGCTACCCTTTCTCTATCCTCCTCTCCTCCTTCTTTAACTCTACTTTTTCCTTATTCATTCACTCTCCCTCTTCTTCCTAACGAAACCGCCTGTCCTTCTCCAAAAATCTTGCATTTCAGTGCACTTCTCTTCTAGGAAATGAATAAAAAAGAAGTGCTGTCATGTTTATACGGATCTTGGGGAAAAAGTAAACCTTTAAAAGAGATGCAGGATAAGGGGGAGAGAGAAATTTGCCTTGAAGTTTTTTTTGCTGTTTTGAAGGTTTAGATTACGGTGTAAATGTCGCTTAGGGTGGAAAAAAACATAAGAGGGGTGGTAAATGAGAGAAGAACGAGATGGTAGATATACTAGAGAGAAGGAAGAGTCAATTTCAGATATTGCAAACACGTCTTACGAATTGGTTTACGACATTAACTATTATGTAAATCTGATAGAGTTTGATTAATCGTGCTTATATATGAAGTGGTGGAAAACTAAGAGAAATTGAGGGGCTCTAGAAAGAAGATGGCAATAAATCTTATTAGAAGCCTTATGCTTGTGGTCGAGGGATCATTTTGAGGGTAAGTTTATCAATAGAAAATAGACTATGATGATATAAAATGCTACGCTTATTTTCCTAATGCTTTCATACGACTTTTTATTTGATTACATTAATTTTTATTCTATCGATGCTATTTTTAATCAAGAGACCATCATAAAAATTCAGTTATTGTTTTGATTAGTGTGTATTAGTTGGAAGGATTTGTTGATAATCAAAACTGTGGGTATTTACAAGAGTATTTAAACTGAATAAACATGTGGTGATAGTTATCAGCAAAATATACAAGGAAATTTAAATGGAATCAACAAAGTTTAATATAAATATTGAATTTTGTCCACTGTAGAATATTGATATTATGAATGATATTTATTACGGTGTAATATTCAACTGATTGTAATTAATATTTTATTGCTTTGTAGCGAAATGCTTTGAGTCGAGAAAATTGTGGAATTAAGTTAATCGTCAACAGATTTATTAATAATGATTACTTGTGATAATTCGTGACATTTTCGGCTTTATTTTATTCGTATGTTCATTTATGTTTGGTGTTTATTTATTAATTAAATATTTATATGTAATTAACTTAAAGCTATCAAATAATGTAGCAGATAATTTATTTCGTTTTTAGAATGAAACCATCTGGTACTTAATTAATTATTGTTGCATTTTTTTTAAGTTTCGAATTTTTTGTTTATCAGAGAAATAATGACTTTGGATTCTCAATAATAAAATAGACAAGATAGTACATAAAACATACCTAATTAACTGTAAAAAATTTTTGTTCCAATTTAAAATGGTTTAGGGGTTTTTATTTAATAATTGATGGGGTAATAAATAATATCAAAAATTATTTAAATCTTTAAATATAAAAAAATTACGATTCTTTGAACTTAAAATATTTAGTTAGCAAGATATTTAACATTGACTGCTTCTCATTGTATCTCCCAGTAAAAAAATAATTCATAAATTCTTTGATTTTAAAAGATAACATCATCTAAAGAACTGTATTTGTTAACAATCATTGTTTTGCATCATCTAGTGTACATAATACAACTCCATCATGAAGTTTATAATATAACAAATTGTCGATAATAAATCCGAATACCATGAGAATAAAATAAAAAGTTGTTGACTCGATCGAAGTAACATAATCTTGTACTCGACTCTATAAATCCTGTGACAGCGAAAGGTCGCGTTCTCAGTGCTGCCGTAAACTTGGTATATGATACCCGGCCCCGTGATTTTCGCGACATCCACGGAGTATCTTTCTTTTTGCTTTCTACAGTTTGGCAGGACGTGTGGGTGCGAGAAAGAGGGACAGATAGATTAGGTAGATGGTTGGTGTGAGGAAAGACCTCGGGAGTTGTGTATATCTGACTCGCCTATAACACGTCCATATCTATACAGGATGTACCGGGTGTCCAATAAATCTATTACCGAGCGCCCCTGGGGTATGCGCCGCGTGCAGACGGACGAGGGATCGCCCCTCGACATCATCCCTCTGCTCTTCATCGTTTCCCTCCTCTGTCTCTGTCAGCATAGTCCTCATATGCAGTCTTCTTTTTCTTTCTGCTCCAACCACATGACGACGAGTGCCGTCTTGCACTCTTATCCCAGATCACAGGTACCCCCTGGCACGCGACCCAAACACCCAGTACACATATATATGTATACATCTAACCACACCAAGAATATTATTATACCTCACATATTTTTTCGTTTTTAGAAATTCTCCTGAGACTAACGCGCCTGTTTCACTTACTTTTTCAACTCTATTATTTTTGTTTCCATTTTTTTGTAGTTCAACCACTTAGTTATTCTCGGTGACAAATGTCGCGTCACGATTGAATCATCTGTGATGAATGAAAAACGAGAGGGGAATGAGGTGGTGTAGTAGTCTGACGCTGCACTGAGTTTGATTGTCGATTTTTCTTTCGGTTATATATATTGAATTATCATCCTCTTGGGACTACTGCTAAATATATTTTTAACGACATTACCACTCGATTACGAATTTATTCTTTCTATTTAATTCACCGTGCAATATTAATCAAATTCAATCTTACTATTTTTCATTTCAAAAATCAATAAATCTCATTTCTATCATTTGTTTGTGAGTCATGAGAAAAAGATATATTAGATCAGAATTGTTTATTGATGAAAAAATTAGTTGTTTCATTTCAAAGAATGTTTCATATTTTATTCTGCTGTGCAAGCATTGTTGTAGAGGAATAGTAACTCTTATAAAATATATTTATTTCAATTACTATATAACACGTCATGATGGTAAATCATGAAGTTATCTTATATTTATATCGAAAGATTCGTATAGTAATCAAAGATTCTGGTGCAGTAACAGAAGTCTACTCTTTCAGTTGCCTTGATTTTTTTTATCTATAAAAAATTTATCGATACTTGAAATTAATTTAGTAGCTATGTGAAGAATAAATCAATTTATCCAATTACATTTTCATTTATTTGGATGAAGAAGACGAAAGTAGAAGAATATTACAAGATCAATTGATGAACTGGCAAAAATAAAATACTAAAAAGATTTAAATTCCACGTATGAGCAAAAGTGAAAATTTAAAATAAATTCCGGAAGACATAGAGAAGACGATAAACGATGGTGAAAGCCACAGGCGCTGTCATAGCACTTTCCAGGCAATTGTCATATACAAAACGTCGAAACGACGTCGACAACAACGTCCTATATCGTGATATTCTACCCTAACCAGTAGGCATGATAACAGTGGTATAAGGGACAGTTGTACTTTGTAAGAGCTCGTGGATACCCCGCATGTACTTGTGCCTATTACAGCTTCATGAAGAAGGAAAGGAAGAAAACGAAGAGACGGAGATGGCTATTTTGTGCATGGCATCATAACAAATATCAACCAGACAAAGATGGAATTGAAGAAAGAGAAAACAGTTTTCTGCAGAAAATGCTTAGTCGGAGTGAGAGAACGAGTACGCGAGGAGGCAAAAGGGGAGGCCAGTAATACACGGGCCCGGAAACGGGGAAAGAGTACCTCTACTGAAGAATAAAACCAAAAAAATTGTCATTGTGCCGAACGGGGGGATAACAATGACGACGGCTGACGCAGCGGCAGCTACCCGACTGCCGCAGATCATCCCTGGATATTAAAAAGTCGGCCTCTATTCGTCTATCATGTGCCCACCCCATTTCCTCTGCTTTTTCTTTCTCTTCAACTCTCTTGCTTACTTCTTTTACTCACTCCATCTATGTACAACACCCCCTCCTCCCTCCCTTTCACCTCCCTCTTGTATACAAATACTTGCACACCGAGTCATTCCACAGGCGAAACAATGCCTCGCGATACTTGCGATTGTTGCTGAGCTGCCATTGACTTTCGGCAATAAACCATTTTTTCCTTGCGATTTTCTGCAAATAAATGCGCGACGATTAGTCCAATGCACGCAGGGGATGAGGTTTGATAACTGTTGTACTTTTTATTATGCAGTCTATTTAACTTTTATTCACTTTGAGGTAAATTTAAATTTAATCTTTTTTCTGTTGTTATACTGATTATTGTAATATTTATTTTTTAAAATACGCACAATGGTTTTTGAATCTCCATCATCACCGTTCAAGCATACAGATGCCAACTGTTGGTTTACACTTGAAAAATTTCTGTGTTAATATTTTTAAAAATACTTCTCTTGGGTTCAGAACCTTTTCTATTACTTCAATATATTTTTTAATAAAAAAAAAAATATGTATATATTTTTATTTATTCCGACATTTTTTAGAAAAAAAAAATGATGAAAATCAAGTTTTATCATTAAATATCAATTTTTGAGCACCGAATTAATGCGAATGAATGTTTGAATATTATAAATAATTGAAGCGATATAGAAAAGGTATGATGTAGAATTTTTGAAATAATAACGAAGCCTTTGTTGGTCCAAAAAATGAAGTAATCTTTATGGATAGTCGAGTAATCTGAATGGAGGATAATATTTTAATCCCTCAGTCAGCTAAGTGTTGCATAAATGAGCGTCAATAAAATCCACAAAATGACGTGCATTGTTCATTACGGATTAGCAAGTATATGGGAAATCAAATTCACAGAGCACAGAGACAGATGATTCGATTTGTCATCCGGCCATGCATATGAAACCCAATCGATTGGTTTCGTCACTTTTACATAGCGATTGCTATGAATGTAAATCGCAACTTCTCATCATCTCTTTTGCCATTTGGATTGCAAGGTAGTTAACGTATGAAAGTGGAAAACACGTGGAACATTATGCTGGAAATCTGGTGTGCTTTGTGGACGTGCTACCACTTGACTCAATTCGAGTCCGAGTACGTCGTTTTGTACGTTTGCTTGGTGTATAGTTCATTGCATCGACAAATGCACGGGTATTCTATGCATACTGTATTGCAATTCAACACACAGCTAACCAACATTTATTGCTCACACACACACACTTGCAGAAATATATCTATAAACTAGTGATCAGGGACCTGCAGACGTTCATACAAACATGCAAATGTGACGCTCGTGTGATGGCCACGCGGCCACTGACGTCTAGTGCACCCTGATGATGACGTTTACTGCAAAGCAACCACGCCCAACTAAACACAGTGTTTGTACTGCATGCTATACCCCACGAGTTCTCTTGGACCCCGTTCATTCCAGGCTGCCCGGTGCCTTGACCTCCTTCATCAAAGTAAAGTTTCTACTCATAGATCATCTAGTCAAGATCATGACTCTATTCCTTATATCGTTGTTTGAATTAGGGTCCCGGTAAAAAAAGAATTGCTAGTTAAGAATAATTACTATTAATTCATCTAATTTTGTTGTATTCATCAGTTTTATTAGTATTAATTGCCGAGGTAATATTTAAATTGTTGGTTTATCATAATTCTTCATTCATTTGAACTTAATATTAAGAGATTAAAAGCTCTCGAAATAGGCAGATTCTTTTTTTTAGTTATTTAATTAACTTTTTCTAAAGTTTTTAAAAAAACTGTTCCTCTCTAATATTATTATAAATTATTATTTCGGACAGTAATTTCTAATTTTTTTAACAATATTTACATTCTAAAAATAAAATTACAATTTATCAAAATAAATTTGATTTAGAATATTTAATTAAATTATCAAAATAATATAAATTTGTAAATGAATCATCAAGTGGTTTTTATATTGACTTCAACCTCCAAGCAACCAAATAGATCATAGATTCCCGTATAAAAAAATTTCGTTCCCCGACTATGAAGAACGTTCAGGGAACAAAATTTTTTTTTTTTTAATTTTTCCTCTCTACTCGAAACGTACTTTAACTTAGTTTTCTGTTAATAATTCAGGATCTATGAGACCTATATAGATAAATGAGCATATAATTCCGCATGAATAATATAATTATAAACTTGAATATAATATCTATGTAAATAACCCCCTTTCATTGCCATCAACATATAGGAAATGTTGAAGATAGTACACTCATAACAGACAATGATCCACTCGAATGAAATAATAATAAAAAAGAATTTGATTCCTCTAGACACAGAAAGAGGTTGCACGTAGGTTGCTATTGGCATAGCAGTGGTATCATATCTTCCGTCTGTGAGTGACCAAGCAACATCCGGTATGACAATCCGAGGGTCCCCGCATACCATCTCCAGTCGTAGTTACAACCATCATAATAGCTCTACAATCGTCAACAACGACGAATCAAAAATGTTTCCTACTCTTCCATCAAGAGCTCTTTTTTACTCTTGCTTTCATCCTATACCCCTACCTCATCTCTAACGTACCCTTTTTATTTTTTTATTGCTCTTTCATTCTGGCTTTATTTCAATCCAGCCGATGAAATCTATCGTTATCACCATGTAGAAAGAAAAATGGAAATGGCGACTTCACAAATCCAGAGATTCGTAACGATTGTCGCGTGAATAGTGGGCTGGTACATAAGACGAGGATGAGAAATAGTAGAGATTATGCCGGAAGGCCATCACACGCGATCTCCCACATAAGTTCTTGTTCGAAAAGAGAGAGCTTGCGGCTGTTCTTGTCGTAGAATCGACGAGTCGTGTTACCAATCTTTCCTTCTATTTTCAATTTTATTTTTTAATTTATTCATCTCATTTTTTTATTTTCTTCCTTTTTTTAAATAAAAAAAAAATTTTTGATGCTTTTGTTTTTAAATATTTTTCAACAAAGATCTAACGCTATACTAGATGTTCTGTGTCAGGGGCGTTTCGCTATCTTCGACCTTTCATGAAATATTAAAGAAGTAAGACGATAACGACGGACTACAGGAGATCCTTGCACAGGATCCAATGTGAAAGAAGCAATAGATGCAGAGAAAGAAGAGTCTGATTCCTTGGAGACCTAGGAGGAGTCAATTGTTGTCTGGCTGTGTGAATCGAGAAATTGTACTCGAGGGATATACCACCAAGTCAAGGACACCACCAAGTACAAGGTTATAAAACAACCTGATCCACACGGTGGAAAAGAGATGTTGAAGATTTTAAAATCCTTCTAAATCATTATTTTTAATTAATTTATTTCATGTACTTTCAAAATGTGTGTTTTTAGTAACTATTTAGTTTACTGATTAGAGGTAATAATAAATAAAATGTAGAAAATTGATGTAAGATGAGATGTAGAAAAGTCAGGGGCATTGTTTTGTTTTACCTTTATACATGAGTTGAAAAAAAATAAGAGTAAAATAACTGGGACATGATATGAAAAATGTACAAAATTTTTTAAAAATTGGCTGTATTATTTCCGACTCTTGTTCATGAGTTTTACACTCATTGCATTCAACAATGCACTAGAATCTCTCTGTAGATTACGCCAAAAATAAACAATGCATTTTCTAATTCAGTTTATATACAGTTTGAAGTATTAAATCATTTTCCCATAAAATCGCTAGTGTTTCTTTTTTTGTTTTAACTGAATAAAGAAATCTATTTTTGATTTAAAAAATGGATTGGAAACAAAATAGTCATGAAATTGAACTAGAACTCAATTGAATATTCTTTATCATTTTCAATTATTTCAACTCAAAATTAATCTACAGATTCTTTTAAATAGTAAATCAATAAAATAAAAATAAATGAATGATTTGATGGTCATTTGTTTTTAGATCAATGATATAATATTTAAAGAAAACGTATTAAAATGATTAAAAAAAATGATGCCTCGAGTGATAAATGAAAAATTTCAATGTGCTTTTTTGCTTTAAATGTTCGAATAAAGATAAACAAAAATAGTTTGTCAGAATAATAAATTTCCTTTACAACAAATTATTATTGAAACTTATGTATGAATAAAACTTTTTACTTATTAGCAAGTGATAGTCTTAAAGTGGAGTATAAATAAGTCCACAGGTATATTTTCATGAATACAACACTTGCGTTAGGGTGTCATTAACGTCTCAGCCATACTAAGTGATCTCGTATACAACGAGATTTTATGGAAAGTGCATGCGGACCTTCTTTGGGTCTACATCACCCCCCGGGTCCCCAATGAAAGTATAAAATTGCAGTACTATAAATATATAGCATTAACTGCATATGTCTCACACCTTACTATTTACAATCATCAATTTGTACTATCGAACATCTTACCAAGTCATGTTTAAATATTGTCATAAAATTTATCAATCAACACTTGATTTTTAACAAACACATCGACAATAGTCATGAGTACGTATGGTAAATTAAAACTATTAATTAAAATTTCCCCTATACATGAATGAATATTTACAGCCCTTTCAAACACACTAACTAACATGTGGGTCCTCACATTCGCTTGACTCTGATTGAGTCTTAATTATTAATTTCTATCAAACTTCTGAGACTTCATAAGTAAAGATTTTGATTAAGAACAAGTCACTAGAGTGTCTTTATGATTGTATGTATATTCTAAATTTAGAAACAATGAATATTAACTCTTAAATAATCTTAACTATTTCCAACATCGTTTTATATTTTATCTTTATTATTTTTAATTAAATGTTAATTAAACACTGATTAAATAAATTTGTTAAAGTTTTTTTTATTAACAATTGGTTATTTAAACAATAAAATTGGATGTAGAAATTAATTAAGTATAATTGAGCCAAGTATTTTCAGTCCAATGTGATTATTATTTTTTTTTTTAATCTTTATGCTTATCTTTGTGGATATATTAGGGATTTTACTTGACTTTTATGCTCATAGAAGATCACAATAGGTGTTTGTACATCTCATCTCAATCTCAGACCTCAAAGAACACGATAGGAACCTTAGTATCGACAAGATTCTGAATTTGTTTGTCTTGTTTTACGATCGAACCAGGCTGTATCGTTCGTCTTATTGAATTTGCTAAAATAACCAGTATAAAACTTTCTTTTTGCATTTTTTATTTTTGTTTCGTTTTTCTTCCGTTAGGGAGAAAGTGAAGCATTGCGCGGAATCAAAATTGATACTCAAAAATATGAGCAGAAGTCTTGATATATTTTATTAGGGTCCATTATGTGTAGATATGTGTTTGTGTATATATTTATGTTGTAAGTTTATCTGTATCATATATTGTAAATCATTTTAGCAGACATATTTTTCACAATTTGCATCATTCGTATACACCTTTCCTCTTGGTCTCGAGAGACTTTCGGTTGCGTCTTACTTTCGTTCAAAAGTAAAAGAACGAAAGTATACAGTCCTCGAGTTGTTTTATACTACTTAAAACATTTTCTTTCTTTATAACGATAAATATCAATGCTGAATGAGCAAATTTATAGCATAGAATACTGCATTAACAAATACTTTCTTTTTTAAATATTTACTGTGCTTCAAAAATTTTATTGTTTACTCCAACCAATTAAAAGTTGTATTCCCTCGTGATGGGATCACTCGTTCTATTAGTAAGGTAAAAAAGACATCAGGTTATAAATTTCGCGGATTTTCTATCCGCGTTTATTCCCACGACAGCGCGTACGTGTGAATGTCCAAGCAGAAGATAGGCAGTTCGTGTGGGTGTGATTTGAGTCGTGGATTTGTGGGAAAGACACGAATCATCGTCGAGACAGAAGCTAGTCGGGGATGAAAAAAGGATTGGGAAAATAATCGGCTGTGATAGAAAAGAGAGAAAGGAGATGTAGAAGATGAAGAAAGTAGAAAAAGTAGAGGCTGAAACAAAGTGGAAACGAGAGTGTAAGTACGGTGGTAGTTATTTCGAGGAAGAATAAGCGTGGAACGAATAATAATCGGCGTCCCTCGAGGTTGGCGCACCAGGTGTTGGCTCGCGCTTGCATCGGCTTTGGTGGCTTAGCCCTCGACGGTGTCCTTGTATAGCAGTCGAGAATCTAGAAGATGGTTACAGGTGGAGAGAAAACCGAATAACAGACACACTAAAGTCATTCGTCTCGTAGTGTATTTTTACTTGGAATTATTTCTTCTATGTTTCAGTTCTCAACGTGACGGGCAACGTATGGTTGTGATAAATTAGTCGATTGTTTGTTTCGACAAAGTATTATTTTATTTCAGAAAAATCACTTTTAAGATCTGAATTATAAATAAGAAGAATTATCAACTGCTTCTTAAAATCAAAAAAATTTTAATCAGTAGTAAAAGTCAATATAAAAAGAGACTGGCTCTTTAAAAATCAATTAATGGAAATTACTGACAGTCACTGGAAAACAGTGAACGTTAATAATTTATTTTCAGAGAGTAAACGGGATAAATTTTTTGTGAAATAAATTATTTTGTTTTTAGATAAAAATTTTCAAACCTGATATCGTGATAAAAAAAAAATATCGGAGTTGATTTGTTAATAAATTAGTAATAAATAAATTAAAAATAAAATATATCTTAGCTGACAGTAGTGATAGTAATCACAGGTGAGAAAGCATCTGGACATCGTCTACGGAAAAGTACATCCCCCTAACAATTATTCCTTTTGACCTTTTACACGTGATACGTGACCTATGATTTATCTCAAAAATTTTTATTACTTTCTAAAATTTATATTAATAGTAACACAGTTATATTGATATTATGATTTATAGACTTCGACTCACAGGCTTTCGATTTCAGAAATGGAATTACTGTGTGAGAACATAGGGATGTTAATTAGCTATTAATTTATCTTTCAAGTATATGCAACTAATGTGGGAATTCAGGATGCTGGTTAGTGTAATTTAGCATCTGTTGTTGCGTGAGGAAACCAATAGATTTTCCCCCTTTGCTATTGTCACGTATACATAAGTGTTTATTATGGTCCTCAACTTTAGATGAAAAACAACTTCTTTGTTTGTGTTATTATTTTGTTTAATCATTTTTTTCCAAATCATTTACCATCTGATTGATGATGTTTATTATTGTATTATAAAGATTAATTCATACAACAAATTATCAACTTAATGATAAAATAATTTCTAAGTAATCAAAAAGAAAATGGAAATTCAAATATTTTAATCATTATTTTAATAATCTCATAATTAATAAAAAAAATTGCTTCCAACCTCCACGAAATAATTCATTAACATAAATGCATGCTTTAGATAATTTTTTATAAAATATATATCGAAGAGAAGGAAAGATAAATTGACCAAATGGAAAGTTGTAAAATGGAAGCGTCTCCGGGAGCAACTATTGAAGGAGAGAAAGAGGATGAAGTAGTATAAACTATGAAGAGGGAGACAGGGAAAATGGAACTGAAGAAAAAAGCAAAGAAGCTTTTGCTGAGGACCTTTTCTTTTATTTCGTTGTTCAAAATACGACAGGATTCGTCGAAGCTGCGGGCTTTGCGCATATCCATAGATACATTGACGCTGGAAAAAGTGTAAAAAAAAGCACGTAAAAGCAGAGGCGCATGCATTCAGACAGGATGCTGGGTCATCTGGACCAATATACACGGCACTATTGGCAAGGTAGATAGGTAGATGAGCGAAATAATAAAATACAAGTTTCAAGTCGATGGCATGGACCAATAGGGAAAAGGTACTTCCTGTGACGTCGTTGGACGCTGAGCGTCGCGAGGTGGGATGTAGGTGGAGCTTGAAAGAGTGCCGCCCAGTCGAACAGGTGGAAATACAGGTGAACCAGCCAGATAAGTCCAGTCAGATACATAAGAAGAGATTACTTGCTCTAAGATTACCGTTAAATTACATTATTACTGGTATGTTGATCATTAATACTCACTGCTATAGCATCGATTTTTTAAATAAATAAACTGGAAAATTATTATAAATATTTCATGGAGTATTTTTAAAATTATGCATTTTCGATTAACTTGAAAGGTTTCACTGGTAATTTCGATCATTTAAATGACGGTATTAATATTTTATCAATTATTGATTTGTTTTAGTGATTGAAATAAAATTATTGTGAGCTGGAATATATTTTAATATAAAAAAAAAGCTGGTTAATCATTTTTCTCCGCTCTAATTAAGATAAATGAATCAGTGATTAATAATGGAGCGATTATTGACGTTTAGAGGCAATTTTTTTTAAAGAATAATGTTAATAAAATATGATGTCAATAATAAGGCTATCATCTTCTATGAATATTCGATTCTTTATTTAAATAGAACCTACTAATATTCAATTATTAAAAAAATTCTTATACAAAATAATTATTTATCGAATTGAAACTACTTGAGCGTTCTTAAACATATTATTCTTTGACAATAAAAAGTATGTGTTTAAATTTATTTATAAAATAAATTTATTAGTCATAAATTGTTAAATATTTTTAGGGAAGTCTCAGAGATATTTCTATGATTCCAATTCATTTTTAATGATAAAAACCGTCCGTATAACATTGATTTTTTATTTATAACCAGTTTTCTAATGTCTACAATCATCGAAAATGCAACTACTGAAAACTGTCACCATTTTTCAAGTTTTATTTATTAACCACTCAAGAGTAACGAGTACCAGAGAAATATTTTGGATCCTCGACGCCATCATGAAAGACGCAAAAGCATCAGGCTAGTGTGTTTTTGCGTTGCTAGACGATACGAGTATTCCACGTACTCCTCGATCCTCTCTCGTACGTGCTATACATCCAACCTATTCCGCTTCGTGTGAAAGCTTCGTTTTTTCTTGGCAACATTGCACTACCCCTAACCCTACAAACTGAGCTTTTACAACCAATGTCTTCTTGCTCTTACATTCTTGACCTTTGGAAGGGGTCGACAGCTCAAGGTGATGCGGAAAAATTCTAGATCACGTTCCAACACAAAAGATCTTCTATTCAACTAATATTTAACAGCTTCTAGCTCTTGTAGACAGAATAGTATGCTAAATGGTTCTTGAAAGATCAACATTTTTTTCAGGGTTGCAGTTATTTATGCTCTTTCTTGCTCATTTGTTGGCTTTTGTCTACCGCTTGTTAAATGGAAAAAAACAATAATGACACCTATGATAATTATTAGTTAATAATAATGATAATGTTCACAAAATGAGCATTGAATGATATTTTGATAATTCTAAATCAAAAAATTCTTTTAATGGATTATTATTAATTGATATTTATTACCTTATTATTTTAATCTAATGTTTATAACAACTTATTGATCTTGAATTGTTGTTACTGATTGGAAGGTATTTTTTTTTGATACTCTGTTTTAGTATTGAATTTAAAAATAATTTTTCTAAAGAGTTGTCTCTGATTTTTATTAATTATTGATAAAATATGGGAACCATAAATAATAAAAAAATTTTATGTAAAGAGAATATTGATAAATAAAGATGAAAAAAAAATTTAAATTATGATGGATATTGAAAATAGAATAAATATGACAAAAAGTTAATAAGACAAAATAATAAAATATCCACACAAGAGTTTAGTAAAATTTTAATATTTATTTTCTTCAATAAATTGTTGCGAGTTGGACACTTTAATCCGCAGGGAATTTCCAAGTGCCTGTCAGTTGTTTACGTACTTATTATTACTTAAGTATTTTAATGGACAAGTTATTTACTCTAATATATTGACTTTTAAGCCTCTTCCACGGATTCAATGAACAATCTCGAGGTGTGTCCCCAAGTATGGTTATTTTCTTGAAAGATTTTTAAAAATATTATTTATATTTTTTTCCTACGTCTTATCACGCTTGACTTATGGATATTATTAAAGTGCGTGAGGTGGATTAAAGGGTAATCAAGATAAAGAGATGACAAAACGCTGACTAGCGGTCGATGTTGAAGTTTCTCCTCCCTGTTCATGTCTATGTCTACCTCTTATCCTATACGAAGTTATTTAAATTTTTTCCTGCACCCCCTTTACTTCAAAAATGTGGCGGGCGCGAGAAGTGGCAGCATCTTTTCGTAATGCAACCAACGATATGCATCTACGTGCCTGCCACGAGCAGAAAACGCGTAGCTTATTAATATTAAACAGCACCACTTTTCGCCGTCAACGGTCGCACGATTCCTAAATGTCTTTCCCCTTTGTCGAATGGAATAGAAAGCCTGGAGTATTTAGATCTCCATCGAGGTGACAAGCGTTGCCACCACCATTTTTAAGTACACTGAACCCTTCCCTCAATAAATTCTCCTAATTCTTATTCATAATATTTATAAATATTTACTTTTTATTTTTTTTATTATATTTAATTTTTTCATTTATTTCTTCTTTTTAAAACTATAAATTTTTTTTTAATAACTACAATTTTATTTATTACAAAATCCTGTGAATTTTTAAGCTAGAATGTATATGAAGTATACCTCTTGAAATGCATTTAGTCACATTTTATTTCTTTCATTTTACAATTGTTATGAAATTTTAAAAAATTTTTAACGCGTTAGTTTGACGCAAGCTGAAGTAATCATGGATTTACTTCATTTTTTGTGTTTTTTAAAATTTCTACTTTTTAGGTCATTTATAAATATTAAAATCATTTTTTGCGTTTATAAAATGTTCAGATTAAATTTTTTTGTAAATCATTAATCAAAAATAATTAATATTAAACTTTTTATTTTAAATAAAAAACTATCAATTTCATCATGGCAATCATTATTTATTATAAAGAATGATTTTATTATCACTCTAAAACTTGATCACTTGAAAGTAACATTACGATATTTATCGACACTCGAAAAAATTGTACATTGTATTCTCAACATTCTTTCCAACAAATTTAATTCCAAACAAGATGTCGATTATTTTTTATTAAAAAAAACTTGAACACAAACTACATTTTACTTTTTGCAGCATCGTTTTTTCAATAAAATTCCTCTAGCAAAAAAGAGTCTAGCGATAAAGTAAACTTCTAACTAAAAAGTTTCAGACATAATTAAATAAACGAATTAAAAATCAAATTGATAAAGAAGAAAATAACAAACAAATCGATATGATAAGACTAAATTTAACTATTTACACGAACATGTAGTATAAAGATGTAGTTGAATAGTATAGGAATAAACTGAGAAGACTACGTAGCTACATTCACATAGCAAAAAGGGGGTTGAGTAAGGGTAAAAGAGAGAAGGAGAAAGGGTGAGATTGAAAGTGAATAGTGAAGTACTGTAGGAGCAAGAGAAATGTAGCAACGAGCGGACTGAGTTATCTGTAATGGAATAAGTTGGCAACAATAGAGTATTGTATAACGGTTGGTTCGTCGCTGTTGACGGACATTATCGCCGGACGTCGCGTTTCCGCGACATCCTCGGCGCGTCAGAAGACGTGCGTCGACCGGCCTCGTTTGTGGCGAATGTATGCCACATGAGTTTACAGAATGTACATAGGTGAGTTGAGGCATATATTTGTAAGAGAGCTCATACCTTAACTGTGTGTTCAAACTATTCATTGAAATTCCAATTGAACTAGAACATTTATATCTACTCTATGAAGTATACATCCAGATAGACTTTCTCGTTTCAATTCTATATGATATGGTGCTCTTCTTCATTTCCAAAATACATTTAACCCACATCTATTGTTATCTGATTGCCTTAAATAACATGTGTTTGATGGCAATTATTTTCGCATACTATTAACTATTCATACAACTTTCTCAACAATCGTTAGATAGATTTTATTTTATTATTTGCACATTCTCTAGTATCTTCTTTTTATCAATTAGAAATGAATTTAATACTTCTATTTAATTTTATAAACTTCCATTTAAAAATAGAAATTTGATTTTAGTATTTTGTTCAAATCATTTTGTAGTTTATTTCAAAGAAATATTAAATTTTATAAATAAATAATAAGTGTTATGTTATTTTATTGTATTATGTAATTTTATAATAAGAAGGAAATCTTTATTGACAAAATCATATTCTTGGATCAAAAATAATTTCATTCTTGATCATAATATTCTGTGTCCATGCTGATCTTATCCTGACTTCATTCGTGTTATGTTGTACAAGTATTATTTCATTTAAGAATGAAATTATTTTAGATTCAAAAATACAATTTTATTAACATTTACTTATTTTCAATCATTTTTATTAATTTATTTTTAGAAAATATTTATTATTTTTTATTGATAAAATTGCTGTTAATAATTACTGTTTTAATTTTTAGAAAAAAAAATAAATCCATTGTTAGAGATAATCTAGGTGTCTAGTTAAGTCAACGAAATTTGAAAATGAATACCAAGGCGATGAACAATTACAGTGACAGTGAGCTAGTGGTTTAGTGACAAAGATATCCCATGTATCTTTATAGAACTCAAAGTAACTCCTACAAGCAATGCTAGGACGTTGGCTAAAGTCTACATCGAGGGTAACTTGTTCATCTTGGATTTACACCCCACGAGATGCAAGAGCTAATACCGCAAACAGAGACCACGGTGGGATTAAACGCAAGACGTGTGCGGGTCTCTCTCCTTATCACTTACAATCCTAACAATTGCACCCCCCATTCCTATTGTCTTGTCATTCTTACCGCATTATTAAATTACAACGTCGCGTACGTTCCATACTTAACTCTGAACAACAACAAAAACAAATAGACAAAGGACGTCTGTAACTTTATTGCATTGTCTTCCATTAGACTTTTTTGTCTACATCACGAAGTAGTAAATCAAGAGGAAATTTAAAGGTGTACAGTTGATGACTGAAATGTAGTCGAAGAGATGCTAGAGTAAAGCGGATTATGTTTAAGAGTTTAAAAGTGTAAAATATTATGAGATATTTCAACATCATCAGCATCAAGTTTTCTCACTTTTATATTTTTTTCCTTTTAGCTCGCAGTATAGAAGCATGCAATTCTAGTTGAGACAAAAACATACCTGAAATACGCAAAGCCATGTTGAAGAGCTATCACAGAAGAGGAATGGATGAGGGACGAAGCTCTGCAGTAGTACACAAGTGAGGATGCGAGTACGTCCTGAAGATGAAAGACTGCTGCCCTATGTAATGCTTACAATCAAGCTCGCTTATTGTTTTCTATACCTTGCCCTGGATTTTCATTTTCACTCATCCTCGATATTCCTTGAAAGTGATATGCTCTGAAACATATAGAGAAAATCGATCTATTGAAAAATAATGATAACAACAACATACGTTATTCAAGACAGAATTAATTCCCTCTTTTGCACGACTATTTTTCATTTTGCAGATACAAAATATATATTCTCAACAAAGAAGGAAAACAAAAGTTCCTGCAGGATATTAAAAAAATGGAAGTAACTGTTTTTTAATGAAAATATTTTTTTTTCAACTGGATGTGTATACACGTTTCACTGATTTGCAGAAAAAATCATTGTTTTGCTAAAGCTTTTGATTCAACTTACAGAAATTAATTAATTATCAAGTTTCAGGAAGAATTCGTGAGATATTATCTTTATGAAGAGTTAACAGGTATAAATATTTCTGGCTTAAGAACTGATTCATTACTTTAAAACGCTTTAATTAACTTACATTAATATCTAAGATCTGAATGAGTAGGTATTTAATGGAAAAAAGGAGACTATGACGGTAACAGAATGGTGTGATATTCTTATCACAAAACAGTGTCGAGGACTTATCTTGGTGTACAGATAAGTAATCGAAAAGATTCTGTTATTATTAAATCCTTATTAAGAAAATAGTATCGAACGTTGTAAGGACATTGCGATATGAAAAAAATATTGTAATAATTTTTATATTAATTTTTATATCTGTGGTACTTACTTGCAGTTTAAACAAGATTTAAATCCAGGCATAAAACATTTGTAATTATAAAGTAATTAATTTAATAACTATTAACAATAATAAAATATATATTCATTTTCAATTTTTAATAAAAAAATAATTCTGTCAAATATTCTTACTTTACTGCAACTAAAATTTTTTGATTACAGACTACAATATCACACTTAATTCTTGATCATGATTGTTTTTAATTATTTATAATAAATTTAAAAATAAAGAAACAACGACATATTTGTCAAACTATTTTGAAAATATTTATAAATGATAGGCGTGAAAAATGATTAAAAATTACAGAGTACATCAAGAATATGAATTTAATACTCATAAATTATATTAATAATTTTGGAAGCTTTCAAGAATGCAGAGAAAGTTTTCTAAAAAGAGAATAGTATAGTTGATTGTGGTGGGATAGACTAAAAGGGGTGAAAATGGGGATGTCGGTCGCCGATAGACTGGTGGGTGGAATTAAGCATCTTGCCGGAAGAGACTTTGAGTCACTTCGACAACCACCCTATTCCTCTTTTACTCCTTCCTCACTCTTCTTCGTCTCTTTTACACGACAAGGATTAAAATCTGCCTCTCCAGGAGGCTCACCCCTCCGGCGACTACTCCTAGACTTCAGTCTTCATTTTGTTTTATTTAACAGACGCTTCGACGCTTTTATACTCCCAACAGATTTTTCTAGACATCATTGTACTGATTATCATTTTAATTTATTTTCTTTCCCTCTTTTATTTCATTTTATCTTCATAAATTCACTGATTAATTATTTTGACATTGTCGCTAACCAGTCTATGATAGTAAGTTCATACAAGTTGGTATCTAATACTATTAGGAGCCCCCAAGCCTCTGTATATATACACTACGAGGGGTAAAGTGTAGCTTGACGAGTTATGAGTTGACTTTTCCAGTGGTACGTGTGCCATGGGATCACCATAAGATGGGATATTCGCGACTCACTACTTTCTTTTCTCTATTTTTCCTTTTTTCACATGTACCCACCATTCGTGGATGCCCCTTTCCCTGAGGAATTCGTAGATTACTACGTTACCCATGAGCTACAGATAAGCTGTATTCTATACAAACCTCTGTATATTGCATTTTCTTATACATAGTATTTTTTTTGTATTTACTTCATTAGCTACTTTATGCTCATATTAATTTAAGTATTGTAGACTTTTTTATCAACTCTTTATACAAGTGTCATTTAGAAAGGTAAATAAAACAAGCTTAAGTTATTTAAGCTCAGTAAATCCTTGGGAAAATGGCTGACCTAAAAATCCTTTGTGGTCAGTTAATTCTTTTAACTCTAAAAATAAAAAAAATTATAATTAATCTATAAACAAAAACATTTAAAATGGCTGAATAATTATTTAAACAAAAATATAATGACTGATTTTAAAATAAAATTAAATTTTTGGAAATTGTGTTTTATTTTTCATATTTTAGTGTTTATTTCTTGTTATTTTTATTAAAAAGAATTTTCTAGATTGTTTATATTTGTTAATAAATAAGAATAAAAATATTTATATTTATTACATAAAGTATTACGTCGTTTTTAGATACTAAAATCTCGACAAAGAATAGGAATAAAAATACGCTGCATGTCAGGCACTAATTCGATTGGAAATATGAGGCGACTGACGTTGCAATCGATTGGCAAAAAATAGCCTCTACATGGTCAACACATTTGAAGTGTCAAAATAAAATACATAAAGAATGTACATTGAGTGCGAAAAAATTTTGCCTTTGAATTTTTCCTACTTTTATTCTTTTTTTTTTCCTACTTGTTTATCAGTTTTAAAGTTTCGTAAAGAATATAATATTTTGTCACACTCATGATGATCATATCAAAGTATAAGAAAAGAACAAGAACATAAGTTCGAATGAGGGTAGAATCGAAATCCAGTCGTAAGATCGGTTACGAGATGTCAAAGCAGATCCAAGGATTTACTTTAGGATATTTTTATTTTCTATTGTAGAATAAACTCACACTAAAGAAATAAGAATAAGAGAGAAAAAGAATCTTTCGAGATATTTTCGTCTTTATGTTGTATATCAGTATAGAAACAAAACCTGTAAGTCATGGATGCCATAACAATTTAACAGATTTTCAATTTATTTTTTTCTGTAATGCAGTTTGAGTTATATTAAAATACAGTTTGGAATTTTAACTACTATTGATAGATTCAGTTACACATGAAAAAATAACATTATGTAAATCAATGTCCATAAATAATAAATAAATAAAAATCAATATTAATTTCTGAAATTAATTTATTAGTTATATAAATTTAATTCCATGTCAATTGTAGTTTATTAATCAACTCCACTATCTTTGTAAATACCTAGAACATTGAGATTAATTAATTCGATTACAATGCAATATGTATTTCATGTCTTTCTTTATTCAACTCTGGAATTTTTTTTCTTTCATTATTTAATCATGAATTGATATCCAAAATATACCAATCACATAAAATCAATATTACAAGCTTAAATTATTTTCAAAATTCAATCTTATTTTCATTTTTTATAATTAATTTGCAATAAATTACAGTTTGTAAAAATAAAGAAATAAAAAATTCTTTTGAATTGAGTAGTTTAGATTTTTTTATCCACTTGTAATATAACACAACGTGTGGCAAAAAAAGGTTTATTTGGGAGTTAGATCGAGTTAGAAAACGGGAGAATTTTGTTTGAATTAGCAAAGCAAAAAATAGAGTGGAAGGAGATGACCAAATAAAAATTAATAAAGAACTCCTCATTGGGCACAAGGGGAAACTCAAATAGGACAATTGAGCAGATGCAGATAAGAGGGAGAATGCGGTAAGTAGTATGAGTAAGTCGAGAAAAACGATGAAACTCATCGACGGCAAGTGCAAGCCCAGTGTATTCAGACTGAGGAGTCCTTCGGTATTCGCCACGACTAAACGTTTATGAGGTACTTGGAGTAAGTTTTCCTCGTGTAACGCTGCATGAATAAATGATAGGAGAGAGTAGACTATCGAGGTGAAGAGGAAAGACACGTGATAAAGGAAGACACCGGATGGATAAACAGGGAAAGATGAAGGTAGGAAAGGGCATGAGCTTGAGGTCCGCGTAAATTTCATAAGGTTGTCCTGTCCTGGCCTGACTCCCCGGGGTGTACCGCGAGCCACTGTGCTCTGCTATAAGGGTTATATTTGATAGATACAGCTGAGTAAAGTGCTTATCGTATTTCTCAACTCCCTACTCACTCGAAAAATATATCAAGCAACCTTTGGATCATGCTTTCCTGATTCTACTAACGTACTAGACCTATTTTACATGATAGGGTTACATGTGGTACTCTCGTATGATCTTTTACACTTAAATTTTTTTCGTAAATATGCTTTTAATATTTTTCCAGTATGATATTCTTTTTAGAAAGTGGATTCTCGTGTTTGCTGAGAGTAAATCATGAGGTAATCGTTGAAATGGAAAAAAGGAGAAGTGTAAGAAACATTGAGAAGATAGAAGAAGGATAAAACAGTTTATGGAAAAAGTTATATCTCGGGTATATTTCTATGAATGTTCCGAGTAATTTTATAAATAATTCCATGATAGCAAGATCTCTTAGTTCAACTGCAAAACTTGTCTCAATTTTTCTAGTTTGCTTTTTTTCTTTCTTTCTTTTATTATTATTCTTTTTTTGCAGACTCATGCAGGTGCAGAGTATGACGGTTTACAGCTAAGTGTGCTTTACCCTGGGATATAAACGAAAAGGAAACGCGTGCAGGGACGATACGAACAGCGTAAACAATTCGAGTTGGCATTTTAACGTTTGTACCCCCCAGTGACTCGTATAGTAAAGAAGAGTCGTCGAATTGACGATGCCAACTCTCAGGGGTGTTCGTTTTCTAATTTTCTCAACGCCTCGACATCAATCTTTAAAATCTTTCTATGATTCTTCTTTCTATCTGTAAATATCAATTGAGAATCGATTTTTTCAAGAGTAAGAAAAATACCCAGTATTATAGAAAATTTTTTATATGGGGTCTATTAATTTATTGTTGACTATCAGTAGTATTTTATTGAAATGATAAATTTGCCATCATTAAAGCAACCAATTAATTTTCATCATTCATAAAAATTCTATAGCCTTTAATAAAACAAGTATCTATATTTAAACAAGCAAAACAAAGCTTTTCAAAAATATAATTTTATTGGAATTGATGTGCGTTTCTGGCTCAAAAATAAAAGAAAATTCAATGAAAAACATTTTTTATAACGTAATCAACGACAGAAAAATAAAATTAAACAGATTCACTTTAATAGTTTTAGCAAAGGAAATTTATAGGTGTTAAAATTTTAGTTTTTAATTGTAATAAAAAAAAAAATCTGTTACAGAAATAAATCAAAAATTTGCCGCTATCCTAGCAGGAAGGCATAACAAACTGATCCTTGATGAGCCAATACTATACCAATCGAAGACAACTATGACCCAATGTTGGACCATAAATAAGTTAATCAGAAAAAAAGCAAATAGTAGAATTTCAAAATTGAAAAACTGCATCATTTGTCCATGTATATTATAAAAATTTTTTCTTATGAAGAATCAAAATAAGATACATAACAAATAATAATTGAATATAATGAATAATACTAATACATTATTATTAAAATCTATTTCAAAATTACTCACTCTTTTTTATTTTTGAAAATTATCTATATCTCTAAACTGTAATTTAAATTCAATACGACCATAAAAACTCTTTCCTTTCAAATAACCAATTATTTTCTGAGACTTCTCTGCAATCGTGATGAATATGAATACGATGTATGCTACATCTAAAAAATAAATGCTCCACTGACATAGAAACATGATGATAACCCTACAAACCAAAAAAAAAAAACCAATATAACAATGTAAATTGGTATCTGACCTCGTTAAAAAAAGAAAACCTTTTCAAAATGTCCATTTACCTGAATGCAATTCTCGTTTCTTAAGTGGGTTAAACTCGGCCGAACTTTTCTCATTAAATGCATATACAGGGCTATGTTCGAAGCATGAAATAAGGAGAACGTTGATGGAAACGTATAGAGCTTGATCAGCGAATGATATGAGTGGGTTGAGTGATGATGAAAGAGAGTGTGTGATGAAGGAAAAGAGAGAAAGAGTATGGCACGCATCTGTGCAGGACGATTAGGCATCTAGGGGTGAAAAGAGAAATACGAACGTACTGTACAGTACTTTAGGGGCAAACTACGAGGCTTGGGTTCAATTAGAAGCCGGTAACTCTACCATGTATTGTTCATGTCGCTCTAGATTTGTATTCGTTGGTGCGTTCGTTTGTTCTCTCTTGCACATTTGCGTAACTCAACGGGTAGTACCAAGAGCTAAATCCAAACACCGTCGTGCGTTTGTGAGCCACGTTTTGCTGACGTATTTCACTTATACTACTCTGCTTATTTTTTTACAACCACTAGAAAATACCTAATCTGTTGTATACACTACTCTTATGACACTACTTTTCTTACATTCTTTTCAAATCTACTTGTTCAATATTTCATATCTAAAAATATTCTAAATGAAAAATAATTTTTTTGTTTCATTTAAATTTAATTGGTCACAGTTAATAAACACATAATGGTACATAATAATTTTTGTTTTAAGTTATTACTGTTTGAATGATAAAATAAAAGAGAATAAAATAATGCAAGTAAATTAGTAAATAGATTGAAAGTTTTAAACATGAAATATTAAATGAATTTCTCACTTTGATAAAACAACTTTGGATAATGGGATGTTGAAGTAAAACATGTATCAATATTAAGCTTTTATTGTTCATTAATGAATTATAAAAAGAGGATAAATGGTGTTGGGTGAAAATATGTTGAACATTGTTAAAATTATACCAATATATTTTTATATAACATTGCTAAAATAATGAAATAAATAAGATTATTGGTAAAATATAATTTTAAAACAAATCCATGTATTAATGATAGTCCGGTTGTTTCTGTATAAACATAAATTCGCCTGAAGCAGAAGTACAAAAAGTCAAGTCTAAATTCGTCGGCATTTGGTAGCGAGTAAACACGAAAATAGTAAAGTTAGGTGTGGATTTAAATCCATCAGGTGTTAAATATTCACTTGAACTGGAGTTTGGTGATCGTTGAATATTAACGAATCAGTGGAATTGCTGGCAATATTAGGAATTACTCGATAGTTATGGAGCATTCGACGAGATGAAGAGGAAGAGGGTGAAGTCGTACACATGCTGGTATCAAGAAATTTATGTACGAGCTTGCACACTTTATACTAAAAAGCAAGGGAGCGGGAGGAATATGACAGAGAGCAAAAGGGATAGAAGAGAGACTGGTACGCGAGTTTGCATATATCGGGCGTGTGCTGGAAGTCTCATAACTAAATTCATCCAATAATTCCGCATGCCAGGCCAATAATTTCCGTCTATTTTACGTCTAATCATATACCAAATGGTTTGACAATGTTAATTTTCCTTTTTGAACACGCTATCACTTTCATTTCCTTATGATATTCTTTTTTCCCATTTTCAAAACAACTGTTCCAAATCATTGGACTCTAATTCTTCACTAATCAATAAAATATATTGTCCATACTCATTTTTATATTTACACTAAAAAAAGAATCTTTTTTTCTTCATTTATAATTAATTATTTTATTTTCAATTATTCTTTTAAAATGAACCAAAGCATAAATTAAAAGTTAAAATCTATTAAACTATTAATGAGTCCTATTTACCCTATATTGATTTTAATTAAGATAATACTATTTTTTATAAACGACTTTAAATATTTTTTTCACTTAACCCTAACTTATATTTTGCCATATCTACAATCCAAAAATACTAATTCACTGCTTCTAGACTCTAAAAAAAATTTTGATTCAAGATTTATTGTACAATTCTTTAAGTTATAAATAATTAGAAGAAGAAAGCCCATCAATTATTCGATTAATATTAGATATGCTACTGAATGAATCAGTAATGAAATTAATATTCTGATGATAGTGATTTTCACTAACTTATTTTAAAGAAGGTAAAAATAGAATTATTAGATCAAAATAAAATTTCTTTGAAAATATATGACCATTTATTTGGATAATTCAAATACTACTCTATTTTTTAATTTGAATTTATTTTAATTGGGACAATATTTCATATAAAATAATTCAATTCTTATTAAGCTGATCAATATTCATTCTTAATTAATTTTCTATGCATTCATAGAATTTATTTTTATTATTTTGAGGTCAAAAAAATACCTCTTTTGTTCTAATCAATTCCACCAGCAATATTCAATTATTAAATGAAAAAAAGGAAATTTTTAATTAGTGTACAAATGAATAAAATAATTATTCAATATACAATCATATAACCTACAACATAAAGGATTGAATAACGTAGTAAGAAGCCACAAAACAAAACAATCTCTCAAAGACTTGATTGATTAACTACGAAAGCTCCACGCCTTTTTATATGTTTTTTAATCGTTCTTCAATGAATCTTACACTAGATGGACGAAACATACAAGTTCTGATTAACGGTAATATACCTTTATCTTTTTTTTACCCTTATTTCTACTCCAAAAAGTTTTCTATTTTACTGTTAGATTTCCTTTTATCCCTCATATTTTTGTCTCCTAACCACTACAGCTTTCAGCGTCTTTTGAAAAAAAATTTTTTTTTTACTTTTTATTTCTATATTAAGCCTAGTTGAAACATAAACATCGAGATGGCTAATTTTTCGCCTGCATACCACCTTCATGGACAGTCTCCTCTTCTTTTTTCCCTTGCCATTTTTTCAACGTTCTCGTTTTTAATAACCTAATGGCTCTTACGCGGTACATTATGCTTGTCCCGTTCCATCAGCACCATCCCTAAACTCCTTTTTACTCTATCTCTGTTACTCTCAAACGCTTCTCCAACCCCTTTCCTTGCTCATAACCCTGATCTTACCTTTAAGAGGACCGAAAATATATCGTCCCATTATTCAACCTTTCAAGCGACTTTTTGTAATTTTCGACCTTGGCTTTCTCTACTTCAATTATTTTCATTTTGTATATGCATCATTTGTTGATTTGAAATAAATGGAAAACACGAAAATTCATGCCTTCTCATTTTACCGAGGAATTTTGTGCTTTGTGATATATAAACATAAAGGTCGATCGGACAAAGACTTACAGAGCAACTGATCGATTTCTATCTACTTCATTCTCTGTTCCTTCGACAAACATGACGAGATCTAAAATCACGAGAAACCAGCCGGGTGAAATCAAGTGTAAGCAGCACAAAGATTTCTATGGGCGCGCACAACTTCCGTGCAAACGGTAGCATCGTTCGACTCTTTAGTGGGTAGACCAGACTCCTTTTCTCTTCTCTTCTCCGCACTTTCTCTATTCTCTTATCCTGTTTTCAAAGATCCTTTTCATTTCTATAACCGCAACATTTAAACTTTTTTTGCTTTTATTTTTTTTTTCTTTTATTGTTGTTTAGTATTCCTTAAAAATAAAACATTGAAATAATCTGTTTTATTCTAAAGATTTATTCAATAAAAATTCTACGACAAAATTTTTTTAATTCAGTATTACTTGATAATTAATTTTTTTTTTCAAGATAAATTGTGATAATAACAAATTTTTAGGTTGAATTATTTAGTGAGTAAATAACATATTTCAACGATAATAATTACGCGAAATTAAGAGACTCCTGATTACAATTCAATGTACTCCACTAGCAATATTTCACTTTCTTTCAAGCTTTACGATCGGACGTTTTTAATTTCCCAACGTCCCGCGAGAAAGTGTGCAAAGTGTAGACAAGTAGAGAAAAATAGAGAAAGGTAAGAGAAAAAGAGAAGAAACAAGCGAGTCTGGATTAAGAGAATGCAAATTGCGACGTGGGAAAATTACGCGGGTATAAAATTTATGTCTCTCTACTTCGCATTTTGTGATCGGCTCATGATGCATGATTTTGAAATACTTGAAATTTGTTTTACAGCTAGAATTTCTACGGAAATATCAACTGGAAGATGATTCCAAACATATGGAGGGTTTTATTATTTTTTCTGCTTTTAGAAATTTTTTGCTTCTCTTATCAAAGTCATGCTGATAAAGCATTAAGTCCATCACATTCACACGATCGAAAAAAATTTCATGTAAGTTTTAATTAATTTTTAATCTTTTTTACAGAAAAATTTCAATCAGAATCAGCTATATATTTTTAAATATTATCATTTATTATTTATTATCATTTAGTTGGCATCTTAATTTCTTTAATATCTTGTAAAGGACTTTGTCTATCTGATCTTCTAGCTGCTTTTAATTGAGAATTTTCTTATGAAATATATACTATAAAAAATTGACTCGAAGTTTTTTTACATGTCTTTATATTTAAAGAGAATTTTGTTCTACAATATCCTGTTACATATGAGATATGTTGTCCTTACAGTGAAACTTTAGCTTTTTTATAATCTTCATGACTAAAAATATGAAAATTTTGTAGATATTTTTTTTAAAAGATTATTTTAAAACTCGTATTCCCGATAAAATAAATTCAAAATCCATTTACATAAAGTTTCACTTAAAAGTCCATGATTTAAAAGTATCTTCAAAATTTATAAAACGAATCTATATTAGTATTACATTTAATAAAACAGTAGCAAAAATCCTGGAAATGATTCATGTTGAAAATATACAAGATTTTTTTTTTTTAATTAGAGATGCATTCAATCATTTCCATTATTTATTTTTACGTTGTCGATATTTTTTCTGTTATCGTAATAAAAAAAAATATCATTGTAATGAGAGGTATTTATTCAAAATTTCCATTCGACGAAATGACCGAAAATAAATGAGCGAATGTTAATTTCTAGTAGTTATTTAATAGTAAAAATATTTCGAACTGAATAATTGCTTGGATCGGATGACAAAGAGGTTCAAACCGCAGACGAAGAGAGATGACTTTGGAGAGTGAGTAAAGACGAGGGAGAAGCGTAATATTGCTGCTTTCACAGTGCCTAGAACTATGTTCCAACAGCCCGAAAAGCAGTAGCTAGCAGTGATTGATTATACCGCTCGTAGTTTTGGCTGCCACCACCTTCATTTTCACTTCATCTCTCCTTTTCCATTCCACAACTCAAAGTAAAATGGTACTGATCGATCCTTGTCATATAACGTCTCATTCTCATCTGGCGGTCTTGAAAAAGGAATGCCAAATTGTCTAAAAAGCCGTAGCTGCCGGCTAAAGACGACCGTATAACATCAGACCTGCTATCATATCCGAACAATCAGCATGCGTCTGATGAAGACATGGAAAGAAAAAAAATAATTTATCGGTTGATTCGTTGACGCTTCCGGCATCAAGAAGGGTAAAAAGGGAATTCATAGGAGAGTTTGTCACGTAAGGATGTGCAACGCGAAAGGAAATGGGCTGGATGACATTGGTGAAGGAATAGAAGGTAGTGCAGAAAAGGAGACCAATGGGCTGGCACACAAGTAGAACACAAGAAGGACGACCAACATGGCTGGAGAGAATAAGGGCCCACCGGGAATGAGATGCAGATTGCTAGAGGCCACTTCAACCGCTAGAGGGAGTGAATTTTTAATAACGCACCGCCATACTTTCTCTCCCTCTCACCCTCATTTCTTTGTGTATGCATAAAATGCCATTGTCTTCTCGTGTGTCCACGAAAGGAAGCACGCAACGAGAGAAAAAGAGAAAGTCGATGAGCTATTTTTTTCTCTTTCTATTATTATTATTATTATAACTTGTCAACCGAAGCAGGGAAAAGCCGGGAAAGCAAAGAGTACAGTTGGATTGTCACAGGCAGAGAGAGAGTCCTGTATGCTGGTTTATATTTTACTCTCTTCTGGTTTACACTCTGACGTCTGTTTTCTTCAAACGTGTTATCTGCCCTCTGCTACTTAGTTTTTTTTTTGTTTTTCGTAGCAGATTGCAAAGACAGAGAAAAAGTCTAATAGAAAATTTTACAGGTTCAGAAAAAAAACAGTCAGGCTCTAAACAATTTTCTGGAGGACGTACTCATGGCTAAGGATGAATTGAAGTGGATAGATCAAATGATTTATCCTCAAGCGCGTCGTCATAAATCTCATGAAACGAGGCGTAGATTACTCTCAGAAAGAAGAGTTGGTTCGAAGAAGAAAAAACATCGTAATGGTAATAAAAATTATATTAAACGAACCAACTTAGTTGATAATGGCAGTAAAAATAATTTACAATCTGCTTGCAATGGAAGATTTTTTATTCATTATAAATACCGGTTTTGAGAATAATTTTAATTAAATAGGTCAACGAAAGAAAGCTTTAAAAAAAATAAAAAAGAATGTTATTGTTAAGAAGAGTATACCCCCTGCTAAAAGGCATTATTTTACTCCTAATGTTCACGGTTTTGGTGTCATTGAATATTATGATTACGATGAAAGTTCAAACAAAAGAAAGATTTCTGATAAAAAAGCTGGTAATTAATTAATTTTTTAATTTTATCTGTACTGAAATTAATTAAACTAAATAATTTTGATGTTTTTTTAGGCAAACATTCATCAATGATTGTTAAAAAGAAAGCCACAAAAAATCCAGTTTTAAAGAAAAAAAAATTAGAAGATAAAAATAGAGAATATAAAATACCACAAGAGCTTGTGAGTAATCAAGAAAATTTACATTCTGCAAAATTAAAGTACGCACGAAATACACTAGGTAAATGAATGACATTTTTTAAAATGAAAAAATTAAAATTTATAAAAAGTAATTAAAATATTAATGTAAATAAATACTACAAATATTAGAGCATAAACAAAAGGAACAAAACAATGATATTGAAAAGGTTGAAACAGTAGATGGTTTGGAAAATAGCTTGAATAGTGCAGCCGATGTTAATGGGTTAGCTGACGAAGAATAATCAATGAGGTATGACCTGAATTTTTTTCTGAATTTGAAACTTTTCACAGACGCGAAGCTCGATGTCATAGAGATCCAGATGATGATGCTGTTAATGATTTTAAGAGCCAAAGGGATTTTAACTATCAAAAAAATACTAGAATGACTGATGACGACTACCATTTGGCCCAGAATATTTATGATGATGATTTCGATCCGTAAGTTTTATTATTTAATTCAATAAAACTTTATCTTATTTTTAGTATTTTTTTTTTACATTAAATTCAATTGTTTAATTCAAGTGTATTTAATTAAATAAACATTAAAAATTATTTTAAAGAAAAAAATTATATATAAATGATTTTATTTCAGTTTCTTCCTCGAAGTAGGCAATACCTCGTCATCCGGAAGTGATTATCAAGCTCTTAAAGCCACAGATGATCTGTTCAAAGGTGGAATGGAGCAAGGAAATTCCAATGATGATAATATCCCTCTTGCAGACGATTATAATAAAAAAAAATCATTCCACCATTGGAAAACAGTTAAGATCATAAAAGAAATAAAATAAAACATATTTTTAACAGTATTAATAAGTAGAAAAAATTCGAAAATATTTATAAGCACATCAATTTTTAGTAATGTTTTGATTTTTTAAACTTAGGATTCTCATTACAAAACAAAGAAAAAATCTTTAATTGAATCTCAGCCTTACAGTCATTATGTGACAGTCCACGAAAGAGCAGAAGAAATTTATCAAAAGCCCATTAGTAATTCAGCCTTGTCGTCTTCTGTAAACGCGAGAAAAAACAAAAAGTCTAAGGAAAAGCGTTCAAACATCATTTCAGGACCAATCTTACGACATGAATCCATAGTTGAACCGTTAAACTGGCCTTGGGAATATTACGACAATAAAGATGAGTCGAAAATTCGATTTGGTCGAGGACTTATGCAAGTGTCAGGGGAAAATAATGATGATAAAAATTCATTCTCATTCAATAGTCAAGAGAATGAAGTGCAACAATCAGAAAATCGATTCGATCAATTTTTATTAGCATCTGGGAGTAAACATATCAAGGAAAAATATAGGTCAAAGAGAAATGAAGAAACCCCAAATAATAATGTTGATGTTCTTGCTAATTTTACTGTTAATGGAAAGCTCACTGATGATATAGTGAACAAAATATTTGAAGAAGTAATGAATGAAAAATAAATGATAATAAATAATTATGAGGATAATTTCTCTACAAGTGAATAAATGATCTGTTAAATTATAATTTTAGGTTGAAGCAAGTAATACTTTAAATACTGGATTACGTCCAGGATTAAGTAGGAAAACAAACCTAGAGGATCATGCTCCAGCAAAATGCTCTTCAGAAGAGCATGAACAAGAAGTGGGTAGTGTTATTTATTGTTATTTGATTTTTATTAATTATTTCTCAACTATCAAACAATTTTAAAATGCATAGATTTTAATATTGGATAGGTAAATCGAACTTCAACGATATTGAAACAAGTGGGCAAACTTTTGAATCATCTTGTAGCACAGAAAATGCAAAAGAAAATGTGTCTCAGACTATCTCCACACCAACGTGATTTTTTGATTTGGATTACTGATGATGCTGCTGATAAATACATTCGTCCAAATTTTCAGGTTTGTTTTGAATTCATTTTTTTCAGTCAATTTGACATTTAATCTGATGTTCGAAATTTGTGACATACATTTCAGCATTCAATATTACATGAAAAACCATCAGAAAACTTGGCAAGATTATTGAATCAAGAAAAAAGTCGATATTTATTTGGACACCTCCAAAGACCTATCAAACATTCTAGAGTAAATGCAAAACTTGAGTCATCTGATAAAGATTCATTGGATGATGAATTGGAGTTGAAAACTCGGTTATTGAAACGGTTGATTAAACAGTATGAATCATTAAGTGAAAGTGAGCAAATAAAAGTTGAAGATATTCACAAGCACTTGGTAAATATATATTTATAGAGATGTAAAATGATTTTTTATGTTTCATAAAACTTGAATGGAAATTATATTAATCATCATTTACAGAGAAGACAATTAAATTTTCTTCAAAAATATGCACGGCATCGTAAATCTAAGAAGTATTCCAACACATCTGTGAGTAAAAAAAGTCATCAGTATGCTAAAAAATATCCAAATTCATCTTCTGATTTTTCTGTACATAAAAAAGGCTCTTTAATGTCATCATCTATCAATAAAATAAAATACAGAAGAGATTTAAGAAAAGAGGAAAAAATAGAAAACAACAACATCAAGTCGATTGATAATGAGGGTAAAAAAAGTTTAGAACAGTTGAACTCTTTTTCTTCCTTAATGTCATTATCAGATGATTCTTCTGAAGATAGCAACCATAAAACAGAATTGCAACATTCTTCTTCAAGTGCTTGCAAACCAAGAAGCAAATGCGATCGATGGATTGAAGTATTTGAAAACATAACTACCGACAATATTCTATCACCAAGTAATCAATCGAGTGTAAAATCTATTGAAATTTTTTCAACAATCTCGTCTACTTCTTCGCCATTAGCAGCTTTCAGTCACAATTCAGTGAGTGATGAAAATGGATCGTTTGTTACAGACAAGCAGACCTGTACCAGTGATGCTGTTGTCAATTTTACTGATTTAATAAGTCCATATACTCATGATAAAGATTCTACAATAATTTATACTTATAATAGAAATGAAAAAGAAAAAAATTTGAGTGAACAGTTGAGGGATGCTAAAGATTTGGAAAGCAAAATTAATGTTTTTCCTGTCAATAATAATAATAATAAACATGATGAAGAATAACTTTTATGTGATTAGATAAGAAGTAGTAACTAAATAAATTATTTGTAATAGCTATAAACTTTTTTTAAATATTTTTAGATTAATAGAATATTTTATAGAACATAATTTATTGTCATAATCATTTAAATAAATATATTTGTTATAACTAATAATTAATAAAATACTATTCATAGAAAATCTAAATGAACTTATAACAATTATTTGAAAGTTACTCATTTTTAAAATAATTATTCAGCAAGCATTTGAAGTTTTTTTTATTTCTTAATCGTTAACAATAGTAAATAGAATCACGATTCATTAAAAAAAACTTTTTATAACCTCAAGAAATAATAGAAAAGTAAAAGTTTGCATGAATAAAATTATCTTTTCAGTTTATCCAGAAAAAAAATATAGAACAATATTGTTATCTCGTTAAAAAGCATTGCTATAAAATGACAGAATACATAATTGTTTACTATAAAGTAAAAAAAAAAAAAAAAAAAAAAAAAGAAAACTAATGATAAAGCTTGCATCAATACTTCTCAGATAAACTTCTTAAATAAGACAGACCGATGAACAGGAAGAAAAGGGAAAAGTTTTCTTACGCAAATTCTGGTAACTTTATCCATAAATGAAGAAAAAAGAAGTATGTACGGAAGTAGAGAAAAAGGATGAAAAAGATTTTTCCCAAGACTTGGAGAGAGGATTGGTGGGTAAGCCAATTAAATTCACAAAATCGGACGGTTCGTTTATGCAAGCATGAGGTGCACGTGGGGTGTGAGACTAGGAAGAGAGAGAGAGAGAGAGAGTGAATGTTATTACTTATTCGTCGCGGTTTAAAGTCTGAGTTTATTTAGAAATTCCGGACGAGCATCTGCGTTCGGTTTGCGTGCACCACGTTTTCTCTTTCATGTTCTCTTGTACCCTTTTTTAGTTGAGTTTTCCTCGTCTATTGTTGTCTATCTTCGTCTTTTTCTTGCACTGGCTTTCATCCGCTCTATTTTGTTGCTCTGTTGTACATTAATGTACTAGTATATATCCGGGTATCCAGAGGGGTAAGGAAAATAGCTACTTCGGGTCATAGGGGAGTGGATCCCGCCTGGTATTTTTACATAACATTAAGTTGTCGGGAGCAAGGTGGTGTGCTGGTAAACCGCTAGAGGCGAACGGGAGAAAGTGAGTAAGAAGAGGAGGGATGAGAGGGAAATGTAAGAGCAAGCGAGAAAGAAATCTTGGGTGGCTTGGGTCACTAATGGAGGTTAAAACGTGAAAGCGAGAGGTGAGTGAGGAAACGCTTCTCGCGTCTCGATCGCCGCGAAACAGTTGCACATCCGGTATGGTATAGCTTTCAACCCTCTCTAACATAGTAGTATACTTCACCTCTTTCGCTCGTTCTTTGACTTTTGATCAGGTAGACATTTTTATTTTTTTCATTTACATCCTCTTCAAAAAAAGTCAAGATCAAGTGCAAAAACCCTTTTTACATAAATCTTAAGTATTTACATACATTACAATTTTTAATAGGGTAAACATAGATGGATAGATGTTCAAGCATAGATAGATGCTCAATATCATTTACTTGATGTAGACTCCAGCTATTTTCTTTTTAATGTCTGTTTAAATTTTATTCCACATTATTTACGTTAATTTTTATTAAAAAATAAAAACTATTTTATTTTTACAAATGGCATTTTTTATTTCTATTTTTGCAATGGAAAATAAAAATTTTTTTTATGAATCACTTGAACGTTAGACTTTCAATGAAACAAGACAATTCGTGTTTACATGAAAAAAAACTCGAAAAAAAGAAAACAATAGAAACATAAAACATTTTTAATTTACTTTCAATTTCTATCTCTCGAAACTCTCGTCTTATTGTAACAAAAGCGTACGGTTTATGTCATACAGAAAGTTAGGAGCAAGATGAGAATAAAGAGAAGCAAGAGGTATAATCGTCGAATGTGAGAGCAGGAGATCGTGTTCCCTCTTGGAATTGCAGCCAGGCATCCTCGACATGTCGATAGCAGGCCAGCTCGGTTCCGTGGCCCACCGATACATCCTCCGATATATCCCTTGCACACATTGAGGGTTCGCCCCATTGCGCCGTCAACCCCTCTCGTATTCGACCGCTAAATGGCCAACCACCACCACCATCCTCTACCATCGCTACCACCCTATGCCGCTCAATTATTGATACTTAGCATCCCACTCAGCCTTTCCCACTCTCCTCCTCTATCCTCTGACTACTTCTTGCTCTCATTCCCAGATCTGGGACATCCATTCGTTTTTTCACGTCATTAGAGACTAAACCACGGTGACTGAGTATACACGTATACCAGTTTTGGTCTCTAAGGGAAATAATCGAAGGGAGAGAGGTACACCCTGCGGTTATATCCTGGTGCTTCCTACCTCTCTGCATCTCGATTATACGCTACACCAGCGGTTTCGTAGGGTTTATCGGAGCTAATGAATACTTCGCGGTTGCGACACCGAGGGATCGATGATTAATTACATACATGCATTGTTGAATATTGTTTTCTTTTTTTCTATTTCTCTCGTCTCTTTATCCAACATTTTTTCTTCACTCCAGAATTTTCATAATGAAGCTTGGAATTTATTGTATAAAGTTTAACCTATGATGTAAATTGCACGTTGGAATAATTCTCGAATAAGAGAAGTAAACTTTTTAATCCACAAACAGGAGAAAAAAAATTCACTGGAGAATATTTTAATTTTTATTTAATATTTAATCAACTTGAAAGAACAGCTGGTAAAGATTTTGTTTGAGTAGAGATTTTATTAAAATATTTATTTTTAAACATTAAATTTAATTTAACACAGCTTCTTGATCGGAAATTAATAAAAAAATGGTTGAATTGATGGTTACTAATTTTGTTTTTTTTTTCTTGTAAAAAAAAATTTTAATGATATTTAATTAATCAATATTCTTCGAAAAATTATTATTGAAATAAATTTTTGTAATTTATTTTGACAAGAAATATTTTTATTATGTACCTTTATAAATCAATAAAAACAGCCAACTAAAGCAAGTAATGTATCAGAATTTTTTAATTAATATTTCTACCTCAGGCTGTAAATAATCACAACAGCAAGCAGAAAAAAAATTTTTTTATTAATGGAAGCTTTGTTTTTAATATTAATAAAAAATAATTTCTCCATACATGGAAAATGCTTGTTTCTAATAAAACTTTATAAAAAAGCGAAATAAATTTTATGGGAAAAAATTAATTTATATTTTAATATTAATAATATCAAATCTTGAAACTTGAATAAAACATTAAAAGTCAAGAAAATATCGGATATAAATTTAGAAAATAATTTGCAACTTTTTTCAACAGTAAATACTTGCGCCAAGTCCGAAGCAGCTCTTTACCAGCACACAATACCATTCCTTTATCACTGACTTCCTGTAGAACTCTTCGAATTCGTCGTTAGCATCCTTTAAACGAGGACTTTTTCGCGACTGTTTTAGAAGCCTCAGGGTGATTCGCGAGTGCGGAAGTACCGTTGGAAAGTCATGAAAAGTGATAAGAAAAAAGATGAATGGAAGCAGGAAAGAAGTGTGAAAGTAGAAAGGTAAGGGGCTGAATAAAAAAAAAAATTATATATATATATATATATTTTCACCAATCGACAAGTAAAATACTTTTTAGACTTGTCTTACGTTTGGTGACCAGAATACTTGGATATTTTGTCTGAGTGTATTAGACTTGAAGCCGGGATAACATTTATTTTATTTTTCTTTCTATACTCTTGGAAAAAGAAGAGTCAAGATGAAGCCAAGGTCCAGGGGGGTGCAACAGCAAGTCTTATACGGTCCACACGAGTCCCGTAACACCCTCATGGACGCACCCTTGCCCCGCTAATGGCACCCTCGGGGGATCCTTGGAGAAGCCGCTCGTATTTATTATTTAGTTTGAAACGAAATGCGAGAGCCGAATGAGCCGACATTCTACCGCAGCCCTTCAAATAAAAAAAGGAAATATATATATATATATATATATATATATATAGATTGGTATGTATAAATGTACCAATGGAGTAAAAAATAAAAAAAAAAAGAGCAAGACTCTGACGATTTATCCACAAACATCGACACGAAAGTCGAGAGAGCAGCAACGACAAATTAATATCGGCTGATCGCTCCCCTTCGATTCCTATATACCAACATCTCGTAAGAAGAAAAATTGATATAGGACTGGAATGTTACGTCATATGTGGGCTAAAGGTATCCATATACATGTGTGCGTCTAGTAAATCCATTTGAGTGCGATAGAAAACCTACCGCCTGGCGATGATAAATCGTTGATGGTCAGTCAAGCAAAAGATCCTGCCTGACATGGACATGTAACAATTTTTATGAATTTCATGATGTTATTTTTTATTAGAATCTTTATTATTTTATTATGAAATAATCGTAAATAGTAACGAATTTCCATGCTTCTCATGATCAAATAATAAACCTATATAAAGCCCATATATTTTAGCAGAAGTCAATAAATTTCCAATTTATTGTTTAAACAATTATGTCATGATGAAATGAATAAATCATCATTATTTGTTTTATGAGTTATGGATTATTGAAATCACTGGAAGTATTTTATCGTTGCTATCAAAGCACTATAAAATAAAATGGCTTAACTTTATTTTCTGTTTATAACAAAAATTATCAATTTAAATAGAGTAGAATAGACACACTAATAAATGAACAAAAAATCATTATAAACAGAAACAAAATGTTTGTATAAAGAATTGAATGTTTTTCCATTAACCAAATTTTACTTTAAAGAATAAATAATATGTTAGGACATTTCAATTTTTCGTTGTTTATAATTTTAACAATTTATCCAACTTCTGTGTGGTATCTATTTAGTGGTCTAGTCACCCTATTAATAAATATGAAAAATGTCAATAATCTATTGTTAAGTATTTTTCAAATGAAAAAAAATATATGAAATTTCATTCAAAGTCTCTGTATTTGTATATTTCCCAACTTGACGTTCCTGGAGAAATGTGAAATATGCAAAAATTTCTAATCCGACCTCAAAATTAATTCACTTGAAGACGAAAAAAATTCTGTGGAATCTGAATAAATTCATTTCCTAAATGATTTCTATTAATTTAATACCACCAAATACTTTGTTCAATAATAATTATCATCAACCAAACAATCAAAACATTCACCCAACTTAAACCCTTTTACCCCTCATAAAACGATTTATTAATCAAATTCAAATTTTTCGTTACAGTATTTGTATAACAGATTGCATTGTCTTCATTATATGTGTATCGATTAAATCCGCAGACTAATATTGAATTATGCAACCTATATGTCCACCCTCTCTCTCACTCCTTCACAACGTTGTAGCGTCAGCTGCTCGGTGTTATTGATACTACATTTATCCCGATTTGACGAATCGTCGTTGTAACCGCCGTCGAGCTAATGGTCCGAATGGCAAAAAGAGATGAAACGAATCAAAAAGAGAAGCAACAAATCTGACCGATCAGCCACATATTTTCGCTCGCATGACTTTTAGATAAAACATTATTTTATATACAATTGTAATAAAAAAAAAAAAAAAACAAATATTATTCCTAATCCATAATTTTTTTTTAATCTTAAAAATATTCTCCAAATGCATAAATATCTCTTACAAACATACCGCGTAGTTTAAAAAAAAAAAAAATCTCTGGCTTCTACTGCCATCTCTCGTGAGATATAAATATTTTTGTGGTAACATCGAGCATTTACCCAACGTTGAATGGAAAATATCTACACATCCGATATTGCAGTCTGCATTAGGATGCACGCACATGAGGAATGTGCGACTTATACAAGCTTAATTCATAACAGATTATGATTAATGATGCATTTAATTTTTTAGCGAATATCAGGAGATTAATTACTCTTTATTACAGAGTGAAGAAAAAAATGATAATGTAGAAGAGTGGAAAATAATTTAATGCACTTTCTAGAATTTAAATATCTCCGGACTTTGTGCTAAATATATCTCTTTTTTCGACTAAAGCATGAATGAACTATGCGCAAAGGGAGAAAGAGATAAAAGCGACATAAAAGACTGACTCTAAAAACGTGCCAGTCGACTTGTATATATTGCGTGGGTATTCAGATATTATTTGAAATTGCCTCTTCCGGCCCTTCTATACTTGGGACACACACGTGTGCAGTTGAATTGAAAAATACCGCAGAATAATAAAAATAATAATGTCTATTCTACTTTCTTGTCTTTTAACCTTTGAAAGAAATATCTATAAATGAGTGTACAAAAAATATTTTGAAGTATTTTAATAGTTATGTTGCTAACCGGGTCTATTAGTGTGAAAGACAAGATAAGATTTGTCTAAAGATTTGGGTGGTCATCTAAGTCGAGGGAAAAAGCCACTGGAAATGAGTTCCACATGGGGATCTATGGGGATCAAGCACAGGATGAAAGGGAATCGATCGTGAAATCGGTCGGTTCTCTGTACCTGACTCTTTCGTGGACCCCTCCTCTCTCTCAGTCAAGCCGGTCCGAGCTGAAGAGGGGCCCAGTGAGGACGTAGTGGGGTTCAGAGGGAGTAAGAGAACCCAGGCACATTCCAAGCGTGAACGTTTGCTTCAGTAAAGGCCCTCGTTTCAGTCCCCACTCCCTCAGTTCCGTTTCTTTCTTTTGCATTTTTTCTCTCTTACTCTCTTGGGGCCTCAGACTTAGTCTTTATCCCCCGCTCGGTTGCAGCTCTTCTTTACGACGGTTTTTCCTGCTGTCTCGACTTACACCAGACGCACTCGGTTACGCGATCGGTCGGTCGTTGGTCTTCAGTGTGTTTTTACCAAGTTTGTAACAAACGTTAGTGAGTTTAAGCAATGAGAGAAGTAATGTGAATAAAACCGTTGAGTTTTGCACATTTCAACACCGTGATATTTAAGTGTATAAGATTGGAGTTAGTGATGCTCTAACGCGTGAGAACTGCAGAAAGTATCGTTTGAGGCTAAGTAAAGATCCGGCTAACGTTTGCCGGTGGAGTTGAAGAATATAATGATGTACTTCAAGGACCTGTTTGTTGGTTCATTGAGCTGATGAGAATGATCAGTATTCGAGAGACAATTAAGCAAATTTGGAATTAAATTACAAGCTTTATAAACAGGTTTTGAAAATGTCTCAACGAGATTCATCACCAAGTGCAGTGAATAATGATATTAATCAAAGGAATCTCAAAGCATCTAATAAACTTCTAGAGACTCCTGATGATGAAGAAGACTCTCATATTAATCACAAAAGTAATCATCCAACACATCCGGCTGAACTGAGCCATTTACATCGGAGTCGTAATGTAGAATCTCCACTACACTCAATTGTCGGTTCAATCCGACTCTCACGAACTCGTCCTAGCCATAGTCCAATTTTCTCTGACAGTACTTACAGCTCAGGACGTATGGACCTTTCTGATCTTGCCGACATTAACCCAACCAATTCTAGAGCTGATTCCGATTCGCAGAAGTCTCGACTGTACTATCCACAAAATCATCAGAACAATGCCCATTGTCAAAGGACTCTCCTACCTGCCGACTCACCCTACCTGTTACAACAACATCTAGTAAATGAGAGCGACGTTGCCAATGACAGAACTAGCCACCGTCATTGTACAATGGACGAACAGAGGCACAGAAAACATGCTGATGAACGATCCATAAGCCCAACCTCAAGTTCAGATGCTGCGGAAGTCCTCACTTCACCCAGGCAACATTCTCGCCACAAACAACACTCATCTCATCGTCATCGTTCTGTTAATTCTACTAAAGACCATTTATATCATGGTCCGATAAGTAGCCATCAACTAGGTCATCAGCATTCACCAGCTGAAAGGCATCGCCAAACAAGTCTTTGTCATCGTTACCATGAAATTGGTCAGCCAACTTCTTGCTCTCCTGTTTGTGATTCTGGAATAAGAGAAGATGATGCCTCGTCTTCAGCTCCATCGAATCATCGTGATCGATTATCTAGTTGTGATGATGTTAGTGCTATGTGTTCATTAGTAGTCACGGCTACAACAACCACTACCACAATGTCTACCAATCTTCCATCTCCATTGCCCATCGCCAGTGGCGCGAATTATCATCATCGAGCCAGCTCGGGAATCTCCTGCGAATCATCGACGTCCTCCAGTATCAGAAACCACGGTACACATGAGAATTGCATGACAGACAGGCATCGAAATCCTGCTAGACATAATCATGTGATTCAGCCTTATGCTCTGGATCCCCCGCAGCGTGTTCAAATTGTTCACGCAAGAGAAACGAAAAGCCCACTTCTCATTGGCCTTGATACCATTCAGGTAAATAATTTTATGTTTCTGTTACGCAGCATAAATAGACAATAGTCAGTCAGCTGTTCAAACATTTATCAAACTGTGATTTAAAACGTAAAACAAACTTTAAAAATTTTACTAATGATTTTCAGATGTCTACAACTCTTTCTAAAAATAAATGTCACTGTCACATCGATCATATTCAACAACAAATGCAACTGCAGCAGCATCAGCAAGAACAGCATCAACATCCACAACAGCCTCATCAACCTCATCACCATCATCATCATTATCATCAACATCCGCAGTACAACAATCAAGACAAAAGAGGTCCAGAGGGGGAAAGTAATGATACTACTGCTGTGACATCGATAATGCATCAACCCCCTGCTCTACCACCACGACCACCCCCGAGACCTAATCGAAGATATGATGCATCAGCTTACGATCTTCGTAAGTATCCACTTCCTTTACTAGATAATTGCTAATCTTTTAAGTACCGGAACACATCTATTTTTAATAATCAATACCATTTTCTGATAGCAAAAATAAATTGAAAGTACATAAATCTTATTGACTTTCAGTGTTTCATTATAGAAGAAGGTAAAAAATATAAAAAGAGATATTTTTGGAAATTATTAAGTCTGATGACTCAAGCAACTATTCTGTTATGTTACTTTGTTTTGATAGATTTCTAAAATCAACAGTAGAGTAAAGTCCTGTAATTGTTATTTTAAAATTACCATGAAATCTCAAACTAGGACGAATTTCTGACAAAATATTAACAATATAACTTTTGTTTTAAACTCAAAAGTACACTATGATGTAAAAATAACTATATCACTGGAGTAGAAGATAATCATTGAATTATAAATGAAGGATTTCAAGCATGTTCATCTTTCCATTAAGTAGATGTCCATATTGAATTTGCATTAAAGTACGAGAGTTAAATTTCCTTTAGCTCGGAAACATTTTATAAAAATTAATCATCTATTTCTTCTTCTTGAAACAGATAGATCTAATTGACGTTAATTTAATATTAAATTGAAAATATCTGTATATGAAGGTCGCCCGTTACTATACGCTTTTTTTAGAATTTATTCAAAAGAGTGCGGCAATTACAGTTCAATTCAAGAGATTACAGAAGATATAAATATTCAAGTGAAACGAAGAGCAAAACGTCTTTGTCGTCGCACTGAGAAATTCAATTTCCGATCTACCGTATTCAGCGCTTTTAGAAGCGATCAATGCTGTCGTCGTTTTGCAAGCCCATTCGACGCCTTGTTTTTCCTCCCTTCACGTCTCATTCGCACTCTTTTTAACCCCTCTTAATCTCTTACTAGCTGTTCGATTGGCGAATTGGTCACCCTCCGTGAGTAACTCGATTAACGGATGAATCAAAGCATCAGGATCAAATGAATTTCCCCATAAGCCCCGGAGGCAAAAGATCAACTTTTGGTTAATACCCTTCTACTAAAAACCTTCATGTCCTCGATAGTCACCCCCTTGTAATCACACTTCAACCCCTAATAGCTTTAATTCATTATACAAAGAAGGCTAAAAAAATAGTGGCATTATAAAAACAAAGTTGTTGATTTTGTACCGACATTTTCATTCTCATCATCATCATTCTTTCACCCCAGCTGCTATCAGTGCAATCTAGAATACCCACTCGTGATATCTTGACTAGACAGACACTCCGTGATCACACCCTCAAGAAGTTACCCCTAACACAAGTTTCTCAATCGACTCATGTCACCGTTGGTGTCGCTTTCGTCGATTTGAATCGACTATCGACCAGCTTTGTAATTTCATCCGCGCGCAAACTCGAAGAAAGATGAACGAAGGGGCCATGGAGATGAGTCTTTTAGATCCATCACAAAGAGGACAGTGTTATGGAACGCAATGAACGTTGGAAAAATTCTTTATTGTGATGAAAAATCGTCCATTATGTATAGTGCATTGAATCATATTAAAAAAGATCCAAGTTTAGTGAATAAAGTATCTTCAATAAATCTCTTCATTGAACACGTGCAAGTGACCTATACATCTCTAATGTTGTCGATAATAAATTGTGAGTGAAAATAAAGCATGGCCCTGAGAAATTTTGATGAAAATCATTCGAGAATTAATACAAGGCATCATCAAATAAAAAAATGCAATCAGCCATCTCCAACTGCAGTTCAAGAGACGTAGGAAGATCATCAGTGGAATCCAGACAAGGATCCAGCTTTGTATCTTCTTCAAGACCAGTTCATAAAGTTATGGATGGCTATCCAGTGTTTCAAATTGTTCGTTATCGACTTGGATCAGATGCTCCAATGGATGGCACAATGGGATATCCTTTCGCGATGGGTCCACATTCTCATTCTCACTTGCCTCGTACTGGCAATCACAATCACCTGTCTCGAAATCACTACCGCCATTCTTGTGGTATGTTTCCACTTATTCCCACCAATTTTCTTGTACTTATTTTGCATCAACTATCATCATCATAATTATAATAATAATAATAACAACAACAAAAAGTAACAATCATAATAAGAATAATCTTACAAAAAATTTCTTAAGAACTTTCATCTCTTAATCTTCCATGTAAGTATACACGTGGGAAACTACATCTCTTTTCATTTCATTCCCAAAAATATTTATTCTTTACTTTAGAACCTACATCAAATGAATGCTAGAGTGCAGGTAGAAAGGTTTTTAAACTTGAATGAAGAAGAAAAAGTGTTTTCTTCTAATTTCAAAAGCTAAAAATATCCGCAGGTGAGAATAGATGCAATTTGTTGCGGTCCTGTGATTTTTCATCTTCACTAAACTTAATCATTATATTCATCCGAGATTTTTTATTGTCAACTGAAATACTTGTCAGACAGGAAGTTATTACAAAATCTTTGTGTATATTTCTACTGGTTTACCATATTTATTGGTTTATTTATGGTTACTTGTTTTTAGGAGCCGATAACGGTGAGGGTAGCTGTTGCAAAAAGTACGTCGTGCTCTGCTGCCTCTGCGGGGGTCTTAGTGCCGCGGTTGGATGTCTTTTCCTTGCTGTTCATGCTGTTCTCACAGCCCACACAGCCAGCCTTGCTCTATTTGAAACTGTTCCATCATATATTCCAGGAACAATGGTAAAAAAATTATAAATACTTACAAGAAATATTAATAAAGTTATTTTTGTATGATAATAGAGCATCTTATTTATATTTTTTTTTGCTTTCAGCTGATACTTATGGGTCTGTTTACCATGCTTTTGGCGCGACGAAAGCATAGATATAGTCTTTTGGTAAGCATTGCTTGAAAAATTTTATGCTGACTCATATGGGTAGCACAGCAATGATTTCTTTCTTTTTATTTTTTATATCTTTAACGATATACATATACGTATGTATTTATATACACCTTCTTATGACATATAAAATCCAATAATCGATAGTTTTCAATTTTTATTTGACTAATAAAATTTTTTTATCTGTACCTGAATTTAAAAATGATTAAATAATATTTTCTTAAATCATTCACATGAAAAAATTGTTCCATTCGTTTGGAAAATTTAGTACACATTTTTCTGAATTAATTAAACATGAAAAAGATAATTAAATTATATTTTGATTGAATAATTAACAAGACTAAAATATCTAAGTATCAATTAAATGTAAATACTAATTGTTAAGCATGAAATTATTAATTAAATTATTTATGATATTCGTTAAAAGAAAATAATAGAGACTAGAGATTATTTTTATGGACATTTGCACAACTTTCTCTTTTAACAAAATTTAAAATAATCTGATCAGAAAGCTAATGAATTAATTAAAATGAATTAATGAGAAAGATATAGTTTATTCCTTTCACTTTGATATTGATAATTCAGTTAATAATTAATATTTATTACATCAATCTAATAATACTTTTGATATTTCAGATGAAAGTTTGCGGTTCAGTTGGAGTAGTATGTGCTCTAGTCTGTGTTCTCGTCACGGTCACAACAACAGTCGTCCACATGTCGAGGTTGCAAGGTCTCCGCGAGTGCGTTTATACAGCGAGAGCAAGGTAATTGTTGTGAAGATATAAAAAGATAGTTAATCGAGTGTAAACAAGGGTCTCTAGACCTTTCACAATATTATAGAGGAAAATGTCTCTTAAATGCAGTAGGTACACATTTATTTTCTACTTTAATTCTCGTTGGTATTTTATCAGATGACGTTTTAGAGATAGACATAAAGCTTTACCCTTTTCTGTTTGATTAAAAAACTACTGGACTTGCAATTAAAGTTTATAAATAAATATTGGTAACGTTTATTTACTATTAAAGCATTTGCGTCATTTTTCTAGATCATGTACTTGCTACGGTGCACCTCAAGGACGAGGTGGTGATCCAGGTGTACTTTTTGAGGGTACACCACATTGTGAAGCTGTTCATGGTGCTCTTTATGATTGCCTCAGAGCACTCTTTGGTGTTTCTGTTGCTGGTATTCTAGCTTGTATATTTTCTTGTATGCTAGTTTATCAGTTGCTTAGTCATGAGAAGAAAAAAATGTATTGGGAACAGTTAGAGCTCCGGTAAGATTTTTTATATACTCTACAATTCTTTTTATAGAAGATGACCTATTTATAGAAAAAATATCTTTTGCGCAAATTAATAAACTCCTCTTCTATTTATTCAAAAAATAAGAAAAAAAAACGTTGATTTCTACAACAACAAATTACTTTAATTTTCTTTACTAGAAGTTTTGATGTTCTTAGTTAAAAATTGATCACCATCATGTAACATAATCAATTTCCGAGATAAATTACTTTTAGAATAGTCAATAACTTGTCTAAAAATAATTAGCAAGTTTGATATAATTATAAGTAAACTAATTAATCGATGATGCTGATAAAATGATTGAATATCAGATGTAGATCGTTGTACGGGCATGGAGGTGGTGCTCCCATGAGTGGTGCTCCAGCAGGTTCTTGTGGCTGTTGCAACGACTGTGGTGGTGTCAATCCCTGGTGGGCTCAAACCCCTGGGAATCTCTACACTCCAAATCCTGATTTAGCACCGTCTAGGTAATCCTTACAAGCCACATTAATATCTAATCTTTATTCTAATCCATATTCCGCAGTACTAATTGCTTTAACGCTTTTTTCCTTATTCCCCAAATAGAAGATGGCGCTTACCCTGGTCACGTTCACGAGGCCCAGCACCGAGTCCCGATTCCAATTACGGCTTCCATGCACAATCTATGAGACACGCACCTGAAGTAACTGATTCAACACGCGACAACACAACAGCTATTCCTAATCCTTATGGTCTCCTTGATACCCGGCAACCTACAACTCCTTATTCCGTCCTAAATGGTCAGAACACGTCCTACACAGCCAGCACTGGTTCCTACAGCGTTCTTGAAACGCCAGTACCACTCTGGGGACCTCCACCTCCTTACAGTGATCCCAATAGTCCAGCAAGAAGACCACAAATTGTTGAACCTAAAGTTTCATCCTCTGGTGCTTCTACTACTCCATCGACTCCTGCAATTGCTGCTTCTCCAGCTCAACTACCACCACCAAACAGAATTATTAAAAGGACTGGGGATATATTTGATAACAATGAAGGTAATTGGCCTTTTATCCATCAAAGAATGTACATCCTGAATTTTTTATCGAATTTCCTAAAGTAACTTGCAGTTTTAATTAACGAATTTTTATAAAACTTCGATAAAATTATTCAAGTATAAATAATGTGTTCTTTCATTTTTATTAACTACCAATCAATAATCGATGAAGTATTTTATTTATTAAGAATTAACTTGTTTGGAATTTCAAATTGCTTTATTATCTGATAAAAAAAATTGTTATCGACTCCGGTAATTACATTATGTAATTTTATTTTAGATCATCATCCGCCAAGAGCTCTCCAACACTGTCCACCATCAGATAATTATGAAAATACTGAAGAAATATCGACCAACACTGACGCAGAGTGTAGTGGTGTTCATGAAGGGGCTGCAATGAAACGGAAAAGATCTCGTCGAAATTTAAAAGGAGTGGAAAACGATGGCTTTCAAAAAGAATCGAGTAATCAAATGACAGCTAATAAACAATCAGAAAGTGAATTATATTTCGGCGATGTATCTTCATGTTGTGGACCAGAAAGCAGTTTGTATGAATTAGCAGTAGAAAAAGAATCAACAGGAGATGAAACTCAGCAACAAGCAGATTATATGCAATCTCGTATGAGCAAACATCGATTATCTAAACGATCTCGGCTTCCTTTACCATTACTTCCACCGCAGCAACAAGCATCTCATCAAGATCTAGTTCTAGACACCTCAAACGATCGTAATTATAGTAATGGAGATGAGACAATAGCTTCAGCAGGTGGTTTTCTCGCTCCTGATGCTCAATACGAAGTTATTCAACAGAGTTCTCATTATGGTTATTACATGTCGCAAGAAGATGAGTACCGAGAAGCTCCCTCTACATATGCTTTCTATCCTCGAGACGCTGGTGATGCTGAAGCACCAACCCGAGACTACAGAGGAATGATTGGAGATGAAGAAAATGAAAGAAATACATCAATGAATGTAGCAGGATCTAATTTAGATGAGAATCCATCTCATGAAATGATAGTGGGGAGCAGAAGAGGTGGAGATCATCAGTGTTGCTCAACAAGTAATGTTTCAGAAATTAATACAGAGTGGAAAAATGTAGAACAGTCCAAGTCAGAAGATGGTGTTTGTCCAATAAATGTTTGAAAATATTCGTTTTTATAAAAAATATAAAAAGTTTTTGTGATGACTGTAGATGATAATGCATACTGATAATGATAAAAAATACAAAGAAAATTATTATAATGAAAAAAGAAAAAAAAATGACTGTCTTGTGAAATTGATCATAGTAGAAAAATAGTAGGCAAGAATCATCAATACCATTATAGTATTGCACGTAGAGAAATATAAATTAATAAAGAAGTGTTGTAATTGTTGTTGACTAGGGAGTAAAAAATTTTGTTTTTCACCCGCCGAAGGACCAAGGACAATACTAACCGAAAATAAATAAAATTACATGATAAAACAAATAATAACAATAATAATAAATAGTATTGCTGTAATATTAATGATAATAATAATACTTTTCCTATAAACCCATAAACTATAATTGTATACATGATTATTATTGCACAACTGTTCATACTAATGTGCAATTCATAATAAATTATAAACAAAAAAAAGACAAATGTAAATCGAGAATAATTTTTCAGAAAATCCGTTAAAATGAATATTTTGTAAAAAAAAATCGACTGACGAATTACGAATACAAACTGAAAAATAATAATTATTATTGTAATAGTAATAATGATAATAATTATAACAATAATCATGATTAAAGGAGTAAATTCGATCTTAAGTGTTCGAATTATTGAAATAGTTTAACGTTGATTACTACCGTTGATTGAACTAAAGTGTACCTTCAGCTTCTATTGAGAAGCTTATCTTTGATCAATGTAGATGTATGTAATTATCAAAATAAATTTTTTTTTATATAAAAAAATTGTGTTATCTTTACAAATTATTAACATATTTCTGCTAAAAAACGAAAAAATAGGATAAAAACTAGAATTTTTCATGCTTTAATGCACTTAAAAAAATAATTTTGAATTATGTTGATATAAGGTGTCTCACAAAAAGCAAAAAAATCAATAAGTGCATTTTTATCAGGATACAAGTTGGATTTAAATCCTAGCTATGCATCAGCCTTTAAATTTTGATCCTTTAATCTCATCCATTGACTCTCGAATTGATGATTCTTTCCGTTAACTATCAATACATCAGCAATGGCAGATGTAAGATATGTCGAGCACACGCGGGACACGCGCCTCAAACTCCAACGGTCGCAACAGCTGCTTGAAAAATCAACTCTACACTCAACTCACTCAAAGTTCTGATGCACCTTTCCATTCTTCACATCTTGCATCAATTTCTACATTTTTTTAGTTAAGCTAAATTTATTATATGAATTCATCACCATTTTTTCAATCAAAAGAGATAAATAATAATTTTTTAATTATTAATTAGAAACAAGGAGAAAATTTATGACCAAATATGATAAAATGTTAAAAAGAAGTTAAGATAAGTTGAGTATATACATTGAAAGTGGGCCTGGCATTACATTACGTCAATGGTGGTGGTAATGGATAAGCAGTGGAAGGGAGGAAGACACCGGGCCCATATTACCCTGTCACAAGCCACCCCTCCGCAACAAACGAAAACCGTCATTCTGTTCATACCAAGTGCAGCTGCCAGTGCTTCGTAATGCGACTGTTCGATTAGGCTTTTAGTATAGTTTTAACGTGTAAAGTAACCAGTTTATTCCTAAAAATCATGTCTTTATAACAATTATTACTCGTTAAAATAATTTAAAAAATTGTCAGAAAATAATATATTTAATTTAAACTTAAAATTGAACAATAAATAAAATAAAAATATCAATTATTTATCTTAAAACAATAAATAAATAAAACAATGTGTAAAAAAGTTTGCTTTGAGATAACTCAGCAAGTGATTTCTCCAATTCAATCAGTTAGTTTTTCCCTGGAGACCTGGAGAAGACCATCATACACCAGCAGTGTTTATGTGATTTTAATCGGTCAATGATTTAATTAATTACAAAAAAGAGACTCAATTGGCTTGTTTTTTTTTTTTAAATTTTTTTATGTCTAAAATTTAGTTGTTTGAAAGTTTAAAAAACAAAACAAATAAGATGTCACAACCGGCTCCAGTGCATTGCTACACAAATCCATCGTTCTGTCGTCAATCAGAATATTTACCTGAAGATCGTGATGAACTACCACCACCTCCACAATTTCAAAGTATCGATGACCTACCCCCGCCTCCACCACCAGTCACAGCACCGATTCCGATACAAAATCATACAGAAAATTATAGTCAAGGACATGCAAATCCTGCATTTCAAACGAAACCCGAACCTGATATTGAAATCGATCGTTATGCAAAAACCCAGGATCGGTATTGTTATTTAGATGAAGCCCCACATAAAGAAGTGCAAGAAAATCGTATTGTTTATGAACGTAATTCTCGGAATCGGTATGAGTACATTGACGATGACGAACCGCCAGTTCAGCATAATCGCCTTCAAAGAAGAGCATCTTTGTCGCGATTTGAAATTCATAGTCAGCGGCAAAATCAACAGTTTGTAAGACAAGGAAGTTATCACGGTCAACAGCTGCGAGGTTACGAAGATCTCGATGGAAACCAAAGGGTCCGTCGTTTTCGTCATGACGGAAATGACCGTTACGCTTTGGTGCCCGCGGACGAGGGAAATATTGATAGAGACTCTTCTTGGCTAAGTGGTGGACGTTCTTCCCCTCGTGGTATGTATTTCCTTAATTTACGATGCAATATGCGTATAAGTACTCATTAACCGGCATTCATATGCCTTGTTATTATTTCATGTTTTCCTCTATTCACTGACCACCCTCTGACTTCATATTTTTTGCTTGCTCTTTCATGTTACTTTATATCAAAAATATTTTTATTATTATTTTTGTGGTATTTTTTGAAGGACGATATGCAAGAGTGCCCATGCAGGAAGATGATCCTCCAGTATTACCTGATCGGAATTTGCAGAACCAACCAGAACTTAGGGAGAATACCTTTTCATCAAGAAATAATCTTGCTACGCAAAAACTTCATGAAATATTGACTACTCCGAGAAAGCCAAGATCTAAATCAGAAGATAGAAATTTATCTCCGGGTAAACATGAACGAGGTACTCCTCAACGAGGTGCACAATATACACCACCTATCAACACTACATCACCAACAGGTATTGTTTTAACTTTTCAACTGTTAATTGAATTTGAATGTCATTTATGAATTAATTGTCATCCTTTATTAGAGTCATTTATTTTTGTTTAGGAAGATAAATTTTATTTATTTAATGTTCCCATGTTTCTAATGTATTTTTAGAAGATTTAAAATTCTAAAAATTTTATTTTAAAATCATAACCTTTAGTGGGGGTTCTTGGAACCCTTATGTTAGCTCCAGAGGGCTTACTATTTTTATTTTCTTTCCTCAAATAAATCTCAATTTCAAAAATAATATTTCTTCCAAAAACTTGTATTTTATTTCTATGAATTGGTAACCGTTATTGTTAATTTAAAAGCAAGCTACTAGATCGAAAAACGCCATGGGTATTGGTCATCTTTTCTTCGTGTGGTTTTGATAAATATATAAACACACGTTTGTAATAAAATTCCACGAATCATAAAATATTAAGCACTCTCATGGAGATAATTTAAATTTTAAAATTAGTGTTTAATTAAATTGAACTTCACATCAAGGTAAATTAATTGTTGAATAAATCAGGTCGAGGAGTAATCCCAGGATCAAGTAGAAGAGGAACTCCAATAGGAACACCACAACGTACATTTTCCCCAACTAGAGGTCCACAAACATCGACACCAAACAAAGAGACGCCTTCGGCACGCAGATGTTTACCTTTAAATGAACAACAGGAAATTTGTCCAGCAAGTAATTGCGGAAGAGCTCGCTATTCTCAACGTCGAGATGGGGCATCATCGTTAGCTACATCTCCAACAGACTTTAATGAGCTACCACCACGTTACGCTTTTGTTGAATCGAACTCTGACTCCATGCCTATGGTTATTGGCTCACCTAAGTACCAGGTGTTGTCAACACGTTCTGAATCACAATCACAACTAAAAAGGAATGCATATCAAAGTGTAGAAAGTGCTTTTATTGCACGTACAGCTGTGGTGAGTTATCTCATTCATTTTTTCTATTCAACGATTTATCATTTTATTCGTTAATTAACCTTTAGATATCTTGTTGATTCATTTATAATTAATTTACTTTAATTTTTAGTCATTGTAGTTAATTAACGTTTTGTAAACTGAACTGATTAATATTATCATTTATTCGCATTAGATTAAAACAACATCAATAAACAACGATTAAGTTTAATTCATAAATTAACAAATAGTCTATCTAAAACAAATTATTTCAGCAGCATATTTAATGATTGCACTGTCTCATAGTCAATTTGACAATCAATTTTACTAAAAATTGATACCAAAACATTTTTCAATTAAATTTTAGTTATTATCAAACAAAAATAACAACATTAAAGACTCATTTTATAATTAAATTTTTCTATCCAGGTACCACCGTTATCATCACCTAATAGTGAAATGAACACAACTCAAACTAGTGGAATAGAGAAAAATGAAAAAAAAAGTGCGCCACTACTTCTTGTTCTAGTTGGTATCTTGACTTGTGGATTGGCACTTTATTTATCTTGGACTCAAGGGAGGAAGTATGTCATTTTGAATCACGTCATTATTTTTTTTTCTCTAACTGTTCACCGATTCATTTTATGAAACAAGAAATCATCTTATAATGATAAAAGATATTTTATCAAGAGAAAATTTGCAGATTGTTGAAGTGATATACATATAATAATGATAATAAATAATCTTCTTTTAGATACTACTTAGATAGTGCAGCAGGATGTGGAGCTTGTTGCGCTTTGGTTGGCATTTGTCGAAGTCTTAGGCGTGCCTGGACAGGTTTAGGACTTGCTGGTTTATCAGCACTTAGTTGTGCTGGTTTATTATTACTTGCAGCAAAAGCACCACGACCAGGAACTCCACTCCATGATGTGACAGCTGGTGCACTGTGCGGCATTTCATTACTTGGAGTGTCATTAGCTTTGATAGCACTACTCAAGCCTAAATGCCATTTCGGTCGTCATCGACGTGTTCATTCTTGGATGCCAAGATTTTCACCTTAAATTATTTTGTACTTATTTATATATCTTTTAAATTTCAATTGTATTCTTCAATGTAATTATAACTCAAGTCATTATTATATTTAATAAACGTTATTTACACTCTTTTATCATAAGTAATAACGTATTTAAGTGTTATAAGATTTTATAAATAAATAAGCTCAATGAATAAACTTTGTTTCTTTATAAATTATGCTGCTTGTTTTTATTTGATTATATTCAACGTAAGGATTATGAACAGGCAATTGAATTATAAATCCAATATTCTGAATAACTAATATTAGATTTTTTTAGTTTTTTCAATCTTCACTAAGTAATGAATATAAAATTAAATTGCTATAAAATGTTATTTAATCATTCTTTAATCATAGCTTAGTTTAAATAATCTTATGAAAAATAATGTTCCTTAGAAGCAATTTTTGTTATTTAGGCGAAGTAAAAATATTATTTTAATAATTTATATGATTGAAAAACTATCATTTGAATCAAGTTGCACTTTATTAATTACTCATTATAAAATAAAACTTTATTTATCATAATGAAAATGAATAAATCAGCTTTCAAAAAATCTAACAATACACTCTCTCTATGGTTTTTCTATGATACCAAGAGAAAATTGGTGTCAAACCATCGAAAGAATGACTTTCAATTTATTCAGCTTTTTCTTTAACATATATTCCCTCCTATCAATTCCGGGCCCTATCAAAAAGTGCCTTAACATTTAATTTCAGGTGTGGTAGGGAAAGCTGACATTTGGAAGTGCGTATGTATTTTTTTCTAGTACTACATCATACTGACAATAACATTCGATAGTTAGACAATAACATGTGACACCTACAGTGTGGAATTATCACAATTTCTTTAGTGACGTGTCTTTTTTTTTAATTACAAAATAAAATAATTAAAAAATAGCAGAATGGGTGTTAATTTGTGCATAAAGCTATTATTTATCGGATTTTTTATTAATTTAATTACGGCTTGTAAGTAGAACAGAAATACATATATAATATTGACTCTCAATAACACATTTCTAATGTTAGTGTTGATACTGCCTAAATGGATCAATAATTCTTTTTTTCCTTTATTATTTATTAATTTAAAAAAATAATCTAAATATATTTTTGTATGCATATATTAGACGCAGACAATATGTCATATTATTTATTTAATTTTTAGAACATTAATTTAGTCATCTAGATAGTACTTATTGAATTATTATTATCTAATAAATGGCGCCAATATAAAATAGCTCATCAAAATGATTGAAACAGTTGTAAAGTTAACATAAAAAAATACTTTACATTTCAGACCATCACTGTAAAACTCCATTATTAAAAAAAGCACAAGTTAGTGCTTCATCATTCGCCAAAGATCGAGATCCATCAGAAGTTCGTCTTGAAGGTACAGAAATCAACAAATAAACATATTCTAGTCATTATAAGATTATAATCAAATTTCAAAAAAGAAAAAATTTCTTCTTCAATCTATTAAAGTTTTACATTTTGTTTAACGAATCAAACCTGCAAGATTTTATACCGTTAGAACAGGTGCGATAAACGTCGGAAACAATTAGTTTGAAAATTCAAAACGGTTGGGAAATTATGTGTTGCAATGAGTCATGTGTTTTTCATGTAGAATTCAAATATTCAGTGGCTTCAGTTGACAAATAAAATATCAACCTACGAAAATGACTTTCTAAAGCATTGATGGTATTTAGTATCAAGGAAGAAAATAATAAATTTTTTTGATAGGAGCGAAGTCGTGGACTGCTAACAGCAATGATGCTTATCAACATTTGATAATCGATCTGGGCGAAGCCGTGAGTATTAATTCCATCGTGACAAAAGGAAATAAAAATTATGATGAATATGTTACGGAGTATACTATCAGCTACGGTACTAATGGATTCGATTATACAGATTATAAAACGGAAGAAGGCTATATCAAGGTAATTAATTTATCATCATTTTTCCAGTCATAATTTCAAAATACTTTTTAATAAATAATTTCAATTTAAAAAAATTATTGGAATAAATTAATATTTTTTTGATAGATATTTGACGGTAATACTGATGGAAATTCCGAAAAATTGAATGAATTTGAAGTACCTATTGTTGCACAATGGATTAGAATAAATCCTATCCGATGGTTTCGCCAGATTTCTATGAGGATTGAGCTCTATGGTTGTCATTATGGTAAGTAATACCATCAAAAATTCTAGTAAATTCAATAATTTTCTACAAATTAATTTGTAATTTGTTACTTTCAGCTTCTGATGTTATTTCATTTAATGGAAATTCAATAGTACGCATCAACTTGTTTCAAGAACCTATTGAAACTGAAGAACATTCCTTAAGCTTTCGGTTCAAAACTAATAATGCCAATGGAATTCTAGTCTATTCACGTGGAACACAGGGTGATATTCTAGCAATACAATTACATGATAATAAATTGTTATTAAATATTAATCTGGGTTCTGGAGTTATGACGAGTGCATCTATTGGAAGTCTTCTTGATGATAATATTTGGCATGATGTGCTTATTTCACGAAATAAACACAATCTTACACTCTCTGTTGATCGAGTGGTAGTTAAAAAAATAATTGAAGGACCATTCAAAAGACTGAATCTTAATCAAGCGGTAAATATTACGATAAAAAATTTTTTTTATAAAGCTTTTGTCATAATTCCTATAGGAAAAAATTATATTTCATGTTATTTAATTAATAGCTCTATTTTGGAGGAGTACCTTCCATACAAAAAGGACAAGTCGTATTTCAAAACTTCACAGGCTGCATGGAAAATTTTTATTTGAATAAAACAAACTTTTTCCGGCAATTAAGAGAAGCTGAATCAGTTGGAGAAGCTGGTGAATATATGGTTCGAATGAATGCTACCTTCGGATGTTCAGAATCTTCTGTGGTTCCTGTAACGTTTTTAACAACTGGCAGCTTCGTTCGACTCCAAGGATGGGAAGGATCTCAAAAGCTACATATTTCTCTATCATTTCGGACATTTAGAAGTGCTGGATTACTTGTTCTTCATTCATTTCGATCTTCAGGGAATTTTAAGGTATTTTAATGGGAATTGAATTTTTATGAACATCTATGAAAGATTTTTATTCAGATTTCCTAAATTGATCGTCAATTTCTTGTAGTTATTTTTAGAAAAAGGAAAACTTATAATGCAAATCCATACTAAAGAAAGCCCTGAAGCTATTCTTGATAATTTTGAACAAAAATTTAACGATGGAAAATGGCACAAAGTATTTTTGGAAATTAAAAAAAATAGCATTACTTTGGAGGTTGATGAAGTTACTACACAGATTACTAAACGTATCGACATTCAAACAGGAGAACATTATTACATTGGAGGAGGACTCTTAGGATCTCCTAGATTCGTAGGCTTTGTTGGATGCATGAAACAAATTAGCATTGATGGCAGTTATCGATTACCTGCTAACTGGAAGAAGAACGATGTGTGCTGTGATAATGAAATTCTCTATGATGCTTGTCAAATATTAGATCGATGTACACCAAATCCATGCAAGCATAATGGAATATGTACACAACCTGCTGATGAATTTGAGTGCAATTGCACTAAAACTGGGTACACAGGAGCAGTATGTCGTACATGTAAGTTAATTAATTAATTAATGAAGAAAACTCATAATTTATCAATGAAATATAATAATTTCAAAAATACATAAATGTTAAGACTTTTTGAATTACATGTTTTAAAAATTCTTACAGTGATGATAAAAATTAATATGAAATAATTTTTTATAGCGAATTATCCCTTGTCATGTGAAGCCTATAAAAGTGTGCATCATGTTAATCAACAAGAAAATATTTATATTGATATTGATGGAAGTGGTCCACTAGATCCTTTCCCAGTGACTTGTGAATTCCATGCTGATGACCGTGTATCAACCATACTTCGACACGATCATGAAAATCCTACACTCGTAGACGGCTATTCAAACCCCGGAAGTTATATTCGTATGATACAATATGATGCTAATCTTAATCAAATAGAAGCTCTTTTAAATCGTTCTTCCTCATGTCGACAAAGACTTAGTTATGCTTGTCATAATTCACGACTGTTTGATATATCAGGTAATAAATCAATTGTGAATAAAAAAAATAGCAACCTCAATATTATTTATTATTAATAATTATAAATAATTTCAGATCCTCAAAATGATATTTTTCATCCAAACTCTTGGTGGGTGAGCAGAGGTAACGAAAAGATGAATTATTGGGGTGGCGGGGTGCCTGGATCTCGAAAATGTGAGTGTGGAGTATCAGGAACTTGTGTAGATAAAAAAAAAATGTGTAATTGTGATGCTGGCTACAGTGATTGGTATGAAGATGGTGGAGATATATTGGAAAAAGAGTATCTTCCTGTACGAGAGTTAAGGTTTGGTGATACTGGTAATATTGTGGATGATAAGCAGGGGCGGTATACTCTTGGTCCACTTATCTGTGAAGGTGATGGTAAGTGTGATTGTTTTTTAATGATCATCATCTAAACTTTAAAGTCTAATTGAAGATATAAATGAATTAAGATGTTCTATTGAATTATCTAAATATTTTTGTTCATTTTTACAGATGTATTGAATAATGTAGTAACCTTTCGTATAATTGATGCTACCATTGATCTTCCAACATTCGACATGGGACATAATGGTGATATATACTTTGAATTTAAAACAACAATCGAAAATGCAGTCATAATCCACAGTACTGGACCAACAAATAATTTCATCAAAGTCTCCATTGTAGCTGGCAATCAGATTCAATTCGAGTATAAATCTGGAGAAATTGTTCAGACAGTCAGTGTTCAAACATCTGATCGCCTAAATAACAACAATTGGCATTCAGTTACTGTTGAACGAAATCAAAAAGAAGCCCAAGTAATCGTCGATGGGGCTATCAAAAATTCTGTTCGTGAAACACCAGGTCCTATTCGTCCACTACATCTCACTTCAAATTTAGTTATTGGAGCCACAACACAATTCACTGATGGTTTTATTGGATGTATTAGATCTCTTTTACTAAATGGAAAACTTCAAGATCTAAGACAATATGCAAGACGTGGAACTTATGGAATTGGTGAAGGTTGTGTTGGAAAATGTGTAAGCAACCCTTGCCTTAATAATGGAACATGTATAGAAAAATACAATGCCTATGATTGTGATTGTCGTTGGACAGCATTCAAAGGTCCAATTTGTGCTGATGAAATTGGAGTTAACATGCGACCTGATTCAATGATCCGTTATGACTTCACGGGTAATTGGAGATCAACGATTTCTGAATATATTCGAGTAGGTTTTAGTACAACTGATGCTAAAGGATTTTTACTAGGATTATCTTCGAATATTTCTGGCGAATATTTAACAGTCATGGTATCAAACAGTGGACACTTAAAAGTAGTTTTTGACTTTGGTTTTGAAAGACAAGAATTGATTTATCCCACGAAACTATTCAATCTTGCACAATATCATGATTTAATCATTAAAAGAGAAAATGAAGGTGCAACCATGTTACTTATTGTTGATGGTAATGAACCTAAAAAATATCATTTTAATATAAAAACTTCTTCTGATGCACAATTTAACAATATTCAATACCTTTACATTGGAAAAAATGAATCAATGACAGATGGATACTTTGGATGTATCTCAAGAGTTCAATTTGATGATTTTTATCCTTTAAAACTTTTATTTCAACAAGAGGGTCCAGCTAATGTCAAATCAACAGGTGGACCAATAACAGAAGATTTCTGTGGCGTCGAACCTATCACTCATCCTCCAAATGTTGTAGAGACTCGACCACCATTACACATTGATCAAGCTAAACTGAAAGCTGCTTATCACGAATGGAATAAAATAATTCTAGGAAGTATTTTATCAATCTTATTTATTGCTTTAGTAGCCATGATTGCTCTTATATTAAAGTATATATCAATACATAAAGGAGAGTATTTAACTCATGAAGAGAAAGGTTCTGAAAATGTTGATGATCCTGATTCTGCTGTAGTCAATTCAATCAGAGGACATCAAGTCGAACGAAAACAAGAGTGGTTTATGTAAACTACCTTAAATTTAGAAATTAAAAAAAAAATTATTACAGATAATTTGATATACTTCATTTTTTAGTATTAAATAATATTAATTAGTTGTAAATATTGTAAATAAACGATTCAAAAACTTTTCTATCATATATTAATGACGAATAAAAATAAGTACATGAAATGGATTTGTATCATAACATTAACAACAAAATTTTCCTTATATGTTGAGTATTCTGTTATCAATGATTCATTGAATATCTAGTAGGAAACCTGCTTTCTTAAGCACAACAATCGTATTTATTTATGGAGAATTTCTAAGCAAATTAAAAATTAAATTTAAATTCGAATAATGTGGAAAATTATTGTTCTTGCTTCCTTTTTTCAAATTACATTAAGTTATAATTTGGTGTCATTCTGTAACATAATACCTCCAAGAGATTTTTATACTGAACAAAAATTTTTGTGTATAAGTGATGATCCAAGTGATGCACTTGTATGGAATGTTCCATATCAACTAAAAGTGCAGGAAATTACAAGACATAATAATGGTAAATTTACTATGTTTACAATTTGATTATAATTTTTAAAAATAATATCACATCGATTTATAGAATATAAAAAGGTGACATTTTCTGATACTAAACCTCAAGGTTATAGTTTTGAAATAAATGGCCCTTGGCAATTAACACATTCATATGAAAACCCTATGGGTCCTGTCTATGATAGCCGATGGGAACGTAAATATTATTCTATTTTAAATTATTTATCTTTTAATTAATATAAAACTAATGGTTAAAAATATTTTAAGATTTTAGGGAATATATGTTTGAAAATGAGCGAATGTTGAACGTATTCGATAAAAGTGGCAACAAACATGATGTATTTAAAAAAACTGGTGCTTTAGTATTTTCCATAAGAGGATCTTTAATAACTAATATATTTTTGTGTCAAACAAAGAATATACAGAGTGATTTTTGTTATTGGATAAAAATTGATGGTAGACAAAATATGAAAACAGAAATTCAGCGTTGTGAACATGGAATATATGGACACCAATCAACCAATGACAATAACCAATCTGATTCTATTGTTGTGAATAATTTTATCAATTGTTATCACAGTTATTATTAATATTTGTTTAGAACTGATATGATAATCTCTCAAACGTCCAATTTCAGATTCCAATTGATATTCATGAATGGAAAACATTTGTACTTAAATGGGAAGAGAAAGAAAGAAAAATTGAACTATACGATGAATTCAAATTAATTTTAACATATAATGATAGTGGTTATGAAAATACTAACTTTTCCGCATATTATATTTTTTTCTCAAATCCATCCTATGATTCATTTATTCGTTTTCATGAATGTAAGTATAAATAGATTAATTATGCTCAATTTAAAGTTTATATCTGATTATGTAAATTAAATTATTCTCATGATTTTTTACGAAAAAGATGATTATATTTATACCACGAAAAGTGGAATTAAGATAGAAAATTCAACATCCTTCAATTATTTTCATCGGTCACAAGACTTTGATGGAGAATTTTGTATCGAGATGATAATAGGTTTATGTAGTTATTGTGGACTGAGAATATCAGCAGTAAATGCAGTAGGAAAAGTTATAATGATCCAAAAAGTTTCCCCTGATCAAGCCATTCATAATCTGCCCATGTGGAAGAAAGTTAAATTCCATATACAAAATACTCACGATATTGTATATCCTATCAAACTTGAAATGGAAACATTTTCGATAATCTCAGAAAAAAATCTAATAGGACATTGGGCTATCAATAAAGAAATAACCAGATGTTATCCAAAAGGTTTACTCATATGTTATTTAACATACTTTATTTCTATGTATAAACATTAGTTCATTTTTCTGTTAATTATTATAGATGCACTTAAAAAAATATTCTTCCATGGATCTACAAATTTAAAGGATAAAATTTTTCCGATTGGATGTCAAAGACTTTCTTACAACGCTACACGCGTGGAGATTTTAAATTTGCGTGCTCCTCTACAATCTATGCCAATAGGTTCAATTGTAACACTCAATACTAATAGAAAAAATTGCTAAAAATATATTTTGAAATTTTCTATAAATATCTAATTTTTTTTTTAATCTTTAGATGATAATGTTGAAAATTGCTCCTCGAAAATGATAGGACCATACTGTGCAACTAATTGCTATGATTATTTTGGAAAAGAATGTGATACCTTAATGAGATGCACAAAAAATCATTGTACTTGTAATAACTATTACCCAGACTGTCAAAAGGGTTAGTATTGATAACAAAAATATTAAAACGATTTTTGATTATCATTGAAATTCTCTAAAGACAATTTTTTACAGGCTCAAGAATTTATCCTCCTTCTATCGCTAAAATTACAACAACAAGTGCTCATGCATTTTTCCAGGCAACCGATGAATATGTGAAAAATAGTGTTTCAATTGGATTCGAACTTAAAGTATAAATAAACTTAATGATAGAAATATCATTTATTTATTCGAAATGATTAAAAACATGTTAATTTTGCAGGACGATAAAAAAACAAAAAGATATGCAGGAAGATTAGGTAAAAGTAACATTTCTAATGACAAATATTATCATACTACTTTCACTAATTTGAGACCTGGAACTAAGTATTCTGTTAGAATGTACATTAGTTATAAACTTGGTAACACAACTAAAACAATCGTGGGAGATACTGCTACTTTTAAAACTATGCCCATGAGTAAGTTTTAAAAACAATTAAAGTACAACATCAATGATCTAAATACAATTTCATATCAAATTGCATCAGCTCTAGGCCTACCATCGCTTGTTACTATGGTCCAAGAAGGTAAAGGGAGAACTATTTTAAGTTGGAAACCTCCTTCTTTTGAAGGAAACAAGATAATAGCATTTTTAATTTCTGAAGAAATAATTGCAACTAAATTAGAAGTAAAACCAAATCTTAAAGAAAAAAAAGTTATCGAAATTCCGTTTTCTGAATCTATCTCTGAATACGAGATACTTTTAAATCTGCTTCCATCTACACATTATAGAATATCTATTCAAGCAAAAGGTGAAAAAGGTGAAGGAAACTCATCAACAATAGAAATCAAATCTCAATCAGCATTGGCTTTTAAATATGAACCATCAGCAACTGTAGATGATAAAAATCGTCAAATAAATGTTATTATACCTCCAGTACTTAATAATACAGAAAATAGTATGCTTTATATTATCGTGAAAGGATCACCAATTTGTAAACAAGGTGGATCGTTGAGTTCAAACTTAAGAAAAATAATTGATCTGGAAGATAATGAAGTTTCATGGATGGCTGCCACTTTTTCGGTAAGATTAACAAAAATTCATGCTTATAAATAGTCAATTGTTGTTTGGATGAACTTTTTTTCCCCTCAGACATCTAAAACCGCAGATAAACTGTTTATCGTTGGAGATGAACTTATTTATAATGATGTAATAGCAAATTGTCCACTTCATGCAGGTAGTTCGTATGTAATATATATTTTGGTACGTGAAAAAGGAAGTCTAAATGAAGTACAAGAATTTCCAGCACTTCTTTGGACATCTTCAAAACTTTATATTAGTTCTAATGATCAACACTGGAAGTATTGGGCAATTCCTTTAGTTTTGGTTATTATAATATTATGTGGGATTGCTTATCGTTATTTAAAAATATAAATTATTATTCAATGTTTTAATAAATATTTATGAATAAAAGATAAATTGTGTATTTAATCACATAGAAGAATTGTTAATTATTTCAATTTGAAAGAATCTATGTTAAGGAAGTATTGATTTTATATAAAATGAAATATATTGTTAAAATAAATTTAAACTTTTCTCTTGATAACTACAAAAATTTAATCTTTTTTATTTTCATGAAAATTATATAAATATTATATATTTTTCATAGTTTCACCGTATTTTCTTATCAATGATTCACATAATCTGCGGCAGGAAGACCAATTCCTCTAACACCACTATCGTTTTTTACATCCCAAGATTCAGTTAGTTTTTAAACTCTTGAATGTTTTACAACATAAAGTCTTTTAAAGTTATAAAAATTTATTAGAATGAACTTGGGTTGTTTTATGATTATCAATTTATTCATCCAATTAGTATCAAGCAGTCACTTGACTGTTTTCCGAAATGAACCAAAGTATTTAGACTACACTCGACAAATGTCTCGACAATTGCTATGTGTCAGTGACAGACCGAAAGACGCAATTGTTTGGAATACTAATTTGTATTGGATCGATGAAAATCTCAAATATTCAGATAGAAGAGAATTGACAGGTGATTAGTTCATTCAATATTATTACTGTTGATAATAAATTCAAAAATTTTTATTGATATAAGTTTCAAAACCGGTATTTATTTTTTTGAAATAGATTCAAAGCTTTCAAGATTCACAGCTAATTACGAACAACAACTGAGAATCGATGTGGATAAAATGGGTTTTGATTTATGGGGTCAAGAAGGTGGTAATTGGAGCATTGTGGATTCTTGTGATGTTCCCATGGGTCCAGTTTATGACAGTCGTTGGGAACGTAAGTATTATATTATATTGGACACATTTTCTTTTTTTTTTTTACTTAAAACATTGTTTTATCCATTCTGTGATTTCGAATTGTATTGAAAATAATTCTTAAAAAATTCAAGATTTCACAGATTTTGAAAGTAGAACCTTCAAGCCCATAAAAATAATAAAAAATGGAATCCCTACTACTCTTAAATTTGGAGCAACTGGTAGTTTAGCGATTTCTATCAGAGGACGAAAGAATGCTCACATACTAATATGTGAGTCAGAAAAATTTGAGAGCGATTTTTGTTACTGGATAATAATTGGTGGTTGGGAGGATACAATTTCTGGAATGAGAAAATGTGAAAATGGTGTACCATGGGAAATTCCACCTAACAATTCTCCTTGTCGTATCTTACAAAATGACTATCGAAAAGTAAATAAATTGTTATTCTCTAAAGAATAAAAATTTCAATTTTTGTTTTCAATACTTTATTAGAAAAAAGTATCGAAAATAACTACTCATAACGGAAGAAAAACTTTTTTTGCAGATGTTACTAGGTTTTAATGAATGGAAAACATTTGTACTGACATGGGAAGAAGAAACTCGCAAAATACAATTATTTAATCCAGATAAAAAGATTTTACATTATAGTGACCACGATAAAATACAACTTGAGCAAACTTCAAATAACTCATACTACATTTTCTACAGAAATCCAACCGACGAAATGCTGTTTCGCTATCATGACTGTAAGAATTGTTTTCTATGTTCTAAAAATTAAATTTATCAATCATATAAATTTTATATTTTTTGTTAATGAAAACTAGATAACTATACTCTGACAACAGACCGTGGTGCAATTCTTCGAAGTTCACCACTGATATTAGGAAGTTCTCCAGATATATGTATCGACATGATGGTAGGTTTATGTCATCATTGCAATTTAATTGTAAGTATCATAGATGGATCAGGAAAAAGACGAGTGACAAAAATAATCAAACGATTATCAAAATATGATAACATTGAACATAGTTTACCTATGTGGCAACATGAAAGAATCCAAACAAAGAATATTTCTGATTATCCTACTCCTATCACCCTGGAATTGGTAGCATCTGTAATTTCAGAAGAAGCTGATACAATGAACGATCACTGGGCAATAACAAACTTCGAAAATTGTTTACCAGAAGGTATTCAAATATTTTACCCATCTTGATAAATTTCTAGATCTCCATAAATTACTTCAGTTTATCAATTGTTTTAGGCATTGTCAAGTCAGTGAAAATGACGGCAACCCAAGATTATGCATCGGGTGACCTTTGGCCATCTGTTAGCTGTCAAAGACTGTCATATGAAGAGCCAAAATCAGAAGTTCTTGAAGCTATTAATGTGCTTCCTACCAGTTCAAATAACTTTGAGATTTGTAAAAATCTCAATTTTGGACCAAATTGTGAAATGAAGTGCAGCTCTTTTTCTGAGCTTGACTGCTATGGTGTAGAAATATGTACTAAGCTTGGTTGCTCATGTGCACAAGGATATACAGGCCGTAATTGTAATACTCGTAAGTATTTACTTATGTTTATAATTAATATTCCATTATTGAATGAATATTTGTTGTTTAGAATGCTCACAGGGATCATATGGTTTTGGATGTTCAAAAAAATGCAGCAATTGTAGTCGTGATAGCTGTGAAAGATACTCTGGTAAATGTCTCTTAGGTTGCAAAATTTCTCAACGATTTCATATACCGCCTTATTGTGAGCAAGGTAATTATTTTCATATTACTCATTGTCTGAGCCATTTATGTTTAATATTGAATATTTAATTCTAATAATTTATTTTTACTTTCAGTCATTGAACCTCCACCAATGCCATTCATCGATGAAATAAAAGATACAAGTGCTCGAGTATTTTTATATGAAGAAGAAAATTATAAACTCGTCGATGCTACATTTCAATTTGAAGCCGAGGTACAATTAAAGTTTTTATCATTTATAGTAAAATTATTAAAAAATTAAAAAATCTTTTTTAGACAGATCATGGAAGTATTCCAAAAGAAAATGCTCATACTGCAATAAATATCATCAATAGTACTGAAAGAAATACTTATTTTGCTATTTTCAATAATTTGTTACCTGGAACAAAATATGAGGTAAAAGTTCTAATGCACATTCAGTTCGAGAATAATAAATACCGACAACTTGTAGGAAGTCCTGCTAGTTTTATAACGCTATGCAATTGTAAGTCAAAATGATTCCAAGCAAATAAAAAGGGTTGATGGTAAATTGATTTTTATCATATTTACAGGGAGTAAGCGATTTGAAATAACACCAGACGAACGAAGTTTATTAATCGAAAAAAAATCTGAAGAAGTATTAACGATATTTATATTTTTGATTGGTTTATTTGAATTTTTTCTTCAGAAAAAAATTTATTTTTATAGGAAAATTATCCGTGTCCGGATTCTTGGTATTCAATTGACTTATCAATAATATCACCAACGACCAATGAGTCACGTCCAGTTAATATGAACGACACTGTAATTAAATTCCCAATCACTTTATCACATCTACATCCATTGACAGAATACCAAGTATGTATAAACGGTAGTGATAATGAGTTTCGAGATTGTCAAATATTATCCACTCTCGAAGCAGGTAATATTTTAAATACAATAGTAGTACCTAGTAATAATAAATTCGAAAAAAAAATTCAAAAAGCAAATTTATTTGTTCTTTTTTAGCACCACCGCCCGTAGCAAATTTACACGAAAAATCTGTCACTGCAACTGAAGCTGAAATTATGTGGAATTCCCCAGAACCATCAAATGGCGTTATACTAGGTTACAACCTGACTATCAAAGTTTTATATTACATCGGTTGCAAAAGTAAACAGATGACTCCAGAAAATTTGAAAATTTCAAAAATGTATTCAAACATTGCTCCTACTACTGAAGTAATATACGAGTTAAAGAACTTAGTACCTTATGTCTTCTATGAAGTTTCAGTGTCAGCATATAATTCAAGAGTAGGAAATAAAAATAGCTTTATCTTTAGCACTAAACCGCGAGGTAAAAGTTTTCTTTTTAGCTATTTCTATTATTTAAAATAATCATAAATTTAACTGGAAATTATTTTTCTAGATATACCTACTGAAGTATTTGCCAATATAAAATTCTCACATAATCAAATTACTTGGGACAATCCAGTTGATTGCTGGACAATTACTGGTCCAATTAATGATTCAAGAGTTGTTATAACTGGAGTAAGTGAAAATGTAAAAAACTTTTACTACTCATATGACACCAAATCGCATTTTGTAAATTTGAATTTATTAAAACCACAACAAATTAATGGAAATGAAAAATATCGAGCTGAAATTTATGTACTTCGTGGACCTGATAGACTTATAAATATTACTGCTCATATTGATTCTCTTTTTACCACTGATCCAAGTCGTAAGTATCATTTTTACTCAATGTTTTTCATAACAATGTTACAGAATTTTTTATTGATGATCCTTATTTATTTACGAAGCTCCACCTAAAGTTCAAAACCTCGAAATAGTAGAAATAGATGAATCGAATACCACCTTACGATGGCAACAACCTCCATCACCAATGAATGGCGAATTAGATTATTATAGCATCAGATTTTTAGGAAGAAATGAAAGATTGCTTAATGAAATAAAAGTATATCTTAACGAAACATGTTACCTTTGGAAGAATTCATTTTGTAAAACTGTCTCACATCCAACTAAAACAATCAAACAATTCATAGAAGTAAATATGAACTTTTATATCATCAATCAAGTTGCCTCAAAAATAAAGAAATAAATTTTTATATCTATAATGACAGGTAAGAGCTCACAATAAAGGAGTCAATAATCCAGGTGAATCATTTAAGATTGTTGACAATCGTGAAGAACAAAGTAAGATTAAAAATTTATTGAAGTAATGAAAACCTTTCCAACGTTTAATTTTTTTGTACGACAACATTAAACTTGTTCAACATTTGTTGTTCCTAGCTCCAGAAAAACCTGAAATCATATCAGTAACAGAAATAAATAAAGGAGTGGTACATGTAAAATGGCAACACCCATCCATCACTGGTGGACCGATAAAACAATTTGTAGTCATCCCACAGATAATTGACACCGACCTGAAGAATTATCCATATTCTAAAAATTCCAAAACCAAAATAGTTCCAATTTATAAATATGAGCCTGAATATTCTACTTACTTATACCTACAACCATCGACACGCTATACCATATTAATTCATGGAGAAACAGCAAAACAAAGTGGAAAATCATCACGAGAAACAATTGAAACCGCTTGTGCTCTGGACTTTCAGTATAAACCACATCCTGTTCCGGATAATGACACTTCCTTAATCAATATTGTCATTCCACCAATAGTAAATAACACAAAAGACAGCAAACTTCATATCATTGTTAAGGGTCCTTCTATTTGTAAACAAGGAGGAACATTGAGTGAACAAATGGCAAAAGATATTGAAGTTGATTATCATGAAGTAGCTTGGCGTGTGGCTACTTTCCCAGTAAGTTCATTATTTTTAAATATTCATTGAAATAAATTTCAACCCATTAATATTAATCATTTTTGAAGGCATATAAAACAGAAAACCTGTCATTCACAATTGGAGATGATCATATTTATGATGGTGTATCAAATTGTCCTCTGAATGTGGGTAGTATTTACGTTATTGTTATCTTAGTACATGACAAAACACACTCATATAAAGCAGCTTTACCACTCATTTGGAAATCTGAACCAATTCAAATTGGACTTATTCCCAAGATACATCATGAATCATGGGCTATACCGGTTGTTTTGATTGTTTTAATTATTGGTGGAACTATGTACTACTGTTTACTTAAAAGAAGGTATGTTTCATAAACCAATCGAATCAAATATTTATTCGAAATCTGAGATACAATTAATTGAGTGTGTTTAATTGATATCTAATTTTCAGGAATAAAGAGTATTTTGATAAGACACAAAGTGATGAAATGACTGAACCTATTCCAATTTACCCTATTGTCCCTGAAAAGAAGAAGATTAAATCCGAACATGTAAATGGAGCAGAAGATATTTCTAATATGGTTGATATCCGAGAATCAATTTCAATTACTCCATCAAATTCTACAGAACGTTTGAATCGAACTATTGCTACTGAATCGATATATGAGAATTTGAAAGGTAACTCATCGATTAGAATTAATGAATTTCACGATTACGTCAAACAGGCAATCGCTACTGGAAAATTGGATCTACAGTATGAGGTGCATTTATTAATAATCTCAATATTTAAGTTAATTTTAATAAAAAAAATATTATAATTGTAATTAATACTTTTCTGGTTTGAAAATATCAGATTCTTCGAAGAGGTCAAACAAAACCCTGGAAGTATGGAACAATGCCTCAAAATAAATCAAAAAATAGATATGGAAATTTAATTGCATGTGAGTAAATATTTTCCTTTGTATGATATTCACTATACTATATATAATAATAAAGTAAAAATTATTAATTGTTAGATGATGAAACACGTGTAATATTAGAAAAGCTACCCGATGATCCTTACTCTGATTATATCAATGCTAATTATATAAAGGTAACTAAAATTAGATTTATTTTCTCAAACTAAAAAATTATTTAACTTCATTAAATATTTATAATTAGGGCTATAATAATGAGAAAGCTTACATTGCTACCCAAGGACCAAAACCAAATACTTTGATAGATTTTTGGCGAATGATATGGCAAGAAGAGGTTCTCGTGATATGTATGCTAGCTAATATAATCGAAGGTGGCAAGGTATTACTCTTTCGATTCAATTATATACTAACTGATATTGAATTACTTATCAATCTTTCATCAATTTATTAGATAAAATGTGAACAATATTGGCCAGAGATTGGAAAAGAAATGAAATATGGAAAAATTACTGTGGGTAACATCAGTCACACAGTGTTTGCGGATTATTCTTTTCGAACTTTTCATGTAACTTTTGGACATAAAAGTCGAAAGGTGAATAAAAAAAAGTTTAATTATTTATTTTAAGAAATATACATTTTATCAAAAAAAATATTTTAGATACGTCAACTTCATTTTACGGCCTGGCCAGATCATGGAGTTCCCTTATATACTCAATCAGTGGTATCCTATCTAAAAAAACTACTTGCAACTCCAACAGGAAATGGACCAATATTAGTCCATTGTAGTGCTGGAGTTGGCAGAACCGGAACAATCATTGTATGTGATATATGTTTACGTCGTGCTGCTGGTGAAGGAGTGAGTATTGTTATATTTAATAAATAATATTTATAAATAGAACGATATTTACCAAAAGCTAAAACATTTTAGAAATTAAAAAACAATTAATCACAATAGGTCATTGATGTCTTTGGAGAAACAGAAATGATGAGGAACCAACGAGCAAACATGGTGGACAATAAACAACAATATCTACTTGCACACTTAGCATTAGTAGAATGTCTTTTAGCCTTACCAACATCAATTCCATGTAATGATAATCTACCATCAAACATTCAAGAATTCAAAAATCAACTTATATTACAACAACAAAGACTTGAGGAATCTACCTGGCAAGATCAAGCTCTTCAACCATTAGCAGTTTCTCCAAAATTGTCCAAGGCAAATCTTGCTAAAAACCGATTTCCTGAATTAGCACCTCTTTCTTCAAGAATATACATATCAAGATATCCGACTACAGAAGATGATAGTAATTATATTACAGGGGTTCATGTTGATAGTGCAAGAAAAAAGAATAATTATATTGCTTCTCAACTACCATTACCTAATACTGTGGGTGACTTCTGGAGAATGGTTGTTGAATTAAAAGTAGAACTTATTATTTTACTTCAACCAGTTGATTTCAATGATGAGGTAAGAATGTAATTAAAATAATTCATAACATTCAATATATATAAATAATCTTATTCCAGACTTGTGGCAAATTCATCCCAAAGCCTGATGAAGAAATGAAACCTGTACCATTTATAACTTTAAAAGGAAGAAGTATAGCAGATTCAGAAATTTATATTCAACAAAGAATAATTTTAGCTAATAGTTTGGAGGTAAGCTGCTTTGTACACATACGTACACAAATTTATATTTACATCATTAAATTAATGATGCTTATAGAAAACAGCATTCAATTTGCAAATATTATTTTATTTTCAGAAATGTGGTGATGAAAGAACTATCACTATCCTAACTTGTAAAGACTGGAAACCAGGGAGAAATAAATCACCACCCAAGCCTGCTATTTTAGTAGATTTATGGCAAAGTGCTGAAAGAATTTCAAGAAGTGAAGAACCTACGCTGGTTCTTTGCTAGTAAGATTAATTAAATATTGCTTTTATAATTCGAACGAAAAAATTGTTATTTTCAATTAATTTATTCATTTCTAAATATTTTATTTATTTTTTCAGTGATGGTGTAACTGGCTGTGGTCTCTATTTAGCTCTAAGTTTTCTTTTAGAAAGAATGGGATTAGAACGCGAATGTGATGTTTGTTTAGCAATACGAGCAATAAGAAGATCTAGATCTGATTTTTGTAAATCTGTTGTACGTATAGTATTCAATAAAGTAATTTTTTTAATCAAACTAAATAATTTAATGAACTAAAACAATTATTTTTGTAGGAACAATTTGCATACCTGTATGATGCTGCGGCAGTGTATTCTGATTATTTTGAAACATACGCAAATTTTACTTAAGTAATTAATTATTAAAAAATTCCTATTTATCATTTATACTTATTAAAATAAAACTGTATAAACACTTCATTGTAACAATAAAGCTCTAATATATATTTCAAAATGAACGGTCGTTTAAAATTTTATCATGTGGAAATTTTTAGAATTGTAATTATTTGATATTCAAATTAAAAATTTCAATAATTATAACTCACCGAGCAGATAATAACACTGTTTTGCTCCAATTTTTTAGAACGTAGATGTTTACATCTATTTAATCCTTCGGTAAATACTTCACACATAAATAAAAAACGTTTATGATTCTCCATTGAATAACATACATTTAACTGAATAATTTTTCCACCAATTTACTCACTGACTCGATTATTCACAATAATTAACACTTTCAACATATTTTAGAGACATACAATGTAATATTTCAAACGATTTGCACAGAACACATTCGTCGTCCCATGATCGCCCAAATCGTACTGCTCATGTCAAGCCAGTTTACCCGCGCAAGCAGCACTTCCAGGAAAAGCTTGGACAACTTTAGAATATTAAATCAGAACATAATGTTAGAATGTGCATGATTAATCAAAATTTTAATTTATTTGAGGATAATTATTAATATTTAAAGGTATTATTAATTAAAATTAGTAAAAAAATGCTTCATTCTGTAATGACGCGTTAATTTATAAATGTATTTTTTATGGAATAAAAATTTAATAATTATTATTTATTGAATCGTTAAGTATTTTATGATTTATAATGTTATATTTTTTTTGTGAATAAGAATTAAATATTATATAATTATTTTATTTTTTATTACGCTTTTTAAAATAATAGATCATTCGATTTTGATAACACTAGTTTTTTACTCCGAAAAAAAACTAGAAAAAACCAAGAGACATTGAACTGGAAAATGTAATCATTGACTATCAGTTCTATATACATGTTATATTTAAATTTTCAGAAGACTTCAATAAATACCTTACATTTTATTACAGTAGAAATATAATAAAATACTTTTTTACGCGTAATATTATTATTATTATTATTATTATTATTAATTACTTGTCTAGAAGTTACCAACAATAGATAATTGAATTAGTTTGTTGGTAAAGTAAATTTCTTAGGGTAACCAAAAAAACATGACACGTTTTTGGGTCATTTAGGGATTTTGAAACATTAATAGGAACTTTTATTTTTGACTGCTTTTTTGCTAGACCTGTTAAAAATTTTTCTAACTCTTTAAGCACCCAGCACGTGCTGTTGAAACTATAAACATGTCAGACAATAATTTAATATCTTTTGATGATGCCAAAGAACAATTTGATAACTTAATGAAATCATTGACGAAATCAGTTCGCCAAAAATTATGTTCATACGCCATACAAAAATGGATGTCAACAGTAGAGGATGAAACAGGTTCGTTAAACAATCATTCATTCAATCAAAATGACAATGATAACAATGATAGTGATGATGACATTCTTGACGATCCAATGAATATTTTAAATTCTATCATTGCGGAAATCCGACCTAAAGTACCGATAAGTGGAATTCTTCCATCAGAAACTTTATTATTACCGAAGAAAGGAGAGGTTTGTGTAAAGAAAATATTTATAAACGTTTTAATGATAATTTCGGTATACATAAAGATAAAATTAATTATGGCAGAACTCCACAGATCCAAAGAGTGCAGATTATGTCGATGCTTTTCTTTATAGTGATGATGAGTTAGATGATCTTGAAGAAAAAGGGATAGCACCAACCCATTACTGTCAAGATTGTAATTCAAAAAATATCAAATCAATTTGTAAGAGTCTGAATAATTTGATTAATTAATTAAATATATTAATTTACTAATTAAATCATTTCTTTTCTTGCAGCAACGTTTACTCATTCATTAAGTAAAGATGATTTGTATTATATATTTGATACACTCCTTCCAGTTCTTCCTGGAAAAATAATCTTAGATGTTGGATCACGACTTGGTGCAGTTTTATACGGTGTAAGTATATTTAGAAATGAAAGAAAATTGATTGGATTATTTTTAACTTATAATATTTTTAACGATTAATTTAGGCTTACGTTTTCACTGACGCAGCAAAAATAATTGGTGTTGAAATGAACAGTGAGTTTTGCCATCTTCAAAATGAAATAATCAAAAAATTTAAAATGGAAAAACGTATTAAAGTAATTCATAAACGAATCGAAGATTGTATTGACATTGTGGAGACTTCAGATGTTGTGATATTGAATAACGTGTTTGAGTTTTTTTTACCAGAAAGTGAACAAGCAAAGGTTTGGAATTTTTTGAGACAACATATTAAAAAAGGAGCATTTATAGTAACTAAACCTCCTATCGATGTTACGTTAAAAAATTTTGATAGTGAAGTAAATATAAATATTGATAATTGGGTCGAAGTGGTAGATGCAAATGAATTGAATGAGATCACTTGCTATAAAGTATTATGAACATTATAACCATTTCATTCATCTATTTTTATTTTTCTTTTATTATCGCTATTTTATTTTTATTCGTTTTTTCCACTTATTCAATTAGCGACAAGGTCTTGAATGCTATAGTGCCGTTATAACTTTGACATATTGTAATCTCCTGTAAAGTCAATAAAAACGCGGAAGTCGCATAATGAGAGAAACTATTATTTTAATTAGCAGTACTGGGGAATGCATGGAAGTTATTTGCAGTATGTAAATAGTCTAGTAACTACTTTTCATGGCATCTTCATCAGTACATTAGTTAAACGTCGATCCCCTTCTCTATAATAACGAGTAGGAGAAGCAACTGCCAATGTGGTCAAGTTCAAATCTCAGGTTCAGTCGGCCATTGGCTATAGAGCTTTGCTAACAAGTATTTTTTTTATTTAATTAACATTAATATATAAAAATATTAATGCTTTATATGTTTAACATTTAATTGCTGAAGTTAATGAAAGTAAGAAAGTATTAAATACTACACTAGTGATGATTGCATAAGAGGATAAATAATCCATTTTGCATAAAATAACAACCAATGTAGGTAAGATGTTTTCTATAGAGTTAATGCTACCATTATATTGAATGTCTCGGTTATTAGCGGTAATTTTTTTTAAATATTCATAATCGGTTCAGTAAGTAAAACAATTAGACCAACTAACGGGTTATTTTTATAATGTGAAATAACGTACTATTCATTTCTCCGTCCTGTAGTTAATTACATAAAGTTATAGAAGAAAACAGAAATATGTGATAAGTCTAATCAGTTATCTGGAACATATATACGAAAGCCTTTAAGCCTTGAAATCGCCATTGACCCAATTCCATTTTAATGCCAACCTTCATGATACATTTATCTAGGCCTAGCTTCTTTTTGCCATAAGCGAATCCAAAATTTCACCTGTTTTACAGCTAATAACTATTCATTTTGCATAATCTATCATAGATCAATGAAATATCACTATAATAAATCTAGCCAGAGCTCATACAATTATATTCCAATAGTGGTTAATCAATCTTTTCTTGATAATTATTATTATGGAACATAAGATGTGTATTAAAAAGCAATAATCATTAATTAAACTTACTCAGTGAATGCACTTAAATGCATTCTACGCTCAAGTTAGCTGTCAAGACTATTAATTGATCAAAAAGGAAAAGATTGAAGTCTTATAATCTATGCTGTGCAGATAAAGTTCGACCACATTTGTTGTTAAGTATGCGGATGTCATACCCTTTACGTATTTACAAGATTACACAATATTATGGGGAAAACAAATAAGCCATTGCGAAGACATACAAGGAACCTTATGCAATACTCTTTCATGACAAGTAAATAAAAAATAACATCCTAAGAGAGTACTTGCGTGGGTGAGGGTTTTTTCAGTCTATCAAGGTATTCACATACGTTAATTATAATGCTATAAATGCATTAAAAATAGAGTAACAAATTAAAAAGTCATCTAATTAAGCTAAACAATAAAAATTATTAATCCTCGGAATAAAATTGATATATCTGGTGATTATTCTGACGTCTGATATTTTCTCAGTTGAGTCTTATTATTTCTACTGTGTTGTTTTTTATTTCATTTATTACAAACTGTTGTTTATTAATTGATGAGGATAAAAATATCCATATTAAAATTTTTATTTTAATTATTTTCTATAAGAAGCGAACAAGGTTGCTCATAACAGAGCCCAGGTGTTAAAAATATTTACAAAAAATTATTAATACCCACAAATGCTCTGTGGATGTATCATCATATGTGTCAATAGTAATTAATATTGTGCGGTTGAAGGTATATGACATAAGTAAGACTCTTGGGAATATGTTTTTTTTACTGAGCTTTGTTAAACGCATTTACAGCAGTTGATAGACCACGACTTGTACTAGTGAGTTACTTATTTTCTTGATACAAAGAGCATGTGTTGAGTTGGTCCTATTGGCGCCCTGAATGGTGATAAAATATCAGGATTCGTGCTCTTCAGGAGTAATAGCAAGAAAGATAGACGTGATGAGCTCAAGTGGTCATCGGAGCACTCGGTAGTTGACAAGATAATGGAGTGATTGTATGACTGTGTTTGGAGCTAAACAAGGAGAAAAGAATAAACGATAGCGGCCAATGGCTGCTCCAACGACATCATTCAATCAAAACTTTCTTGTTTCTTCTCATGTTCTCTGACGCACGTGTGACGTCAATGAAGTAGGTAAGAAGTCGAGCACACTGATGGTGATGTGTCTCTCTTTACTTGAGACTCTTCTCGCCTGTTACTTTATTATATACATAGGTATATATGTTTAACGTACACTCAACTTGGATAGAATTACCATTCCGGTGGTTTTTTAGTTCTCATATTTCGCCATATCATTTTTATCCAGTCAGTTTCTCTTTTATTTGATTATAAATGCCAGAAAAAGATATAAAATTTGGGTTTCGTTGACTTCTAGTCCTCATTAAATCCCTATTGGATTTAATTTGCAGTTTTGTTTGATAATATTTTGATGATAGACTTTCTTCATTTAGCTGACAGAATATTGCAATATATTTTTTTTGATGATTTACTGGATCTTTTACTAATGATAAAGTAATGAATTTATAAATGTTTTTTTATCAGTGGAAGTTGATAGAATTACTATCATTGCGATATTTCAGTCTGCATATCTTGTATCATTTTTATCTCGTCATTCGTGTTTTTTATTTTCTAAAATCCTAAAATAGTCATTTATTAGGGTTTTGGTTAATTTTATGCTGAATTTTAAATCTTCCTGTTGAATTAATTTCTCAAATGATCAAATATATATTTTTATTTTATTTATTTTAATCATTAAAAACATTTTAGCATAAATATGGACTGAAAGAGATTTCATAAAATTTTTTTAATTTTCTAGAAGCGAAAAAATTGTTGTTTCAAAATTTTATTTTCATGTAATGCTCTATGAAATTGGAGTAAAGTTTTTGGAGTTTAAAATTATCAAAGAATATTTCAAAAGTATTTTCATTAAAAAAAACGTGTAGAATTTAAAAGAGCAAAACGAAAACATTCGATGTTAAAATTCGAATAATAAATTATAAGAGTGAACTTCTCTCCATGTTTTTAACATTAGGCGATAAGAATTCTTGACTTTTGCTATCGGTCGTATTATATTATATGCTTCATCCAGAAGATTAAATAAAACTTTCGATATTTAGTGTTTATTGCTCTTCTATCAATCATAAAAATAGAAGAATTCCCCCAATACCATTCCAACATGTCACATGCTTATCAAGAATCTAAATCATTCTAAGGAATTTGTTCAAATATTATCATTAGGCTGTTTCCTAAATCTTGACGTATGTAAAGTTTGCTTTTTATGAAATACAATCCCTATTTAGATGTATTTCCAACATGAATCAGTGAAATCACAATTTCTCTGAATATTAAAGAATGTTTTATCTAATGAAGTTGACAAACTTTCTTTTTAAAGAAATTTATACTTATCAATATGATACATAAATTCTTAGCAAGTTATGACGCTTATAAAATCATTGAGTGATATTTTTTTGTTCATTTAAATTTAAATGCCGATTATTATGAACATCTAAGTAAACTTATTGAAATTTATCAGTTTATTAAGCCAATTCATATTCATCCTCAATTATTTCGAAATAAAGTCTGTATGATTTAAGTGTCATCAATAGCTCACATAATTAAAGGCAAACATGAACAGATACTTATAATATTATCTAACAATAAGAGGAAATAAAAAAAATCCATAATTAACTAAATTTTTTAACGAGAATTTTCTTGACAATTATAAAATATTGTAGTTTAATTAAATTTAATTAAAAATAATGACATAATGTTCAATAATAAAATTTTTTCAAGTTTATCTATAGAAGTATTAATTGACGGGACAAAAAACAAAGCTTTTTATAATTACTTAGAAATTAATTAGCGGTACATTTAATCTCTGACCGCATTATTTTTTATGTCTTCTAAATGTATGACGTCATTTGTAGAAATATCATGACTAATTGTTCTTTACATGAAACAATAATTGAACTTAATACTCATTTTTTTATTATATTTGCCTTTGTATGTTTCAGGTAGAAGATATAATGTTAATCAAAGTACTGGATATATAAAAAAAATGACTCAGCGGCGTTATTTATTGATCATAAAACTATAGAAAATAAAAAAACCAAGTTTGATAAAGATTATTCATTAGTTATCGAAGACCTAAATCATCCAAATGGATTTGTTGAAACGTTTTATCATTGTGTTTAGAAAAGTGATTCCTGAGAATGAGAAGGCGCACAAAGATTTGTAGGTCACAAAGACTGTAAATAGAGAGGTATAATCATCAGAACAGTTATATTATTGAAAAAGAAGCCAATACACCCTGGAGACATAGAAACGTCAAGTACCGCACAGTGTATGTTAAAGAAAGAGTAGAAATTGTTGAGTATAGCAGGGGAGAGAGGCATAAAGCCCGTACGGCACTCGACGACGCCGCTTGCAATGGCTGCCACAGCCGGCAACGATGTTCACATCGTAACCTCGGCCCGTAAAGACAGCATGTGCTTATTTCAAACACATCAGTCAGTGCAACAAGACCATAGACTGCATTTAGAACACCGCGGAGTGCAGTGATTTAGTAATATTCCATCCGTCCATACACAATTAATTTATTTGCAAGAGGCTTGTCAGGATAAATTAATTAATAAAAACGCGAGTGTACTTGAGAAATGTGAAATATTAGCAGTTAACTTGACCTCAGAAAGAATCTCTAGTAAAATGAAGTCTAAAACAACCTCAAAAACCCAGAATGACATTGGAGATCTTGATCCAAGTGAAGCTAATGAAAGGTACGATGAATTTAATGCAATAATGATGCCAGTATCGAGGACGCTTAACAAAAGTCCACAAAGTGATGAAGGTATTGAGCCGGATAGCGAGTCCGTTAAGGCAATTAATAGATCCTGGAGTCTAGATTCTTCTGCTAATGGCGATGATGAAGGTGTACGAAGTGGGTTATGGCAAAGGCGAAGGTCTAGATTTAAAGTTACTCGGTGCTGTAGCTCTGATAGTGCTGTAATCAGTGATGATGATCAAACAAAAGGTAATATTATAAAACAATTCGCAATAAATACATATTTTTTGTAATTTTATACTTGAGTCGTTAATTTGTCATTTGCTGTTCCAGGATGGGATAATTTAATACTCGGTGACAAGAGTGAGTGTGATTCGATAGAGGACAAGCCGAGATATTGGAGAACTCCTAGTGTTGTCGTTAGTGATTACTCAGATTACTCTTATCTTGAGGAAAAGTTTGAGAGATGTGATCTGGATATTGAAAAATATGATGGTACAAGTGGATCTCCTAGTCAAGCTAGCAGCTGTTCATGCTTAGATTGCGACGAAATACGAGACTTTCATGATCTTAGTTCTGTTGTTGAAAACCATCGTCTCCAAGTTTGTGGTCAGCGGCGTCATTCAGATTCTTGTTGTGCGTGTCTCTCATCAAATAATACTATCAATTCCGGGTAAATATAAATATAATATTTTCAATATTCTCTCTATTATATCGTAGATAATTTGTAAATACAAGTATATGGAAAGAGAATATTCTTTCTTACTAATTGTCATATTTGTTGACAGAATTCCCAACAACCAAAGCAGAAGAAATTCATGTCTGACTACATCGAGTTCATACTCGTTTAAACTAGACTCGCACGGATTAAAATGTTCGAAATTTGATGCTTCCGAAGAGACTAAGACTACCGTTGAACTCTTAGATATCCCGCCTATTCGAAAAATTTCCGATTGCTCGACTAATTCAAGCCTCAGTGGGGATGACTTTGAGGTCACGGAACTTCAACCGTTAAGAAGGCCACAGGTAAGGATGGATTTTATCTCCTATTAAATTACAACTTCCATAATTGTCTGCTTGTATTATAAAATTATTTCTTACTACCATATATCATTAAACAATTTGATATTTTCATTAATTACAGTAAGCATAATTTTTCATTAATATCATGACCTCATTTTTAGGTATAATTTTATCTAAGGTTTTTTTAATAATTGCTCATAATAAATGTATTGCAAAAAGTACAAGACATAACAGGTCGGTTATTATGCAAACAATGTAATGTGATAGTGAGGAAAAAATATTTCTCAAAGATTATTAAAAAATTTTCTTTCGTTAAACTTGATGGTTTTAAACGAATGTAGGTGATATTGTATTAAAATAATTAAAAATTTTTATTGCCTGATAATTGTTTATTGAATTGAAACATATATCATACATAAGTAAACTTGGTAAAGCTGACGACTCAATCTTCCGCTTTCTCTTTGCCTTATTTATTATACAAGAACTGCTAATGACAAAAATAACACACATAAAAAAGAGGAAATATAAAAAAAACAGTTGCTATATTTTTTTTGTAATCTAGATACCTACTTCATCACACAGAAGATATTAAACGATAGTTCAGATTACTGATGTAAATCCAGAATAATTCTTAATAGTTTTCATGTTGAAAATTTCCATCTGCAAGTTGTCAGGTAGTTTTATCACATTAAATTGCTTTAGGGCACTTGTATGAAAAGAATTAAAGGAGTAATCCAATATAGAACTTCTTACGTCATCATGTACGTTATCAGCAAGTAAATACATGGATAAAATGTGAGATAAAAATAGTAGAAATTCTCCTCTGTCATTTTTCGCGCTGATGCAAAATGATAAAATCGACTTGCTACGTTAGCGATTACATTTTTATACAAAAATAAGAAAGTAATGCTTTGAAAAAAGAAAAAAAAATTTTGGTAAATAAAATAGATCTTACAGTAACTGGAGACTAAGATAAAGAAACAGATGTTTAGAAAACGTGTGCTGCATTCAAAAAATTATCTCAACAAATCTTAAGCAAGTTTCATATAAGTAATAATGTCCAGCAGTTGAAACTAAGTAACCAGTTAGTTACTTGTGAGCATCGATTAAGTCCTTCTCCTGTGTGTTGTGCTCAAGACAGACAATCTCCCGTCAACGTTGAGTCGTGCCCCACGCCCACACCAGTCAGCTAAAAATGTTCTTACAAAAACAACCATAGTCTTGTTTAGTTGACTGAAGTAGCAACATCTGTGTGTTTGCAAACTTTATGTACTCATTCTTTAAGCTCAATATGTGACGTGAGCTGAAGATTAGCTGGAGTTAGATGAGGAAGTGAATCACGTGTAGGCGGAAGTGCAATCGAATGCATTTGTATTTATACAACTATTCTATTCTGTCCTCGATAATCATGATGATGTTGATGATATATTTCTCTTTGTGATGCTGCTCGTGCTCATTAAACTGAAAAGTCACATCCTCAGAACTCTCAAGTTAATTTATTTTCAAGTGTTGGAATAAAATTATTTTCGTATTATGGAATTCTAGATTTGTTGGATGAATAAAAAAAATCAAAATTAGAATTTACTGTGGCTGATATACATTTCTAGATTTGTTCAGCTATAAAAAATATTTAAAACAGTTAACTTTTAAGTACAGTAGTCACGTACCTGAGAAAAAAAACATTAAAAGTATGACGTGATTCTTTTCTTCAGGATGTAACACTTTGGTACTTGAAAACAACTTAAACGCCAGTAGAAGACAGTCATAAAGGAAATAAGGATAATTATCAACTGGATTCGTTAAATTTATTTGTTTTTCACAAGAATTTCAAATGATTTACGAGTCACAGTAATTATTCTAATTGATAATTGATTTAACGGAAGAACGTGAATCAGAAAATTATTTTCTTTTCTGAAATTAACGTGTTTACGGTTACTCTAAAATTATTCAGTTAATGGACTAATAAAAATATGAACATGAATACTGATAAGCCAGAAGATAAATCTTCAAAGTGTGCTAGAGGTACTCAATCAATAACTACACCAAGTTTGAATTTAATGGAACAATTGCTATTAGCAAAAATGGACAGATATAGTGTCACAGATAGTGATGTAGACGAATCTAAATCTGACTTTAAACTACCAAAAAAGAAACCAGTATTTCTAAGAATCAATTCGATGGATAGTCAAACAAGTGCTAGCACATTCAGTTCAGTTATATCTTCAGAATCTTCAAAAAATCGGTACTGCAAGTGTGATGATTGTTTACTTGGAATTGTCGACAAACATCAGCATGCTTCTCCATCAGTCGGTTATAAAAAGGTAAATTCATGATTATAATAGAAGGTTTTATGGCCTTGCTTTCGCTTATTTAGCAGCATTCAAATTATGACAATCAGTCTTATGAAATAAATATACAATGTAAAATCAGAGATCATATAAGATATACAGCTGATGCTTCATGGACAAAATATCTTGCGATCAGTTATATGTTTGCTTTAGAATTTTTTTCCTATAAAAAAATCAAATAAATTAATAAATAAATTCCAGTCAATGAGAAAGAAGGAGATTGACAATAATAGCCTTCGGGCTATGAGCTCTCTATCTATCCTGTGTCGGCTAATTTAGAGAAATGATTGACGGAATGAGTTATATATTATGTGGAATTCAATGTTGCTACCACTTATCAACTAGGATATTTAATAACTACATTTTCTCAAGATTGTTGTTTTATTACTTGTGGCTCGTATTGAATTACAACGTTGGTTAATTTTACGTCAATTAGTAATCAAGTTTTTTTTTTTAAGTTATAGCAAAAAAAAGTGTTCCTCTGATGTATCGATTATTGGTCATTATACTTCTACTTTTGACATCTAATTGCTATACATTTGCACAAAACATGACGCCTGTGAGCACAGTAATTTTTTAATCATTTGCTCAAACACTTTTTTACCACATTGGGCGCTGTAAATTCTCACGAATGATGCTTATCGCCTTTTGAATAAGTGCTGCTCCAAATAAACTCAAGACATTTAACCATCGTTCAAGAGATTACTTGAAAGATACCAGCTCTTGCACGACGTGATTCGCACCAAGTAATTGGTATCCGTCCATATGTGCACGTCGTTAAAACTCTTCAGAGTTCCCTGAGGTACTTTCGTACATGTACCTGTACCTTTGAAATACGTTCATTAAGACTTTTTTCATTCCACATATTTGTTATTGAATCTTTATTTGATCATTTCTATGAAGGCAAAAGAGGAAAAGTGAAACTCTGATATTCTTTTTCGGTATTTTATTTAAATTTATTTGATAAAAATGTTCTTTCTAAATTATTTAATAAAATAAAATGGTTATAGAAAAAATCTGAACGTAAATGGGGATAGAGAAAAATAAAACATTACTAAAAAAAAAATTCATTTAGATAATTTAATGTATTATTTTATTAACCTATCAAAATAATTATTTAGCCTTTATTTTATTATCTTATCTTTGTGTTTATTTAGGTTTAAACTTAATGAATATTCATTGAAAATTTTCCAATAAAATATTATTGTTTCATTGATACATAAATAAAATTTTGTAACAAATTTATTCGGTTCTTAACTTAGAATGGAGTTGGTGGTTAAAAAAACTCTTGTTCACGAACGAAAAATGATTTTAATCATGTAATTTGAATATTTAAAGTATTAAATTTAAATATTTTTTTAAAGATAATGCAAAAAATTCAATTTTAAAAAAAATAATTTATTCTCAAACTAAATTGACACTAATTTTAATTTTAAATAAAAATTATACATCACAAATTCTTAAAAAATTTATTGTCATGTTGACTAGATTTCATTTGAATTAAATTCATGATATGTATCGAAACACTTTAGTTACGATTTATTTCAACAAAGATCCATCATTCTGTTTTTATTCTAAGTGTTCATAATATAAGCACTTTTTCCTCAATAAAAATCATAATAACTCTTCATTATACATTTTACAAAAGATTAGGTAAGAAATAAAGAATAATGTTAGAACATCTACATCTTTGCTAAATTAACTTGTCGTAACTTGGCTCTACATCGACCATTCAAGACTATAATATTACGTAGACATCACGTATTGCTTTTATCGTTAACGCAATTGACTCATCTGGTCTCCATTGAACCTGGTGGTATACACTGAAAAACTATCAAAAGGAAACTTGAATGAACCATATCGGTAGAGTTGTATGACTAAATGATTTCTCCAATACTAATTCATGTCTCTTTCTCTTGATGAAATGCTGGACACTACTGTGCGAGGATTTTTATTTGGAAAGTATCAAGGCTTATTGGGTCAAAGGAGGACAACTAGTATAACTTTTTCAATAATTATTTCTCTTCTCTCTACTTCTTTTGACTTCAAGCTTTCCATAAATGAATAATATCCATCGTTTTTATAAAAAATGCACGAGTGTAAAAAACAGGTCGACAATTAATAATTCATGCAAATATATTTCACTTAATTAGCTTCATTTACTTGAGTTGCAATGACGCATTTCCATCCTACTCAACCGCATTAAGTTGACCATTAGCGATATAGAAACCAAAAGAATGGGAGAAAGTTGTAAAGATGATGGTTGTATGAATAATGGGATAAAACCCATATAATAAAAAAATTTCCAAAAGATAAGGAAAAATTTTTAAAAAATTTTAAAACTTTTGAATATACAAATGACGTCTTAGAAGGATAGATAATTTAGCTCTAGTAATAACCGAACCTTTCGTCATCATTAAACAGCTGTTCCTGATCTTAAAGACAGGAAATTCAACGACTACGTCATGAGTTAACTCATTAACGGCAAGTGACTTGGAATAGTCCAGTGACATCGAAGAATTCTCTTGGACTCTTTTTTACTGTCTTGTAGGTTGGTTTATTTAGACGTATTGCTTTTGCTAGCGTGATACTCTTTTACGTAATAGTATCATGTAAACTATATGTGTTGGACAACTGTGGCCAACGTCTATACACAGTTTTAAAAAGGCATACAACGATATAAGTAGCATTAAAGTAGCATATAATACAGTCAAGACAGGTCAAATTAAAAGTGGTACGACTGGCTTTTCACCACGTAGCAAAATTCAAACATATGTAGATAGCGATAAGTTTGAGATTGAAATTTGAACATCTTCGCATTAAGTACGTGGGTGGACGTCAATACTTACATGAATATATATGTTGAATCATTTCAATTGGTGAGAAGAAGGAGGAGTGAAATCCCCGCTTAATCAACTTGTTGGTGAGTTCACGAGGAGTGATGCAGTCAAGTTGTGCGGCGCGGAGAGTACACAATACTAATAACTTTTGATAGCAGCGTTGCCAGAGACTTCCGACAAAACACGTGGCTTATTAGTGAACATCAGTAGAAACAAGGTACCTACGTGATCAATCCAGTGTTTGTTTGTTACTCAAGCATGCAAGACACTTGTGGCAAGATGATTCCTAAAATTGTATATACGAAAGCGAGCTTCAGTGAATGTGGTAGTTTTGATGAAGAAAAAACTTTAAGTGAGAAAAAACTCATTGTTAAGCAAAGAAGACAATCGAGATCTAGAGTTAGAAGAAATTCAAGAAGACTGTCTATTAATTATAATGAACATTCTTCATCATCATCACGTAGTCCATCACCATCCAGTCACGCGTACACACATTACACTGAAAGGTCTCTGCTGGCGAGCAAATCAGGCGTATTTAGTTGTAAAAAGAATTTATTTAGTATGAGAAACACTGAAAGTAAAACTAAAGAAGATAATACCGGTTATGGACAATATTTGCAACTTCTTCAAGTTCCCCAAACAAATTGTTCATCTTATCTTGAGTGGGGTGAGCCAAGTGGCGACGATCTTAGTTCTGAATGGGAGTCTGATCATTCTGAAGGTCAACATATTCCCATTATTGACACTAATCACATATTGCCGAAGGTAATTTGGTTGGATTAATTTGAGTTTAAAACCAACTCACAAGACAATTTGTAATTCAAACGACTCGATGTTCAATGCAGATTACTTCAAATTATTAATACAATCTTTTAATCCTATTATTTTTTATGTTTGTTACAGAGTTCTGGCTGGAGAAAACTTCGAAATATTGTTCAGTGGACTCCTTTCTTCCAAACATACAAAAAACAACGGTATCCATGGGTAAGAAATTTTTCCATTTGTGATCTAATATTTATTTCTTAAACATATTTGCATATCTAATCGCCGTTGGGTATCAACAGGTCCAATTAGCAGGCCATCAAGGCAATTTCCGTGCTGGACCAACTCCAGGAACGATTCTAAAAAAACTCTGTCCTCAAGAGGAAGCTTGTTTTCGTTTACTAATGCATGATGTTCTCCGACCGTACGTGCCGGAATTCAAGGGTGTATTAGAAGTCCGTGAGCCAGAAGAAGAACACAATCAAGAAGTAGAAAATGCTAATAAGGATTGCGATGAGCCAGAAAAAGGTCCAGTTATCACATCGTATCTGCAACTTCAAGATCTACTCGGTGATTTCGAGCAGCCTTGTGTGATGGATTGTAAGGTCGGAGTTCGAACGTATCTTGAATCTGAACTAGCTAAAGCGAAAGAACGTCCTAAACTTCGTAAAGATATGTATGAAAAAATGATTCAAGTAGATCCATCAGCGCCCAGTGTAGAAGAGAAAAAAGTCCAGGGTGTTACAAAACCAAGATATATGGTTTGGAGAGAGACAATTTCCAGTACTGCTTCACTTGGATTCCGAGTAGAAGGTATTAAACTCAGTCATGGCGTTACGTCCAAGGATTTCAAGACGACAAGAACACGCGAACAAGTTACGGAAGCCCTGAAACGCTTTGTAGAAAATTATCCTCATGCAGTTCCAAAATATTTACAACGTCTCAAGGCAATCCGGGCAACCTTAAAAACTTCTCCTTTTTTTGCGACACATGAAATCGTTGGATCAAGTCTTCTATTCGTTCATGACGCAAATAATGCAGGTGTATGGATGATTGATTTTGCTAAGACACTGCCTCTGCCATCACATTTGCCAAGAATTAAACACGATGCTGAGTGGCAAGTTGGTAATCATGAAGATGGTTATTTGATTGGTGTCAATAACTTGATTGATATTTTTGAAGACATAAGGAACTCTCAATCATAACAATTTAAAGAGCTGAAAAGAGACTTGAATAGAATAATTGTATAATTAAAGAAAAAACCAAGTGTAAAAAAGAAAAAAAGAAAAAATGTGATTATACTGTGTATATAGATAGTTAACAATTGTGTTTAATTAAGCAATCATTTTCGTAGCATCATTAAGAACTCTTCAAACTGTGAAGAGTACGTAAACTCGCTAGTTCGATAGATCAACTGTAATATTTATAGATTATTACTCGACATAACTCGATGAGATTTGAAACGAGATTTCAAATTTCTCCTTCGAGCAGATATTTGACCTTATTATATACATTCTGAACGAATCTCAGTATTTAAAAAATAACAGAGATTCGAAAAAAGATTTTTTAAAAAAAAAACCAAAGACGCGGTAGCTTCAGCTACTTAGTAATTTTCGTAATTAGTTGTTACTTGCATAAAATGCATTATAATATTTACATCTATCAAATTCAATACATCTCCTTTTATTAATGGAGTTTGTGCGTTATTGAATTATTTTTAGTAAAAAAAATTTTTAAATAACAAAAAAAAAGATCTTCAACAATTTTTTTTTTACTAAAAGTGCAATAGTTAATTTAATGAACTATTTATACGTAAGACTTTATTTATATTTTGAAATAATATTGCGGGATCGTCTCTGGTCCGAGCGATAACGTATTTTGTATTCACATAATATACCACACACATTTGTAAATAAGTCTTCATTTATCATTTTTGAAAAAAAATTTTTGAATTATATGTGTGACACTTAATTTTCATTTTTAAAAACCTTTCTCACACTTCCACTTAATTTACTTTTGAAGTTTGTATTAATTGTTCGAAATCATTATGATCATTTTGGCAGGAATAAATGTCACTGAGCTCATATCAATGGACATTATCAGCTGTACAATTTTAACTCGACAATTAAATAATTCAATCCCATCACGGAGTACCATAGGGATTATTCCGAGCCGCTTGTGTTTGAAGTGTAGCTTGCTGTTGTTGCGTCGTGGTAGTTTGTGCTGTTGAAATAGTTGTCGGGGCAATAACACGAGCATAAACAGCAGCTCCAGCTGTCTTGAGACCAGCAGGTGTTGGTATAACCTTCAAGCCATGTAGAGTTTTAATATTTAACAATTGACTTGGCAGTATTATTGGCTGCTGTCCCGTTTGCTGTTGAGGAGATTGTTTACCAAGAACCACACTACTTCCTCCACTGATACCAACACCAACACTTTTATTAGCACTAGCTAAGACGATTGGTTTTCCAGCTAATTGCGTCGTCACCATTCTAACAGTTGGTGCACCAGATGTTTGCTGCTGCTGAGAAGTCACAACAATTTTTGTTTGACCAGGAGATGTCTGCGCTTGTGAAACCACCTAAAATAATCACGAATGACTCATGAGCAATATTATAAACACGATTAAATGTTCAAATTATTCATAGTATCTTATTAAATGAATCATTATCAATAAATGACGTAAATGATTTTAGGAGCTTACCTGGTATTGAGTTTGAATCACTTGTTTACCCTGACGATTCACCTGTGTCGGGGAAGTTGTTGCAGCAAGTTTCAATCCTTTTTGTGCAAGCAAACTTTCAACAGATATTAATTGCCCACCACTTGCACTCGTAAGTACCTTCGCAAGGATTTTTTGCTGCTGTTGTTGATGAGGTGATTGTTGAATTTGAATAGCAATAGGTTTTCCTTCAATTTGAGCAATAATTCTTTGCATTCCTGGAGCTTGTATTGTTTGTTGTTGCTGTTGTTGCTGAGGTTGCGATTGTGATGACTGAGTTTGTTGTTGAGCTTGTTGTAATTGCACATGTTGCTGCTGGGATGATTGTTGGGTTTGAATTTGTTGTTGCTGTTGAGATTGTTGTTGCTGCTGTTGTTGTTGGTTCAACACAAAGCGTTGCTGCAACTGTTGAGTCAATTGCCGTTGTTGTTGTTGCTAGAAAATACAATTAATTTTAGAATCAATCAAAGTCAATAAATATGAAAATAAGTTCACAATAGACACCTTTAATTGTTGAATTTGCTGAGCATGTGCAGCTGATGGAGACGACTGCTTAATAAATATCGTCTGCCCTTGGAGTCCATGACCCGTCAATAATGATTTTATTTGTCCCGAACTCACTAATTTAATTTGAGATGCTAATAAAGTCTTTCCTGGTAATACATGTTGCTGTTGTTGCTTTAAATTAGCACTCTGAAGTATACTTTTTCCTGTTTGATTGGTCAATACAGTTTGCTGAGATTGATTTTGAATTTTAGCTGTAGAAAATATTGCTGTAACACTTGGAGATGAAGTACTAGCACAAATCGACGTTGTAACAGGAACTGTTTGAGCAGATTGAAGTACAGAAGGTCCTGATAATCTTATTGTTTGTAAACCAGCTGAAGTTGACACTTGAATTTGATGATGAGGAAAATGTTGATTCGATTGTAATAAACTCTGTGTTGCACTGGCTTTCATTACAGCAACAGGTTTTGATGTAGTAATCGAGCTAATTTTTTTGGCTACAGAAACCGGTGGTATCGTAATTTGAGGTTTTATATCAGCTGGTGGTGTTTCACGTTCAATCAAAGGAGTTGGCAGTGGTGAATTAGGAGAAAATAGTACCGGAGCAATACTGCAGCTTACTGGAGAAGATGCAGTTGAAGTTGTTGGTAATGAAGGAGTTGCGGGAATCTGTTCAGTTGAAACAGATTGGTCTATTCGAATTTTCTCTTCTACAATTCGCTGTTCTTTCTTTATAATCGACTGTGTTTGTACGTTAACTTTTTTTTCTTTCTTTGGAGTTTCTTTCGTTCCACTTGGTGATTGTTCTTTTCCATTGACTAATTTTAAGTTTGGTTGTACTGCTTTATTTCTTGCTGAACCTCCAGAGTTCTTTTTGGTCTTTGTCACACCTTGAAGTTGTTGATGGTACATTTCAAATTCTGATTCTGATCGTGCACGATGGAGATAAAGCCACTCTTTACGTCTTGGGTAATAACGAACACATGGATCTGCTTCATAATGAAGTCGATCCAGTGCTCCAGAAACCACAGAATTAAGATAATTATCTTTTTCATTTCCACCTTCACCTGGACTGTGTTCTTTAATATATTGAGAATCTTTTAAAAGCATACAGATATCAGCACGAGTTCCTTCACCATTCGGAAGTCTAGCTGTAGCATCTCTGACTAAAGCAAGAATTGTAACGAAATTAGGACGATCCGCCACCAATAAAGAATGACCTCGAGGTTTGGTGAGTCCAGCACCTGCATTATGTTGATAAATTCCTTTTACTGGACCCACAACAGACTCATAACCATGCATTCTATAGGTGAAAGCTTTATGAGGAGATGCATAACGCAATCTTTCTTGACGTCTGAACTCTTCACGCTCTTCAGGAGTAGATAAACGAACTTTCCAATCAGTAGGGCACAAAGCTCTTGGAGGTTCTGATTCCATCATAGCTGCTAATGAAGTAGGATCATTGCTAATTGATTCTACTGCAGGGCTTGCGCTTCGTATACTGTTAGTTCCACTACCGTTACTACTATTTCCGTTTCCATACAGTAGTTGAATTGAGTTCATCTTGATAGGGGCCAGTACAGTAGATGATTCCGTCGATAGTGTGAGACTTCTAGGTGTTATCAGTGCACTTCTATTCATAAGAAATTGAGAATTCAATGTTGATAATCGTGAGTCAGAATCTCTTCCAGCTCCGATCCATGCATAAATACTCCGGCCTTTATTTTCTAAATAAGGAACAAATTCAGAATCATGCTGATCTAGATCTTGAGAAAATATCAATTCTCCAGCAAGAAATCCAAGTGCTGATGGTACTACAGATGACCACGAACTTACTAACGAATACCAGTCATTTAAAGGAGTTATAGGATTACTTTGCCAAATAGTTATAGCATCTTTAACTTCATTAACACTCATACGATATTCTCCCTTTGACAAAAATGCATCTCGTAATAATGAAAAGAAGCAAGCATGAGTTTCTTGCATTAAATCTCCATTGCCATTTACTCTTAGGTTCTCATCTTCACTCATTGATGACATTTCTTTGTCAGGTAAAATAACTCTATCATCATCGCATCTAACATCATCAAGAATATCCATTCCATCACCAAGTTGAATTGGTATTTGCATCATATCTATATTTTCTAAATCAAGTTCTTTTTTATGATCAAGATCTTCTACCTCCTCATTTGTAATTGGAGGAGGTTCATCAGGTGTAATGTACTCCGATTTAATTTCTGACGATCTCATATAATCTAACTCTTCCATTTCTCTCTTTATTTCTGGAAGAGATATTGGCATAGGCTTAACATTTTTTGAAGCAACAGAGTTGACCTTTTTCTTTGTTGGAGTAGGATGAGCTTCAAAAGAATCTGAAGCTTCTACTTTTACTGAAGAGAAACTAGGTCTTGTATCTTGACATTCTTTGATCTCAACTTCTTGATTCGAAATATGTTTCATATCATTTGATGGATATAGATAATTAGTATTGTCATGTTCAGATTTAATAGAGCTAGCAGCTATAACTTTATTTGATATCACAGGAGGAGCAAGAGGTTGTTCTAATTTGACACGTTTCTTTGATGAATTCACACGGCAAGAATTGGTTATTGTTATTTTATGCTTTTGACCAACTTGAGCACGTTGTGAAAGCTCTGATAAAATAATTCCTTGTGTATTCAACTCAGGATGAATATCTTGTCGTGCTCTTCGTTTTTTGTGAGCCACTAACAACACCCGATATAAATCCTCAGTCATTTCTCGTATTCGAAATGAAGGATTCGGAGTATATTCTTCACGCTGGAGTGTAGAAAATACTGGTCGAATATCTTCATTTTCATGATTCAATTGATTTGTTTTCATTTGGGTAACTTGCGTATTAGAACCTTTTCTCTTTTTCTTCTGTTTCGTACCTGGTATTTGGAATTGAAGACAATTTTCTTCATTTTCTGACGTTGTATCAGCAAATGTAGTAACACCAAGTTCTGTTCGTAATGCTTTTAATTCTTCCACATAGCGAATTTGAGTTTTTTCTTCTACCATAGCTGGTGTAGGTTTACGCCAATGAAGTTTTGACATGCGATGTGACGTAGGTTGACTGAAACCTTGTTTATATGCGTTTAACAGTAAACTCTCTCGTGATTTAAATAGCTGATTGGCAAGCTCATAAGTCCGTTTACGTTCTTCAAACAACAATCGTCTTTGTTGGGCTTTTTTAACGAGGTGTCGCATCCTCTTTATATCTGGTCTAAAGTGTCCTGATGAGAGATGATGATGAAAAGAGTCGACAGGTGCTACTCCAAACCTGAAATCACCATAATAACATTAACATCTCAATCAAGCTCTTCATAATCTTACCACAACTTTACATTATTCAACATTCTTCACACCTGAATATTATTTTTACGAACTTTATATGTTCTATTCATATACCTTTGGTTCTCTCTTTGGAAAAGCATTTTTAATGTCTTCTCTTGCTCAGCAACAACATCACAGTCTTTAGGAAAACTAGGCAAAAATTTTGTTAGAGATTTCCTCTGTTCATCATTCAAAGAATCTTGCCATATGCTTTTAAAGTCTAACAGTTCGTGAAAAATAGACAAATGTTCACAAAGATCTTGAGGTAGTTTTATCTTACTTCCTGCAGCAATGCAAGTTTCCCATCTCTAAAAAAAATCACATTGAAATTAATCACCAATGTATAATAACAATCCCAACTAAACACATGTGATACTGACCACTTCATCAGCACATTCATTTGGGATATGATGTAAATTGTTTTCATCTTCATCTCCTGAGCTATGAGTTTCTGAAGCCGTAGTATCACGTTCTCCAGCACTCTCTTCAGCACTTTCAGAAGTAGAACTACTGGCAGTAGTACTGCTAGTACAACTATTACTTCTAGACCCATGAAAAGATTCCTCGTCTTCTTCTTCCTCTGCAGCAGAGTCGCCACCAGCAGAACATTCATCTATCTACAAAACCAATGATAATTGCTATAATTGCCTCTCAACAACACTGATTACGCAATACAATAAATTAACAAACTGTATGAATGACCATAAGACACAAATATTTGAAAACATTGTTTTCACACATGTTGACGTATATCAAAGACAAAAGAGGTTACAACGAATTCTAACAAACAATATAAGAGATAAAAACCAACCTCCATCGTCGTTAAACTAAGCGCTAAAGCTGCACAAGTTACTGGCGTTACTCTGCCGTTTTCTTTGTCTACAATAACTTACTTAAAGTAAATAATCAAACGACACTTGTCAGAAACCTAAGTCAGATGCACCCGGGTGTCGAAAATTTACGGCATTAATTAACTTAGGATATTTACGAATCTTTATTTTTATTGATCGTATATTAGGTAATCTCGCCGTTAGACGATCGACCTGTCACAGCCACAATACTCCTACTCCACCGAGAATTTTTCGTCATGGCGTGGAGTGCAAAGCGGACGAACCACAGTGTTTGTTGTATCGAAGGAACATGGAGTGCGCACTCTCTATAAAAGTTTATTCACCATTTGGAACTACTTGGCGCGATCTACACCTTCAACTGAGTTTTCATTGTTTTTTCTTTCAACAAACTATACTTCTTATGTTTATTGTAAATAGGTCTTAAATATCTTTGTTTACAAACGTCAGAGAAGAGAGACCAGTATAGAAGTCCAATGCTGGGTTAACAACGCGGACTGAGTTTGGGTTCACATGTCGGTAATTTGGGTTAACATGTCGGTAATCTCGGAACAAAACATATGAGTTTCTGTAAACCCGCCGAAGGATGGCGCTGGAATCATTTCCAGTTGGCCACGCCTCCAAAACTGAGCGAGACGAATGCTGAGTATATCGGTCTCTCTTACTCCTACAGGAAAAAATTAAGAACAGGAAATAAAATTAAAACAAAACAAAAAAGTGGACTAAATGGCATGGATCTGTAGATTAAAAACGACACCTTTTGTCTCGCAGAGAAGAACTGGTCTCTCTTCTCTGCTATAGTTGATGTGTTACATTTTGTACAGTAGAGTTTATGAGTTTTTGATTGCATTATATCGAAAATATTTTCAGTTTTTTTACAATAAAAATTAAATGTGTAACAGTAAGTTAATTTTATTACGTTAAATTTTATGGCGATAAAATACAAAGTATGTATTTTAATTATGATTTTTTGAAAGATGAATCCGATTAATTATCTTCAAGAATACTGTCAAAAAAATAATAGCTCTATGCCATTGTATGATGTTACTGATCATAAAATACTTCCAACTACAAATAGTTTCACAATTCAAGTAACTGTAGGATTATTAAAAGCAGAAGGAACTGCACCCAATAAAAAGGCAGCTAAATTCAAAGCCGCTGAAAATATGATATTCTTGATGAATTCAAAAAATGGTCTCAAGTCTACAACTGAAAGCAATTTAAAGTCTCCTTATTGTTCTCCAAAAAAAGTTGGTTTTGGCCATGAAGTAGATAGTCCAAACACCTCTCTAAATTCAGGCAGTTCACATAATTCATTAATGATGACTGATGATAATTATGTTGGAAAACTTCAGGTAATTTCATGCCGCAAACACTGAAAAAAATCGAAATAGTTGGATTTACTATGTAATGTTAATTTTCCATTTAAGAGCTCATAGTAGAGTCCTTTTCTTACTATAAAAGGACTCAACTATGAAATCTTAAATAAAAAATTAACATTACATAGTAAATCAAACTATTTCATTTCTCTCAGTGAAGTTAAAATTAAACAAAAATAAATTTTTTTAGAATATTAATCTTATTTATTTGTTATAGGAGTTTTGCGTGCAGCGTAAATTAAAAATACCTATTTATAATTGCGACCTAAGCTATATCGGAGGTGGTCATAAATTAATTTGCAAATTAGGAGATTTATCAGAAGAAGCAGCTGGACCGAATAAAAAAATAGCGAAACAAGCTTGTGCTGAAAAAATGTGGCATCGTTTGATAAAAATAGAAAGAAATTCGAAAGATAAGGAACAAGAGTCGAATGAAACCAATGAAATTATAAATCCATTGAGTTTTTCATTAGACAAATTAAAAATTGAGGATACTATCCATCTTCAAGCTTCAATCGAAAAAGCAAAATTAGTCTATTCACAACAGCAAATAAGGATTAGCAGTGAGTCAAAAGAAATATTAATTAAAGATTATCACTCATACTTAAAAAATACATTACCTCTTGATTGTTTGGAAAAAGTAAGAAAATATTTGGATCGTGTTGCAATAAATTTCGGTCACGGTTTAAAATTCTTAGAGAATAATTTAAAAGAAATTTGTTCATTGCTTGGGGTTGATCATACAGAATCCAATTTACAATCCAGCATACCAAATAAATTTATAGTTTCTTGTACAATGAATACAGTTCCTACTCTCACAGCAATTGGAGTGGGCGATTCTTATGAAGTTGCCAAAATAAGTGCTATAATTAATTCTATTAATGTTATTCGTGAGATGCTACATTAAGTTTTTTTGTAAAAAATACATTTATTGTTCAATAATAATTGTATCATAATATTTGAAATAAATGTTAAGAATATTTATAAATAGTGAAAAAGTTTGTTTTCTTATTTAAAAATCTATAATTTAAAGTTAGAAAATAATGTTCTAACATTTTTTATCAGGTTAATGTTATCAATACATTAATGGAAACATAGGAATTTTTTATACCGACAAAGCCTCTGAAGTTTGCTATAAAAAATGTAATTCATAGGTCTGTAACAACTTCAAGTGTCTCTCATGTTTTCTGTTTGCGCGAAAACGTGCAATGAATTCTAGATAAATGTAGTTATAGTGAAAAGTAAATGTATATCAATAAAATTATCAATAACTAATTTTCAACATGATATTCAAAGCTGAGTGAACATCAATATATTATTCTTTTTGACAAATGATCAATTTCAACATGGCTGAAATAGCTAATTCTGCCGTGTTTACAAATCGAGTATCTTGTGATACTCCGGATCTTCTTCAACAAGCATTCCAAGAAGTAGTGAATGATGAAGATCATGATAATGAATTCGTTACATTTCTTACTGGTGAGGGTGATGAAACTCAAACGATTCAACTTACTCGAGCTCAAGCATCCGCGTTGAGCCTCACATTTGAGGTTGACTCAACTAGTGATGAACAACCTGAAGGAATCGTGTATCAACAGTGTCAAAATGACATTCTTAATGACATTCATAATACCAATATTGAATCACAAAAGTCTTCAGAAGAGACGGAGCAAATTGATTTTGATTCAACCGCACAATGGACAATTGATAATATTGATGAAAATAATAAGATTAATGGACATTCTGATGATACTCATGCGTCCGTAAGTACTACGCTTGATATCGTTAATTCCAATAATCTAGTATCTAAAGAAATAATACAAAATTTTGAAAATACATCACATCAAGATAATGTTCAAGCCATCTTTGTTCAACAATCTGAGACACCTGAAACGTCTGATTTAGAAAATATAGGACCTAATTATAGTGAAATTCAATATGCAATTGGAAAACATACAACACAAAATTTTTCAACAAATATAACACAACCACAAGTACTGCAAAGGGTTATTTTTCCATCATCCCAATTTATTTTAAAGCCGGCCCAAGCTATTTTAAAAGCCGGCAAAGGTATTAGACTTATTCCTGCATCAAACAAAATTAACACTAATACTAATGTGACATCAATAACTACTAATAGTAATATTAACGGACAAAATACTGTTTTACTACCAAAAACAACTATTTTAAATTCAGTATCTTCTCAGATTTTTAAAACTACTCCGATTGCATCTCAAGTTATTCATGGAAATGCTATTTCTGCACAATTGTTAAATTCTTCCCAAATACTATCATGTGATCCATCGAATCAAAACTTAAGTAATGGTAATAACGACAATAATTTAATAACAAATGGTTTGAGATCAATACAGAATATTGGTAGTAATCAAATTCGATTATCTCCTGTCATTACAACTACATCAACGTCAACACAAGGTGACAATAGTCAACAGTTTCCGACTTCAACATCAAAAAATACTTCTGGTGCACCTTTAATTTCAAAATCACAAATTTCTAATAAAGTAAATTCAAAAATCACTTCGTCTTTCTTAAAGTCACTACAATTTCCAACACAAATCTTAAAAACACAGGTAGGAAAATTAACGAACACATCGATTTCTACAAAAGTAGCCAATACTAATCCATCAATTATATTAAAAACTGGATCTCGTCTGAAAACACAAACTCCTAAGTCAGTAACAACTTCCAGCATTATTCATCGGCCTACTCATACAGTGTCTACTCCAATATCAATATTGAAACCACAAACAAAAGTAGCTTTTGCGAATTCTACAAAGCAAAATCTGATGGTAAATTCACAAAATTTGACAAGCATTAATAATGTACAAGCTACTAGAATAGTTCAAAAAATTACTCAACAAAACTCATCAACTGAAAATGATAAACCCGCACAAATAAATGATATCAAAAGTAAAAATAGTGAAGTACCTATTTTAACTTCTCCGAAAATTATTAGAAAACCTAAAATCATTAGTACACAAAATTCTACGTCTTCTGTATCTACTTCAAATGAAGGGTTAAAATCACTCGGCTCGAATGAAAATCCTATTCAAATAATTCAACAAGGAAACGCTTTTCATAGGTAAATATATATTTTAATTAGCATAAATAATTTAATAGAATCGAAAATAGTATTGGAATAAATTTTAAAATAAGTTAATAGTGATCTTTTGTCTCAGTGGTTTATACGCCTTTGTTACAGCTCACAAAAATTAACACAATCTCAGTTAAAGCAGCTTGCTCATGTTTTACAACAACAGCGAAGTCAAGATTCTTCAACTTGCAATGAAAAAGTTGTTTACAGGTTGGTAAAGCATTTATGTTGTTTAAGGAAAGCAATAAATGAATTTTATAATAAATTTTCATATTAATATTGATTATTTATTTGATTGTTTTATATTTTGCAGAGTTGTATTTCCAGAGGAATTAGATTTAAGAATTAAAAATCCTATAAACTTATTAAAAGGACGAGGTGGAAAACGAGGAAGACCCAAGAAAAAACCTGTCAAGTCAGTAATGGTAGATGATGAATCAGAAGAAGCAAAGGTACAGTCATAAAGATTAAACTGAATAAAATTAACTATTTTTTAAATTTTATCTTAAAGATAAAAGTAATTAAACAATTTCAGGACGATCGAAAAAAACACGTTGCACGAACAAGATCTGGTCGTTTATCTCGGCCACCAAGACATATTATGCGAGATTATAAACATTTACATCATCTTGACTTTGTGGAACCCGATATGGACGACTCAGATGGTGGTTATAGTGATTACAATACTAGCCCTGATAAATTGGAAAATGAAGAAGTTGCTAAGGATTTATTAACTGGATACGAAGGACCTAAACGAAAAATATCAGATCATTTTCGATGTCCTACATGCAATAAAATTTATTTGGGAAGAACGAGAATGGCTAAACATTTCGAAATGCATCCTGATCATGGAAGTCCTGATCAACTTCCTCCAGCAAGTGTAGAGGCCGAATTAAAACGACCGACATTCTCTCAAGATCAGTTTAAGCGTAAAGGTAAAAAACGTGGACCTTGGGCATATATTACACCAGAGGCTAAATCGGAAAGGAGGCAGATAAAACTAAAAGAAGCTTTATCAGCTTGTGACAGTGGGGAAATACTTAAAATTGCAGCTAAACCAGTTCTTAACGCACAATCATTATTTGATCTCATGATGTTAAAATCTGAGAGTTGTTTGAAAACTTTTCTCGATGAATTAAAGGCATTGGTCGAAAAAGCAAGGGAACAAGTAAGTGCTATTTTAACTCCAACAAATGATGAGGAAAAAGAAGAAGATGTTCTTCAGTTAGATGATGATTTATTATGCAATACATTGGGGTTAGCACCTGGTGTTTATAATGTCAACAGTGAGGTTTTAAAAAAATCTTCAGAAATTTATGATACATCTTTTACGGCTACTACAGTTGATGAGCCTCCATTAAAATTACAAAAAGTTCATAGTGATGATTGTAAAGAAAACATTGATGATGAATCAGTACGTTTTACAGATAATTCTGATCTCAATGTCTCCAGTTTTTTAGAAGAAAATAAATTCGATTCAATGAATTCCAATTGTCCAGAAGTTTTAACAGCGTTGACACTTATGCCAAGAAATTCAAGTCCCATTTCTACAGATGTTAATAAAGCTAATAATGTATCAAAGCTTCTTATCTCCAATCCAGAGATTCAAAACCAGATCTCTGATAATCCTGGATTTCAAAAAATTGAAATGAATTCTAAAAATCCATCTTTTAAAGAAGTCAAATCTAGCAAAGATGGATATTCTAGAGTTAATGATAATTCAGAAGTATTTAATTGTTCATTAGCATGTTACAAGTTAAGGATGAATTATGATGATTCAAAATTAGATAATCTTCGACAAGCTTTTATTAAACTTGAACACGATTTTGTTAAACTAGAAAATGGCACACCAAGTACTTATCAAAAGGAAAGTTCTTCTAATTTTGAAAAACTTCAAAGCAACTTTGAAACTATACCAGATACTCAAAATTTTTCGAAAGGTTTTCAAAAACTGATTCCTAAAGTTTCCTTATCAACTTCTAATGAAGGTTGTGAAAAAGAGGAATCATTTAACGGCTCTAATAAAGATGTTTGTAAGTTATCAGACAATTTACCAATTATGCAGAATACAGTTTCTATAATGTCAACTACTTGTGATGCTAGTATATTTGGTAGTACTGATAATTTAGACATAACTAAAATGACCAATTATGATTTGGATATCTTAGGTAATAGTGGTGTGATGGATAAGCATTTAATTATGGATGATAAATTAGTTGAACAATTACAATTAGTAGATCAAACTAATTTAGTTGATGAAATAGTTTCAGAAAGACTTAAAAATATGATGCCTGATAATATATTGGAAAACAATTTGATGAATAATAACTCCAATTTGGATACTGAATTGGATTTTGAAGCATTGAGTGAAGAATTTAATCGAAATACTAGTAGTTGATTTCAACGTTTTCATGTAAAAATTATTTTTTTAATACAATTCATAATAAATTTCATGGATTTTTCAATTCTGCTAAAATACAATATATTGCGATTTGCAATGTCAATATATCATATATTAAATATTTAACAAAGCATTTGTGTTTAATATTTTTATTATAATATAAATTTATAAAATATTATTTTAGTTTTATAATATTGGACACTCGATGTATAGAAATAGGAACGATGTGTAAAATAATTTACAAACAGAATACGATGATGTACAAAATGAAAAAAAAAATATTATAAGAGTCTAAAAATAGCAGAATGTATTAAAAATACAAATGAGCTAGTCTTCTTCATGTGCTAAATAATATCTAAAATTTTTGGATCTCTTTAATTTACTATTTCTACGTCTAGAATAAAGTAAAAAAGCTTACTAATTAATATCAACCTGGTTTGGCTTATAGATATTTATTTAATTGTAAATATTTATTCTGTATAGTAATTAAAATATTATTCATGTAATTATTTTTTATATAACAAATTGATTATTATTATCCAACATAACATTTATGCAATAAATAAACTATATTAATAATTTTACAGTGTCGAAAACAAAGTTATCTATGTATGACGTTGAGAAGAATAAATGGATAAAGGCCTCAAAAATTTCATAACAAACAAATAGTAAATCTATTTTAATATGGAGCAAAGTATTCCATCCACTTTATGTTTGTAAATATATGTATTCAGTATAATACCGAGAACGCTCAAAAAAAAATATTATTCTATGTATCATAGACATTTATGCTTAAAAATGTCTATTAATTAACGTTATCGGTCAACTATAGAAATTAATTAGGTAATAAAAGTAATTGAACGGATGTAATTATTAGACTTTTACATAAATCATGCTACCTATGTCCAGTCTCTGTTAATAACGCTTCTAAAGTCAAATTAATATTTGAAGGAATCTTTGGTTGAGTAACCCACATTGCTAAATGTACTTGCTGCCATGATTCAGAATAATCATGAGCAATATTTTCCATTACTAATCGTTTTACTTCCACTTCATCCTTGTAAACTTCATAAATCTCTTCAAATGTTTCAACTAGAAATATTTCAGCGTAGTAACAAATATAAAGAGCAATGTATTAGAAATAAATAGAAAAAATTACCAAATTTATTGATTGGCCAAGTCATGAATAATTTTTCATCGGACTGAAATGAGCTTATAGCATGTATTCGCCTTGATGCGCGATTGAATGTTTCAACAATCTTATCCTAATAAAAAATATGATTAATTAATAAAATAAATACCAAGTTAAATGAAAAATAAATTACCATTTTATCTACGTCCATTTCTAATTGATCACATAATAATTGTAGTCCGTCTGGATAAGAGTCATCAACTTTGATTCTCATAATTGACTTAATGATATCTAAACCATGTAAAAGAATTTCATTCCATTTTTGAATTTGAGCATGAATATCGGCCGCTAAGTCTTTTACAAGTCTTTTATAACCGGTTAAATTTTTTTGAGGTGAAACTTGTGGAGAAGCTGCAAATATCAAAACAATGTATTGCTTATTGCAACAATAAATGATTATGAATTGAACTTACTAATTACAGGTCGATACTGATCCATCATCGGAGAATTCATCTTTTCAAAATAATAAAATGTTCACAAAAAATTGGAGCAAAGAAAACACAACTAATATTAGTTTTCCGACATTATAATGTCATAACCTATAATTACAAGCATTCAAATCTTTGACAGTAGTGCCCTCAGTAGTAAAATTAATATTTGAAAACTTTTTCCATATTTTGAACAAAGCCTTCACCTAGAATTAATAGTAATTAATTTTAATTGCCAAGAACAGAAGATAATAATGATGACAAGCATAAAATCAACTATCATCATAAACATGTTGATTTATTCGATACTGTCGATCATACAATGTGTATATTTTTAAATTTGTTTAAATTCTTCAACAATCCATCATATATTTAAAGTCATCAAGAATTATTAGGTGGGAAATGAGTATGGAAAATAAATAAAATCTAAGGAAATGAGATTCCCTAAGTTGGGATCCACGGGTGCGTGTGAAAAAGCGAGTAATGTTAGTTCACTTTGCTTTTGTTTGGAGAACGGTGTAGAAGAGAACAAGGTCATCTAGGTGTAATGGTTGTGTAGTTGTCAGTGTTAAAGGATTGAGGGACTAACCGGTGCTACAGTTATTTCGTCTGTAACCTGTAGATATATTTCATGAAATATAATCAAACATTCAACAAGTCATTTTATATTTTCCAATATTCATTGTTTACAAATTCAAAATCTACGGTGCAAAAAAATAAACTTTAAATTTCCTTGATTTATTGGTGGGATTAATGACGCTTTTCAGTTATGAACTCTACATTTATCTTATGCTTGATTCAACCAATGAAATAATTAAAAGTGTTAAAAAAAAATGTTTCAATGGTGAGATAAACTGCAATTAATTTCAAGGAATTATTATAATTAACCAGGTGAAATGATAGTTGGTATTGAGAGCAATAACACATAGACCACAAGTGTATGACGTAACTAGCGTTATGATAAACGATTTGCCGTAAGCGTCCCAGCTTAACATCAGATAAAAACGAGGCAAAATAAGTATTACTATCAGATATTAAACCAATAACAATCTATTGATAAACGGTTTCGTTAGGTCTCATATAGCTGATACGACACTGTGGCAAAAATGAAGATGGAGGTAAGTACAATTAAGATATTAAAATTTTATGTAAATCTGTAATTAGTGACATTAAAAACGTGTTGTTAAATATTCAAAAGACAGTAGCCATTACAAACTATTAAGTGGTTTTCGGATGACTGAATACCGATCAAATCATTGGATATAAATTTAAAAAGTAGTAAAAGAATTTCATTCTTTCGATTGTATATTCAGGTGTGTTTAAGCCGCTGCTCCGGTAGTAGTGAACTCTCAGTTTTTCGACCTTGATCTACAATACAGGAATTTAATAAGAAATTTTTTATTATTCTGGCTGATCAATTGAATTCAGAGTTAAGCAAAAAACAAACTTCTACCATAAGTAGGTGTATATTGAGAAAGATTGATAAAAACAGTTTTAGATAGTTTTAACGTGATGATAATAACAATACTGACAGGTATAATAAGAGAGGTTTTAGTGTTCTTGAAGCGCATCGAAAAATTGTAATGCAGTGAGCCAGCGGATGTAATTAATTGCTCCAAGAATTTACAGAGTGTTATCACATATTAATAAATTATATTTTTCTTCAATAAGGAAGAAATATTTTTAAATGAAGTATTGGCAAATATGTTTATCAGAAAAAATCTTTTATCACTATAGATACCCAAAAAAAATTATTAGTAGATAATGAATAAACGTTTTTCGTGTCTAACGTCTCTTGTTAAGATAAGAATGAGCAGGTAGTTGGTTCAAAAACACTAGTAAAATTAATTAAGTGTAACGATAAAATAAAAAAGAAAGAAAAGACGGGTTTATTTTTAGTCTCGATTGAACCAATGGTTGGATAACTTTCACCGGTTTATCAAAAATACGACGCATCTCGATTTCGAAGAAGACACTCGACTTTCGTCCACTTCCCCAAATTATGTACATTAAATTACCAAAGCTACGTATGGTCACGTATGTATATATATATATATATATATGTAGAAAGATTGTCTGGCCCATTTTTATAGGAAGGTAACAAGCGCGGGTTACAGTTATAGTTGGAGTGAACGCTCCGTCACATTGACTCAGTGGCATTCCTGGACTTCAGTGGCCCGCGTCGTTCACAAGGAAATTATCACGTTAAAGAACGAACTCTAAAGTTTTTACGATAATAAAAGGTTTTAATGTACTTCCGCCCATCAAACTCTTCAACTGAGTGATTCAGAAACTTGTGAATTGAGAAAAAACAATTTACATATATATTTCCTTCGTTCCCAGGCTGATCATAGAAGGGAACAGTTGAAGAAGGCTACCGATAGGATTCAACGAGAGATCGAGGAGGTCACTGAGCGGGAGCACGAGCTTAGAAACGTTGGAAGTATCAAAACTATATCTCACGAAACTGTGGACTCGAAGGTAAAAATTGTGTTTCTTATTTTTCTTTTATTGTCACTGTTGTTATTTTAATCATTATTCAAGTTGTCAAGGTGTAATAATGAATACTTTAATATACTTGTAACAGACAATTCACAATAGACGGATGTCTTACCCAAATATTGACAGTTTTCTTTCAGATATCATGTGATCAAGATTACAGATTGAGAAAATAAAATATAAAACTTGGATTATAAAATATTCTGTGATCATTTGAAACACCTGTGTGATAAAAAAAGGATTAGTAAATTCCATATATTATTTAAAAATTTTAAAAGTCAAAGTTACATTAAATGATCTGTTTTATTCAATGTGATGATTCTTTGTTATCTTTTGCATTAAAGTGACAAGTAAAATATTCGTATTGAATTGCAAAAAAAATATCCAAGAATAATAAATATAATTTATCTCATCAGAATTAGAATTATTCATAAGAGATGTTGAGAAGAGATTATTTTCTGTATAAATATTTCAAAATATTTTAAGTGTTTTAGGTCAGAGTTTTGATACTGTATTAGGTCATATATAAATAAACTACGTAATATTTTAGTGGTATATTTGCAAAGTCTTCTAGATTGCCCTAATGACAATTCTTCCCACGTAATGTGATGAACGCATTGTCTACCATGAGTAATTGAGGACTATATGTATTTCTCTCACGTATGAAACATTCTTTCATTACATTCAGATTATCCGTCATCATCACTTTGTAGAAGTATTTTGCATAATGATTTTTTTTCGTATAAAACCTGTAGCAAGACTGATTTTAATGATACCGTTCAATATTCAATGAAAGCAGAACGTAATTGGAGAAAGTTTAATGAAATTTTCTATCAACAGGTACGTCGCATGCCACAGGCATTGATATCGGGAAAGTTAAAAAGAACCACATCGACACCTCAAATTTTGGAGCCATCAGTACCATCATCACCTTCTACACCAAATCTTACACCCAAGATGACTAACGGAGTAATATCAGCACGTACAACACCTACTCCTTTAAGATTTGCTACTAATCCAAGTCAAAAAGGATTGATGCATAGGTTTCTAGCAACTCGAGGGAAAATTTTTAACAAAAATCAATCACCATCAGCTACAGATTGTTCTACTCCTCCTCCAACACCCACAATTGTTCTGAACCCTCAAAGTCTTCAAGCTTTTGGTCGAAGTTTGGAAATAAGAATAGAACTTGATGATGAACCCAAAAAACCTCCATCAAGAAAAGGATATGTTCCAGTAGAAGAAAAAATTCAGAAAGAGTTGAATGAAATGAAAGAACGTGAGAATGAATTAAGGTATGTATTTTATTTATTTTTAACATACAATTGAATTTATTATTTTGCTTATATAGTAAAAATATTTTCACGATGTAACTGAATATTCATGATTAGTTTAATGTGTATTACTTTCCAGATTAATGAGGTCAAGGATGTTAGCTAAATCTCAACCGAATCTAGTTGATATTGGAAACGATAATGACTCAGATATTTACGATGGCTCGAGTTCATTAAGAAGTGGAACATCATCAAACACGTTAAATGATGATGAATCTGACAAAGAATATCGTGGAAAACATAAACCAAATCCAAGACGTCGAAGTACATTAATTGCTCAATGGGAAAATCTTATCGCTGCAAATAAAGAATCGGTAGAAAATGGTCATGAAAATGAAAATAAAGTTTGAATTTAATTTTTATGCATGTAAAAAACTAGTTAGACTGGTTTTAAAAGAATGTATAATTTCTTATCAAAAAGAAATTATGTTCAGTATTAAAATTTTAAAAATTTTCGTGAAATATTTGAAATCGAAGATACATAGTTATCTTGGAAAGAAAAAAATAAGCATTAATAATAATTAATAGCTGAAGTCTTAGTACTTGATTATCAAGAATATTTTAGTACATTTATGTTTGATATATTAAGTCAAAATAATTTTTTAAGTATATTGGTATACAGATGAGAGGGTGAATTTATAATCAAAAGTTATGTGCAATCATTGTGCGATATTTTCTGTTATTTTAATATAAATTAGATCGATGAGAATTTTTCAATAGAATTAACTAGATATATATTATTTATGCCTAGTATATCTAAATAATTACTGTTATAATTATTTAATGAAAGAAGCATTTATTGTTTCCTATAAACATGTTAACTAAACGATAATAAAGTTATAAAACATTCAATAGTATTATAAGTAATTTATTTTTCAATTATGTTTCAATTACAGTAATTTTTTATCAATTTTATCAATATCGATATTGAAAATTCCGCCAGACAGGCGTATAGATAATATATTTAACAACGCATGCGCTTCTGTAAATATAACATTTTTTTATTTAGTTATCAATTAAAAATTTAATTTAATTCCATAATCAATGATTTTAAAAATGTTAACATGAATCAATGACATGTAATTTATTTCATTAATTATTTTAAAATTATTTTTATTGTTTTCTAACCATTCTTTGAACAAGCTATTTATAGATTTTAAAGCAGATTAGAATAAAAGATTATCCTGATTAATAACGTTGAAATATTGTAACTAAGAAAAAATTTAATGCACTGTAACATTTTATCAATTTTTCGTCACTCTGGTAAGCAATCAATTCACTCATAAAGCTGCTATATTGTATATATATTTTTTGAGCAATCGCATTTTCATCAGTCTCCCTCTTTCTCCGTCAGCTCGCTTCGAAAACGAAGAACATGTGCGCATTCTCCGTCGACGGATCGATGCTGGAAATAGCTCAGACCGGAGTACGAGGTGATTCGCCTTCGTCAAGAGCCGGAGCCTCCTTGGCTTTCTTATTACATGAAAAGACTTGTATTATTTCCTTCCATTCGTTAAAAAGTGAGTTAAATAAACTAAATTAACTAAACGTGATTAAAACTTGAAAGTTTCAGTTATTAAGTGAACTTCATCATATTATAATTCTAATAAATAAATATCTTACACTACTTTCATTCATTTTTCATCATTTGAATCTTCACTTTCTACTCCAATGGTGCTACAATTTCTTGGAGGATAATGACGTTAAAAAAATGTACAATATATCAATGGGGCTCATGAGGCTTGCTTTGTAAGTATGCAAACCCCTTCAAAATTCATTTTTTTTGGAATGTGTAAATTCGATTGGATAAAAATTATGGAGCATGCCCTTGACTGCGAATGAAAGCTTCCATCTTTAATCACGGAATATTTGCCAAGTTCACAAGTGACCCGATAACTAAAGAAATCGTTGAAATAACTGTAACCTATTTGTATTATTACTCATATTTAATATTATTTTTATCATTATATTACAATATATATTGACTTTTCTAATTTTATTACATGGAAATGAAAGAACATTTTGAAAGGCAGTTGATGATTTCTTCCTGTAATAAAGCTCACTTTTCTTCTTTGACACACGCGACATCTCCCCTTCTGGCATCTTTATAATCACCTTCCACCCTTCTCATTGGCTTTGCGCACACCCCCGTCATTTTTCTTGAATCCCTAACTCAAGCGGAATGGGATCGATATTCTTGAAACAGCATGTTCGTCAATTCACCGAATGAGAAAATGGGTCACATTTAATTGTCCAATTTTGACACTGATTTTAATTTTCTGTTACCAATAGATTCAAAACCATACTGTGTATCAATATCAATTATTTATTTAGCAAAGAATTTAGCATCAATTAGCAATAATGAAACACCGAACTGTTGCACTCATCTTTCATTATATACATCAGTTACCAAGGTAGGGTAGATCTAACCCGAAAGTACAATGACTCAATTATTTTTTGTCGACTTATTATTGATTTATTCTTCACTTGATTCAGTCAATATCCTTGTTTTTAAATAAAGAGGGACTGGCAATCATCATTTATTATTCTACCCACGGCTATCATGTATATGTTGGATACAAATTTTCAAAATAAATTCAATCGATTCCTAGATTATATAACCCAAAGCTTTTTATGACATGGTCTTAAGTTTTATTTATCAACTTGTCATTGACATATTGAAATGAATATTCAAATAGACATACTGAATACAATAAAATTTCAGGTCATTACTTGAATAGTGTTATTTTAATAATTTCTAGTTATATTATTCCATTAATTAACACAACCACTCATTGATTTTATTTTAATTTATGAATATTTTTCAGAGGCCTCTCCCACACCGCAGTAGCTCCTAGAGAATGCACAAGTTGATGCACAAGGGCTTAAAAAAAAAGAAAAAGTCTAAGAAAGGGAAGAAAGGAGAAGAAGACGAAGAGTTCGATCCAGAAGAGCTCGAACGTTATAGGCGGGAGCGGGCGGAAGCCCAAGAGAAAGCTTTAGCAGAAGGAAGTGAACCGACTGGCGAAAACGCTGTTGCTGGTTCAGACGAATGGAAAAAATTTCAAGCATTAACAGCTGGAGTTGATTCTATTCTTAAGAAAACTCAAGGAGATCTTGATCGTATCAAATCAACATCTTTCTTCCAACGAAAAGCTCCAGTCGTTGAAGAAAAGAAGCCTGAAGAAGATCCAGAAGTAGAAAAAAATAAAACCAAACGTTTTATTGGTTTTGATAAGGACGGAAATCCTATTGAAGAAGTTCCAGAAGAAGACAAAGATTCAAGCAAAAAAGTTAATCTTAAAGTATCTGAAGACGGGTTTGTTGAAATTCCTGATGAAGATGAGGAGGAAGAATTTTCAGCAGAAGAAGATATCTTTGATACAACCTATGTTGATGTTCTTCAAAATACTGATATTCAACTAGCTTATATTCCGGACAGTCCTACTGAAGAAGGCGGAGACGATCCATTTGACACAACTAATGCTGATAAAGTTCTCAAAACTGTTGATAAACATGGTAAAAAAGTTGTAAGTCTTGGAAATGCAGTAGAAGTTCTTTCTGGGCGAGTTGATCACGTGAGTACTTGTAAAATATCTAGACCAAGAAAAACAAGAACTCACAATCTTTTATTGGATGACGCAGATGCACCAGAAATACCTCCTGAAGTAACGCCTGAACCAGTTGAGGTTGAAAAGACACTTTTGGACGACGACTCAGATCTTCCAGATATACCTATCGATCTTACTAAACTCCCTCCTATTATTCCAAGGCCGATAACTCCAGAGGTTAATGGCAACGTCGAGCCACCTTCTGAAGCTCCTCTAGATATTTCTGAATTTGAAATTTTAAAGGAAAATACTATTTTACAAGAAATTCCTGATTTAGACGACGATTTCGATCTCGAAGAATCAGTTCCAGTTTGTTTAGAAGAAGCAGAAGATCCATTTGCTGAAAAAGAATCGGAACAAGTTGTTGCCGAGGGAGAAATAATCGAAGCAAGCTTTGAAGCTGCTACTTTTGTTGATGAGGAAGATCCATTTGATACAACATTTGCAGAAAATCTTGTACCTGGTAAAACTGAGTTGAAATTTATCGAAAAAGAACTCGAAGAGCTTCCAGAATCTGAAGTATCAATTTCTCTAACTGATCCTGCAGGTCTTAATAGAGATTACGAGACTGGTTTATTAAAATCAGAGCATCGATCCCTAGCTGTTGCAGCTGATCTCTTGGGTGGATCAACAACAGATTTAACTCAACTTGCTGATCAACCAATAGCGCCTGTTGAGGAGATTACTTACGTTGATCCATTTGATACTTCTGGTATTATAGAACCAACACCTGGACATACAGAACTAAAATTTTTAGAAAGAGAACTTTTGGGTGAAACAAATAATAAACACGATAGTCTTGAAGACGACGATTTTGATCCGAGAAAAGAAGAAACTGTTAAAGTTACGCCACCTCGTCCGGAACCTTTTCAAGTCAACGATAATTCTCAAATAAATCCAACTTTTCAAGTCACATTCGAATCTGAAGAAGCTGAAGCAGTTTTAGCAACTCAAACAAGAAAACCCTCACGACCAGAAGCATTAGGGTTAACAGCAGCTAAAAGCGTAGCTTTTGATTTGCCAACACCATCGCAACGTCCAGATTTGTTGATTACTAGTGACGAAGAAAAATCAATACCTTCTAAACCTTTGACTCCATATTATTCTCAGAAATCATTAGAGGAAATTGTTACAGAAGAGGATACTGATGAAGCTAATGTTGATCCATTTGATACGAGCTTTGTTTCTAAAGTAACACCTGGTAAGACTGAACTTAAATTAATTGAGTCTGAACTATTAAAACAAGATACGAAACTTGTTCATAGTATTAGTGACCACGACTTTAATCCACGAAACGAAATTCAAACATCAGCTGGAAGACGACAAAGTGACTTTGGAACTACAGCAGTGAGACCTAATAACTTTAAATCCAGTGAAATTGATGAGTCTTTACTTGAGGATAGTGAAGAGACTAAATGTGTATTTAAAATAAATGAAAAAGCACATCGTAAAAAGCTTGAACCTAAAAGACAAGAAAGTATACTTGATGCTGATATTGAAGTTAATACAAAGGCTTTAACTCCGACAATTGAAGCTAAAGTAATTGAAAAAGACGAGGAATTATCGTATGTTGATCCTTTCGACACATCGATAGCAAGTAATATATTACCTGGTAAAGCAGAGTTAAAATTATTAGAAAACGAATTAAGTCAGATTCCAGCGCAAGTTCAAGCAGTTAAAATTAATCCAATTAATTTGAATATTACTTCTACTGCTCCTGTTGTTCTTAATAACGATGAGGACTTCGATCCACGTGCAGAAGAGATAAAAGAATCACCAGATTTCCTTGCTCTCGACGGACAAGATCCTGGAGATAAAGTTCTTACTCCAGTGGCCACTCAAGAATTTTTAGACGAAAATATTGATCCTTTCGATACAAGCTTTGCATCTATTGGACCTGGGAAAACAGAACTCAAACTCTTAGAGTCTGAATTAGTGGATAAATAATTTTATTATACCGTATTTGTATATAATCTGGTAAACTTCAACTTGAAATATTATTCAAGATGGATTCAAAGGGTGGAAATCCATTCTTGATGGATGATTATCCAACAGAACCATCTCAGGTATCTAATCCATTTCTTCAAGATTTTTCTGAACCTACGGTTCCATTATCAAGCGATAATCCTTTTCTCAATTTTTCTGCTGATACAACTTATGAGCCTCCAGCTGCTGATTCAACTAATCCGTTTGCTTTCTTTGAGCCTTCGCAAGATGCTCAACAATTTGTTCCAACAACAACAGCTGCGAGTGATATGTTTGCACCTCAGGAATCGAATTTATTCGAGGTGGATTCATCAGAGCAGAACATTTTTACTACAGAAGCTGAACCTGTAGCATATCAACAAGAACCAATGGTGTTTTCTCCACCAGAAGAGCCTGCAAAGGCTTCAGTTAATAATGCCAAGCAAACACCAAAGAGGCCTCCACCACCTGCAAGACCACAACCTCCAGCTCCGCCTCGTAACACAAAGGATCTTATTCTTTCTGTAACTGGAGCTATGGATGCTACATCTAATCATTTATTGGACAGACTTCAGGCAACTAGAACACCTAGTCCTACTTTAATGCATTCACCTTCACCAACTCCAGAACACAGCTATGCTGATTTCTTAGACGTTGATAATAACGTACCTGATTTAATGCCTGATGAACCGAGTGAATCGAAAACTCAAAATATAATAGACTTATTTGATGCACCAACGACTGAAATAACTGCAGCATCTATTTTCTCAGCACCAAGTACAGGAATCGATACTATCTCTCAGCCTGTATCTAATTCTGAATTATTATTTACCACAGCTACTCAAGATGTGACATCAACTATGTCAGAAAATCCATTCAGCATCATTAATGAATCTAATATTGCTGATGCCATGCCAACAGATGAACCTGAAGCTGTTATTACTGAAAGTTCAATTTCGGATAAAAGACCTTCTGTAGATTTTTCTAATACATTTTCGAATATTACTACTGACTCTGCAAATATACCGGTAACTTCAGACTTTGGCTTTGCAAACATTCCAACTGAGAATGTTGCACAACTCACTACAGGAGTTAATTTATTCGCTACAGATCAAACAACTAATTCTGAAGCCACAAGTACACCATTTTCAAGTATTCAAAGTGGACTTTTTACATCAGAACCTCTGTTTTCACTTGCACCAACTGCTACTCCTGTAGAAATTCCAAGCAGTACAGAAAATAATGTAATTACTTCAGATCTTCTTGGAGATTTTTCCAAGTCTACTTCTCAAGCAAATGAATTATTTTCCACAAGCCCTACACCAGCTGCAGAGTTTCCAAGTTCTGGTATGTATAAACCAGAAGAATTAGATAACTTTGCTGCTACAACCAAAGCTATTGAAAGCACTGGCGATGCCTTTGATGCTTTTGCTAGTAAGTTCGATAAAGCAGCTGAGCCTGAAGTACCTAGCAATGATCCATTCCTGGATGCGTTTGGTTCTACTGGACAAACAGCTATGGATACGTCTAGTGACATTTGGGGAGATTCATCGGCAGCAGGTTCAGACACTGGTGTTATGGGTTTTGGTGAAAGTGATGGCTTTGATTCTTTCTTGAGCATGACAGCACCACCAGATGACAAGAAAATGACACGAACAGAATCAGCTGATTCTGATGAAGCTCCTGACTTCAGCGTTATTATTAAACCTAAAGAAGGTGGTGGCGAAGCAGGATTAATTGAAGGTGGACCAGTACCAGTTTTAGCTCCACCACCTAAAAGTCCACAAAATTCAGCCTTTACTGATTCTTCTCCAAGATTTAATCCATTTGATAAATCTGGCGGTTTTGCTCAAGAGGCTGTTATACCTTCAGAAACAGCACAAACTGCTGAAATGACACGAACTGATTCACAAGTAAGTTTCTACGATACATCAAGTCTTTTTTTGTTAAAAAAAGGTTTGAATTTATTTCATAAATTTTGTTTTTTAGGAAACTCCTCCAACTCCACTCTTCGATGAAGATGTCAGTCAACCGTTGGAAGATTTTCCACGTATCACATATGTTGGAGAAGGATGGGAAATGCATTTACGTCAACCAAATAAAAAGAAGATAACAGGACAAAGATTTTGGAAAAAAATATTTGTGCGTTTAGTTTACCAAGCAGATGCACCGGTTTTGCAATTGTTTAATAATAAAGATGATAAAGATCCATTCCAAGAACTACCCCTTCTTACATGCTATTCAGTATCAGAAATTGGGGCTCAACAGTTTGATCAATACGGAAAAATATTTACTGTTAAACTTCAGTATATATTTTATAAAGAACGACCAGGCGTTCGACCCGGACAAGTGACCAAAGCTGAAAGAATTACAAATAAACTTAGCCAATTTGCTGCTTATGCCATTCAGGGTGATTATCAAGGAGTTAAAGAGTTTGGTAGTGATTTGAAAAAACTTGGTCTTCCCGTAGAACATGCGCCACAAATTACACCACTTTTCAAACTAGGATCTTTGAGTTATGAAGATATGAAAGTATTTTCAAGTATCATAGAAGAAGCTCTCTTCACGTTACCTGCTCACAGAGATCGTGCGTTGACATATAAAATGGAAGAAGTTCAGATCAATGTTGTTGATGAATTATATGTTGAGCAGAATGCTTATGGACATGTAGAAAAGCAAATAGCTAGAGTCAGACTCTTTTTCCTAGGCTTTTTATCAGGAATGCCTGATGTCGAACTGGGTATTAATGATATGTGGCGACAGGGAAAAGAAGTTGTTGGAAGACATGATATCATTCCAGTTGTAACTGAAGAATGGATTCGATTGGAAAACGTGGAATTCCACTCGTGTGTTCAACAAGATGAATACGAGAAATCTAGAATTATTAAGTAAGTAATTTTTTAAATTATTTATTCTTGTTTTATATTAATAAAATAAACAATTTAAAACTTTGTGAATGAACATTTAAATTAATTTAAGCATTTTTCATTCAGAAAAAATTAAAAATTTTCACTATAACAGAACTATTGTCGACTGAAAAGAAATATTGTGTCAATATTTTCAATATTATACGGCATCAGTGAACCTATTTTTCTCTGTTTTTTATAACATGTCATGCCAATATTTCTCGACGTATTTAATTCTTCTAAAGCTAAAAATAGAGAAGTTTATATCTAATATCGGTGTACTCTATTTTGCTTCATTTTATAACGTAGATTGTTGTACGTTATAAAAATTATCTCTTCTTAAAGAATAATTATAAAATAAAGCTTTAATAATTGAATAACTTTTTTCAACTCAACTGAATGTTGATTTTCAAAATACTAACTCGTTTGATGCTTCATTTTTTCCTAACAAATCTAAAAGGTTTAAGCCACCAGATGCATGTTATTTCGAACTAATGAGGTTCCGGGTGCGACCACCAAAGAACCGAGAATTACCGCTTCAATTAAAAGCCGTAATGTGTGTTACGGGGAATAAGGTAAGAGTCTAAAAGCATCTTTAATGACACTTACCTTTTACTCACGGACCTTAATGAAATTTAATAATAAAAATTTAATTTATTTATTATCTTTAGGTGGAACTCCGGGCTGACATCTTGGTTCCTGGTTTTGCATCTCGAAAACTTGGCCAGATACCTTGTGAAGACGTAATGGTTCGATTTCCAATTCCAGAATGTTGGATTTATTTATTCAGAGTAGAGAAGCACTTTAGGTATGGCTCCGTAAAATCAGCTCACAGAAGAACTGGAAAGATCAAAGGTATTGAAAGGTTCCTTGGAGCTGTTGATACTTTGGAACCGCAACTAATGGAAGTGACGTCCGGTCAAGCTAAATATGAACATCAGCATCGGGCAATTGTATGGAGAATGCCTCGATTGCCCAAAGAAGGTCAAGGTAAGTGTTCAGAAAAATATTTCTTTTTTATTTTTTCAATTATTGTAATGTCTGTAAGTCTTTGTAGTTTCTAATTTCCATATTATAATATATCATTAGCGTATATAATTATCATTCTTATTCAATGTAACATCTAAATTTTTCATTTAGATAATTAGATACAATTCTATATGATAAATAAACGATTTCATGCTAGACTGAATTTTTCATCAGTAAAACAAACACTCTTCCATCTCGAAAAGTACAGTGCAAATGGAGGCTAATAAACCTACCATGAAATTAATTATTATTCTATGAGAGTTCATAAGATGTATATTATAATAATTTATTGACTCAAAAAGCTCTATTACAGCTTGCTTAATGAGAAAGAAATAATTCATTAAACTATAGTATTTATTGATCTACTAATCCAGAAAGTAATTAATCTTCTGTTGTTCATAATGAATCTAACAATAAGTAAATGTAGTTTTGTAAATAGAAACTGCAAAGATTTAATTTACTATCTAGCAACGGTTCCATCAACAGCTCTATGCAATTATAATCAACATAAATAAACTTTTCTGAATAAATTACAGGAGCGTATACTACACATCAGCTTGTTTGTCGTATGGCTTTGACTTCATATGATCAAATACCAGACAACTTGTCAGAATATTGTTATGTTGAGTTTACAATGCCAGCCACTCAAGTATCTCATACAACAGCACGAAGTGTCAGCCTACAAAACAGTGACAGTGATAACCCACCAGAAAAATATGTGAGAAACCTCTCACGTCACGAATACAGGTGTTTTATTTGACATTCAAACATGTATAACAACTCATAACTTATTTTTTCAAAATTAAAACTAACATTTTAAATACCTTATTATCTAGGGTTGGCATAGAACACACTCAAGGAGAAGGACCGGGTGCCTATATTGCAGCAACAAAAAAAATTCCTGAAAGTACTCCAGAAACACATGAAGAATCAACTCATCAGCCAGCAGCGGCAGATTCTGACTCTGATTCTTCAGATTAAATCATCACTATAAACATAGAAATTAACGAATTATCAAGTGCACACTTTCATTCTTCAATATAAAATAACTATATTATTAAAGCAAATAATTGTGTATAAACAATAATAGCTTGAAAAAATGTGTGCGAGAAGGGTTTTTAATTGTTAAGAAAGGACAATACACAGCTTTTTTTGTTCAGTTTGATGAAAAATTAATAATAGAGAAATAGTACAGTAAAATATTTCAAGTTTGAAGGCTCATCTAGATAAAATGATTTTTTTATTAAAGGAATTGATTAGAATTTATTGCAATCACGTGTACTTAAATTCAAATTTCCGGCCGACACCTCAATATTAATATTTTATTAAGCTTGTTATATAGTTGAAATCTAACGTAGAATGTTATTTTGATCGTTCAAAATCGTTAAGAAATCATAACTACGGCATATCTGTATTGTTTGACCACTGTAAATGATTTATGCAATGTTATGTAGTCCATCGTAGCTGACACAATATTGTTGCCTGTTTGGAATAGTCGAAATGATGAGATATATTATTATAAAGTTATAATTATAAGATAAGAATTAAATATGTAAGTTTAATATTTAAAATTAATGCGCAAGAATAGGTAAAATAAGTTTCCGTTAAACATTATAATTATTTGACAGTTAATTGTCACGTTTAAAGCTCGTGAGAGAACCCCAGCTGAGACCAAAGATATGATCAAATGAACAAATTAATATATGGGTTGCAAAACTCAATAATAATTGTTATTAATTATTATATTCTATAATCGTATATTAAAGTATTAATATATTTTAGGAGGTAAGGAAAGAATAATTTAATTATAATTACATGTAAGTTTCATTTAATTTTTTATTTTTATTTACGCTTTATCGTCCTGACAAAGGACTGGGAAGAGTCTGCTCTAGTCATTAGATTTTAAGAGAATCGTATCATATAGTTGTATATTCTTTAGAGAGTAAGATTATGCAAGATTTAGCTTAGGTTTATTTTATTGCAACATTTTTTTTTTTTAATAAGAATTACTTCATCGTTTTTGTTTGAACGAAAGTTAAAGATATTTATGTTTTATTATTATTCATGAATTATGCAGAAGAATTAGATGAGCTTTCAAATTGAATAGAAATCGAGTATATAACTTTGAAGACGTATTATTTTCTTTAAAAGTAAATAGTTCATACCTAATGCTTGTTAATAAAAAAAATTTCATGATTTTTCAAACACGTCACCTTCGGGTAACGTTTCCAGCTCGTGATCTCAATATGTAACCGCACGTGAGAACAAAAACCGCGTTGTATAAGTTAAGAAAAAATAATCGAAGTATGTACATGAGTAGATTAGTTAAAAAAAGTTTAATGAATATATTGATTAATCATTAACAACAATCGGAGGCAATAATATTAATAAATGTCTTCTGATTCAATAAATAAATAAAGTAATTATTAAAACTAAAAGTCTAACGATTGTTGTTATTAATTCATGTTAAACATCATGATGACTGCAATAAAATATCCAGAAGTATATTTTCTTTGCTGAATGAAAATAATTAACACAAATAAAAAATTTGTAATGTAAAAACACATACTACGAAAAATAGGGTATAAAAAAAAATGTCTAGCTATCCTTGCTATTCCAACGGTGGAGTTATTAACAATGTTACCACGAAAAATATAAGTTCTTCGTGTGTGAATGTGACCTTTTCTGACAAAAATATCATTTAAAAAAATAAAATAGTTATTGTTTTAGATAAATATGAAAAATATTGTTATCAGACATATTTAAAGAAATAGTATTCCACTTTATGTTTCAAAATACATCATATTACTTTGAATAATTCTAGTGCTAAACAATAATATACCTATAAATATTGATCAACAAAAAAATTTATTCACATTCTTGCGAGAGCAAATAAGTTAATGAATGTAATTGATAATAAGTATAAGCAAGTAAATTCATAAAATGGAAAATATATGAATAACTTTAAATTGTAGTGTGTGATTATGTATCGATACAATGTAAAGGGGAGACATAAGATATATTATTAAAAATGTATTATAATTTTCTTGTGAGAGGCTTGGGAAATTCGAACGAGAGAAAGAGAACGAGAGAACGTTTAAGAAAAATGCAATGCTGTATTAGCTTATGAAACAGGACATATATGTAACTATAAACAATATGAAATTGTTTAAGCAATTAAAATATTCGGTATTCATTCATTTTGTGTGAGTAAAAAATTTCGTATTAAAAATACTTACTGATTGTTACTCGAAAATTGAAATTGATAAATTGTTATTTGAAAAAGAAGACAGAAAACGTGCTACAAGATTGATGCTTTTTTATCTTCCGGCTTTATCAGTTCTAAATTATTTGCAAAAGTAATTAACCTGTTTCTCGTTGAACTTTCACATCCTGAATTAGTTGATCAAGATTAGTTTGTCATTCCTTCAGATGCTACTTGATGATCTAATGTGAGTAAACAAAATATTTTTTAGTTATCATTACATTTATCAACAGACGTTTCTCTAAAATTTGTTAAATACAAACCTTGAAAATCATTCAATTCAATAAACTGTCAAGTTATGAAATTTAAACCTTGAAACCTAGAAAAAATAACCATTAGATTTACCAGAAGATCATTGAATGAATTTATTTCAACAATTATTATCCCTTTACTTCTATCTTGAATAATTCTAGTAGTTGTGTATCAATTACAACAATCAAATCAATCGTCATCGAATCGATAAATCTCTTAAAGACAAGAAATTATATCCTTCTTTATTCTTTTTTGTGCAAAATCATTGAGCTTTGTATTATTGTATCCCTACTATTATTCTATCAGTGTACTCCCTTCTCTTACAGATAACTAACCATCGCGGTCGATAAAAAGATAGACTGCAACCATGTTTCTGCTTACCACCTCCACTATTGCAGCCGTCAGTTCAACTCAGCTGTTTCTGTTTACTAAACAAAGAAGCCAGTTGAACGGTGGGCAGCAAGCAGAGCATTACGCCTGTTGTGTTTCCCCTGAGTTCAAATTAATTCTTCTTTGAATCATTTGTTTTTTTGAATTTTTTTGACAAAACAGTACGTAGATTAACAAAGTGAATAACTCATACGTAGGTCTACGTAAATGTCAAGATATCTTTTGTCAACCAAACGGGATTAAAACAGTTTAACGTGAGTTATAAGTAACGTTTGAGCTAAATAGAAAATACAATATTTACTTGTTGGAGTTACTAACGTCGTGGGACGCAGAAATAAACGTGCAGAACAGTGAGTAGATCTAGAAATAGGCTGATGTTTTGTATATCTACCCTTTGGACCTTCTGACAGTCCCTGACCTAATTGTCAACTTATATCAACAAAAGCAGAAGACACATAATATATTGAGTGACAGCATGTTCTAGAGATTGAATTTGTATCATCAAAATAAAAGTTATATCTTGCGCAAAACTCGTAACCCCGGTATACGTGAGGTCATAATCGATTCTAGACTCCCTCCGTGGCTAGTAAAGGTAGCTGGATATTTTGCCTCAGTGTTCTCCGGAAAGAAGTACACTGCAAAAAAATCCATGCTAAAAAAGGAGTATTTTTATGTTAAATTTCAATGACAAGTGGTTGACAATCGTTAGAACGTGCAAAGCAACATTTTGCATAAGTGATTACTACATCAAGTTCAGTGCAAAAAATAGCATTATGTAAGGTTCTTGAAGATGATATTGCGGTGGAAAATCTTGTTGGATTCAGTTGTGAGGTTGCGCAGATAGAGATGGAATGATGATGGTTCTCACGTGGCATATAGACGTTGTTGTGAGAATCTCACGTAAAATACCGTTCAAAAGAATCTGTAAAATGTCAAGCAGGTATTTAAATCATTTTTTCATTCGTATTTAAAAACCAGGTTCATATATATATGAGAATGATTATTACAAAAAAAGAGATCGCAGTGAGATTAGTTTTTTATAATGATGAAAGTTTTGAATTACGCCATTCATTCCTTTCTACTTTAAGTCAAATAACTTCAAAAAATAATAATTGGAAATCTTGGTTTACCAATCTACGATTTGTGGCTGACAATCAAAATTATTACCTGGAACCAGTTGCTTTTATATTTTCACAATTTATCCTTCTTCTTGTCTATCTTATTTTCTAATACTATGCATTGTAATCAGCATTCTGTATATCAATTTACATTTCCGCGATAAATGTCAGTGGAGAATAAATATCACTTATTGAGATGATTTTATAATTATGACAGGATCACTTAGCATAACGGACAGCTCTCAAGGCCAATAGAGCATTGGCTTTCGTAAAACAACGTTATTGCGATCGTTTCTCATGCGCTACACATTCATTTCGAAAGCGCACTCAAATTACTATTACTCGCCACGGCTATTTACTTGTATCCATATGAAAGCGAGAGTGGACTAGTCAAGAAAATGCGTTTTATTGTTATAAGTATATATGTAGAATTGAATGTTGAGGCAAAAAGAGAAACAAAAAGGTTATTGTCCTCTAATTTGACAGAGCTGATGAATTATTCTGCCGAGATCCTGAAGAAGATCGTTGTTTATGATTATTTAAAATGTATAATAATTGATGAAATGATTGAAAAAATATTTCATCACTTAATTGTTTACAGTAAAAAGAAATAAAGATTAGTTTTCTCCAAAAAGACTAAAAAGTGAAAGAATCAAAGAGAAAATCTAATAAATCTTCGACAAGAACGAGTTTTTTCATTTTACTTGGATTATTTAAATTCTACGATTATCTGTAAGCATTGAAATTTAAATTAAATACATAAAAATTAAAAGGTAACCAAGATATAATTTGATAAACTAGAAAAGAAGGGAGAAATCATGGAGAACATGAAGCATCCGGGTTGTTCTTTCTTCTCTTTATTCTCCCTCTCGCCTCAGTCTATCTAGTTCTCTCTTGAACTTTTTCCCAGGTTCAGGTCGAGAAAGAAGAGAAATATTGGTCCCTGTATAAATCGAACAAAGGAACGTTCCATGCATATACAACGTAGAAAACGTGCACAAGAAAGATAGTGAATAGCCTTGGAAGTGAGTAACTCAAGTGTTTGGTCGAGACTGATGGCAATAATGTGCGCAGTAAGTTCTATTCGTGATGTTTCCACATTACATATAATTGAGTACTTTGGAGACAATCCTCTATGGTTTTTTTTTACTTTCATTACGTTATGTAAAACAGATTTAAAAAAAAAACAGCAAACATCTCAGTCAGTTGGATGATTTAGATGTTTAAAATGAGAGTAAGCATGAGGCTATTTTGTCTGACTAGGTCACTTGGTTTCTTGAATTAAGTTATGATCAACTATATGTTGACACAAATAGGTCACTGTCTCCAGCTCTATTTTGGCAGAAGAGCAACCCAGTAACCTTCGATTATTTTTTTAAAGATCACTCGTCAGATTTAGGTCAGATTAACGGATGTAGATGAAGCTTTAATAGATTTCTATTTAACTGGGGGTTAGAGTTGCATCTAAAGATCTTTTTTCTTCTTATTCTTCTCCTCCTCAAACTATCAACACGATGAGTTGGAATTCAACACCAGAGCTTGGGTATCTCGACCTTTGCAAGCATAGTTGTAATTAGACGAGGGCTTCGCTCTATTCGTCAGTGTAAAATGTTGGCGTGGCGATATATAGTAAAACTAGAAGAGTAGAGGCGGATGAGAAGAAGCAGATGCAATTCACGAGTGACCTAGTCACACTGTTGCAAACGTTTTTGTTTGACATTTCGTAAGAGAAACGCTTAACATCGTCGTGAATTATTCAATAAGTAATAATGCATTAATTCACACTTATCGATGTTCTTTCTTCTGACGGAATCTAGATAAATAATAATAAAAATGTTGATGCTTCAATCATGTTGATGTGATAATTGAAACTATTCTTGCTTACATCGATGACTGCATTTCATATTTTAAACTTGTAACTGCGCAACATCTTCAACTGTATGAATAGCTGATCTAATATTATATAGATTCTATAGCCATTTTCCAAATTGCCTGTTATTTTTACATCATCGCCTTTATCATGCAGAAGCATATTTTTACTTTGTATCGATTTAAAAAGTTAAAACATAATAGAGCTCGTAGATCTTATCAATGTTATCGACAATTATTATCATAACCAAGTCTATAAATGATAATCAGTACATTTTTATAGAATTGATAATCAATGGTAAACAATACCTGACAATTTAATGAGGATGACAATGGTACCATATAATGCTTAATTGGAGTAATGAATTAAAGAAATATATTTAACCTGGCTTAGTTATTGAAATATAACAAAAAAAAACGAAAATATTAATATGTTTTTATCATTTATATGAATGATTATAATTTTTATTATTTTAAAAGAGAAATAAATTAATTGAGCTCGAAAAAGTTGTAGTAAAATAATCGCAGCAAGATCGTAGCAAGGTTTAATTATCAGCTGTTGAATAGAAAGAGAAATGTCGGTTGCATGACGACTAATTGCATAAGTAGACGTCGATAAGTCTCCCTGTGGCAGCGTGGAAAATTGTTGATATCCGTTTGAAGAGCTGCAATAGAGAAAAAAAAGATAAAAAAATTCACTAAAGAACGTAAATAAAAAATAAAAAACAGAGAATAAAGTTAAAAAATACTGGAAGATAGATACATCACAATAATCATCACGTAAACACATAATATAAATTGGTGTAAGTTAAAATTTAACTTCCATTATGTGGAGAGACGTGTATCAGGAATAAAGTCAATCGAACGAAACGAATGAGACCGTGACGCACCTGCTGTCAAGTTATAAATTGCACAAATCAATTGACCGCTACTCTGTTGAAATGGTTTGCTAAAAAATTTAACTGGAAAATAAAGTAATTTTGCTGCTTCTCTTTCTCTTGATATCGTTAGTCTTTGTTACCTTCAGTTTCCTTTTACTCACTGAATATCCACAGTAGGGACATACTTTCGCGTCACCCGATGCATTAAATGGCGCGCAGCATGAACAAGGAGTCGCTGTCACGATTCTAATGTGCCTATAACTCGGAGCAATGCACGCCACAGGTTCTGGTATAGCAGAGGCTTCCCTCTCCTCTGACTACACCACCACACTTCTCATCTAAGCCTGGAGAAAGTTAATTTCGCATGGCCGTTGAACCTATCGTACGTATGAACGACGTTACGTACAGAGATAAGACGTGCATGTCGAGAGGTGTACGCCACTAGTTATTCTAATGCTTCCAACTCCATATATTCATGTTTGTTTTTTATATCAGTCGACCTATAACATTACAAGTTAATATAATTTAATAGGAGATGACTTTAAGAGTTAGAAATAAGTTAGATCTATGGAAAGTTATCTAATCGTAAATAGAGAAAAAAGGTACTTTTGAAGTAAGAGAAAAATTGAAATAGTGAAGTTGAATTATTGATGATATTTAATGGAATTAAAAACTGCTCTTACTGCTCAAGAGTAGTTATATTCTTTTCTTTTTAAAAAAAAGTTCTAACGGAGAAGAATACCCTCTTATTCAAAAAAAAGAATAAAAAGCTTTTTTGAATTGTCTTTACATGATAAGTATTTTCTTGTTATGTCAGTGAAAATGTTTTCTTCATTCAGTTTATCACCTGAAACAAAACAAAAGGTTGATAAAATTCTTAAAACACAATGAAACACGATTAAAATTTTTTATTATTTTTTGAAGCTGTTGTAAAACAATCGTCTTCAAACACTAAATTCAAGAGTACTTGGAAATGGTAACTCAGCAATTTCAATATTTGCTTCAAGGTAATTTACAAATACCTGAAACTAATTTGTAGAAAATATAGTTTAATTTATCTAGACACATTTCTTACCATTGCTCATCTAAGAGAATGCTTCGTCAAGTATCCAACGACCTAGGAAATTTGCAAGATGCTTTCCCTGGCATTTCTGAGTAATCGTAGCACGATGGAAAGTCCTCTATCCTTTCATGAAGATGTATCAAATAAGCCTAGTATAAAAAGGCAGGAAGATCAGGCACTTTGCCAAACGTTCTGTTCTGTTGGCATAAACCATCTGACGTAATCAGGTATAAAAACGAACGTCGAACTCAGTGAAATTTAGTAATGAAACACCTTAGGAATTCTTACTTTGACATCTTCTTTTTATTCTCCAAATCAACCTGAAAAAATACCAAAAAAGTGAGCAACTTCAAAAAAGATGAAAAAAAATGAAATAACCAATAACCTTGAAAATGGAGGATCATGACCTGACAACCCCATTGTTTGCAATCCTCCAGACTGCAATACCCACGATTTCTTCATACTTTGAATTTTATTGAAAACAATAGAAATAATAAGATTCATGATCCAGTGAAATTACGTCTTAATAAAATTCTGTTAAATAAAATATCTTAATACGCTGCTTTGTTTTCAAACATTGAAGGATTTTAAATCATCGGTTATTATGATTTGATGATAGTAGTTATGAGTCATCACTAGAAAAATTGATGAAAAATACCATGAATAAATGAAAGAAAAATAGCCTATAACACTTGTTAAATGATATTAGATAGTGATTAGAATAATTTATTAAGTATCCGTGAAGTGAGAGAGGAATATAAAGTTAGTTTCTGTTAACCAGAAAAAACCGGTTAGATTTCCTAGGCCTGCAAGCGATTTTGCACGTTGCGTGGGCGAAAGGCTGAGTATCTAGCACTCCACACGTGTTACACACATACATATGAGTGTTATATACTAACAATTATAGGTTACAAAAGTATTCCAACTCTAGTATACTAACTCTAGACTAGCCAAGTGCTGAGATTGTATACGAAGAGCTTGAGGGAATCACAGTACCGGTTTGCAACTGCAAAAAATACAATGCTCCGACCTTAGCCAATATGGTCAGACAAGATTCTATATCTCTTTCATCTAGTCTTCTCTCTGTCTCCAATGCTGTTGCCCTCGAGAGCTTTGCCATTTTATTTGTCATTTTTCCCCATCCATTTCCACTAATATATCCTTCAAAGTATCAAGGATACTTCTTTGTTCCTATACATATTTTTTGTATTACATTTATTATATTTTTTACAGAATGCTGTAAAGATGCCATCGCTCCTAGAAGCACTGGAGTTGAAGTATGGGAGCACAGCAGAAAATTGCTCCGAGTGCTCATTAACTGATGAAGAAACTGAATTATCAGGATCACCAAAAAGCACTTTGTCAGTCAGTATTTTTATTCCTAAAAAGTCACCACGACACACGGTTCCTGCTTTACTTGTTCTTCAAGACTGTGACATTGAATGTGCCGGTAATGATGCAGAAAAATTGAAGAACAAATGCAAAAATGTAGAGGAGTTGGACTTGGCACAAAATAAATTATCACAATGGGAAGAAGTTTTTGGAATACTTCAACACATGCCAAAAATAAAATTTGTCAATCTGAGTTTCAATAGTTTAGCAGAAGCTTTAGAAATTAAAGATGGCAGATACGAATCCCTGCGGAATCTAGTTCTAAATGGAACCAGAATCTCCTGGGGGACAGTTCAGGATTTAGTGAGACTTCTACAGAATTTAGAAGAACTTCATCTATCATTAAATGAATTTAAGACTGTCGACTTAGATCATCGAATTCCAGAAAATAGAAATAAATCTTTGAAGAAACTCCATTTTACTGGAAATCCTGTCGAAAGTTGGTCAGAAATCTGCAAAATTGGCTATTCTTTTCCTAATCTTGAAAGCCTTGTTCTTGCTGAATGCCCTATCAGATCTTTTGCTTTAGATGAAGAAGAAAATCATAACTACAGTGGACAAAATTTGTCACAAAATAAAATTACTACAGAAAAGCCTAAGGAAGATGAAAATGAAAATGTTGAAAAATTTATGGAGCAAGAAGAAGCTCAGGAAAATTCAGTTACACCAGATAGAATATTTGGAGAGGAAAAAAAATATAATGGAAGTGAGAGTGAATGTGAAAATACTGGCAATAAAATTTCATCTCCACATGATCCTTTTAGAATGTTAAGATTTCTCAATGTCAACGGTACTCTTTTATCTACCTGGGATGAAGTTGAAAGACTCGCTCGGTTTCCTGCACTCAAATCTCTTCGAATGCAGGGTTGCCCACTTTTCGAGGTGAATAGTTGATTTTTTCTTGAGTAAATATTTAAACAAATACTCATCCAATCTGCAAAATAAAATAATTTAATATTAATGGTATTAAAAATTTAAATTGTTACATTTCAACTTTTACTCAGAGCAATCTTTAAATATTCAAATGAGTTTGAATTTAAATTAGAGGATAAATCGATTAATTTATAGTCGACATCTCCTTAAATTATTGGTTTATTGGATACTGATACAATTTAGATAGAATCGATAACACTTTATTATTGTGATTACAGAGTCCTCGAGAATATACAGAACATGAGAGACGGCAGTTACTCATTGCAAGACTTCCTAATGTGGAAACACTCAATGGTGGTGGGGTAATTTCCTCTCAAGAACGCGAGGACGCTGAGAGAGCATTTATTCGGTACTACATGGACAAGCCGGAAGCGGACAGACCAGAAAGGTTTTTATTTTTCTATAACCAGAATATTTCACCTTGTAATACCAAATAAAAATTCATTGTTTTTTATTACCTTTTTTTAGGTACGCGGAGCTTGTTGGTATCCATGGAAAATTAGATCCTTTAGTTAATGTTGACCTTACACCGGAAAAGCGAGTTAAAGTCAAGTTTACATACGGAGACCTTGTAGAGGTAAATTCAAGATTATTTTTTAATGACATATGTTTTACTTAAATATAATTTACACTTATTATTTAGGTCCGCTGTGTCGATGTATACAGAACAGTTTTTGAATTAAAAACTAAATTGGAGTCAATGGTGAAAATTCCAGCCAACAGAATGAGACTTTTCTACGTTGATCAAGTATGAATATTTACCGAGTTTTTAATTACTTTTATTTTAAATACTTTTACCAAGTTTATATTATTAAATAATATATCGTCTTAATTAAGTCTTCAAATTTATGATGATTGAAGTAATTTTGAAAGTTTTTATGAATTTAATTTACAGGTAATGAAAGCTCAATATGGACCAGAAGAGATGCTGTATCCAAATAAACAATTATATCGATACAACATAAGAAACGGTGATGAGATAATAATTGACAGCAAGTTGAATCGCTTCGTGTCAACATCATCAAGTACATCATCGATTCGTTCTTAAATAAAGTCTAACTGAAGCAATAAAAGTGAATATCGTCCGAATAGAAACTTATGAGGTCGCTATCGATGATTATGCTGTGAAGAAAAGCGTAAATACGTATGATCTCTATGAATACATGAAAGATTGGGAAGTGAAACAAAAGTCAGTTATGCTTAGATCAATTGTAGGAATTTCCAAACAATTATTGACTGTCGTATTTGTTACTTCGATCGCTGTCACACTTTTCAAAATGTAATCAGAAAAATGACAGCAAGTCATCTTATGTGAAACAAAAGTCTTATCTAACGACTATTGTCCACAAAATCTATAGAATCAAAGAGACAAAATAGTTCTCAAGTTGATGTTGATAAAATATAGACTATTTTTATATATGATAAAAGCTATTGTAGACATTAGATGCATTCACGTTGAGAAGCTGTGGTTATTTATACGTTTGAGGAAACAATTTGTCTCTGTCAATCTGTTTTATTTAACAGCGGATTTGCAATAAATTTATATAAATAATCTGTTGCATATCCACTCTAATTTCTCTGGCTGTGACAAGTTTATTTAGTCAAAAGAGTAACCGCCAACAACGAAGTTTGATGTTTTTGAATTGATCAGTGTCGTAAATCGTATGAGAGCGTATATTTTCTGTCGTTGTGTTCAACAAATCGCTTTCAAGGTTCCTGTAATTAATACAATACAATTACTGCCAGTTGAAAAGCCTGGAAAAGTATAAAGTCAGTTAAAAAGTCATATGTCAGCAAATATAAGTTATGTCTGAATATTAGAAACAGTGAAAGCGATGTTATTTGAGTAAATTGTCAAATTAAAATAACAAATTGATGTTTTTAACAACGTGAAGAAGAGCCACTTTTTGTGCCTGTATTAAAATAATTCAGACGCATCTAACACTGCCCTGTAAATATGTATAACCGTCGGCATGTTAAAAAAACCTGTAGTTATTTTTTTTGTTTTTGATGTTTAAAAATAATTAGAAATTTGAACATTTATTTTATTCTATTGTTCTCTATCTAGAATATGTCATTATCTATTCTAATGTAACGACTATGAAATTAAACTAAACGTCAGAGCAAGAATTGCTCTTCGTCTAGTCTTGAATAGAAAACAGATAAAATTTTAGCTCATTTTTTTTTTGATGCGATAATTCGGTTTTTTTTTGTGCTGGCGCAAATGTACGTACTAACAATTAATAAATCATTTGTATATCAACAAATAATTGGTATTCTATATAATAATGCAAATATTCATATTTAATGAAGGCAGTATATACTTGAGCTGTAAGTTTTACACGCTTTCCATCTGTTGTCACAACGTAATGGTCGACATCACCCTCGACGTCCCATGAAGTATACGAGGGGTAAATTCGGATCGATTGTATACCTCAACTCTACTGGCGCCACATTCTAGTTCACGGCTCATAAAACTCCGAACTTGCGCGTCGACTCCATGACCATCTACCCCACATGCCTCACCCTCGCTTTAGTCGCGTACGAGCAGCGTGCGAGAGCACGAAAGGAGTGACGTATGAAACGCGACGAGTAAGAACACACTCGCGCGTTAGTTGGAGGAAAGTGCAGATGATAAAGTACCAAGGAAGTAGTAGCTTTGCTTCAAAATGTGACTGGTTGTGAAGGGAGAGGGGCTTGCATGCTCGTATTCTCCACAACAGCATCAGCCGCTCGGATATCACTCCGTTGCAAAGTGTCGTCATAGAAAAATAGATCGGGACGACTATTAGCAGCAGGGCGAGTCGTGTATCGTGTTGTCGATGCACACACGGAAGCAATGGAATAGCCAATCGATTTTTAAGTGCGCCAGGAAGGGAAGCTAAACTGGGGTAAGTTCAATAATAATTATTTACTTATTAAATATCTTATATTTATTCAATTTCATTGTGACTCTATGAGCTGAAGATTCTTGCATTCTCGATGAATGCAAGGATTCTTGGCTCCAAGGATCAAAATTCATGCAGCAACAGAGTGAGCAGGCGCGGATATGCCAAGTGTCACGACAACGTCGCGTGAATCCTCTGATCGTCACGTTTCCTCGAGGTATTTTAACTAAGGGGTAGCAAGTAGAAATTACCCATTAGGGTTTGATTGTTTTAACAATAGACGAACATGAGAAATACGCCTATACAATCAAATCTGCCAACATCGATCGATTATGACATCATGGTTGACTGACCTCATTTACACTTCGGTCAGGTCATGACGATCGACGTCATGAGGCAGGATTCAGGTCGCCTGGAAGACTATTCATTTTCCTCCCTGTTCGATATACTTTCCTTTCATCATGCTTATTTTCTCCAGTGAAGTTTTACCCATCTCACTTGATTTTCCAATATTCTCAATAATTGTTTTTAATTATAGTCACTTATCCTTCCTTTTACTTTTAGCAACTCTACAATCAACATGTAATGAAGATAAATCGTGATACTGATACCGTTCTAAGCTGTGCCTGTTCCTTTCTTATCTGACCTTTGAAATTGAACTTTTCTTGTTCCGTTTCCGACTTTACCAATTTCTTGGAAATTATCAAAATACTCTAAATACTATATAGATATACTTGTAATACTATTTAGGCTTTTTTAGAATAAAAACCAGGTCAATAGATTTTCTTCCTAGGTCTTGGTATCAGCGATCAATTTCAATGCAAATCCATTTGAATAAATGAATTACTGCAGATAGTAGATAAAAAGCAATTTCATCAATTAATTCATTGGTTTGTCGATTTAGAGTCAAAGTCATGATTGCACTTTTTTAATTGTCAGATTTATCGTAGTAAAATAGTTAGTTAAGAGTTCATTTTATCTACTTTAATAGAGAATGTTTTTTTTATTTTTCATCCCTTTGCCTCTTTTGTCGATTCATTTTTTCATCAGTAGTTGATGGGTTCGATGTTCTCTAACTATAAGCCGTTGCACGTTTTTTAATCGTTCAGTAAAGCGCGTGCGTTTTTAACAAGTTCGATTCTGATCAAGTATGTATTTTTCGCAGCATGTGTACATTCTGAATCTATTAATAGAAATGTATATATTAGTGAAGTTTTGTACTCACCAAAAAAATAGTATTTTATTATATCTCTCTGCAATTGAATTTCAATACATGTCAGTTACAGTGAAATCATTTTTTATCCAGAGAATTCAGTTAGCTTGTAATGTTGTAATATTCCATTTATATTTCTATATTTGAATTTATATTATATTCCGAAATTAACAACCACTCATACAAGTGCGAATTTATTCATCATAAGACTGTATAACTCTCACGTCATACACCTAAATAGAATAAAAATTTTAATTAATAAATTAATTAATATGTAGATTACATAAAAATATTTGTGTAATTAAAAAATCTAAATATTCAATTTTAATGGTTCAACAGGATTTATATTTAAATTTGAAAAAAAAAAAAAAACAATTTCATTAGCAAATCAGTGCATCTAGAACAATAAAAACAAATACAGACAAATAAATGTGTATACTCACAAATAAAAAATTATTGAATTATATTTTATGAAAACTCTACAACAAAAGAAGTTGGCTTCAATGAACTTTTTCTTTAACCTTTAAAAGTAAATGAGAAAAGTATTTTATACAAGGTTATTTATTTCATTTTGATGTTTATTGTAACCACAAAAATACTGTTTTTTTTCACAAAAAAACATCAACTTTATATTGAAAAAAACAAGCCAAATAACAAACTCAACATCATAATGTAGAGAAAAACAATCAATATACCAAATCATTGAATAAAGTAGTACCAACTAAACATTATAAAATAAATGAATAACAGTAAAGTGGCTGCAGTTGATACATAGGTTGATTACACTACTACTGTTTATTTTGTATTCAAAGATAAATTTTTGGACTATGCCCCTGGGCAAACAACGTCGACGTGCATGCAGGCAATTGGATATGAGTCTCTAGGGTGTATAAAGCGAGAGTGTAATAAATTTAACAAAGAAAATGATATTCACTATGGTTGTCTGGATTGCTTACCAGACATGAAACAAAGGCATTCCATTTTCTATTTGACATCAAGTGTTCTTTAGGGACTGAATATATTCCTAAATCCCTTTATACTTTGAACCTACTACTTCATATTCGCACTTGGAAATACATTTTTAACCTATATGATGCATGTATTTATGTCTGCTGTTAGAATATAATGTTTTTTAAGTCTCATTATTTTTAAAAGTAAATAATGTCTTTCTCTGTCTTTACTAATGACCTTGTCCTCAAGCTCTAAGTGAGCTAACACTGTTGATTAACTTGACGAGAAAAATAGCCCAGTTGTTAGACGCTAATGACGAGTCTTGGCTTAACGAGATTATACTAAAAAAATTTTTCTTCTATTTCAGAATTATTAGAGACTGGTGAGAAAGAATGGCGTCAGGATTCCCGAGCAGGCACCAAAAGAAGCTTGGACCAGCACCGATTGCATCGTTCGAGGATCTATCCGACGAAGTGGAAAACGTGAGTTAAGCAACAAACAAAAAATGTACAACAGTGCTCATTTTCTGGAAGTCATCTATTCATCTCGGTTCTTCTTCTTCTTCATGTTGAAAGAGAACACAAAAACAATGTCTAAGAGGCAAATTATGTACCAAAACTTTGAGACAAAAGGTTAAAAACAGACAAATCCGTCCGTACCATCGCTTCGATTATTATCTTCGAAGGATAAAAATTAAAGAGCAGTGTCTCGATGAACCACGTGCATTGAGGAATGATTTTTTGAATTGTAATGCAGGGAGAACCAACGGTACGAATGCCAGGCATCGTGGAGGTGACGTCTCCTGTAACTCCAGGGAGCTCACTGAAAACCCCGAGCACTCCGAGGATCGACATCAGTCGGGCAAGCAGTTCTTCTCACCATGAGGACAGTAACAACTCCAGGGAATCATCACCTGAAATTGAATTACTTGCAGGTCAGAATGTATATTCAAAATTAAATTATTTTTAACAAAACTGAATATTGTACTAGTTTTATCTTTATTAAGGTGTAATCTATTTTTTTATTTTCTCTTTAATGAAATATTTTTTAATAAACTCGGCCGATTATGGTGTGCAATATTTAATACACAGTAAAACGGGGTATTCACATTTAGTTTTTAATTTCAAGTTAGAACCTTTTAATGAAGTTTTTTAATTAACGTCATGTTACATCTATTCGCTTTTAAAGTCATCTTTGTATTCATAATAATGTATAATTCAGAATAATTACGAGAATTTTTTATTTTCCTTATTATAATAATTATTAGAAAACAAAATCTCATACAATTTTTAATAATAAAATTGCAGGAGCTGAACAACCACCTGGACCCAAGCTTTCCTTAGGTTACAAAGAGGACGTTCAAGATTTGAGATCATCAACGGAGGAACTTGACCTTCAAGATCCTATTCATGCTCAGGATCTTAAAAGAGCCTCCAAAAAAGCACGAAAAAAGAAAGAAGATGGAACACAATCTGAATGTGGAGCAAGTTTAAAAGAACGAGAGCGTAAAGATAGCAATTGTTCAGAAATAATTTTGTTAAATATCAGTGGAAGGACGTCTAGATTGTCCTCCGTTGGAAGTCAAGGCTCTGGTGTTTCAGGAAGGCTCTCAGTTGTTTCTGCCACATCTTCTAGGTATCAGTTAATTTTTTTTTAAGTATAATATTTTATTCTTAGTTCTTTGCATTTATTGATCATGCTCTTATTTTAGATCACCGAGTCCACACAAGTGTCAGCTGGAGACATCCTTTTGTGGTAGCAAAATAACGCTCGCAGAAACTCCGATCGAAACTTCAAAGCCGGAAACAGACGACTTGGAAAAAATATTGTTAAAACGTGAAGCTGATACGACGAAGGCTCTGATTCCAGAGAGTGTAAAAGTGCCAATCGTTGATGGAAATCTAAAGCCTGATCCATTGGATAAACCGCGAAGACGTGGACGTGAAGAGAGAAAGGAAATATTTAAACGAGAAGTGGAAATTACTAAAAAAGTATTGGAAAAAATTAACATTGAGGTAATATTCATTTGATTAAAATTTTTTTCTATTGTATAGTTATTATTGATTGAAGTTTTTATAAATCAAATAATAATTTTAGGTTCCAATTATTAAAAAATCACCACAGGAATTAGAAAAAGAAGCTAAACCTCCACAAGAAATCCAAAAACCCGCCACATTAGATTTTAATGACAAAAGAAAAAAAGCTCAAAATTTTAAGGATGTTGTTCAAACACCTCCGTCTATTGCAAGTCTCTCAGGTAGTCCAAAGTTGCCCCGACATCAAAAAGTTCGCGAATTGGAAGGATCGAGGACACCAAGTCCTTCTTCAGTTTCGAGGAAAAGTAGTTTTGCTGCTCTTTTCAAGGTAAACTAGTGTACGTTTAATTTTTAAGTTAAAAAACTAATCTAATTTAACTATAACTCAGTGAGAAAACTTTTATCTAAAAATTATTCTAATAAAAGTCTATATCGGTAAAATTATTTACTTCAAAAATAAAAAAAAGTATTTTTATTAAATTATTAAACATCATTATCAAACAATCGAAATAAGAATTGAAATAACAATTAAAATATAGGATGTATTTACAGGCTAGAGCAGATGGAAGCTCAGCAAGTCCTGAATCATCTGGATCAACTTCGAAACCTAGACGAAGCTTAACTTCTAAAATAAAAGATACAACAGAGAGCCTGAGAAGTAGATCTAAATCAAGAGAACGCGTGTCAGTGGATAAAGGCAGTACGAAGAATAAAAATGTTTTTACGTCAACACTAAGTTTATTTAAAAAGCGAGAAAGAAAAAAGAGTACAGATGATATGGTTAGTACTCCAGAACACGAAATAATGTTTGCTGATGGCCATCCTTCGTTAGAAAGTATTGGAAATGTCGAATTTCGTTTTGATGCTGGCAGACCGAGTAGAAATGAAGATTCAATTTTTATAAGTCTTCATGCAGACTCAAGAAATTATGAAGAAGCTTTGCCATCAGAAAGTGTGTCTATACCATTAGAAACTCCAACAAAATTATTAGATGAATATGATAGCGAGCCAAGAACTGGTAGTATTATTACTGAAGCTTCAATTGAGCATAGAGCATCGGTGACAAGGATAAAAACAGAAGCGAAAATTGAATCAACGTCAAGGGATGAAGCTCAAAGTCCTTTACGGCAAAGTGCATCGAAAGAGTCCCAAATCTCCAAAACATCATCAGCTGATTCACGAATTAGTGTTCAGACTGCCAAACACATTGATCTTTCGACGAGACCCACATCAAGAGAATTTGGCAAAATAGAAGACAAATTGTCAGCAAGTTCTTCAAGAGATTCAGTAGAGAGTAAAAAACAATCGGATGTAATGGTAAAACCTAAACGAAAAAGTAAAGAAAATTTATCGCCAAAGGTTCAAGAAAGTGTAAAAGACATTGAGGAAATTAAAAAAAAAAGTGTGACCGATGAAAGAGAAGTTTCTTCTTCTAGAGTTGAGAAAGAACCCGAAAAATCTGAAGAACCACTAAGAATATCAGAAAATTTATCGATTAAAGCTCAAGAAGGTTTAATAAAAACTCCTAGTGTCATTTCTGACTTGGATCATAACAGTTCTGAGTCAGAAAGAGATTCTGAGATAGATTTTGTAAGAAATAAAGTTATAAAAGTCACCGATGAATTATCTGATGAAAGAAAAGGCTTATTTAATGAGGAAAGTTTTGAAGAAGATTTCCCTTATGTACCGACAACACTACCAATGGAGAAAAGCGTCGTTGTACCAATTCGTTCTTTAAAACAGAGGCTGGAAGAAGTTAGAACGATTCCTATCGAGAGACCAAGATCTACAACACCCATAAATCCTACTCTTTTAGATGAATTCGTAATGCAAACAACTCATGAAGAAAAACCAACTGATAAAATGAAAATTTCGTTACCAAGAGAAGACAGTTTTAAAATAAAAAGCCCAAGAAAGCATTCAACTAATACGTTTACTGAATTTGCTGAACGTGTTGTACCAGATGCTATCAAAAAAACTATTGCTAAATCCCCTAGTCCTCCTCCACCACTTCCTCCAAGAGCTCCAGCCCGGCCGACTAATTGGATAAATTTTGAAGAAATTCCTGAACGTCGAAAAGCGCCAAAACGAATTCAAACTATACCTAGAGCTGAGGATGAAGTAAAGGGTGGTTTTACATATGTTCAACCAGAAGACTGTAGGTGTGAGTGTCATGAAGAGTCTAGAAGAGCAACCAATAGAGAACCTTTAACTGGTTCGTCTTCAAATGCCCCAGCTAATGTGTCTTCATCAACACCGACAACCTCTTCCGTCACAAGAGCTTCATCAACATGCAGCAGTAGTAATGGGGAACGTGCTTGTAATGGAGATAATTGCACTGCTCCAACAAGTTCCGGTGATCGTGCGAGTATCGTCAGGTAAATGGATTGTGGTACGATTTATATTTAATTCATATGGGTGGGACAATATTCGAGTATACTCTGATTACCCTGATGATTGGTAGAAGTCTTTTTCTTTATTTTCAGTGACAGCTCCTTGGAGTGTAGTTTGAGTATTGAAGATCAAGGGGCTACGCAAGCTCTACTTGGACCTATGAAGCCCTTTTCTATGGACTTGGACGTTGGATCTAACAGATCGAGTATCATATCCCAGGACGAAAATGATGATATTCATGGACCGTAAAGTGACGTTAATTGAATTTTCAAGAACAGCTGCTTCACTGCGTGACAACTCGGGAATTGATTTCATGATAGTAGACATGGTTTTAACTGTTTGAAGTGTGATTTAGATATAGAACTATTTTATTTTCGAGTCGGTGCACATCAAGAGTAACGAGTTTGACCCAGATGAAAAACTTATGCCTCACAATTATCAACATAAATGTGGATAGAGTCCAGCTTATTAAATTAGGTCAACGGATGTTGTAAAAAGAACTTTGATAATAAATAGAACAAATGAATATTAAACTTAAAAGATGATTGATCAAGCAAGCTTTCAAAAAAAAACGAATAGAATTGTTTATCTTGGATTTTATGTTTAAGTAATTTAAATTTCTGGTCATTAAATAATCAATTATGACCTTTTACTTTATATATTGGTTTTTATTTCTGTACAAAAGCAAATATAGAAGTTGATAAGCTGAACAGTAAAGTTGATAAAATATAATGAAAAGAATTCTAGTGCTATAACTAGACTTCAATGACATCAATAAAAAAAATTAAATTACATTGCTATTATTATGATTACGATTATAATTATGATTATGGTTATTATGGTTATTAATATTATGATGATGATTATTATTATTATATAAGAGAAGAAGAATGTTTAAATCTAAGAATATTATGAGACCACATGCTACATTATAAGATAGTTAATTACGCGTTTCGCGTTAAAGCCTTTAGAAAGTCCAACAGAATTCCTTAATATTAAATTCTTGGTATTGCGTTATTTAATTTGACGCAGTAGTAAGGATAAAACAAATAAAGTATATTATCGAGTGAATGATAAAGAAATAATCAAAGAATTAACGGAGATTGAATTCACCTAACTCCTCATGGTAATTATTACTAGTAGAGACATATTCAAGTCTTCAAATTAAACCTCATTCTCTCTGCTCAACGAAAGTCTTTTATTTTAAAATTTCGATGAATAATAAGAAATATATAAATTATAGTCCATCCCACATTACCTCTTAGAAATATTTTCTACACGAAAAATTGTGTTCAATTGAATGAAAATGAAAAATTAATGACTGTATAATTGTGGAATGAAGTGTTAATTTTGGATTTCATCGTGTGAATAAGCTTTGTGATGACACATATTAGCATTACGTATGCTTCACTCATGTCAAATAATCATTAACTGTATAATTCAACATGGTTATTCTTCGTGGTGTTAATGAAAACGTTAAAAATACACCACAATTGTTGATACTGCGAAGAATCGATTTTCTCGCTTCCTTCTACCATTACACATATTCTGTAAATGATACTCCGTTAAGTGATATAGATCCTGTTGGACGTTCGAACTGTACCTGTCGTTCTTTAACGACCTGTTCTTTGTCTAATTATTAACTACTTTGAGAGAAAATATATTGTTTCTATTAAAAACAAGAAATTCATTAGTAACATGATACAATATTTTATTACAATCGAATAGCAAAGATATTTATTACATTTTAATTGAAACATTTTTTTTTATCTTATAACAAACTTTATAAATATTTTGTTCCAGAAAAGTAATGTAAAAAAAATTTTTTGAACAAGAACAAAATTAATCATTTTCTCTGAGAGTAAGACAAAGAAATTTAAATATTAATTAAACTGAAGAACTTGACATTAAATTTTAATTAATCTATCATTAGATGTTAATAAAGAAATAATTGGAGTGTTTATAATTCATCTTTTTATTCTGGTTTGAGCGTTTTATCATTGCAATAAGAATCATAATGTAATCTTAATTAAAACAAACTACAAACATTATAAATTAGTATCAATATCAAGGCTATCGAATGTGCCAGATTTTGATCATCATTAAACGTTAATTTGTATAGAAAAAATATCATCAAAACAATACACGAATCTTTCAGAGAATAGAAAATAAAATTTTGTTAAAAAGCCAGACTCTCGTCTTGCTTGAGTCTATGTGTCACAATGCGAACTCGAGTGAAAAGAGCTTGATCGCCCAAGTGGACATTTAGGCTGCCCCTAGCAATACATGTACGTTTACGATTATTTTTAAAGACTTACGACTGCGAGATTTGAAGAATATTTAAATGTTTCTAATGTTATGTAAATAAGACTACAAAATCAACCAAACAAAATAAAAAAAAAGTACTAACAGTTCTAAAAGATGATGTCCAATGGATATCATTTAAGAACAAATAAAATGTTTATGTGTTTCGACATTTTCGATGTTTTATTTCATTCAAGACTACATAATAACCACAAGTAAATATATAGAATAAGATTTTAAATTTACTTTATAAGTTCTTTGATAATAAGAAAGTGTTGGAGAGGAATTCAAGTCTATTATATTGATTTTCACATTATGAGTTAACCAAGCGTGTCACCCTTTACGAACATGATAGACCCCTTGTTTTTACTATCCTCTACTTTTTTTAATTCTCTTAAATTTTCGGTATTTTTATCATTCGTGACAACGACAGGAACGTTTTCTTCTCGCAAAAGCACAGCTGTACCACCAGCAGGATTCGGAATACTATTGTTGGTATTGAATTCGTCTAGAGATTGCTAAAAAATGAATAAAATTGAATAATTTTTTTAATTCACTTTTGTATTTTTAAATTAAATTCATATTTAACTCAATTTCATTTACTTGCATCACATTGATAAGAAACAAAAAAGCCAGAAGAGCTAATGCGCTCAATGCTGCTGATCCTTTGTCACCTTTGTGATGCCTATAATATATTTTTAGTATTATGCAAGATGCAAAAAATACACTTTTATATAATTTATATAAAATGATATTATTTTAATATGAGCTCATCATGTAGATACTAGTTGAAATTTTATTGAACTTTTGTTATGTCATTCTAAATAATAAAAGCTAAAAATTACTTGACAATTTATAACTCACCCATGATATTTTTGTTCATGATCCCAACCACTGTGCCATCGGTCTGATGGTATACTGATACCTTTCGTTAATCCTCCCCAATTAAATAAAGATTTAATAGTCATTTTTTTATCACAATACAAAACGATTACATGAGAAGCTTTTGTAATACTACTCCTTCAACAAACAATGAATGAATGACGGAACGTTTTGACACCTACTCGAGGAAGCTTCAGAACAGACTATCTTTTTACCATTAAAAATAATGTCATTTGTTCTCGCTTAATGAATTTTAAGACCATTTCATTCACGGTCAGTGAACACATAATGATTGTGTACCTTCTTTACAAGCCATTACTCTAGAAAATGATCTGTCACTCTATAATAATGAATTTTAATTATTTTGATGACAGAACATTCTCAATACAAAGAATCATAACTAAATGATACTCAAATTCATAATTGAAAAATTACGATTTCATTTTTATAATTTTTTTTTTAATTTAAAGGAATGAAAATAAAATAATAAAACAATCAAGCTTAATTATATCAAACATGTATATGTATTAATATATGATGGTGTAGTACAATTTAACAATACGTTCATACAACTTAATTAAGCCTAATGAAAAGTCTAGTGAAATATGAAAATAAATCTAAGACAAGAATAGTATTTGTCATTACATTTTTTATCTCAATATTAAGATAATAACAAATATATACAGTAATTAACAATTTCGAGCGCAAATAATTAACGTCCTGAGATACTAACAATTTAGAAACATTAGGAGGATTTACCTTAACTAAAGTTTGAAGTGTTGATTAATTAATAGATTTCTTTATTATTAAATAAACTACTTAAAACTTTAGTTAAACACTTTCAATCATTATCCATTCATTTTAACACCTGCTATTTTAAGCCTACCTTCCTCCTATTTAATAATCTTTATTCATCTCGACGTAATAACTATCTATGAGAAAATAATACCTCGTGAAGAAAATTCCATTCTGTACGCATTATTTAGCACAATCTTAATTGACCAAATAATAAATATTAATAATAAATACATATTAGTCAGCTCGAGTCGTCGAAGTTTAGTTAAACTCTAAATTGCATTCTCCTGGGTTTACCTAAGCTTCGAAGTACGTTCAGTCTGCAAGTTATTTTCTTCGCATCGCTATCGGGATTACTTTAGTAATTATATTGTTAATAACTAATAGAATCACCGGACGAGCGTCGGTCTAAATATATAAGCAATTCAGACTGCATTGCAGTCCATATAGAGCGTTCTGCAGTCTTCACCAGATCGTCCACGTCTTCCAGCTTCATAAAGAGCTTCAAAACCTATTCCGCTTTGTCTTTGTAATAAATGACTGGTAGTATATGATCCAAGTTGGCAGAAAATTGTAGAAGTTCCTTGGGTATCAGCAACACATTCAGCACTAGCTTCACATAGAGCTCGCTCGGCACATCCTCTTTGTCCTTCTTCTTCCATCCTTCCAGCAGTGTTAAATGTTTTCATGGATCTCATGTAGCCCTAGAAATGATTAATCAATCAGTAAACTAATTACAAAAAACAATTTAATCAGTAAATTTGTTATTAATGAATATAATAATGATCTTTACCTTAAGCATGGTAATGGAAGCAACTACAGCTTCTGAAATGGTATCACGTTTTCCAATTGATCGGGCAGATAGAGAACGGTGTGAGAATGAAGTTTTCAAAGCGTCCAAAAGGTTTACGACAATACTGATGAACTGCTTAAAAAATATTGTTTGTTGGTTATTTTAACCTGGCTTTTTGTTCATTTAATGCTGATTGATAAATTATAGTATTTGATTAAATTGGAAAAATATCTTAAAAAACAATTGTTTGTGCATGAAGAAAAATGAAAATATTTAAAAGAAAGTTTTTCAGTAAATATTTAATGGTGTGCTTACGCTGAAAAATTGCTACAAAGAGAGTGAAGAAATAATTTCCGGTTGTCGCGCTTCAAACATATTCTACTACTTTACTCGTCAACTGTACCGTTACTGTATGCCCTAAGTGCCGCATCATGTCAACGTGAAAGCAGAACGTAAAATAGAATATGTGAAGAAACTTTCATGTTCGAAGAATAACGCGACACTTTACTTTTTAAAGAAACTCATAATTTTTTATCAGTTTTATTTGTTTTTAACAATGTATTAATATTTCTTCAATTACACTAAATTTTATATTTAAATATTTAGAAAAATCAATTGGCCTGCTTTGATAAAGTACTTATGAAATAAACGGAAACATTAACTATCCAAATAAAACTGAATAAGTCATTAATTGATAACTAATGGCTTGGAAATTATATACAATAGTGAATACTAACCTCAGAGGTTTGTTTAACCATGGTAGAAACCTGTTCAGGATTTCTTCCCTGTCCTAGAAACGCACCCAGTACCGCGCTCAAAATGCCCTAAACAGCCGACACCAGCCATATTTTCTAAGTTCATTTATTTAGAAATATTTATTTACAATAGTTAGAGACGCTTTTTCTGTCAATTAATATTTTTCACTTAATGCAGGTAATGCACCTGAGTCTTATTATTTGAAGTAATTAAAGATAATTTTTGATTACATTCTAGGTCTTTGTGTAGCGTAGAAAATGATCAAAGGACATTAATTGTTTGAGGGAAAGTTGCTACGAGTAAGCGTGGCAGGAATGATTAAAAAATTCTATAAAAAACCTGTAAAATAGAATTGTGAAGAGAAAAAGTGTCTCTAATAGGTGCAGAAATCTATGTGAAAGCGATCTTCTCTGTACATTTTTTTATTTACAAAAAATTAAAAGCGTATGTATGTATAGTATAGAGAAGAAAAAATATACAAGCTATATTTATACTTTTTTATGAATAGAAAAAAAATATATATATAATGCTTTCACGACAGAATAAAAGTTAAATTTTAAATAACAGTTCTAACAGTAAGTCATAACTCGTCTTTACCTGCATTGGACTACTTTGGTTATCAACCTTGTCAATACCATCGACAGGTTGTTGAGCACCACCGAGGATAGCTGTTAATACTCGGAGACCCATGGTTAAAAGATTTGCCCAGGGACTTGATGGAACTCCATCATCGATTTCGTTTTTACTAGGACCTGTTATACCAGTTGTCTGTCCTAACAGCATTTGCATGATCATGCCTAACATATTAGACCATGAGAAACCTGCAGCACTGTTTTCCTGCTGATGCAAAAAATAGTAATTAATATTTATTCATTGATCATTGATAGGAATCCTAAGTATTTTTATAAGTGTTTTTTTTTCAATTAAATAAAGTAGATACCTGAATTTGATTGGATCCAATATCGTCAATATCATCAAGAGCAACTTTCTTCATAGCATTTGGTTTCTCTGCAAATTTTCTCTCCTCTCCAACTTGTTGTTGAGGATACTGTTCTGGATGATAAGCCGGATGTTGTGGCAACGAAAAGGCTTGGCCAAGTGTGATAGCCACAAGGCAGAGAGCAATTAGCTTATTGTTTTGCATCCTAATACAAAAATTTTCATGTTAGTTGAATCATCATTATTTCTAAAGAACTTTCTACTACTTATTTCTTTCTTAAATTAGGACTTGGTAAGTGATGACGTCAATGAAAGGTTGATTAAAATACTTTGATCCTTGGGAACCAAAAATGAGATGGAGAAATGCTTTAGGATTATATTATTATTGTTGTTATGGTCATCCGGTTGTATGCTTGAGCCAGAAAACCTTGACCATGAAAGTAGGTCAGCGTGGCTAAGGCCATACGCCGGTAAATCAACGGCGATCACTCGTTAGCCCACTTCCAATCGTTCGAGGTGCATTGAACCGACGTTATACCGTTAACCCAAACCGGGTCGCGACCTACTGTCGTGATGATTATTTTTATAGCAATACTTGAATACTAAAATTCACTTAAGCAATTTAATTTATGGCTTATTATATTTCTAAAGATTCTATAATGTAACTTTTAACTTGCAGGGAGCAGAAAAAACTTTTTCACCGATAAAAAATTGTTTATTAGATTTTAGAGTATCTTCCGGGTTTTTTAGTAACAAAAACTAACTCTGAAGAGAACACATTAAATTATTTTTTTTCGAAAACTTAACTTTTAATAAGTATATTGTTATAAAAAATTAAATAAATAAACTTCTTATCAGCAAATAATTAAAAATATGATTTATTTTATGTAAATTTTTTCTTACTCTAGCATTGATATTTCCAAATATTAGTCATGAATATTAACGTTACTCACCCCGCTGATAACAATCGAAATAACAAAAAAATGCGGCTAATAATAATATACTTTAAAAACTGAATAACAAGCTTTGATTATTAATGATATAATTTCGATTCGCGTTTGGAAATGAATAAATTTAATCAAAAGTGATTAAAAGAATTTCTTGATAGTGTAAATCCTTGGAAAAACTTAAGTACTCACTTAGAAATTCTTGAGTAGATTCAGTGACACTGACTCTCAGTTCTGTAGATGAAATTCCATGAGGGGTCTTCTATATAGCCTGTGTAAGCACGTGGGGGTAAACCGTACGTCCAATGACCGCCAGGCTTGGTACTATTTTCAAAAGAAATATCCAATCGTTATAGGCTCATCTTTTGTAAAACTTGAAAGGTCTACTTACGCATTTTTGTTTTAACATTGTTTTGCAATAGCTGGAGACTAAGTATCTTCTTGTTGTTTGTTACTTCATCTACTTTGCATATAGCAATTTTCTCATAAAATATCGATTATAAAAAATTATAGCTAGTTGCTTTTAATGAAAATCCTGCCAGATAATTAACACAAGAAATAAACAGTTGATTTACTACTGAAAAAACCTAGATTTGTTCTAGAATTACTCAATCAAATCGATTGCCCGAATTTCTGAAACTATATCAGGAGGGTATACTTAGGTGTATGGTTATCACATCTTTCATGCACTAAATATATCAATCTGAAAGGTATCCAGCTATAATTGTTTCTCGTAGAAAATTACTTGAATTCTTTACCTTTAACTTAGTACATGTTCCTTGGATGATTGATCATAAAGGTTTGCAAAAAATAGAATTCAACTGAATTTAATATACGCTCTCATTAATCTTCCCTTTATGATTTTATTTAATCCTAATAACACTACAAAAGACCATAAATTATAGTTCGTGCTACATCGTCACTTTGTGTATCCATTTCTCAAAAGAATGAAATAGTTGAGCATCTTATACTGTCGCCAAATTAGTGACCTAGATTTTATGAATCTATTCCATTGTAATTTAGAAAAAAAATGAATGCTTAAACTAGCAATCAAAATAGCCGTGGAAAACTTTTTGCAATTCTGTAAGAAAATTCGAGGTTATTCTGATGACTCTCACCCATCTTCTTTACTTGCTTTACTTTCTTTTCTCTTGGTAAATGGATTGTGGTTGAGAATTCATGATGCACATCACATATAAAGTAATCGAAATTTCAAGATTCTTCCGGATGGTATTTGATATTGTTAAAATTATGTAAAAAAAAAGAGAAAATTTATTGTAGTTGACACACATGGTGCTCTACGATGTGTTAAATGAATCCAACGACTTCCTGTCATTTTGGATGTCCTTGATATTAAGACAGTTAGTAATTGAAGTTAAAAAACAAAAAGTTGAATAGTGTAATTTTCTTTCTCGTGATTGAAAATTTTTTTTAAAATACTTTCTGCTAATATTTTCTGACATAAAGTAACGCTTTATAACTAATCATTATTGAGTCAATGATCCTGGTATGCAGATTCCAATTAACGGAACGATTTCTTGCAATTTTCTTGAACTTCTTTACTTGGTGATGGTCATTAAGCTTTACATGTATTAATGGACATAAAATTTATGCTTTTTTTAGTGAATCAATTGCTTTTTATTATGTCCTTTATCTAAACTTCCTCCCTATTTCTATGGGAGTACGTGCTCATTTGGATCATGAGCAATGAGAGAACGAACGCGATTCATCATAACTGTTTCACTTGCGGGATGTACCATGCGTTTTTCTTATTAGCAGGATCAAGCTAATAGTACTCGACCAGCTATGCTTAGTGGCTATTTTAAATCTACATGATAGCCAAGAGAATAGTTGATCAAGACACAACTACATTTTTAGTATGAAAAAAGTCATTTATAAGCATCATAGGAGCTCCAACATATTCTTAGTTCCTCATTAAAATATTCCAACGTAATTCATAGACTATTTGTTTTGATTGAACACCTTGATATTGAGGATTGATTCATGAACTAACGGTATTCTAGGCCTAGGGGTTATAAACCTTATAGGTGCAGTAGTAGCCAGCCTGTTTCTTGTTTCATCTGTACTTGCATTTATAACCTTTGAAATTCCATAAGATTTTTCTTTTATATTGACTTGACATAAATATTTGTAGTGCAGTGTGACATTGCAAGTCACGTGTTTACTGCACCCACATAGAATCTTGACAGGAGAAAGGGGAAATTGAGAGAGAAAAGAGTTTAACGCATCATCATCAACAAAAAAAAGTTAAATTACTTACGCGAATCTTACAAAGCCAACAATCTTCTTGTCAGTAATTTTATTGTGGGAAAAGAAAACAATTGCGTTACGGTTTTCTTTCGTTATAGGTAGATAAACCCATCAAACCTTAGTTGAAGCCAATTACTCATTTTTTCAGGTGATGGAATGCAGTTTTATGATAAAATTGATCGTTTTTCTCACGCTTCCGGTCATCTTTTTTGATTCTTTTTCGTGTCTTGAATATTTCAGCTCTGATTTTTATCCTGAAAAGGTTTAGAAGTGACAATTAAATATAGTAATTTTACAAGAAATAAACGGAGGCAGATGGAGGATCTGTTACAGCTATTTGACACAGAAAACCGACTAGCGGGACCGGCCGGTCAATTTACATAACGATTTGCGGCTCGCAGGTTACTCGTTGCGGTGTTAACATGTATCAATGTGAATGCTTTGTATGGTAGCTGAATGGAGTAAGGGTTCAAAGGAAACATGTACGACCTACTCAGGAATGTGCGTTCGTAGTATTCAGATTGGAACTCAAAACACGTGTCCTTCATTTGGCCTTGCTATGACAACTTAATTTATTCGTCATAATCTTTTCTCATCTAGGTTTGTTCATTTTCTTCCCGTTATTTCTTCTCAGGATCTTAATGCCACCATCACTCACTGCAGCCAGTTAAATTGATCATCATTTTGACATGATTTTTTCTATTTTTGTTATTGAAAAATTAAATACACTTGAGAATATGTGTTTGAAGTTTCAATATTTTCACTTTTCAAACTAATTAAATTATTAATAGAAAAAGGGTTGATTAATTATTGTAACCCATTGTTTGTAATCACTAAAGATACTTGACTCTCAACAAATGACTACTTTATCAATGTTTAGTAAAAATGAAGATGTTAAAAATTAGTTATCATTAGAAAACAAAAACGGAATTAATGTTACCGATATTCTAGTGAAACAGATATCGCTAAGATGGCGGTTTCAGTACGTTTGATTAAATAGCGTCTGTTAGTACTTGGCGGTATAGCGTCGGTTTAAGTTTGCAATTTGATAGTTTTTTTAATCAAAAAATGTGTATCAATTTATGGTGAAAGTGATATGAATGAATGTATTGTATAAATGTGTATAACACTTATATGAATTCACTTGATGAAACTGCATGTCCTTGTGTAAATTAATCAAGAAAGAGTGTTTAAGTGATAGCAAAATAGGACGGTTAAATCGGGATGTTGAGTATTACCACTACAAGCATAACATTTCGAGGAATCGTATTGTGTACATGCGGACTTGAAATGCTTGAAATGAGGCCAGAGAAGATGGTCTATGGAGTGATTAAATGGTAAGTCGTATTTTTTGTATTCTTGACTTTTAAACATTTGCAATGCTTGAAATGCTTAACCTCGGTAAACGAAAACTCCACTACACTATTTTAACTTGTCTAAATTCGAGGTCGAACGCCTACATGTTTTTAAGTCTATTGATTTAAAAGAGAAATAAAAATTATCATCGATAAAATCTCGCCTACGATTAACCCAGCTTAATGTAGTTCCGCCAATTAAAGTAGGAATAAATTTTCAACATTTGGCTGTGGTTTAATGTTATTTCTCAGAAGAGCTAAGAAAACTTTTTGGCAAAATTTCCAAACTCTTCACCGTTGTAATACGATATCTTTTATTTAGTGTATGTAACTTTTTGATGATAAACTGAAACATCATCATAGGCTTTGTAATAGTTAGCTCCATAATGAAAGGATGATCGATTACATTCACAAGAGAACATTTCTTGTAGGATTATTGACCTCAGGCGTGGGAATTAACAAATGATTAGCATTATAAAATTGTCATTGACGTTGAGAATAATTTTACGCAGGTGCCTTTCAATAATTTCATTCTCATCCCTATTCGAGTTGGTGAAAGTCTTGTCTACCAATTGGCTCCCTAGGGACTCGGAGGTTTTCATTGTATGATGCTTCAATGGTGATGATGATGATCAAGTTAGAGGGGGTTGCTAAGAAAGACTCGTCTTACTACGTAGTGTTAAATCTTGACAAAAGAATTCTCTCTCGCGATTCAACATTTTGGAGTTCATAACACTGAGGTTTTAATACCCGCCTCTTTCACTTTATGATTGTATCTCTTATACAAACATACGCCCAAAAATGACAGCAGAAAAATCGGCTTGGTTTATGTTTCAATAGAAAATTTTCTGTGTGACCCTCTTTTTCTTCTTTTTTGTTTCCTTCGAAAATTCTTTCCAAACAATATATTCGTGAAATTATCCATATAAATATGCAAGAGTTCATACAACTTTTCTTTGTTCATCATCTTTTCACATCCATTTTTTTTTTTTTTAATAACAAATTCCAAGAAACACCTGCCAACCGTATAGCATTCTCTTCAGTGGTTTTTTTATATAGTACGTCAGGTCGATCACATGTATGATGATTCATATGAACTACGAACGACTGCAGCCGTGATTCGAAGGATTCAATCTGTAGAGAACATCTTATGACCATGGATTTACAAATCTACACACACGATCGTTACTTCCGGAAAACTTTTTCCAGGAAATCATCAACTCTTCTCTACCCCTCTTGCACAACATTATGAATGCCAAGCACTGAGTCACACTAGAGCCAAGGTCGTCGATCCGCCCACTACCACCCGGTGGGTTTTCTCTGAATGTTATCGTCAAAGTTTTTCCTCTTGAGGGTATTTGCAGAAGACATACAACATATATAATACAATTGCATAAGACTTTGAATTTCTTCATCTCACTCTAGCTTTACTTCTTTCGATGTAAATACACTAGTAATACTGTAAATACAGAAAATAGATGAGTGTGTTTTGAAGAAAAGTCATTTATAGCTGTTGGAGTTTTTTTTAATAAGAAAGTGGAATTAAAACAGACAATAAGTTATGAACAATAAATATTTCTATCTAGAAATAAATGACTCTTTTAATTAATTAAATTTTTTAAATTGAAAAATTTATTTAAGGAGAATTTTAATTACATCTATTCTTTTATTAAAGTTCTGAGAAACACTAAGAATTTTAATATTTATCAAAATTATGCAATTTTCTGCTTAAATAATTTAGTGATAATTTTTTTCTTTTCATTTTCGCTTTTTTTATATAAACATAAATTAACTTTTAAATGATAAAAAAATTTTAATTATAAATTTGATCTTTTATCCACGGAGTAAAAAATATTTTTCACATATTTTATTTCAAATAAAGTGAATCATGATTGGAATAAATTTAGTACTCAATTCAATAATCCAATGAATGGATTTAAATGAATATTTGGTAATATTTTTTTGACTTAAAGAACATTTCACATATTTATGATCTAACGAATGTATGTGACATGTGTACAGTTGACTGTTAAACATTACTTTAAGTCGATTTGTATTATAAACATATGACGGTGTATAGGGTCAGTCTAACTTCATTGAATAATCATCAAACGTTGAATGGGTGGAGTTGGTAGCGTATGGTATTTCCACCAATACAATGTATGAGAGACACACGTGTAACTGCTGGTGACTCATCAGACAGGTAAAAACATCGAAAGAGTCTTTTGCAAGCGCGAAAGTGTGTATGTTCGAGAGTAGAACCGGACGTTGAGGAGAAAAGAAAGAAGAGATGAAAGAGACGTTCTACATTTTCAGAGCAACCCTGTGACTCACCAGGTCGTCATCCCTTGTAATCTACCTGTTGGCACCTGTTGCGTTCGACCTCAATGCGCGCAAACTCTCACAATTATTTCTATATACCTACGTACCTATATTCTTTATTGTTGTTATGATGGACTAATTATCGATTAAGAATTTGACAAAGGGAAAAAGAAATTAATGATGATAGCACGATTAATAAATCATGAGACTTTGTCAGTTTTCTTTATTTAAATCAATCTTTTTTTTCACCAATACAAATCTTTATTTTAAAAGTAATCATTTTTATTACCTAATTTGTCATTTAAACACAAATATAACAAATTAGAAAAAAAAAACTTTAATTAAAATTGATTGAATAATTAAATATTAAAGTGAAAAAAAGGAATATTTCTGTTGAATACTTTTCTTTTATTTATTTCTTATTCTCGATGAAAAAAAAACATAATTACTTATTACTGCAATTTTAATTTAAAGAAAATAATTAGTAAAATATTATCTTTACTGTATCAATGACGTGATAATTACTGAAATTATTGATGAAAAAAAGTTTTCTTCATTTTCAAGTTCTTGAAAAAATTATTCTTGTAATTATATATAAATAAAGTCACGTTATCTTTATTTTTACTAGTAATTATAACTATGAAGTGTGAAAAATTATGAGGTATCATAATAAGTCTTTTTTTGATTAGGCATCCCTTTAAACCTTGTCTGAGTAGCTTATTCTATCCACATCCATATACTCGTTTTCTTTATTTTCTTTTCCCTCACTTCCACTGTTTGTCTTTCCCAGATATTTATCTCTTTCCTTTTCCTTGTGAAGTAGAGTCTAGTTTGCATCCGCAGCCAATTTATCAGCCCCAAACTGTACCGGATTTGTACGAAAATTTTGTGGTCTTATTAAAACTCAAGTAGGGTTATTATTAGTACTAGAATGCTCATTACCACTTAATCTATCACACCACACATGTTGGGTTTAATTTCTTTTTAATTAAATTATTTAATTTACTGATGAAAGATATTATCTTAAAATAAAAAGAGACTTCTGTTCTATTAATTATTAAAAATAATTATAAAAAATATTTTTTAACAACATTTTAATTCCTTAGAGAAAATTTAATCAGATATTATCATATCCTGTACAAACTTTAATCATAATTTTCTTTTCAATGTTAGTATTTTTTCAAAAAGTTACTAAGAATGTTTTTGCATTGAGATGAAAGTTTGTACCGTTAAATTAAATCATTAAAGGTATTAAAGATTCAAGTTAATATTTTTTAGTTTTTATTTCTCTCTTAACCGAGATACTTGGGCCTGTGGGGATTTCCGAAGGTTGTTATCATGTTTCCGGGAAACATATAGCGTGTAGAATTCCTTGAAATTATTTTTTATGTGTGGTCTGATAAAATTCTTGTTTACGTAGAAAACTTAACCAATATAAAATGATATCTTAAACATAAAGACAATATTAAAAAACTTCTATGATTCTAAAACTTGCAGTAAAGACAGTAATTATTAATCAGACTGGTTCTGTAAAGTAACTACTCCAGTACAGAGAATTTAAAAAAATTGCTCACATTTAAGATACTTATAAATTTCTTATCTTTAATATGAGTCAATTCCGAGTGTGTGAATTTGTTCAGTGATTACTACACTAGCTCAAGTAGCTCGCATGAATATTTAATAAAAACAAATATGATTCATCTGTCGCAGTGACAGTATTTGTATCGTGTCTATGAACGAATTAAAAACTCGTCATAGTACTTGAATACATTCTGGTTTTTGTTTAGTAGTGTTAGTTAAGACACAGCAAGAATTGTTTGAGAATTAATTTTAGAGAAATAAATTCCACAACTATATTGATATCATATAAAACTTTTTTATCCAATGCTTAATTAAAATCTTCATTGATGATCGACCATTGTTACCTGATAGAAAATATCACTTCCGGATTCCTTGAATTCATTTAAACATTTCCATTCGATGTTCAAATCAATAAAAGAATTGTTCAATGTCTTTATTTTTTTGAATGTTTATTAATGTTTTGTAAATGGTTGAGTAATTTATTTAATCAATGTTATAAATATTATTATATCAATTGTGTTTAATTTTTAGTATATTGGGTTTACATATATATATATTTATATATATAAATATATATCATGTTTATGAAAACACGTTCGATTCCTTATAGTAACGTGGTTGGATATTTTTGTATATTTAAATATGTAAAAGTATTAGTTTTAGAGTAGTCTTATCAAAATTTATGGATCGTCGGGTTTTGCGAGACGTGTGAGTCACAATCTAGTCACGGGAGGATCGATTTCTGCTAGTATAGAAGCCATGAACGGACGTCGATCTTCCGGCGCGAGATCGCGATAACTTTTCCCAAGTGTCGTGAGTCAGACTTAAGATCGTTTATAAGACACGCATGAATTTCAGAACACGTGGTTATATCTTGTAGGTTGCGGATAAAAAATTTATTATCTAGATCTTTAACATTTTCGTACATTTCAAATAAAAAAATGGAAAAATTTATTTAAATAATTCTGTTGTTAATTTTCATACTTCTTTTTTATCATCAAGACGTAAATATTGCTCATAACCTTGACGATATCATCATGATTATTGGAATGAAAAAGAAGGAAAGGTGGCTTTGATTAAGCTATTGATAAATGCGATAAGATTGTGTAGTCGTGTTTTTAACTTAATTAGATACTTCATGAATCAATTTTTTTTTTTTTTTGAAAACTTATAGTTTGAATTTTAGTTGAATGATTGATATCAGTATTAATATAAAGGATTAAATTTGTAAATAACGCTCCTTTAGAGTAAATCTTTACATAAAAGTATTTTATAGCTGCTCTTATCATTTCCTTCTTTCGGAGAATTCATATTAAAAAATAGCGAGCTTTATTTTAACTTGATTAAATTTTTTTGCAATTTCTTCAATTTTTAATCCAATTTTATGCAAATAATTGAAAAATTAAACTACTCAGAATTATTTACTCAACTGTTCTTCCTCGATTTTTTTCTTCAATTCGGAAAGGAAAAAGGAAATATTTAAAAAATTATTTTCGCAATTTTTATCTTCGATTAAAATCTCTTCTATTTTTGTTAATTTTTTTTTATTATTCGAGTGAAAATCTTACATCAAAATAATTGCTTATACTCGACTATATATCTTCAAATGCTCCATATTAGGAAAAAACTGAAAACAGATTCCAAGAAATAGAAAATCTACGTCATTATATGTGGTTATTTCGTCATAAAAATCATGATTCTTATACCGGAACCAATTTAATCGTCAATTATATGTATGTCTTTCCTTTTTTTTTATTTCCTTACACATACCAATACTTCTTACACACTCTTACTATTATTTTTCTCTCTTTTTTTATTACGTCTAAGTAATGCTGAGAGTTGGAATTTATATTAACTCTACTGACATCATAAATGAGTGGGAGGACAACCCGATATTGAGTCACGTACATTTGTTATATATTATAGTATGGGAATACTTTATTTTTTCATACAGATACATTAAAAATATACATGCAAATAATAAATGTAAATATAAAAGATATTTTTAATGTTGATTAACATTGAGTTTTTTATTGCTTCAGTTTATATAATAATTTTTTTAATCGATTAATCGGTTATAAATCAATGAATAGGGGTTTATAAATTGTTATAATTAGCCTTTCTATTCTTATTTGACAGTTTAGTTGCTTAGTGCAGTTTTAAAAATTATAAAACCGGAATTTGTAGTTGGGTAACTATTGGAGTAGGTTCTAGGTGTGAAAAACTTTCTTTCAGTATCTAAACATTTTTTAATAATAAACTTATAAGTTTATTTGGTAATTACTATCACTGCAAAATTATTAAACTTTATAAAATTAATTTCAAACATCAAAAATAATATTTAGAAACTCTACAATATTTTATTCCTTGATAAATACATTCTTTTTTTTCATTTTAACTTTCGATTCAAATTCTTAAAAACTAATTTTATATTTTTTTCTTTCAATTCTTGCTATAATTAAAGAAAGTATTTATCAAAGTATAAATCAACATTATTATTGTTAATACTTAGAAATTCAAAAGGCATCTATTTACTAACTAATTGAATAAAATATTAAAGTCAAGAGATTTGTTTGTTAACGGCATAACATAGTAGGCGTAAATAGCCTCTCTGGACCGTTAAGTATATTCTTATTGGTCAAAACAAATACTTATTTATTAAATAGAGATGTAAAAAATTTCAATATCTTGTGCTTTTAACAAAGCCATCATACGAATATTAAAACAGGTTTATCCGCCAATTGATTTTACGTCATGGAGTTTCATGTGACGTAAAAGATCATGTTTGTATATACAGATATAATACAAACGTCGACACTAGTAGTCAGTGGGCGAAAGCGAACGTAGGTGGACCTCGCCCACCTTTAACGGGTTATGGTTTTTATTGCAGTTTTAATTTAATTTAGCCGGACGACAGAACGACTAATGAGGTTTATTTTTTACTTCAGAAATTTATATTTATCGTGACAGATATTGAATATTTAATTTAAACGGTTCTAATAAACTGCTACCAACTGACTTGTGTACATGAAAATGCAGCATCCGAATTCAATACATTCGCAGAATACTTGCGATCTCTTTGGCAACCGGACGTATCGTTTCTCAGAGCCGTTGGCTTCGCTCTCACTAAAACTGCGGCCTACATATCGTCCTAGCCAGCTTGATTCTTTGAAACCTAAAGAACGAATCGTCTGAAGATTCTATCCATCATGTGTCCCAGTAGTCTTTTGTGGACATCAATAGGAACATGAATTAATTATTTTTCATGTTTGCTTAGTTATTTTTAGTTAAAGTTAATTGTTGATTTTTATCACTGTTGACCTTTTTATTGACTGTTATTATATTTATTGAGAACAAAATTTTTTGCGCATCCTTTGAAGGTTAAAATAAATCGCTCTGAAACTCGGTCATGACTTTAAAATGCATAACACACATTAAGTCGTGTTACGTAACGGAGCTTTAAAGATGCCGACTTCATATATGAGTCGAGTTACGTTGCAGCATAAACGGTGATTCTTTGAAGACAAATGCAAAGAAAATTTATCCGATATTATTTTGATGTGTGCTTATTTGTAGGCTTTTAGATAAGCTAGATGTCTATTAAAAACATTATAATATTTCTAAGATTTATTATTAGAAAACTTTCATTTTGTCAATTTTAAATAATTCTATTATTATAACATCCTTTTAACAGAAATAATAATAATAATCCAGTTATATTTGATGGGAAATATTTTTTAATCTTTTTATGATTTATTTCAATCAAAGGTCTTTGAAAGTTTCGTAAGAGAAATTTTTTGTTTGTTTTTTTAAAAATGAAAAATGTGGGATTTAATTTTCTATTATTGATCCTTGAGAACTTGAGAGGACAAAAGAATTTTTAGAGATGAAATTTGGAAATGGATGCGGAGGTGGATAGAGTGGATATAATCCTTGACTTTTAGCTGTGAATCGTAAATTTACTGGCCACTGTAGACACTTTATATTCTTGTTTAAATTTTTTTTTCTGTTAGTTTTTCTACACATATGCACATTTATTCATCCGTATAATAGTACGATTTATTCATTATAAATTTACTCAAATCGTTTTAAACCTACACTGAAAGACCGTTATATTCGATAAAACATAAACATTTGTATGTTATCAAACTAATTAACTACGATAAATTTATTTAATTTTATTCTGATTACACATAATTTTCATCGTGCATATACTTTCATTGAATAAATTATATCTTGAAGAGGGAGAAAAAAAAGTTATCGTAAATTTAACTGAAGTGTAGAATTTTTTAACAACTTTAAATTACTGTTATTATATTTTGAAACGTTTTTTAATCAAAATAACAGTGAAAAATAAATAATACATTTTTTTTCTTTTACCTCAAGCTAATTTTAAATCAATTACTGAACAATAATTTTAGGTTTTATATTTTTTTTAAAACTCCAACTTTCTCATAAATAATTTTCTTAAATTTTTTAATCAATTTAAATTGACACTAAAATTTTTATGGACCCCGGAAGTAGATGTAGATAATAGAAAAATTATTATTTAAAAAAAAAAGAAATGTAGTGAACAAATTTAATCGAAAGTTAATCTTCTAAAAATCCAGCATCATATCATATTTTGCCTGAAGCTTCTCCAGGACATTTCATGAATATATATAACACCATTCTATCCTTCCACAAATGCCTTTCTTGTCAACTTTATTCGACTCTCCCTCGGCAATTTCTTCGCCTGGACGAAATAATCCTGTAACGCGATTCTTTCGCGCGACTAATTCAGCAAAGTGAACGAATGCTTTCACTCAATCTGTGTCTACAAGTAAAGGAGCAAAAAAGATGGCTGCATCATACACACTGTAATAAAAGGGAAGGACTCAAGTTGTAGTAGACCCCCAGTTGTCTTTATATTGTGGCACGCGTGCCTTTCTCTCTCCTTTTTTTGGGGGAGGACGAAAGTAAAAGCGACCATAGGAAAATCAATACTGACGGCCAACTTGGAATATATATCCGGGCCCCCTCAGTGTATTCGCCCCTTTTGCTTCTCCACGATTTTACGAGTGAGACAACGACGACTGTAAAACTCGCGTTGAGAGTACGGATAACTGCACGTGGCCCTCGTCAAAGGGGCGAATGCATATGTATACACGCACGAATTCGCGTCTCAACTCAACGACTAACGACGACTTTGTAACTCCCTACTCTTCATCACTTTTATTTCTTCTCTGAGTTCAGACTACACTTTTTCGAGCAAAAATTATTACCGTTGAACGTCCATTTTTATTTCTTCTACATAAATAAAAATTTTTTTTTATCTTCTTAACGCTTTCAGTAGAATAATGATTCGAGTATAATACTTTGACTTTATCACTTGAGAAATTTCATGCAATTGTATTATTAAATGGACGACAAATATCTTAGAGAACTTTACGACCAAGCCTCATTAGGGTCAGTTAAGTCGTCGTAATTTATGTTTGCGAAATTCTATGGCTTTAAGTTTACTTTTATATCCTTGCTATTTCGATCCTTTTTCTCTTTAAAAAATTCTTTCATTAACAATCGAGAAATAAAAAACATTACAGTGTTAGGAAAATAATTTTTTTTTATTCTCATTCCAAGGTTTTGTATTGAAATACAATGTATGCAATCATAAGTTGTATAAACTCTGTTTATAAATAAGATTTCACTAATATATTGGTTCCTCTCTTTAGTGACTTAAATTAAATTTAATTAAAAATTAAATATTTTAATAATTCAATACTTTTTTTTTATTAAAGATAAATAAATATAAATTTCTTATTTCCAAAAATGGTAGTTAATTAATGTTGATCAGGATACATATTCCACATAGATAATAATGTGGTCAGAGTGAAGCCCGCACCCACCACCATGGAGCTTAGCACGCGACCAGCTGCTGTTCCTCACTGAAGCTTGGGGAACTGGCAAGAGACCGTGAAAAAGGGACCACCAGTCCCACTGATACTTGTCAAGAGGGACAGCAGAAAGGGTCAATGACCCTCTTTGGAATGTCTTTAAACATTCCCGACACCACCACCCTCTCACTTGAATATTATTCCTCTGGTTTTTTAATAAAAAAGAACATCAACTGATTTACATTTCAAAGACATCTATAGACCTTTCAATCAGATGGAAAATTGCTTTTGCTTCATTGTATGTTTGAAGAAAAAAATTATATTCTAGTTCAACATGAATTTAAATTCAGGTAGATGAGATAAATATTAATGATAATAATAACATAGTGGTTTTAGTTGTTATTGAACAAGGCAAAGTAAGAATTGAAAATGATTGTGATGAATAGATTGTGGGGAGTAAAAATTGAAGAAGACATATGGGTGACGCCTACGTTTTCCAACCCATGTATGGCTGATGTAGATGATTTTTTTTTTTTATGAAAAATGGGTTAGTGGAAGATCAAACATGTTGTGTTATGAAATGATAATTGTATTTATGCAAAAAATTTCAGTAATGAATTTATTATTAAAATATTGTTGATTAAAAAGTGAATTATTTTTGAAATGGGTTTTTTTCTTTTTCAAGGATTGCTTGGAATAGTAGTTTTGGAGCTCAGAGTCAAATTTAATAGCTGGTATTACTTCTAGTCATAACAGAAATTTAATACATATCAGTCAACAGTGTTTCTTCGTTGCAAATAAATTCATATTTTTTTTCAATACACGAGAAAGAATATTTTGTTTCAAGATCATCTATTCTTGTTATAGTCTTAAATGTATTTTCTTCTATCTAATAAATTTACCAAATTTAATTTTAGACTAAAAACCATTTCAAAACATTTATTTTTGTATGAGAAAAAAGAAATCAATAATAAAATGGAGTAAATGAAGCAAGTCATGAACCATTAATCAACAATTATCTGATGTAATTCATTGTTATTTAATTATTGCCGATTATAAATTGTTATATAAAATTTTTTCTCATCTCTATTCAACCAGACATACAGTTTCTATTTCTTGCTACATTTAGTGGCGATAATTTTTCTCGTTTTTGCTAATTAAACAATGATTTACAGAAAGTAATGTACCATTCTTGACTTGCAAACAGATTGAAATCGTCCCTGGCTCACTAACCCTTTTAGTCAGAACCTTCGCATCGCCACGTAAATACTGGATTATGTTGCAACACTTGAGACTCAATACACTGTATAGCGATAAAATGTATGTCGTTGTTTCTCCAATGGAAATAAAAATATATATACACTCTTTATTTATCCGGTGGTATTGAAAAATATCTTGATGACAGTTTGACAACATTTGACGAGTTTCTGGACTCTGTCTTCGATCGTGTTTTGTGCAAGAGTTTTTGCAATTGGCAACTATCCAATCCTCCAAATCTGTCTTGCTGACTAAGAGGAACAGACTCAAGTACTAGCCAATCACGTAGGAACTATTATAATGCAGCCAATGGAATATAGAAATTTGTGGGATGGCGTTGTTTTCAAAGGTCCACCCCTGAATAATAATACTACTGGAAAGTTTGTTAACGTAATATGAGAATTATTTGAAAAAATGATATTTACTTATGTCAATTGTTCAAATGTTAGATGATGATACTATTTCTTTCAACTGTCAGATAATCAATCTCTATTAATCTTCAACACCTGGTCTGCGTAGGTGCTTTAGATTGTTTGGAATTTTCACTCGAGATATCCTTTTACTCTTTAAAATAATTTATATACTGTTTGTTTGTTGTAAGTTTAACTACTGACTCAAAGGTCGATATATATTTTTTTTAATTTGTTAATGTTAAACTTTTATAACACGCTGAGTTATAGAATAGCAGCTTGATATTTTACAATAAATTTTGTGGAGGAAGTTGCGGAAATAAAACGATCGAATGAGTGCCTGAGCCAGCCTAAATATTTACTGGCGCGAGCCTGCAATGGCTGAGCCAGTTCTCATGTTGACAGTAAAAATATATTTCAGTTAGTATGCGAAAATAAAGGTATTAAATTTACTCATAATTTTTATTTTTATCGGATTCGATTTATTAGTTCACTAAAAACATTATTGGTACAATAAGTTTTTGGAGCATTAAAAGTATCAATGCTCCAAAAAAGTTTTAGAAGATTTTTAAAAAATAGCATGAGGTTGTACAACAACGAAAAATATCGATTAAAGTTCTAAAAAACCCTAGATATTTATTTAAAAAGAGAAAAACAATTTTTCACTTTGCCAATTCATGAAATAATATCAATTAATTAAAATTCAACAAAATATTTAAAGGAAGTTCAATTTTTATAAATTATTAAAAGTTGCTTCAACTTGAATAAAAAATTGAATGTATCATTAGCTAAGAAATGCAAAATATTGTTTTTTCTAAAAACATGCAATATTCATCGACGCTCAATGTTTTTATAAATCATTAAAAAAAATTACACATTATTATGTTAATATCTATATTTATTTTCGCCATGACTACATATTTTTACTATTCGCAAACACGTAAAAAAAAAAAATAATCATCCATGATTCACTAGGTAGGTCTCTTATTTCAATAAGTAATAATCAATCTAATATAAAAGACACTTGGATTGATTATGATCACAGTCTTAATGCTTGCAAGAGTTATTATTATAAACAAATTCTCAGTGAGTAATATACAAGTGTAGTGATTCATCTAGTTTCATTAATGCTCATTTAAATCAGTAATTGCTGACGATAAACACGTGGAAAATAGCGAAAACAAAATGGCAAAAATTTGTTCATATTTATCTTTATATTGGCAACCTGTTATTTTTCTTGAGTTATAACAACCTCTATCGTGTGTAGCGAATTGTTGATAATAATGATTAATAGTCTTGATACCTTAGACATTCAGTCGGCACACTGTGGACCTTGAAAAATGTGGGTGCGACCAATGGATACGGAATCAGTCAGAGAATGCTTGTTTGAATGGCAATTGAAGAAAGTGGAGTATGTGATCTCATATTGTTACTAACCACCAAGGAGATCATGAAAATAGGCATGAAGACATACGATATATGCTAATATGTCTTTGTAGCGAATGATTTATGGGAAAATGTCAGAGGCTTTTCGATGGCATTTTAATACTTCAAGTGTATAAAATCGCGTCACTTTTATTAGCCTTCCTCTTGTGTTATTTTTAGCTGTTCAATTAGATATACACTCAAGTGGCCATTGCGTAATTTATTTCATTTTTTCTTTATTCCTGCTTTTATTGTGACTCGATGTTACATAGGGACGAGTTTGAACCATCCAGAAAATATCTACCCATGTACATAGATAAATAAATGATGATGATGATCATTGTGAAACAAACGTTTGTCGTTATGTCATTGACATGTTCAACTATTTAATAGGAATTGCTTCCGTTCATTATCATTTATATTACTGCTTCTATTATTCACACTCATACCCTTTGAAATTCTTCAGGGGTCCAGCAGTCCTTTAAAATATTAACATTCCTCTTTAATTTTTTTCATCATTCTAAAAACGAAAAATAACAACCAAGTATCATTGTATTTATTAAAATAATTTAAAATATTAAATAAAATTATTAATCATTATAAACTATTTTTAATGTTTATACTTATTCTGATTATTAAAAAATTTCAAATCCCTTCATAAGATAATTAAAATTCAATATTATCTTTATTTGATAAATTATTTAAAATACTTTTTTTTCTATGTAAATATTAATTATAATAATTAGACTATAAATCTCATTAAAAGAATATTTCTAGGTGCTTTAATATTTTTGTATCGTTAAAGACTAAGTAGTTATCATCCTTAACGCTTCATTAGTTTTTTTCCACCGTTGACAGATGATTTGTGACGAGTCATAAAAAAAACCAAACAAAAATCAAAAAGATTTTTAAATGATGTACTAATGGACATTTTCAATGCAGACTTATATATCGGGATTGGTCAACTACGTCAATAAGTCTTCGACAATATCTAAATACTAAGTAATTTAATGTCGTGCCAAGTACCTCAGGGGCTCTGGGTGCTCGTCGGTTACAGCGTTAATGTCGAATGATTGCCGACGTGGCTCCAGCCGGACGACTAACACTAAAGTCAGCCTAAGTTAGTTTGCATTGACTCTTTTAACGTACCGGGTGGTCAAAAATTTAATCAATATACTATACATTCAGAGTGTTTACTTTCTAAGTATTAAAATGAATTAAATATTTAATCAAACTAATTGCAAACAACAAATGGTTTATATATATACACTTGATAATGAACCCTTTAACTCTCTTTGTGGTGCTCGTTCTTCAGTATTAAATTTATGAGAATGTCGAGTTAATGTTGGGTAGAGCAAGGGTGATCACAGCCGTACTATGGCGCCAATGTCTTCCAATGTCCAGACTATTAGGGGCCACACGCATGTTGACCGTGAACTAGAAGTCTAGAATTTTCTGCTTTCATTCACTTTCAGATTATTCTGCTCTATCAATCTTTTACCTTTTTTGTTGTAATTTATCGTATATTCTATCTTTTTGACTTACTTATTTACATATCAATGCATTGTTGAGGATACTTTTGAGACGCATTTGCAATAGTAATTACTGAATATTCGAGAGATAACGAAAAGTAATTACAGATAAATTATATTTGGGGACTTCAGGTATATGTAATATCTTTTTTAAGTAGTTTTTAACGATTTTAATAATCGTAGGATATAACATTTTAAAATGATATTGTGAAATAAATAATCATCAAATGCGTATCGAATTTTTTTTTATTTTGATATTTTTAACACAAGAATAATAAAACTCTTTTGTTATTTTATTTCAAAAATCAATTATCCATAAACATGTCATTTTGTAATAATAGAGTTTAATACAAAAAAAATAATAATAATGAATTTTTTAAATGATAAATTATAATGAATTTTTTTAATGTAAAACAATTAAATGTACTGACAGCATAAAATTATATATTGTATTATTACATAAATTGTTATCGTATCTCTTAGTATTTTAATTATAGTTGTAATAAGTAAACTTACGTAATATATCAGGTAATAAATTTGTGAGAATGAAATATAAAAGAAATCGGTCAATATCAGGATGAAAAGAAATATCTACGCGTGTCAGAGGGTGTTGTTTCCGTTCACGACCCCCCTTTTACTTAGAAACAGGGAACCTATATGGTATATTGTGGATCGATAAGCCTTAAGGGGTCCGTCCCCTTCGACTACACTTTCTCTTGCTCCCTTTCACACTCTTAAATTAGGAATTCTTACGTGAGTCTATACACGTTAGATTGTATATACACTGTGCAAGTGAGTTCGCGATGTTTATCCTTGAATTTTCGGGGTAGTTCACCCTCGATCATGTCTGGATATCTGCGAAGGGGTCAATGCATCACCCTGACAACATACACGAATACATATTAGGTTATAGTTGTATACAATGTATGTATATATATATATATATATATATATATATATATTCCTTAGAAAATGTTCTATCATTTTTGTGTGTATTTAGAAGCAGTAGGTTTTCGCTATTCTGATTGTGGTCGATGGAGACCATTCGTTTTAGGTAGAATGATGCCTTTGTTTCATCTTTCCTAGCAGGATTTATTTATTGAGAAAGTTTTTATTTAGAAAGAACACACACGAAGGAAGAGCTTTACTTTGTTATTTGATTATGTATGTGATTGAGAAAATTTTTCTGGATAAACTTGTAAATTTATTTGGAATATTTTAAATTATTGCTCAAGTATTTTTTGAAATATCTCTAAAATTGAATTAAAAACTTGTTATTATTGATGAAACCATTGATGAAATTTTGTTTGCGATATTATTTTTTTAACAATAGTTCAATGTTGCTTGAAAAAAATTAATGTTTCAAATGTTGATTGTAAATGAAATGTTGTCAATAATTTTTAATAAGTTGAAGAGTGAAAGATACTGATGAGCTATAAGAATTAAAAATAATTCATATAGGCATCAAAAAATAGATATTTATATTTTAAAAATTCAAACTTCTTCTTGATAAATTTGGATTTCTACGAAACAATAATACTCTTCTTAAGCTTCATACTAGAGTTTTATAAACATGTCTCCGAAAAAAGCAATGAAGAAGAATATATTTCAAACATGAAAAATATTTTTCACTAACCAAAGCACACAAAAATTAAATTTATTATCTATTCAATCTCCAAAATAGAAACCAAAATTTTTGAATAAATATTCTCTATTATTCATCACCCATTAAATGATCCTTTGAAAATTTTTTACAGCTCCGAAATATCAAATTTTATGATCATGTTGTTATCACTCTGATGGTTTAATAAATCGAGGAGATATAAAAGCATATACAGATATATAGATGAGGGTGAGCAGGAAATTTGGCCTTGACAATAAAAACTACCTCAACTGTTGTCTGAGGGGAGAATTGTGGTGCGTGGTGGATAGCAGTATTTTGGTCTTCTAATAAAATTTGCAATGCCTAGAAACAAAGGGGGAAAACGAGTAGTTCAAAACCACTCATTCAAATAACGGTAATCTACTTTAGGTTTTCCAACTATCATTTTTTTCCTTGCTTTATTTTATTGCTTTTCTCTGCGTCGCGACGTTCAAGCAAACTTTTTTACAACGGCGCCGACGCGACCAACGAGACGTGTCTCGGATTAGGGTGATCGCATTTACACGCAGCTGGACGTGGAAAAAATAGAATATACGATGAGAGTGAAGGCGAATAATGTAAAGAAACTTGGGATATCTTACGTATTATATTATACAGAAAATATAGAACGGACGAGTTGCAGGGCGTTTCTCTGCACAAAAATTGATGATAGTGACAGTAAAAAGAGAAATAAATAAAATGAGATAAAGTTGTTCAAATAGATATTACGTTTTCATGCGTTGAAAGAATATTGGACAAAACTAAAAAATAATCAAATGAGAAGGAAGTGTGGAATGACACCAAAAAGATAAGGTTGTTGCATTTGGCGCCACTAAGTGATTCATGCGTCGCGAAATAAGACTCGTATCGGCTCAACAGTTTGTTGAAACTTTCGTGTTGCTATTTAGACATAGAATTTAAATCTCATTTCTTTTATTTACCAGACCATTTATCTTCCTCTTACTCAATTTGGATATTTTTATTCTTTTTCAGAAAATTATATCCAATTTTTTAAAATTAATTTGTCATTCATTTTAAAAAAATAATTATTTTAACTTCTTATAATAATTTTTTGGCAAATCAATATTAATATTTACCAGCTGTTAAAAATATTTAGGTGTTTTGTTTAGAAAAAAAAATTACTATAAATTGTGAATGCTAATATTCTTTGTCTGGAGTAACAATCTCATCTGTATGCTAAATAACTGGTGATTCGATAAATAATTTTCAATCAATACAAATAAAATTTACATAAATTTTAATTAAACTCAATGAATTTTCTACCACGCAATTTTTTTTTATCAGCCATTTAAAAAAAAATATTTAAATAGATCTGCCAATTCCTAGAATTTTGTAGTGTTGAATATATGTAGATAAAACTATAGATAAATAGAAATATTTCTAATAAAATGTATAACACTCGACAACTGATTGAAATGTGTCTCTATTATCGTTAGTAGTCACGTTTTGTCTATCTTTTTGAGGTTTTTATCACTGCGAGCGTGATACAATTTGTATCATTGAATTGTGACATTCCAAAGGTCAGAAATATTGGTCGGACCTTGAAACAATTTAGACATCAATAAAATAGTAGGAAAGACTTCCTCAGAGTTTTGAATGTATTTCCGCTGAATGAATCTATTATAATAGAGTATTCAATTAATTAAAATAGCCACTGATATATGATAGAAGTCATCAGTCGCCACGAATTTGTCTGCATGTCCGGAGATTGTCGTTGTTCGGGCTTGAAACGTCAACCGGAAGTGTCTAAAAGCCTTTGGACTTCACCTTTGTTTTCATTGGCGGTACGACAACTTTTACGTCAATGCCTTGTTATCACAATAGCTCTAAAGACACCGGATATTTCGGTTTATTTTACAATTGACGATCGCGTGAGGCGTTTATTAATTTTACCTGTTCCGTTACTTAAATAATAATAAAGTAAATAGGAAAAAAAACAAGAAAATAATTATTATATTGAAGTTAATATATGTAATCTTATTGTCTCGTTAACAAAAAAATAAAATAATAACGAAATGGGTCTCATTGTAGACAGTCACGAGAATAGAACTGTTAAGTATATAAATTCATTCCAAAAGCAAACAGGTGATGTGATGATAGTACTTTATTCTCTACGGAGTACATGCTCGTACGCATAATAAAGTTTTTGAATAACACACGTGATTTTTGTTGAGAGACAAACAACTATAATAGTCTGACAATTTGTTTTTTTTTTCTTCTTTTTATTGACTAATATTAATGTTCTTGAATTAAAAAGTCTATTTTTTTTTTCACTTGAGTATTTTTTCAAACAGAAGTTTAAGTGTAATATTGAAAAATAAAAGTGAATAATGAATAAAAAACTACGATTTTGTAACTAGGAATGGAGTAATATTTGTATTGCTTTATGTTGTCGGTTTGCGTATAGTAATTTGCTAATTAACTATCAGCATATTTGCTTGATATATCAGCAGTGATACTGAAAGTTAAATAAAAATTGTCTTATTCATGTCAAGATAATAATAACAGTTTTTAACGAAATTATAAATATTTATTTCAATGATTTTTCAGTGATTATGATAAGAAATTAATCCATGCCGGGAAAATTGATAAAGTTAATCTGTTTTTAACAGAATGATATTTTTAAAGGCATTATAAATCCTTTGGAATGAAAGAAATCTTCTAAGCTTTTGTTTACTAGAGATTACTCCTGCATGTTTATCAATTATTAATTTTATGTAAATGAAATAGTTATAAATTATTTGCGGTTAATTATTGTTGATGTTTTTTATTATGACAGTAATGTTAATGATTTCTTTCTCAAACGGAAAGACAAATCATCTCATAAAGTTCTGGGAAACGAGTTTTTTATTTTAATAAATAACAATTTCATGGGTGCAGTTGATGCAATGTCTAATGAGGACAATGAAGGAATTACAGGAGAGCTCGATCAATTCCAAGAAAGTGCAATGTGTGTCTAGGCCAGCACGCCTTTAGCGAAGCTTTGACATATTACGGCTTAACACAGCGTGCGGGTGAACGTGTGAGAGTAATAAAGACTAATATAAATATATGTGTTTGTTGAAAAGATAAAAATGGAGACACGTTAAAACGAAAATAATCACGATCGTACGTGATCAAGAAGATAAGACACTTTATCCTAATCGTTAAACTATTTATTCATTTTTTTTAAATGATAATATTCTGTTTGATCAATAATATATCGTATTATTCAAATTATACAATTGTCAGTAACAAATGTAATTATTCATTGATTTTTTTCAATTTGTCAATTGATAGTAATTTTTTAAAATTAAATCCATTTAATTAAATTGCTATTTAATCGATTGAATATTATTAAAAAATTTTGTATTCAAGTGCATTAATTTTTTTTTTTTTTTTAATTGAGAAAAAATTTTTTTCACAAAGTTGCAACTTGGATTGTAGTTGTTAAGTGCATTCAATGATGAAAATGGATAAAATGAAAGCAAAACTGAATAAAAAATTCCGCCTCCATCCTCAAGGACTAAAATAAACAAATGATTTTACACTAAATCAAAAATAATTTCAAACGAGCTAAAAAAATATTTTTTTGCCTCTTTAGTTATTGTTTTTCCAATGTTGCCGTATGCTATTTTCGGCCTCTCTCTCTCTCTCTGTCAAGTTGGACCATTTTCACACTGGCAAGCTTCCAAATGGGATAAATCCTGTGTGTATCTGCATGAATCTTAACTTGTTGATACACACCCGCGAGTTTTTTATTAGAAAAAAAAATATTTTAATAAAATATTAATCGAAGAAAATTAAGTTAAATGTAAGAAAAAAAAGTTGTAGACTGTCTCGGGGTCTTCTTCAAGGTCTGTCGTGAGAAGCCATTAAAAATCCATCACAACGAAGATGGAAATAGTAATTAATCTGATGATCCGTTTCCCCAGGCCTTCTATTAAAAGGGTTCCTGTGACATATTGAAACATTTCTCCAGGGTCATTACTTCTTTTTTGATCTATTTAAACAAGGACACATCCTGCAAATATTCTCACAGGATTGCCAAGGATAGATTCATATAGTACAAGACCTCGAACATTTTTCTACTATGGCAATACAGAAAATTATTTTATCTCGAGTGTGATCATTATATTGTTCTTTATCTTCGTTATTTTTCTCATGTAATTTTTTACGGCATTTTGGGTAATGTCTTTAAATCTTTTGAAGATTATTTTATTTTTGTAAAATGAACAATGGATTGTAATTATTTTTTTTCTCAGATAAAATCATTTATGACAGTTTGAAATATCCCTTCATAAAAACATTTTAAGATAAAGAATAACGTATTTGAATGAAGAATATTTAAAAAATTGAATACTGTACTCAGAGATACATTAAAATTTAATCTTTTTTTATTAAGGTGAAAAAATAAAAATTACCGTAGAAACATATTTATTAATTAAAAATAAAATTCATGTAATAAAAAAAAATCTATTTCTATTAATAAATAGAATAAATTTAATTAAATAAAATTTATAAAACGTACTATTAATAAGTAGTAAGATTTATTCTATAGCTTATCTGTTTTTTTCAATTTAAAAAAAAAAAGCTTTTATGAAAATCTAGGACATGTTTATTTAATCATTTATGTTTAAAAAAAATTTTTAGACTGACAAATTGATTTTTTCGTTGAGAAATGTATTGATTAATGTAAACATTGAAAAAAGCATTATGGAGATTTTATTAGGTAATGGATGATAGATCGTATAACAATAAAATTGAATTTGTCATTAGTATCACATATCTAAGTCTATTTCTATTTTAGAATGTATGCTTGATAATGGGATCTACTTACTAAGTAACTGAGTGCATCATGTAAGCACGTAAGAAAGCCACGTGCGTTTATATTAGGATTGTATGGCCACCTGCGATAGATGTGAAAAATACACTCGACTAAATGTCTTTTGTCCTGATACTTTGCTTGGTTTCCTTTTGCATGATACAGCGACTAACATATCACGTTTGTTTCGTACTACTCTTACCGTTTGAATTGATAAGACCTCGAATGTATATTATAATGCTGCCTGGGTAGACAAAGAAACATTTCTCTAAATAACACTACCTCAATTTTATGCTTTTTGTCTGCTAAAAAAATACTATTCTTTTATTATATTGTCACATGATAAAATTTGTTAATCTTTAGAAAATAATATTTCTAAATATCACATAATATTTGCAAAAGTATCAAATTATTATAAAAAATATTTTTAACAAAAGTTTTTATCTCATGCAAAAAGTAATAGTGGTATTTAATAAAATGTAATTTCTGTTAAATATTAGCATCACATGTCAGGTATTTAAATTTTATCTTTTAATAATTTTTTAAAACGTTGCATACAAGAATGTCTAGACTAAACTACACTTATGCAAATATAACAGCATTTTTCATACTCATGATAATTACAAATTGTGTGGGTTTAAATTTTAAATAAATTATATAAATTTCGAGACTCTTATATAAAAATTTTTGCAAAACATCTTTTTGAGATAGTTTAATTTTTAAAAATTATTTCTGAATTCATTTAGAAAAGAGTTAAAAGATTTTTTTTGAAGAAGCATATTTTTAAAAAAAGCCAGTAACAGTAAGGTTTATTCTGGTCAGATCATTATTCCTTGATGTTATGGTTCAAGCTGCCGTACGCGGGTGATGTTGAAAAGAACCGGTTGTTCTCAGAGGTACACGGCTGTGCTTATGTACCTTCGACGAACAGCAAGAGAACTGGTCCAGCGAATAAATGAGTGAACCGGTGGTGTTTGGCAGCACTCCAAAAATTTTCCTCAATAATAGTGACTCGAAAAAAAATTCAAGTTTTTATCTTCTGCGTATATCCAATCATTAAAAATCATCAGGACATAAAGAAGTCATCGAGGTCATTGAAGATATGTAGAAAGTAATTTCCCGTACTTAATAAAGAATTCTTGATGGACAAGGTTTTCTCTTTCAACTCTTAACTCTATCATGTAAATACACAATACATTACTTAATGTTTATGAGAATCTGACAGACAGCATGTTTCAATGCTATTTTTAATTAAAAAGGTTATAACAATCCTTGATTTTTGTTCTTCCTTTGATTAGCAATCTTCTATTGATTTAGTAGTAAAATAAGACTTTGATAATAAAAATCAACCTCTTTACATTAGATGTTCTGTAAATTCTTTTTTATCAATTTATTATTGAATGATTAAATTATTCATCAATCAATTATTTCAATGAATAATCTGAACAAAAGACCCTACATAGTTCATTTGGACTAAAATAAATACTCTTCAAAATTCTTCTAATAATAAAGAAAAAACTTGTTCATCATTGTACAATCAAAATATGTTTTGGAGTAAATTAAAAAATATAATATTGAAATTTTAATGTTTATCAATTTTATTAATATGATTTTATTGATTTATATTTAAGAACATTAAATATTATTAATTAAGAAATTTTACTTTGGATTCTTATAGATGATTTAATATGTCTTTTTTAAAACCAGAATTGAACAGAACTTAGCTGTAATATTTGTGCAATCGACCAAATGGTCGAAAGAAGTCTGAATGTAATCGAGTCACGTTTATTACCTCGGCAATGTGCAGAGCATGTTTCTTGGTGATTTTATTTTGTATATAGGGCCGCGAGAATTGTATTGCAATAGTGTATGTCTGATCGTCTCAACACTGGACACCAGCACATCGTTCCAGAAAGGTCAAGCCAACTGGGTATTCCCCGTCAGTTATTTTTAACTCTTTATTTATTTTTTAATTGCAGACTACCAATTAATTTTTTTTCAGTGAGGACCTTTTTTTATTAAGACTCTAACCAAGTTAAGCTCTCGAATTTTTTTTAACTCTGATATTTTTTTTTTAATATTCTAATCTACTTCTCCATAAAAATTTAGCACTTCAAATATTGTTCCTTTTTTATGTTAAAAATTTTTTGATAAAAAAAAATTTAATGTTGTGTTCATAAATTCTATTGCTTTTTATCCTATTGTTTAAAAAAAATTAAAATAAAGTCATAAAAGAAAAGAATAAAAATCTAAATGAATTAGAGATAATAATTTTTTCTCTTGATTGAATAAATATGATTGGAAATGTTAATTCTTATGTACAAACTCTTTGTTAAAATAATAGAGAATACCTCCAACCTTCGTGTACATCCTATACGTCACAAACTGCGCAGCAAAGCTAATCTCGGGAAGAAGATAAGAGAATCGAGAGTGCACGTATAGAAGAAGAGAATAAAGAAGAGAAAAGAGATGGAAATTAGAGACAAAGAGACGAGATCTCAACACGTGGTAGTTGCTTAGGTCAACTGTAAATGTTCAAATAAAGAGTAAAGACAAGAGAAGCAATAAGACAAGTAAATAAAAGAACAAGACCAAGTGAAATACGTTGGGTAATCCCGGATGGTGTGAAGGCTTCTTTTCTCTTTTCTTTTATTCTCATATATGTATGTGGTCTTATTCTTTTTGCTCTTTTATTTCTATTAGTCCTGAAAGTTGAGGGCTCGACGCAGGAAATAATTTATGTGAATTGTCTGAAAAGCATTAATATGCGTGAGTTAAAGCAGGCGCGTGCAATAAACTTCTTGAATATTCTCCAACTAAAAGTCAACGTTATCAGTCGTGAAAACTGGTTGATTCTGTCAAGAAAACAACGTCTCATCTACTGTATAATAAACCGAGGGCGCAATTTAACGCTCTAAGTATCCAATAAAACGGATAAAATGTGAGAAGACTTGAGTCCGGCATACGCCAGATGTTGGGAGTAAGACAATTTTGATCGTTGATTTTCTCTCGCACGTGGTGATGTGACATTTGCTTGTGTGCGCAAGTAGGGGAAAAGAGACTTAAATGAGACTAATAAAACTATGTTGCCAGATTAAGCTCTGCGAATAGCTAGGGAGTACTGTCAAATGACAGGGGAAAGAAAAAACAAGACGAATTCGAGTAGGGCACAAGGTGGTCGCTACTTACTCACAAACCCACCACCAACATATTAACTACCGACAAAGCGATTTGAGATCCTCCTTGCGAGAAAGATAATAATAATTGCGACAACGAGCCAGGAGTTGAATAAATGAGGAGACAAGACAATACGGACAATGAACTTTTAACTTTACGACGTAGAAAATATAATTCCGGGTCTACAAGTGTCATTATTCTCTTCTTTTTCACGCTGTACTATTTTTTTTAACTTAGCTTATTGTGATTTATAATTTATCACTTCTTTTTTCGTCAAATTTTTGTTATTAATTATAGGGTTTTGAAGTACCCTATTTTTTACTTTTATTACGACATTTATTAATGAACTTATTAATTCACTTCTTAATCATAAAAAAAAATTTTTTTCTTTTATATGTTTTTAATTAAAAAAGAAATTATTAAAAAAGGAATCGAGTCAAAGTATTGAATATTTATTTATTTTTTGTTACAAAATTTTATTGCCAAGTTTGAATTGTTACTTGACTTTATTGAATAATAAATTTAAAAAACACTCATCTTTAAAATACTTGAGTGATTCATTTGATAACTTTGCAAAAATGTTTTGCTAAGTATACAGTATTTGTGGAGCTAAAATTTAACAGGAAACTGTTAATAGAAATTTTTTATGATAAAATAAATTAACACTTTAATATACGATAAGAAAGGAAATATGTACACAATTTGGACTTGAATAGCCCTTGGAATCAAGAAATACGGTCGAGAACGAGGAAGTATTATAACTGAGAAAGAGAAATATTCAGCGGTTTCGCATCTTCTTGTTTTTTCCTTTCAACACACCGTGCATTCCATGCGTGCTTGGATGTTGGCGAGGACCAATAGGGTCTAGATGACCTTGTTTGACTGTTCTCTTGTCTGAGGTTTTAAACGTGAAACCGAAAATCAGCTTTCAATACCTAAAATCCTCTATGAGCAGTCTAAATATTTGTTAAATGGAATTTTAAGTCAAATAATTACTGATGATAGAAATTTTTTTTTTGTTCTTTTAATCTCTAAATTCCATTGAAAATTCTCTTTAATTTTATTATAATAGAATTAAAACTAATTATTTTTGTTCTAGATAAACGGAATGCTTTGAAGGTTTAATTTAGTAATTTTAAACAAAGTAACAAAGTACGTTGTCTTTATTTTTTCTTGAGATTATTATATTACTCTGAATGTTTAGCTTAATAAGCACGCACGCGAGTCTTATCCGACTTTATCTAATGTAAACTTTGTCGTTCTTTTGTCGCCGTATTGATTACTTACACTTTCACAGTACAGACACGTCTCTATGAAATCTTTGCTCCAATACTTCATCACACTACTTCGAAAAGTAGACATTTATTATAATATATGAGCTACATTTTATTTTATTTATGAAGGTTGCAAAACATTTCGTAAAATTTCACAGTAGTTAAATTCTTGCTCTACATAATATCACTGTCAACTGAATGTTTATCACAATTATCGCTTCTTCTATTTATGATTAAATTTTTTGATTGCTCTATCATAATAGAAAAATAAATTTAAATTACTCTGCAAGAAAAAAATCATTGAGAATTTTTTTCTCTGTGATTATATGAAGCTTCTAGTACATGGAAAAGCTCAATTTCAATTTTTTCATTAATATCATTATCAATTAAAATTTAAATAACTACATTTATTGATTTAATTTCTCATGAAGCCCATGTGGTAATGCAAAAACACCCCAACTCGTTTGAATATCATGAAACCCAATCAACTATTGGCCTGAGTGAATGTAGCTTTGGCAAACAGCCATTCAATTCGTTGGATTTGTTTGGCGCATCGCCACCAGCTCGAAGAAAACTTTGCGCAATTGGAGTTTGTATTTCAATTGATGTGTATTTTGAAACAAAAACCATCACGTATAGTAGTAGGGCTTTGTCATGTCAGTTCCAATGATAGTACCATTGCAAAAAATGTCAGTTAAAACACATACATCTATGCAACCATAGATTATAACTCAAGTATTTTGCATCCAAATGACTTATTTAAAAATGCAAAGCATAATAATATCGTCAATGTATAACTAACAATTAACAATATTTGCATGTAACTAGGTACCAGACCAGAAACAATAATAATATCAGAATTACGAAACGAAGGACAGAATAATGGGTTTCTTGGAAAACCTTTTGTTCAGAGAACAAGCAAATATTCTAATCTTTTCCTCTTCAATTGCAGAAAGGCAAACAAAATAAAAGATATCCTTTTCAGTTTCTGTTATGTGTCGACAAGAGAATGAAAAAGGAAAAAGAGAATGGAAGTTGTAGTACAAATTGGATTGAAAAATAGCTTTTATCTTGTTGGATATAAGGATTAGTTGCACGGATTCGGCAAACACACGTGCGTGGTTGCACAGATACTTATTTTTAACTCTATACAATCTATCTAAATCTTTCCCAGAGATCTATAACATAGCTGTGGATATCAAATTATCGATCATAAATTATCTTTCGAAGCAATACATTATCATCGATTCGAATACTGTGATAAGATTCAGCAAATAAAATCCTAAAGTATTCTTCTCTCTCTTTCTCTCTCTTTGTCACTAATGTTGAGTATAATTTTTTAAAAAATGTCTTCTATTTGTATTGTATTGATACAATAGTTAAATGTAAATTTTCTTTGTCTCTGTACATACTTCCTTCTTTTGTTCTCTCTCTTTTCCCGAACCGATCACTCTTTGTGTCCGCGTGCATTCCATTTGATCACGCAGTCGAGCAACGTGTGCTTCAAGTAACCATATCACAATATAGACTCCTTCAAGCATGTTTGCGACAAGTCACAGACTTTATCTGCATCACAAAGCTTGCCCGTTTGTCTTAACCACTGGTAGTACTTTGGCCTACATATTCTGACACCCCGTCATACTTTATGGCTTTAGAGACCAGCAAAACTTTCGACTCCTTTTTTATGAGGTATTATGTGGGTTATTTTTCCACCTGGGATAAGTGCATTCTGGTAATTACTTATTGTATTCATGAAAAATCATTTTGGATGCAAATTGGTTTGCCATGTGCAGTGGTACTTTTAGGAATAATTGAATTATTCATTTGTGCTATAAACTTTTATTGAATTTTATTTAAATTATTAATTGTTCATTTGCTTTTATTCATGTTGCTTGATATTTAGGGAGGATATATTTGATAATTTTATTAAGTAATAAAGAATTTTTTATTGTCAGAAAATAATCGCATTCTGTAATTTAAAAAATAGATATGAATTGAAATTAATTAATGACGGATTATTTGACTTCTTTTTGTTGACAGTCAGAATCTAAAGCATTTGTAAATGATATCGAATAATTACTAAATTTAATTAAGATTAACGAGAATTACTAGTATTCAGAAATTTTTATTGAAGATTATTGTTAAGATCTTCAAGATTGATATCGTAATGTTTTCTTAGATAAAAAGCATTCTAAGAATTTTTTACTCCAAAAAATTTACAATTTTGGTACAAAAAAAGATACATTTTGAGAAATTTATAGATTATTTGTTATATTTTAATCTAATTTTACATAAAAATAATTTTTTCTTCACAATAAAGTTGGAAACATTCTAATGAGATTAAATAAATAAATATATATATATAAATATATATATATATATAGTATGTGCAGTTGGTATTCATGAATTTTATTATCCATTAATTACTGTGAGAAATATCTTGATAAATTACAAACGTTTACGTTAATTGTATAACTAAAATAAGTTTCCTCGTTAGTACAATCCACACACTTGTAATAACTGAGAGAAGTAACTGCGTATATTACATTACTTGGGCAGAAATAATGAAAGATAATATGTAAAGAAAATGAAAAGATGCTATCATTTTTAATCGTTCTCACATTTTTCCTCTTCTCTGCAATAAACATTCAGAAAAATAGGCATTAAATTTGCCGACAGAAATCTAGACACTGATTGGCCTTGGAGTAAAATGATAGATTGACCTTCGAATTAGTAAATCCACTTGGTGTGTATCAAAGAATCTCTCATTAAATAAATCCTCTTTTTCTTCATCATCTTTATCTTCTTTTTTCCTTTCATCTCTTTTATTCCATTTTTTTATCAAAGAAATAATTTTCAATTTGTATGCAGTTTCTCTAACTCGTTTGTGCTGCAATTATTTTCGTTAGAAATTCATGAAGATGTTATATTATTCTCAAGGCAGAAACACATTTAATGAGGTAAATATTCTTGTCTTGTTTTCTACGTAGAGAGAAACCGGACTTGCCCCCGATGAATCGGGACTCTTTCAGCATTACATAATATCTGACTTCTTCCTCGAGGTACATTTATGTTATAAGAACATCAGAAAAAAGACTTTGATTACGTAAACAATTTTTTTTATTATTATACTCAATTTATGGGAGACCAAATCCAATGTTCACGGTCAAACCAAATACTATGACAAACATTTTTATTCCAAGGTTACTTATTGTTTTTTTTTTCTTGTTTTAATTTGATTTTCATTATGAAATTAAATGTTCGGAAAATTTTCTCGTCACACAAAGGATATGCTAAGTTATATGGAAAAGCTAAAAATATCTCAGGGTTTGTTTGTGTAAATACACATTGCGAAATGATTGTCGCTCGTTGCGGATGAGGCTCTCTTGTGTGAGAACGCGTTCTCTCTCGGAGTTTAATTTATTCGTGTGGCATATGGGCAGCCAAGCGAACACGTTTGGGACTGTCCATGAACGTTACGACCTACGCTGTCCGTAGACCTCGTATTTTTGATGCCGACCCACCAGCTTAATCTCATCCATTTAAAAAAAAATTTAATTTCGTGCTCCAAACATTGGCTGTTGGCTTTTAAGTAACAACAGTAATACAATTCACGATAATTTCAGTGATTTTATTATATACCACTATAGCCATATAAGATTCGAGCATTTCGTTTATGTACTTTCCTTATTTGTTGATCTTTTTCATGGAAATAAATGATACAGTCCAAATCGAGAAGAGTTTGCACAACTGACCTATACATTTAAGAAAATACTCTTAACACAGACTTTGGCTTATCTTATAAACGCATTCCAGCAAAGCCAAGGTGACAGAGAGAGTTTCTATCTCTGTCTTTTACTGGTTGTCCTCAACCCAGCATCAAGGCTTCACTTGCTTATTCGAGACCCCAACTCTTCTCGAGAACTCGTCTCGCCGGAAGCTGAGCCACGAGAGATGCGAACTGAGACCCAAACGATTAACTATCACAACTACGTCTGGAATTTGATAATATATGATTTTGATGTGATGTAAGTTAAATAGAAAAATTAACTTTGCGCTGGTATTTCATTTATATTTAAGAGAAATACATAAACTATTATTTTATTGGGGTTTTGGAGTATTTGAGAAATATAAAAGATTGAAATTTATTTATTCTTTATAAAATGAAGATGATAATTGAATATAAATTTTGTTTCTATTTAAATAAACAACAAAAAATAATAAATAAGTTATTTTTTCAGTTTTCTTATAATGAAGTACAAATTAATAATTTGGAGTTCATTTTTTTTTATTCACTTTAACAATATTATTAATATACAATTAATTGAAGTTTAATTTAATTAAGTACTTCTTAAATTGAATATTTTTATTAAGTTTTTTTTTTAATATGGAAAATGAAAAATTTATTTTTATTTATATCAATAAAAAAAAAAAAATAAGACCAGGGCCATTGAATGATAATTTTTGTAATTGGTAATTTTATAGTAGTAATAGGGTAGAAACATTACGGTATACGATAAGAAAACCTAATCAGACTTATATATGATGATATTTCATTGTCACTTGAAGCAATATTAGCTATCAATTATAATACACTTACGACATTTTTCCCTCAGTAATTATTAATATCAACTAAACCAATTTTCCAGCAAAAATTTTTCCGTTGTAATGATGCTATGATTTTCCCTCGCGATTTTCTGATAAAACAATAGTTCGTAAATAGATGTTGATTATCTATGCTTGTTCAAGGATTTATACTTTTATTTAAATCTCATATTACACAGCAACTCATTGCAATTTGCTGTGATTGGATAAGAGAAAAAATTTTAATTATAAAATAGATGTAATAAAATGAACAAAGAAAAAAATGTATAGAATTATATATATTTGACTTCTTGTTTACATCGAGTGATACCGTGGGATAGAATATTTTTGCTCTGACCTTGACACACAGGGGCTTTCCAACGCGTGGGAAAGAAGCTTGTTATAAGTGTATGAGTGTAATAAAGAGAGCAAAAGAGTGGAATACATTACCATTGTCGTCGTCGATGATTTTTATTAATTTTCTAGTTTTTTATACTTGATTTTATGTAGATTCACACATTCTAATAAACATCTACACAAAGATATAAATTATTTTTATCACATGTTTACGTTAGAACTTGAGTGATGCACTGGAAGACTGAATATGAAAAACTACACATAGTTGATTACATGCGGAAGCTTATTGTGGAAATTAATTAACATATTTTGTTGTGCTAACATTGGTTTATGTATTTCATATTTTACGTGCATTATTATCAACCAGTAACTGTTTATTTTCGCTATTTGCAGTGAACAAATTTTTCTTACAGATATTCGTTTATTTTTTTACAATTCTTTCTCCATTATTTTTTTTTTATCAGTTAATAGTTCTTCTGTGAAACCAATCTAATTGCCTTAAGTTCAACTTTAATCAACTTCATTTCAAGTTCAACACATGGACAAGATTGTTTTCAAATTTATTACATTTATAATAAATATACTTTTCTCCGAAAAAAATTATTTCTTTCTCATAATATGAATTTTCTGAGCATCGAGCGTATTTTATCGAATATTATCAATAAAATTCTCCGATTCTGTTGATTTTTATTCGACTGTGGTTTAACTTAGATAAGAAATTTCTTCATCTATATAAATGACTAACATCATTATGATTATTTTTAATAAATAATCTCTGAAGAAATGTTACTTCATAATATTGTTGTTAAACAGAAATATAATTAATTAAATACTTAATGTGTAATCAAATCAAAAACGCATATTCTCTATGAAAAGACTGCTGTGTTCTCATTTAAAAGTACTTGAAAAAAATAAACATTATCAAGAAACCTATTTACTTTTAGACTCAATTAGTTATTTTCTGATAAATATAATTAAATGGTGTTTTTTTTGTTTGTTAGAAACTGTAGATTCCAGAGTGTGGAATAAGCACGTTCGTAGTGTTGAGAGACATTAAATAAACAGAGATACCAATTCTAAGAGCTTTATATTGCAAGTAGAAAGGGGTAAAGCGCGGGTGAGAATAATTCTTGGAATTTCTGTGAATGTGATAACAGGCGTTGAGTGCCCTTCGAATGTTAAACGACTTCACAATCATTTCAGACTGGTTTAAAGTTTAGTTAAATAGAGCAAAAACTATTTAGAATATTTTACATAATTACTTTTATTATGCAGTTTAGTTCAAACTTGATAAAATAATTTTATTTATTTCATCGTTAAAATGATAAAAACATGCAATTTTTATTATTTAATGTGGCAAATATATTTTTTATTATGCCAATAATTGATAGGATCCTCCCCTAGACGATAATGTAAAAATATCTACAGGCCATTAACCAAGGAAGGAAGATGCACACCCAACATTCAGTATGTCAAGATGTCAAATGATATCGGTCGTTAGATCTAGGACTGGGGCAATTAGTAACAAGCATTATTGATGTAATTGCCCTCGTTTTTCTCCATTGATATGTTCATTGCCCGTAAAGTCAATCTGAAATGTCCCGTAAAATATTTATCAATCCTATTGTGTGTATTAATATCCTAGATTATCTTAGTATTTGATCTCGCATTTTATAATTTGTTTTATAGTTTCTATTATTGAATAATTAGTCTATCTTTTTTCCTGATTATGTGATAAAGTATTGTGGAGTTTAAAATATTTTCCGTTCTCACTAGATGAAATTCTTCTTGAAGTGAATTTTTCTCAATTGAGTCAATTAGTCAATTGCAATAATTAAGAGGGAAGACTCGTCTGAGTTTAAGTGATCTCGGTATTCTCATCTATTTTAACTTTTAGTCAAGTAATGTAGTTTCTTGAACTCTTTTATTACAAATTTGACTAAATAAAACAATCATTTTTTATCACTTGAAGTTTATAATGATTATTTAAAGAAAAAACGAAATATTTTAATAAAAAAGAATACATCAATATTTTTAGGAAAATTATTTATTTTTGAAATAAAAAATAATACGTATTTAATAATAAGACTTTTTATTTAATAAATAATAAATTAATTAATTGGAAAAATGTATATTTACTTTGGTGCATGATGGACATAGAGGATTGACAATAAATAAGTCATAAATTAATGTGTAATATATAGTGAATTTTATTTTTATCAAGTTTCATTCAAAAATAAAATTATTCGTAAAAAAAGTTTATCTCAGCTTTTATCGAAATATAACATATTTATGTGTTTGTATAGCATTATTGTATAATAATTAATTAATAATAAAGTATTAATTATTCTCATTATGAATAATAATAAAGTTACTCAACTACATTATTATATTTATTTAAACTTTTAACTATAACTAATATTTCCACCGTAAAAGTATATAGTCTATGGGGTTTTAGCTTATATACTAAATCACAAGTGGCTTTTTAAATTTACTTTCATACTTTTGTGCAGCAGCTTCTTACAAGCGCTTTCTTCGTGTTGTTAATATCATTATCGGTTTCTCTCTTCGACCCTCGTACATGTTTAACATTCATATTTTTATGTAAAATTACTCTTATGTTTTTTTTTCTCGGTCATTTACTTTTTGCCTCTTGATACTTGTACAAAATAAAAGGCACACTGTGTAGACTGTATTGCATTTTTGTGCATTGCATTATTATTAGACAACATGTACTAATTATTTTTGCAAACACACTTTTGATAATCGGGGAATTTTTTATGTCGTCTATGTAATTGTGTCATTTTAATATTTCATTACAATTGCACAATTGTTTAATACAAGTATTGCAACGACTTTTTTTTGATTTTTTAAAGTTTTTTTCTTTTACAATCAGTAACATTATATTTTTTAACAAAAGAAATACACGGGACACGTTTTTTTATTTTATAAAAAATTGATTTTATTAAGTAATTATAGCTTTTTACTTATTTAGTATCCCGGAATGTTTAGAAAGTATAAAAAAAAAAGTTTTTTTAAAAAAAGTTAATTTTTTATAAACAAAGAAATTCTTTTATACAACAAAAATATACCAATTCAAGTAAGTTTTTAGAGTTTTGAGTGTGGATGGACCCACTGAATAAAAAATGCGGGCTCGTTAATCAAAAATGAAGGTTAAATATGTCTAACCTTATCTACTTATGACTATTATTTACTGTGCAACACGCGTAGGCGTGAATTCGGTATATTAACTATTAACAAAGGGTACCTTTGAACCCGTTTAGTTGAAAACATTCAAGAAGAATAGTATTAAAAATTAATTGTAATCATAATACCATCTCATATATCTCTCAATCCAAGATGTACAGTTTATTAAGGTCATCAATCTCTTATTCCTAAAGATGCTGACCCTGGAGATGTATTATATTTCAAAAACGATGCATAATAAGCATCAGAAACCCGTAAACATTTATTCATCTCTTTGTATTAATATACCGTATTCCATGATCATTACAATATGCATAGTACTTTAAAAAAACAATTAAGTTTATTTGTTAAAGCTCGTCATCTTTGAGATAACGCAACTTTAGAAATTACATTAGACTAGATGTATAACAACGGAATTTTTTTTATATATCTTATTCTTATTTACCAATTATTAATCCAATGATAGAAAAGAGAAAACAAAACAGAGCAACACGGAGACATGCGCTCCTAAGAAACAAGTAGTAATTTAAAGATGAATAAGTAAAAATAATACAAAAGTTCATACACGTCAGAACGAGCAGATTTTTTTTTAGGTTCACGCCACGGCGTTCTCCAAAATGGCCACGGTCTCTTATTTCTCTTACTCACACACTTTCATAAAGTATTAGTTGGTCTCTCTCACACACTTTTTTTCCTCTTACTCGATGGCGTTCCTCCTCCCACCAGAAAACGTCAACAGCTATCGCATACGTGTGCGTAGACTGTATGATATATCCACTGCTTGCTTCTTTGCGTAGCACTCAAGGCACTGACAGATTTCTTCGTTTCACTGCGCGAAAGAAAGAGTCGACTGATAAAAATCCAACGTTGTCGTGTGGGTCTCAACTATTGAGACAAACAGGAAATTGTTTTGTCACATTGTCTACCCAAGACCTCCAACAAGCGTTGATTTAATAAACAAGGTGATACACTTGGTGCTCGAGGAACATAACTATATGGTCATTTGACATTCAGACAGCAGGTGGTCCATGACCTGCATTCATCATTCAGACCAAGTCAACATCACGTTTTCATCATTTTATTAATCTTCCAAAACCTCAATCAATCGAGATTCTGTTAAACTTAATCTATGAAAATCTTGTGATGATAAGATTTAATATTGACCAGAAACTGGCATTATTTGACACCCAGATTGCACGTGATCCATGACTTGCTCTTTTAGACGACATACATGCTCTTTAAGCCTGTGGACAACAGCGCTAAGTTCACTGTTTTCACCTTTTAGTAATTTAACTTTGTCTTCAAGCCTTGAGATCCTCTCCAGTTTACGCCTGCGGCATTTAGAAGCTGCTACACGATTTCGTTGTCGTTTTCTTTCCAATTTTATTTTTTCCTGACTCTCCATGTCAATAGGAGACATTGGTGGTGAACTGGTAACACTTGGTACTGTTTGAGGTTCATCTTTGATCATAACTAAACTTTGTGATAATGATTCTGTACTTTGAACACTACTTGGTGGTTCCAAAGTTGTGTAAGTTGCCCCATAAATACTTCCTGGTTCTTGAGAGCTGTCTGAGTGGTGTAGCTCATTAAGAGCATCGACAAACCCACGTACATAACGTTCTTGATCTTCTGTTACAGTTTTGGGGAATAAAATTTGATTAGTTGGTGTAGGTAATGATGTAACAAGTCCCTCATTTTGTGAAATGATGAATTTTTCCAATTCTGGTGATCCAAGTTTCAACATATTGAGATCTGGTGAACTGAGTATTGATGGAGCTGTGCTAAGAGCTGGTGGAAGTGGTCCAAGTTTTGGCCTTTTGATTTGTGGTGATTGACGTTGACCATTAAGATCCAGAGTGAGGTTTCTTTTCAACTGACCAACATTTTCTCTATTTCCATTAACATATATTGGCTCCTCATAAAACGTCGGCTCCATTGTCGTAAGACTTCGCACCATCGGTATTCAAAAGAAATTAACAACTTATAGAAAATAATTTCCTATTTTCTTGTAATATTTTTATTCTTCCTTTTTGTTCAATGCAAAAACGTGTGTTACGAAATTCTCCACGAAAGGCCTCGCCCAGACGTCCAACGCAGACTCTTGTTTTCCGTCGTCTATAAAATAAAAAAGATGCATTTATTAAAATATTGTTTTATTCTTAGAATAAATTATTATAAAAAATTCAAAAATTAAATGATAAAAAACTAAATATTATTATTAAAACCAAAGTTTTATTTCTTTTTAATGACTTTTAAGGCTTCAGCAAGGTTTTTAAAAACTCAACATTAAATTTACTACCATTAACAACATGTGTTAAGTCCATAATACTCTACATATGAAGTTACATAACCATTCTGTGCAATGTTTTTAACGATGAATAATTTATTTACCAGTAATTCCACTAAAACAAAGTCTTCTATTCACAATAAACACTTAGTTTATTACGAGCCGTCAATGTCTTGTTGCTTTTTCTGTAGCTACAGGCCTCTAATTTCTGGCAATCTCTTCAATGAAGAGAAATCTCTATTTTTTTTCTCTCTCAGACCCACGAGGTCTGACGCGTTTGAGATTCAACACAACAATGACTCACTGAACTACTATTGCTAACACCGAACCGTTAAAACAAAGTCACTCTACAACACGAGTGGCATGCACTTTCGTTCTTTTTTTTTCCTTTCCTTGCAAAATATATATGCAGACGTACACTTGCACGCGTGTCACAGTGGTTATCCTTTTGGGTATCGGATGTTTAACGTACTGAACGGCACGGTGTCTCGACAACTTGTGAACACTCAACTAAAAGTACAGCCTTATATCCCGTGACTCACGTTCACTAAAAATAGAATTGACGTCAGAAACGAACGATCTCATTGGTCGATGGTGGCGTCAGACAGACATTCTGATTGGTCGGTCGACATCGTTTACTAGGAAAGAGTGGTAGGTCGATGGAGGGAGCATTTAAACGTCGGCAATAGATCGACACACCAACTCTCACTGTTTCACTCAATCTCGCTTTGGTATTTATTGCTTTCTCTCACTCGATTATGTTTCCCTTTCTAGCTTGTCTGATGAACGTGTTGACTCTCCTGCTCACATGTACATTTTTACTGAATCGGTTTGACGTTTTGTTGGCAAAGGTGTGCTTCTACAGCGATAAATTATACTTATTTTAATGAGGAGTAAATGTGCAATCTGCATATTATACTATACACTTGATTATCTATTTAATTATTTAATTATTTTGAATAATATTGCAGATGAATTCAGTTCTAAAAATGATTTTTAAATAGGAGAAAATTAAGTAACACGTTGGTTTTGCTTCTTCAGCAGGTAAAGTGTTTACCTGCAGGCATGATCTCTTTCTGCGATCACAGGAAAAGATTTATGACAGTGTGTTTGACCAATTTTCTATGAAAAATAACCACTATGCAAGTTTTAACTTGTTCCTGCATGTTTTGAGTGTGAGAGCAAGACTTTTAAATTTTTTAAATAGTTCAATTAATTTTTTTTTTTTTTTAATTTTTTTTATTAAAAAATTTTTGAAGCACAATTATACGATTACATTTTACATGATTTTAAAATTAATAAGTAATAATAATTTTTTTTTTTTAAATTAAGCAATCGTTTATTTATTAATTAAATAAATAATATCGATGCTGATGTAAAAAAGCTGATTCAAGATTTTCTATATTATCGATAGACGTCGAATTTATCTACAATCGTCGTAAGAAGAGTTTTTTTTTATCGAAACATTTCTGGCTTATCATCAAATTATTTACCGTTGTATCAATAACCAATATGAATTTCTAAAATTGGAAAAAATTTTTACGATCATTACTCCGATCGATTCAGTATCTTGAAGCCTGTATTGTAATCAATCTTCAAAAATATTGACTCTTTGTACGAAAATAAATTGTTTATTTGTAGTACAAAAAAATTACAGGATCCTATTCTCTTAATTTATTATCCTATAATGAATTAGTAGTTTACTGTAGTAATTATTGAAAATTAAAACATCTTTAAAATTAAAATACAATTTTATTTCTATTTATACTATTTATCTCTTATAAAATTGTTGACTTTGAAAAAGATTGTTCTTTTTCATGAATCATATATTAAAAAAAAAAGAAAACGTGACTAAATTATATCTCAAATAATTCTATTGTTACAGATGTAGTGTGAAGTTTCTTTCAACAGTCTCGTTATCTTTCAGAGGACCAGGTAAGCTACTCTGCTCCACCCTACGCCCTAGGCCTAAGGGTATTAGTCTACTGTACTCTCTAAAATTTTAAGGTATTTATAAAAGTTAGTTTAGACATGATTGTTTTTTTTTCTTGTCAAATGAGAACCTATACACGCCTATTTCGTTTATCCCATCACAAATATCATCACGATAATTATAGGATTACTTAAACATTCCTTGGGTTGAATAATATCTCAGTAATTAATGTTTATTCATGTTTTTGTTGTTCTTTGCCATTATCTACCATCAAGAATATAACCATTTTCTTTATTGTTCGTCTTCACATTAGGATAAAATTAAATCTCTTAGTAGTTTTCCTGTCAAGATAATATATGAGAAACCATCAACAATATCTTATAATAAAATTGTTAACTAAATATAGCTAACTAATTTAAAAAAAAAAGGTAAACAATTTTTTTTTAATTGAAAATGAGAAGGTTATAAAAAGATAATCTGAAGGCCTTATGAATACAACGTACATTCTATTTATTATTTACAACATATACCAATCTTTTTTTATATTCACTTATCACGCAGTTTATAAAATTTATATTTTACGCACAGTATATTTGTCATAAATCGCTCGAGATTATTTGAAAATTTGACAATTCGCTGCCAGGTCTTAATTATGTATGCACTAGGAATAAGTCCTAAAAGGACCATTGACAAATTTTGGTCTTATATTGGAAATAGGTGTATATTTGTTTTTATTTTAAGTTATAACCACACACTTTTCATACAAACCAATGGAATTTTATATATAGTCAACGAGTTCAATAACTCGATTTTTATTAGAATATGTCTCCATATGTTGCAAGATTTACAACATACGTTTTTGATAGAAAATTCGAATAGTTTCCATATCAGGAATAATAATGCATCAATATATACGTAGAATTGAAAATTATTCAGATACGTCACTTATACAAGCGTATATATTATATAATAATATCATAATTTTTGTGTGTGAAATATTACTCTTGTGTTTGAAGAGACTAATTACACACTTTCACTCATCAATAATTACAATTATTGTTACTATAATTCAGATTAATGAATATCAAATAATTTTAAACACAATTATCTCGCCCGCGAGGAAAACAATTTATCATCATAATTCTCGATGCTTGGTTTCTCATTAAAGAAACACTTTATATGACTTGTTTAATTGAGTTTAGTATAAACATTAACAGCCGAAAAGTTGGACGGATGGCTGCTGAAGAAAGACAAAGCGAAAGAGAAAATCAAGTTAAAGTGCCAAGAAATAGTAAGACATAATTTAAATAGATTTTGTCGGTAAAACCCTGTTCCATTTTTCACAATTAGTGCAATAAGATTCGTTTCTTTATATTTTAATTGATTTATCGACTATCACAAGACATTAAATATTGCATCGAGAATGACTAGAATGAATTAATTAATTATTTCACATAAAAAGTAACAAATAAAATTGATATTTTTTTATCCTTATAATAATATCATTACACAAGCTCACATGAATATCTGTTTTTTTTTATCTATAATATTAATACGTCCACGCAAATTCTGTTTTTTTTTTAATGTGCAGTTAATGCACTTTTAACATATACATAAATTTCAGAAATATAAAAGTAACATTGTTAACATACAATAGAAGTAATATCTCAGTTTTGGCACCATCATCTCGCTTATACTCGCTGCATTTCTAATGTATTTTTAATTCTAATACATATCTATTATTTATTCACTTGTAATTTATATATCTATTTATTTTTTTACGTGAATTTTTTTGACTCTTTACATGAAATTGGCGATGCAAATTGGCACGAACGCGTAAACAAATATATATTTATGAAATATACCCGTCCACTTAAAATTTAATATGTTTAACTTGTACATACAAATATTCGATCAATGTAACGATATTTAATATATATTTATATAATTTATTTTTTAAATAGATTTTTTTATCTCTATTTTTAATAGCTACATTTACACTTACTTTCCGTATATTATTTAGAGTACAATAATCCTTAGATTGAACTAGACATCTAAACAAATTATTTTTTTTTTTAATGTAACAATGAATTTTTGTTTTGTGGTAGAATTATTATAATGATTTTTATATATATTTTTTTTTTCATTAGTTTCGATATTATGTTATATAGATTTTGATGAAAATGTCACGAGTCTTTCTGTATTAGAGAAAGGCGTGGCAGGCGGATGCATCTATGTGGGAGTTGCAATTCTGTGAGATGAAAATATTTCTCTTCACGCGAAAAAATATTCTATCATCAAAATTGCAATTCCATGTGGACCCATTTTAAATTCCGGCCCGCATAGGAATAAAATGTCGTTGGTTTAATTTGTTCTTTTTAAGTAAATATATCCATGAACAAGGCACTGTTCGTAAAAATTTGTGGGTTCACGTTGTTAAAATCACTCATTTAATATCGATTTGATGTCTGAACTATCTAGATATTCTATGCTTTAATATATTTTCTCTCTATTTTACACTAAACAGCAATTCTTAACAACGAGTACCCGCCCAGATGTACGTCAATTTTTTTAATGAATTCTATTGATGGATTGATTAAATCCGGGCAAATAATATTTTTTTCCTTGACATGACTAATAAATAATTATTCAGTAGGAAATGTTTGTATTTTCTATATAATTTTTTTTCTCGCTTTTCGTAGTTCTTTTATAATACAATAAATTGATCTATAGAAAAGTGTACTTCATTAATGAATGAAATTGAAAAACAACTGGCTGATCAATCATCATCAGCTTTACAAAAAAAAAAAAGAAAAAAAATAATGAACAAATTTATATTCGTTCATGAAATATATATATATATATATATATATATATATATACAGGAATTCATTATTTTTAGTTGCAGAATTGTTTTTTATCAAGCACAATAAATTCATTGAAATATTTAACTCTGCAACTTTTCTCCTTAATTCTACTTTATATAAAACAAATAATTTTTGTCTTTAAACACAATAAGTGTAAGACAGTTGTCACAAATAAATTCTTAAAATATTCATCAAAATAATTATTAACATTACAAAATATTTCTTGCTTAATTGCAAGATTACAATGAATAAAAATAATACATAGACCCACTTTATGATCTATACAAAAATAAAATAATAAAAGTAGGACAAAGTCGTTATTTCCTTCACTTGTAAGAAAATACAAAAATGGTCCAAGGGGGCCTGCGTTTGCAGTTGAAAAAAATTAGCCCTGCTGTCGCAGGCATAACAGCATGGGTTACAAAGGGAAGCACTTGGTCTTTTTTTGTGTCACAGCTGACCTACAATCGACTTTATCAATTGTAAAGCTCTCTGGTTTAACAGATTCTTCAACAGATATCCTGCCAAGTCGTTTTTTCACTCTAAACGGAGTAGATCTTGGAGAAATTATTTCATAAAGATCACTTGTTCTACCTTGAATCTGAGCTCGTTTCTTGGGACTTGCAGACCCTGTTTGATCCACTGGAATCGCAATGTCTACTTCAGAGGAATGATTAGCGCTAGTTTTTGCAGTTTGTTTAACTGGACTAGTGATGTTATTGTCAGTTTCATCACTTGGTGGAGTGAAAACATCAGAAAGACAGCTCTTGGAATTATAAAGTATACCAGGATCGAATGAATCTATTGTTTCATCTGTCCCTGACCTAGGTGTTCTCGCTGACACAAGAGATATTGTACGTACTTCAGGCTTAGTTGGCTTTGCATCATCAGCGTAATCTAAAGATAAACAACGTTTTTCAAATAACGCTGGGCCTACTGGTTGCTCTTCATTCTTTTTCTCCTGATTTATAACAGTCTTTGGTTCTTTTTTACTTTCATTTTCAAACTTTAGTATCGAAGGACGACGAATGCTATTTTCTCGCTCTATTGATAAACAAAACTCCTTATCAGATAATGAAATTTTCTTTGGAAGTCGAGCTGGCTTTAAACAATCTAGTTCCCAGTCTTTTGTTTCCTCTGAAGGTGTTCTGAGTAAACTCTTTATTTTTTTCAACTCTGTAAGAAGATCCATCGTTTCTTGAGACGGCTCATGAAATATTCTTCTCAGTGGACGTCGTCTAAATGACCCGGTAATCTCTTCTTCATTTGAATGATCAATACCTTCTTGCTTTTTCAACACTGCCTTAGTAGACCCTGTCTGTGTAGTATCTTTTCTATCATCTTTACTCGTCACTTGTTCAATTGGTTTTGATTTTAAATTAGACACAACTTCAGTTTGACCTTTAGGATCTTTTGTTTTTATCTCATAAACTTTGCTCACTTGAATAGTTGGACTTGTCGTTTCTTTTGCAATGAACTTGTACCGCTCTGTAACAGTTTGATATTCAGTTCGCGTTCGTCTTTTAAATGCTGCATAACTTTCTGCTGGAACGTCTTGAACTTCGAATTTACCTTGAAGACCCTTGAATGTACCTTTTAACATATCTTGACTATTGTTTGATGAACGTTGACTAGCAAATGGAGAATCACTTCCACTCTGATAGCCAAGAGACGATGCTGATGGTGCAGATTCAACAACAGTTTCTCTGGAATATTTTAAATTATCTGAAGAAATTCCACGTCGTTCATGATATTCTTCATATTCACTGCCTTTTTTGTCTTCAGATTTGTCTAGAATATCTTCAGATATTTGTCTTCTAGTTCTGTTAGCATAGCCAGTTCCACCAAATTTTTCTAATGCTTCGTTAAATGTTTGCCGTCTACTTTTCAAGGCTAATAACTCAGCACTCCTTGTTTTTTCTTCCATTTGCTTTACTTTAGTCAATTGCTCAAACTCTGGATTTTTAATTTGACTCTCTAGCGGCTCCTCTGAAGCCTGTCGACGAGTCTTCGTTGGTGAAGCATCCAAATCTCGTGGTAGTGAGGAATTTTTACTTTTCGCAGGAACAACTTTAATTGGCATTTGTGGCTCAGGTGATACTTTAGAGATTCTTCTCTTCGTGGGTGAATTTGGAATAGTTTCTTCATCACTTAAAGATATTTCCCTAGAGCTAAAGTTTCGCTCGAGTGTTTTAAAAATCATGGACGGCTTGTTATTCCGTTTTGCTGACCACCGTGGAGAATTACTCCAACTAGCAGCAGCCCTTGGTGAACCAGCATAACCAGTACTTGAAGAAACTATTTCCTCACTAGTTGTAACTCGACACTTGACGAGTTCTACACCTTCTGAAAAGCTGGCTTCCAATTTAGTAGGACTCGAGGGTTTATGTACGTCTTCAAGGGGAGGTAATGAACTTGGACCCGTATCTACAACATCGTCTAGAGATGAACCTCTTAGAGGATCTCGGTGATTTTTCACAGATATATCATCTAGGTCTTCAGTCTCAAAAGAGTACATTTTCAATAACAATCCTTTCCCACTTCGTCTTCTTTCAACACTAGTAAAAGTATCTGGTATCTCTGGTATGTCTTCCTCTTCAACAACTAAAATTGAATCATTTATAGTTTCTTCCACATGTGTTTTTTCGATTAAAGTAGGCTCTACAATAGTCTGAGTTCTTCTCATCATCGCTCTCGGTATTTCTTTAAGAGATTCAAAATTAAATTTGTCTAAGGTCTTGGACGATCCAATTTTATCTAAGAAAGGCCGCTCTAAAGCTTTACTAGGACCAATTTTTTCTAAATAAGGTTTGCCAGTAATTCTAGGTGCTATTTTCGAAAGGAATGGTCTATCTTCTGTTTTTGATATTCCAATTTTTTTCAAGAAAGGTCGTCTCTTTTCACGATCTTTACTTTCCGCTGATTTATCATTCAAACGTTCATTACTATAATTTGAGGAATTATCACTACTCTTGGAACGTGCTCGCTTATTTCTCGAGTTCAAATTTAATGGTGTCCTAGGTGTTCTCGGAGTGAGCGATGGACTAGCATCAGGATTAGGACAAGTCTCATCAAGTAGTGCTATGGCATCACTAAGATCCATGTAAGCTTTCCTAGGTGCTGAAGAACTAGTTCGTGGAATAAGTGCATCACTCTCCCCACTACTTCCTCGTATTGAACGTAAATCTGGTCTAGACGGCAGTTGCTTGTCATTCCGGGAGAAGAATAAAGAGGGATACGAGCTTTGGTCTCCAGGTCCTGATGTCCAGGAATCTGTGAAAGACTCTTCTGCATACCAAGGCGTTACTTGCAAATCCTCTGGCCTGGTTGCTGGACTTTGTGGCATAATCGAATGTTGACGATGATAAAGGCTTCTGGCAATTGCACCTCGACTTTTTGACTGACTTGGTGACGGATCCACAGTCGAACGAGGTGATTCGTCATTTGCTGTTATCGTACGTCGGTAAGTCGAGCATGTGGCAAAATGTGGGGGTGCAGGGTGAGTTGTTTCAACGACAATACGACCCTGAGCACACGGCACCACTGGCTCGCCATCCGTAGGCGCTTCTTCTGGCGTCAAGGGCAACGCAGCCCCACGACCGAACTCGATGAACCACAGCTCGTCCCTCAACTCGCTTTCTCACTTCTTTTCATTCATGTCTTTATTCAAATAATGCAGCACGTAATGTAAAACTAAATCGTAACAATATTTGTACTCCGTCTGTAAAAAAAATGAGATTGATTGATCAATTTTTCTAGTAAAAAACAAATAGAAAGAAAAGTTCGATTGAGAGTTGACAAGTCAAACTTACCATGTTTTCAACCAATTGAGGACGATGCCTGCGGACAGTTTTAACTGCTTGAAAGATGTCAACTTCCCCATGTTGAATGACTTGTTCAATACAAGCATTTGCGGCACAATACACACCACAACGACTTCTGCCATCAGGAGACACAACAGCTACAGGTCCATAGTCTGTTCTTTGACGCCATCTCTCTACCATGTTCATCAATTCGACAAGACTATTTGTCGACGTCGGCACCGCTTGACCCATTGGCCAACACGTCAACTGGAATAACTGAACCGTTTTAGGGGGTGCTTTCACGCCTGCCATCAATTCTGTTAATGACACGATTTTCTTGTTTATCCTAAAAACCTATTGAAATATTATGATGCATCAATTTCCCATGTATGAAGGATTAAAACCTGTCTAGAGTATTGATTTTACACTAACACTTACCCATGTTTTAATGTTAGTGTAATGATTATGGCTTATGTGATCTATCGTAAAGACCGGTCCGTACTTCTTGGAGTGTCTACCTTCTGGCCAGAAACTAGGGAAGTTTCCGGAGGATGCGGGTGGAACACAAAGTACAACCACTGCTGAACATTCATAGTCATAAACCAAAGACCAAAACTCTCCACAAGTATGCTTCAATGGCCATTCAGTTACTATGTACTCTCGTGGTTTAGTATATCCCTGATAAATGAATTCGTGCTGGTTAAATTCAAATCCATCAAGAAACGAGGTATTTTCGAAAATTTTAAGTATGAAACTACTTACGTCCACAAATACAGCGTTGATGTAATCTGTGAAACTGTTTCCTTGAAAACTCGTTAGATAAGGCCGAAAATTGTCAGCTGGAAATTAGTAATCGTCAGTTAGACACAAAGAAAACGAATAAATTTTTGTCACTAATAAAAGACAGGATATTATAAAATAATAAAAATGAAATCTAGCATTGAAAATTTTCATGATTGATTGGAAATTATTCAGTGAGAAAGTGTTAAACCTCAAAGATCAAATGTTAACTTATAAATAACTTTCAACCCCACAATTATTTTTTTATCGATTGATAATACTTTTATAGTTAACAGCAAAATAAATTTTTGAAGGAAATTTAATCTACGACATTTCGATTTCATTTTTGTACTCAATTTCCTATCTTAAAAAATCAATAGAAAGGAAAAAGGCATTTTAATTCAGTATAAAAATACGTATCTTATTTCCTCGAGCCCCCCCCCCCCCCCAATCTTGTATTAGTTTTCCTACCTATTATTGACCCTTATATTTAATTCTATAATCAATAATTGGAACGGTCTTTAACGGGAATATTGCTATATAATTTTTGGATGATCCTCAATATAAAAAGATCAACTAATAACTACACTGAAAAAAATCATGTTTAATTGAAGTAAGATTTACTAATAGTTAATACAGAATTTTAACTATAAACATGACATGTTAACCATGAATAAATCCTTTTTTCAGTGTACATATCTCTTACAATAATTCCTCATAAATAATAATTATCTCTTGTTCTTGGAATTAAGTTAAGTAAAGAAGAAAAATATTTTATGGATAAAAAATAATTTCATTGATTATTCAAAAACTTGAGTAGAATTTAGATAAAATAGTCCGTCTTTTATTAGTCTTAAAAGTAAATAAATAAAGAATCAAGAATAAAATGTTGAATTACTTACGAGGAACAACAAGTACATCTCGATTTTTTTCTCTGTTATCAGCTCGATGTCCACCAGCACAATCTCCTATCGTAAATCGAGGAGTTTGCTTGCAGATTTGTTGATATTCCCGTTGATACTCGTTCATCTTCGTTATTGGATTTTTCACGCTCTTCTGCTTCAGTCGTTGCGAGAGTTCCGATACTGGGAACCACGAGACACCGCATATTACGAACTCCTCGAGGGTGTCGTATACAAATTTGTATTGGTCCTGTAGGATACATAACATGCCATATAAAAGATTAGCAGCTTAAAGTGTTTTTGATCATTTTACACCTCTTTAAGTTCATCATCACTCTAAATAAAATTTAGTAAACTTTACGGTTGTATGACTGAAGTAAACATGAATAAAAAAAAAAGGAGGTGTTGGAACAGAAGATGAAGAAAAAAGAAAGAAGTAGGAGGAATGAATATAGAAAAGAAACAAAAAAGAAAAGAGAGACAACTTTAAATTGATTTTATTTTCTTTACCAAACTTTCTATAAGTCCTCGTCTACTTTGCCTCAGTTTTTTAAGATATCCAAAGACGTCAAATGTGTCCTCTTCCTCAGCAAGTTCCATGTTTGCGTCTATTGCGAGATAAACACCAGAACGACCTCCACCATCACTAGATAATAATGTTTTTTTCATGTTATACATTCTTGTGACTATTTATCTTATCTTAGCATTCAGTCTGTTCTTTAGAGTTATATCTACTTACTTGCAGTGAACTACCATTGGACCTGATTCATTTTTTATTGTGGATCCAACAACAGCTCTTACACGTCGACGGAATTCTAAAACTGCATTACCAAACGGACACGTATGCGAATGCCATTCTGTATAGTGAAACTGTAGAAGTGTTCTTTCTTCACTAATCTCTCCTTTATCATCTGTTTTGTATAGTTTTATCGTTCGTATATGAAAATTTGCTAGTTCTTCTTCTTTCAATACTGACACACCTATTCCACCATACTCTTCATCTTTGTCTTTATTTGCTGGCCAATATTGTACACACATTACCTAGAAAATAGTATTTACATGAATAAGTTTTACGTCTTTCTTATATAAATATTATTTCAAATAAATTTTTTATTCTTCTCAGTTTTATTTGTTATATTGATAGGATCATGTATGTTAAAGAGAATAAAAAAAATCCAATATTTCTTGTATTGTTTTGGGTAGATACCATATATGTGAATAGCTATAAAAATAAAAGTGTCGTAATCCATGCAATTGTTTCAAGTGAATTGTAACTTTAATGAATACATAGAAAGAAAATCGAACATGACATGAAATATTTATATACATGCTAACTTTTTGAGATCTGGAAACAATCATGGTTTTAGCACAAGGAATTAATTGAAAAGAGAAATATTTAAAATTTAATAATTAAATGCTATTTGTATGAAAATAAGCATGAGATTCTTTTGAATTAATTATTTTTTCATAAAATAATAAAATAATTAATAATTTTATTTCAAGTGTACATGGTTCTTCAGCTGACTATTAAGTTGAAGTGATGATCAAAAAAAAAATTGAGATGAATCTTAAATATATTTATTTTGCTCCAAAAGTATTTTTTATTACTCTAAAAATTCAGTAACAATAAATCAAAACAGAATGAGTAAATTTGAATGAGCCATGTCAGAATTCGGTGAACTATGTCACCTGAAATGGTTGATGGAGAATAACTTATACAACAGCAGCTGTACCAGTGAGAAAATACAGCAGTCCAAAATTAATGTTCAATTAATCAATGCCTACTGTACGTTTCACCAATCACGTCCTATGGAGCATTGATCAGACATTCGATCTGCTCTATTGCGTTCCTTTATACGCCCATAATCGATAACAGCTGTGATACAACGATGCATACTCATGTTGAACAAAATATGGTCTTTGAGTGTGAATTCAGTAACATACATTTATGATACAATGTCCATTGAGATTTGATAACATCATTGAATATCACTGAGGATCATTACAAGCTCTCACCTTAATAAAGTCGAATGTTTTTGTTAACATCACAATACATGATGCTCTTTCTTGCCATACCATTCGCCAAAATTCTGTTACTGTGTTTTCCATGGGTCCCTGAGTCACGATATAGGCATTAGGCTTCAATAAACTCTAGAAAAAATATCGTTGATTTATTTTCAAGCAATTCATCATCAAGTGTACAGACCTGGAGTAAATATTTCTTTGGATTTGAAAAAATTGTAATAGAAAGTAATTTTTTCTCTCTCATAATTTAATGTATTTTCTTGCAACAAAAGTTGTGTTTGATAACGTAAGTAACACAACTTATAAATGTAAAAGCCTTTTTATTAATAAAAGGCAATTCTGTTCAAAAGGATATCCATAGAAAATTACTCTTTCATTTATAAGAGACTTATATTCATCGTTGAAGGTTTTCATAATTCTTTGCAGCTAATTGTAAAAGGAATTTAATTGTTATTTTACATTTTAATAACTAATTTTCTATGCTTTGTTAACGAAAAATTAAGTAAATAAATCAGGTTGTTAAGTCTTTAGACTGAATCAAATGGTCTCGTTTGAAATGATTGAGTGTTGTATGAAAAATATATTGTACTATTTTTATAGCTACAAATGTTTTTATATTTATTTTATAAGTCACAATTATTTAAGTACCATTTAGCAACTTAAAGTCATGCACGAAAAGAACTTTAGCCTTTTAATAAATGCTACTCGAAAAAAAAATGAATACTTTGCAAGAATACAATATTTTTTTCTATGCCATTGTTTTTGTTTAACTAGATACATATTCAATTTAATATCGACCAATATCTCCATCTTATCATATCAAAAAACAATGTTTTCTGAAATCCGTTCACATTGTAGAAAAATTATCTAAAAACTTTTATCTTCTGATGAATTTTCTAAAGTAAAAATTAAATTCTTTTCCATCGTAATTCATCAAAATTACCACAAAGTATCTTGATGAATTACCACCAAAATTAGCACGTGATAAAATTTTCCAAGAGCGTTTTTACTTTCAGGTCTGTGTGTGGAGTGAATAAATTAAAAAGGAAAAAATAAAATAAATTGCTCACATCTACATATGAAGCGTTTATATAATCAGAATCAGGTTGTCCCTCAATTGTGTCTAGAACAACTCTATTGTAATCATCTGAAAATTAGCAGAAAGAAAGAGGATCATTAATTGCTGACAGCAATAACAATATTTATCACTCTACTCATGATGATTAAAGTAAAAAGCTTATTTAATTAATTATCTCCAGTGATGCTTTGTTACAATTATATGGTCTTAGTAAGCCATCAACACGATAATAATCTACCCTAAGAAATTCTCTCATTTTATCGCCGATAGAACAATTAAATGTTCTCGACAATTGGTGTGTTTTGCAGTTGTTTAGAACTTAGCATGAATGTGCTTCCTTTCGCGGCATGTTCAAAGGTTTGAGGGTGAGGACAATCACCCGTATAATTAACTTCTCTTAATTGGTTTTGCGTTTCCGAGAAATGTGGTGCTGTAGTCGGTCAGATGCACCACTTGTTGATGAGAAAATCACCCAGAGTCATTATTACACGTCTAGGCTCACACTACACTCTTATTATTCATCAACTATTCCCATTATTCATCTAATCATGTCATTAATCTACTATAAAGCATCGTCCAAGTATTATCTGCACTACAATTTTCATTATTTCGTTTTCTCTTTTGCTCTGCATCTAATATTTTAATTCATTTTTTTTATTATTTTTTTTTTCTTCTAATTACTTACATGGAATACAACGTTGATTCTGGTTTTTCTCCCTGTTAGCTGGTTTCATTGCGTGCCTACACAAATGGGTCTCAACCTTTGCTGCACTCTGGAAATGTAAAAAATTTTAAATATGAAAAAAAAGAACTTTATTATTATGAGCATTTATTATCTCAAGTGAGCGTAAAAAATATCCTACACATGATCGTTGATAACCCGACTGGAATTAAATTGAGTTCACGTGTGGTGATTGTGAGAAGAACTAATTAAATGGAGAGAATATTTATTTCATAAAATTCCATATTTTTGTGTGCAATGTTATATTGGGTTGAAATATTTTTTAATAAAATGTTTCAATAAAAGTTGCATCCTCATCTCGGTTTCTCTATGTGATGATGTTGTACTCAGATACTTTAGTACAAAGCTGACATTTTATTTGTATTGATATATTAAAAATTTTAGAAAAAATTCAAGATATATTAAGATCAAGTGTTTCAAGATATAAATATTTACATGAAAAAAAATAATTTTCTTTTTAATTTTAATCAAAAAGTTATGCTAATTAAGTTTTTTTTGTTCTTATTATTCCCTCAATAAATGACAAAGTATTCTCCGAACTAATGAACTCTTAATTTTTATTTGAATATTTTTAAAATACTTCGATCAAATACTGGAAAAAAAGAACATAAATGAGAATTAAATTTATAAATAATTTTTTATTGTTAAAATGAAGTATTTATTCGGTATATTTCAATTACTAAAACATCCGATTGACCTGCGAAATTATTTAAATCGTTTATTTATTAAAATCCAATAACAAATACATTTTATTTAGCTCTGCTATATTTTTCATTAACTGTAAATGAACTCCATTACTTAGAAAGTAAGTTTTCTCTCAACGTACATCCCCCATTCATTTCCTGTTTCTCTGTTGATTGATGTCAGATTAAATCACAGATTTTTCGTTAAATAGTTATCCTACGCATTTTTAGAAGAAGCCATAGATAATATGAGCCTTTAGATAATCAATAGTTAAACGATTCAGCCTGAAGCATTGTGTGTACCGTGGATATTGCTTCGATCAAGTTCCCCTTTTATTTGGATTCCTTGAGGCAATGTAAGGGCTATCAGGATAAAAGGAAAAGTAATAGTTGAAGGTGGGCGTCAAGTCACAGCTGTAACCACAGTCAGATTGGCGATCAAATGAGTACTAGCGTAGTGAAACATGGAAAAGCTTTTGGTGTGTCACCCTTCTGCTGTCGGCTAACTGAGAATTGCTACTCGACTGAAGATCAATTGCGACCGAATTCCCGTTTTTCCAGTGCTCTCACAATTCACGAGTAATAGAAAAAAAGGCGGGGCTTGTGACTAATCGAATAGAATTGAAATAAAAAACAAAAGGAAATTATATAGCTGTGTAACATCATATATACATTAATACATTGTGACATTTGAAATATTATTTTCAAGTCAGCTTTTTCATTTTGTCATAAAAATATAACTATTGTTATATTTATTATTATCATTTCGACAACGTGAGAGTGAAATACTTGACATGCAAATCCATTTTTTGAATCTTTACGTGCAAAACGAAAATGAATGTGGACAAATATAGCATTGATAGAATTTTGTCGAGTTGTAGAATGATTTTTATTAAATAAATGTAATCAATTTACCGAAAATCCGATTATGAAGGATACAGTTTTAAATAATGAATCTAATAAATTGATGAATAAAATACATTTCAAAATTTATCAAATTACCATTTAAAATAAATTTTACTGCCTCATATGTGAGATTTTATTTATTATCAATTTTAATGATATTAAATAGTTGAAGCTTTTTAATATAATAATAGCCATAAAGTTAAACCTATACACTCATAGAGGAAATTTTTATTCAATACAAATTTATTTTTATTTAACGACAATGAGATTTGCAGTGTAATGAAATTAAAACTATTAACTTTTAGGAATGATTTTTTTAGATTAAGTTTATTAAATAAATTAAAAACAGTTAATCTTTTTTTTATTTACTCAATTTTATCGTGAAGATATGTCAATAATTATACCCTTATAAAAATTATAAATGATATTTTCTGTTTATTTTTCTATAGATAAAATGATTTATCCACAAATTTGTAACTATCATTAGTTATAAATCGTAAATATATATTTAGCCGGAAATTCGACAAATCCAGGTAATTTATATTCTAAAGTAGTATTTCTTTAGTATATGGAGTGTATTAGCTAGTTGTCTACACAGCCAGTACTGAAACTGAAATGGTACATTGTCAAGGGAAACTTTGAACTGCAGCCAAAGTCCTAGGGATATATCTCTTTCAGTCGTCGCGGGATTACGTGCGTGACAAGAAGTGGTTGGCCAACAAACCTCGACGAGAATACTGCCACCCCTTTTCTAGACTTATTCGAGTATTGTACAAAAGCTATTTGATTTTTTTTTCATTTCATTTTTGTCTTACTTACTTCAGGTCACGTATGCGAACGATGGCCTTTAGGATCGAATAAGTTTGATATTGGTCACTAAATTGAGTGTGCATTATGCACTACCGAGCTTACGAGACTATCGTCTTTCAAAAGAAAATTTTTTGTCTTTATTGTTATCTCATATGACGTTTTTTATTGATTCAATTTTTCATGGATAAAAAATTTTGAAAAATTGATGAAAGAATTTTTTCTTTAAGATTATGAATCACTACTTTAGTTATCTGAATGCTCAGCTTTTGGAACTACTTGATTATATAATTTATTTTAGAGTAAAGTATCATTTTTCAGGGACTTCAAGTTTAATATTTTAGCTTAATAACATACATTAATAAAATAGTATTCCAAGATCGAGAATAACTTTATTCTAGATCATAGTATCCTACAATAAAGAATGATTATTTTTTATTTTGATTTTTACACATAAAAAAATTATTTTTTTTTATTGATCTTGCGTAAAAATATTTTTAGTCTGGGAATCTATTTTTTTTTTCAGTGTAAATAGTGAACTTTTTCGGGTGGATTTCTAGCAAAAAAGTCTTATTAGAAAAGACCACTAACCGTAGACAATTAAAAAAAAATCGATCAATTGTAAATAAAAAAACTAAGTCTCCAATACCACTTTTTCCGGAGATGCATTCTTTTCAACTTCATTAAGCTAGCTCTTAATGTTGAGAAAAAGCTTCCAATATATACTGTATTCATTAGCGAGCACAAGTTTTTTATTATATCTATAAAAGAGAAAAAACTTTCAATACATTGAGAAGATAATTTTTTTGCTTCTGATTTAATCATTATTTATCATCTTGGAAAATTGGCAAATAAACAAAAAAAGAAATTTGATAAATAAATCATAACAGCAATGACATTTTCTTAAATTTATACTCTTGACACAAAAAATGAAATTAAATAGATAAAAACATCACTATGACTATATATTAAACAGCTTAGTTAAAAATATAAATTTCATTTCTGTGTATTCTTGGTATTTTTATACACGATTAATTTTATTCATTGCCAGAGCAAAAAGCAAGATTAATACCAAAATCAAAGTAGACATCTCAATGGAAGCATAAAAGATAGTGAATGAGAAAACAAGCAACTTTATGAAATGAATTCCAAAACAAGTGTTTAAGCGATTTCCTTTTGTTCTTATCTTATTGATGCAAACTTTCACCATAATTTAAATATCATCATTTAAACTATCTTCTTCAAGAGGAAGAAAAGAAAAGAGCATTTGATGATGACGACAAACAGGCGAGACAGAAATCCGTTGCCACAAAATTCACGACTTGAATCTCGTGCCAAACGAGAAATCGATGTCGACCTCGATACCTCCTCTTTTTCTTTAGTGACACTCTAAAAGCATTCTCACAGGATTATCTCTCATCTTGTCTCGTATCTATGCACCAAGCAAGGATTTATTCGATGTAGTACTTCATTGGCATCTGGTAGAAATAGGCAAAGTCCTTCAATCTTGTGCATTCTGTGCACTTCAATATTTATCACGTCAACTGTGTGTATTTCAAGTACCTTCACTGTCTCGCCTGTAGATGCTATACTCCAACTTGTTAAAGCTGCATCAGAGTTCCACAAACTTCACAAGCTTAGACATCTTCAAGTTTACGAAGAGAAAAGAAGAACAGAGCAATGCTTAATATTCATCTTAGCTCATGTATTTTATTATTTTCCTTCAGTTTAATTTTTTAATAATTTAACATAACGACATGGAAGTATTTCCATGATATTGTGCTCTTCAAAACTTTTTTTCACTTAGTGGATTTTTTATGTAATAAATTTTTCCTACTTTGAAAAATATTGTTAAAGCGTAATAAAAAAAAATTACTTGCTAAGATCCAAGAGAAAATAGAAACACAAGAATAATAACAATAATAATAAAATAGTGACATAAACAAATGTGGAAAACTTACCTGAAATTCAACACGATAGAGAACAGGAAACTTTCGACGGAGTTCACAGAGTTTTGGATACTGAGCAAGCGACGTTGGTGCAGAAGGCAAAGTTGTTCCCATGTCTCCAAGTTCTTCAGCAGCTGAAATTTACAGTTGATAATAACAACATTCATTAATAAATATCTAATTGATAATAGTTGTAAGCAATAATCATTTAATTATTTTCTAAGTATGTTAACTGTAATTGTATAATAAATGAGTACCGCCAAAATTTCACGGTCTGTCGTTACAATTAGAGAAAATTGAGCCACCCTGACCTACTTGGCATCATCCAATAAATGCGAATGAGCTTTCACGTTTACGAAAAACAAACAAATGATTTCTGCGTACTCAAATAATCCTACAGAACATGCAAAAAAGCTAATTATCCTGTAAAGCATTACCATATAGAACCGAAAAAAAAATTGTCGGCTAAAAGATATACTTTTTCTCCTTCAAGTTAAATAAAAAGTTAGACGTTGTATTTCAGATATTTCTATTTAGACAAATCCAACGAATGGAAGTTCGAACAGAAAAAAAAAACACAGTTGGGGGAAAAAAATAGCTGTGATATAGAGTGAGCTGAAAGTTGCTTGACCTTTATATCTACAAGGCGACGACTTTGAACTCAGGGTTATGGGGAAGTCACTGAAAGTGTAAAAGCCGCCTTGACATAGTTGTGTTTGGGATCCCTCCAACACGTGTATTCAATCAACGGATTCTTCTCATCTTATGTCGCATATGTCACTCGAAATAAAAGCCTTAAGCCTAATTAGATTAGTAGATTATAATATGGAGTGACACTTAAAATACTGTTATGAATTTAGCTTGCCTTGGACAAGCTTTGTTTATATTGAAACAAAGATTTTTTCAGTACTAAGCCAATAGCAAAGTCAATAGCATATTTTTGTGATAATACTTCACAATACTTCTCTATTCTGTTGACAATCATCAACTGTTTTATGATTGAATTTTATTTCATTTATAATTTTAATTAAAAAACAATATTTATACAATTATTTTCTCAATTATTGGTCTCTAAATATTTTTATTTGAAGACAAGAGAGAAATAATACTTCAATAATGTTATTAAATAAGGAATAGAGTTTTTATGACCAACATAATAAAAAGCAGATCAAATTTATTCAATATTTGAATTTTTTATCAAAATAATAAATGAAATTTGATTGAAAATATTTAGACTTAAACTTATGATTCTTTACAACATCATAAGTTGCAAGATTTATTTAACACTCGTAAATTTATAAATTCAAAATTGACGTTGGCCTCAATCTTATAGAAATAAGTATTCGTTAATAGTTAATAAATCTATATTTGATCTTTTACTTCTATTTCTAAATACCTAGTGAGATTGAATAAATATCTGTCTATAAATAATAAATACATCTGCTAAATATTAACAAATATTAATTTATCTTCAATAAACTTTGCTAAATTAGTCATTGATAAATTATTAAAGAAAATTGATCAACTATTTCATCAATCTCTTTAATCAATTCTATTATTTGTTTAAAATTTATGAACTTTAATTAAGATATATTATTATGGATTTACAACAACAAACCATCATTTCGATTATTTATTTTTGCAAGCTTAAACCAATAATCTCAATCGCAAATACTGAATTTGTAAAGGTACTATTTAAAGGATAGGCTATTGCAGCCAATATTGGTCACCTAATAACTGTCCTAGAGCTTGAAATAAAATAGCCATTGAGACAGATGAAGCATACACATTGACTATTGACAGAGAAATAGAGGAGAATTTGATTTGAACTGGGATTAAGTTGGAGATGAGTAAGTCTGAGAGTGGCTTGTCTTTAGTTAAGGCTGTTAGATTGAGTTAAACTCATACGTGAGTATGAACACAAGCAACGAAGCGTTGGACAACACATGTCGAGATGTGCATACTGTGAAGAATAGAGAGAAAGAGAGAAAAAGAGTCAGAAAACGAGATTCATGGCTGAAATGGCGCCTCCTAGTCGCTGGACAGACACCGACTTCTATATGTCCTATATTTATGCTGGAGTTTTCTGTCAGGATAATATTTTATCCAGAGAAAAAGTTTCCAATTCCTAGCTCATGCAGGAAATTTTGCCATGATATCAAATATTCATCAAATAATTTCATTCAATTATTTTAATAAACTGGTCTACAACAGGATCCAATGATAAAAAAGATGTTGGTGATATCTTTGATGAGATACTGAACTTATTGTCATGCATTTCCTGTTTTATTCATTGAAAATGTAACTGTTTAACAAATTAAGAACAGACAAAGTAACTTCAAACTTCACAGTTGGGTTGCAGTTGCTGGCAATTGTGTCTAAACTCCAAGACAGTTTTCGAATACTCCTTCATTAAAATTGCATTTCAGGTCTGGGGCACGTTTGTAATTAACAGAATTTTCCCAGCGTCAATTAGACGGAATAGCTTAAGAGGATCCAAAATGACTAAACTTCTCTTCAGTCAAATAAAGATATTGATTTGTTAATCAATAGCTTTATGCCTTGGGGACAGCCAGTGGATTGTTTATTTATGTTTAATCTGTGACAAGTACACATGTCAAGTCCATGACTTTTTAAATACACTGAAATACAATGGAAGAGGTAAAAATCCAGATGACCGTTTAAAAATGGTTGTATTTAATAAAACAAGCTTTTCAATTTTAAAGAATCTTATTTTTCATGTTTTTGTCATTCCTAATTATATCTGATAAAAAACTATTTAAATAGATCTTTTTTCCAAGAGCAAATAGAGGTTGGAAGTTTTAAAAAGAAGAGTTGGAAAATATTTTGCTGGAAAATAAAATTAAGAATATAATTTTAAAGTGGAAAAAATGATAATTATGTGAATTTGGCAAACAGTGGATTAAGTCATTTTCTTTTTTTATTCATATCACCAAAGTGAGTGATAATAAAAAATTAAAAGACAAGCTTTAAAAGCATAAACAATGAACTTTTAAAATAAGTCAAAACTGATTATAATTAGACCATCGTTCACAGAAGTTTTACGTTTTGAAAATTCCAGAAAAATTTCAACTTTTCAAGTAAACTTCGTTTTATTTTTAATTTTCCTTATAATTATTCTGCACAAACGAAAATTCTCATTCACCTCTTCCGAAATAGCTCTACTATATTTATTATGCATTAATTTAATAATAAATTATTGATTCCTTCATTAAATAATTACTCTGTATAATCAATTTGTAATTAAAATTTGATTGATTTTCATTTATATTGAATGAATTTTTGGTGTAATAATTTATTTCAAACATTTAATTTATTAATAATAAATTAAAAGAATATTATTTTCCACGTGACCAATATGTTCAGATTACCATAAATTGCCTGAAAACTAATTGATCTTTAGTGATTTTTCCATCAAGAATCACTCAATGAGTCTATTCACCATCAATAGTGTCACTGATGAAAAATGAAATGATCTGTAAAATATCGATTAAATAAAAAAAAAGCACTCTTTTCGCTTCATTGAAACTTTAGGAATATGACTTGGACGATAGGAGTAAAGTAAAATGAAGATATAAAAAAAGCAAATGGGAATTAATGGACGTGGTAAGCTGGAGCATCGAAGTAGGTATATTCAGAGTTTTTAGAAGAGTTTGATGCTATTTTTCCTTATCCTTAGTTTATTTTTCAGCCCCAAGAGCTTAAGTGTTGTAATGTTGTAGGGTCCTAAGGTTGCTCAGGGCTGTAATTTTACGTGGTCTGTGGTTGTAGTTACGCAATAACAGATGCCAACTTGTGCTGACTTTCTTCTTGAGTTTCCAAGCTATAATCTCATTTCTGATATTTCGACTTTATAACTTGGTTAAAACAATGTCTGTTAAAAGCAGGATAATTTTTTGCAGACGATAAATAAAATGTCAAGAGGAACTGATAAAGTTTAAATCAGATTTGTTTTAATCAATATTTACATGGACCTTATCTGAATTTAACCACTGTTGGTCGCACGACTTATGTCGACATTTACCAGGCAAATAGCCCGCAAATAAACTTCCGAGAATATTGATTTTTTCTTGAGGCACTAGAAAATTGAATCCAATCGTATACTGCTGATAGATCATGAACATACCAACATTTAGTGCATGTAATGCATGGAAATTGTTTTACCAAAGCAGTTGAAACATATAAGAGCTCATAATGGACTTTACTAAAACATCAGAGGAAAACCCTCCAAATACAGGTATTCATTTATAATTCATGATCGAGTAGGTTTTCAGAGATACTATCAATGAAAATACTATTGATTTACTCATGACTCAATTATTAATGAAATTAATTACTCAATAAATCTTAATCACTAAATTAAAAAAAACTTAATCTTTTTTTAATGAGCTTTAATAAAGTCATTGATGAATCTTGCAATTATAACATTAGTTGATATCAATTTTTATAAGACTCCATTCTTAATTCTCATCAGATCATTTTTGATTAAATTAGTAGAGAGATTATTATCCAGTTGGATTTTCAAGTTTGAAAGATTTTTTGATTGATCTTGAAGATGTAAGTTGATAACAAGATGTGTCTAGACGATTAATTAAGAATTCAATAGAATGTCAATTTGGAATACTTGGAAAAATTTTAATGAAAAGGAAAAAATCAATTTTCAAGTGTGTTTTAGATCAGTAGGAAACCTTTTTAATTACACGTTAAAATATTCCATCAAGTTGTCTTTGTGCACAAAGACCATGGTAAATCAACACACTTTGTGTTATATGTTGTTTAATACGTACAGCTTTGAATATACAACAGTTCAAATAACAGAAACCTTTCTTATTATTCTGTAGAAATCAAGTAGTTCATTAACAATATTGATCGGATTATTATCGGTACAGATCGCGGCCGCCGATAATTTCTCCCTTCCTTCCACATGTACACTCGATACTTCATTTTACAATCGAGGTCAGAGATCAGTTTTTTTCGGAAGGATTCTGCTTTTTTTCCTAATAAATTATAGATGCTGCATTAAATTATACACTGTCACAATTTTTTTTCGAGCATTAAAGACGAATAAATTTCGACCATTTTCTATTATATTTTTACTTCTTTTTTGCATCAGTGATTTTTTTTCAATTTCATTCTCAGTAATTTCGATGGTAGGAAATCGTGCGAGAAAACAATTGGCTCTGTTTTATACTGAATTCTCCCACCAGATTGGAAATTATTCTGTAGTAGTATTCAGGAAATATTTACAAATTAATACATCATTATGATGTGATATCTAAAACAAATTGTTTTATTTAAAAATATTTTGCTCTTTAGAAATTCAGTCCAAATTCATTTTTCAAAACCTTTCATCCATTTTTTTTTTTTATGGAAAAAATATTTTAGATTTTTCATATCAATAAAAACAAATACGTTTTTTTTATCATTCAAGCATTATAAATTCACCATTAAATAGAAATATTTTTTAAATCGATAATTAATTATTAATTTTTTACGATGGTGTACGAGAGCAATATTCCCTATAAATGACCGATATTATTCAGTGGGAATAATTTTTTTTTTCTATCTTATAATTTATAGCTGCAATATTGATATTTTTTTATAATTTTCGTGAATACTGAATAGACATTAATAAACGTAGAAGCTTGTAATTAATAACATTTGCTAGTACTACCTTATAGCTACCCTATTGCTAACCTTTTTCATTTATTATTATTTTTCTCTCAAGTTCGAACTTACTTTTCTAACAGTGTTATTACTACCTCAGTAGTGTATTATTTTAACATAACTATTGCAGTGATTCTTCTCTTTCTTTGATATTAAAATATGTAATTAAAAGGTATAGTACAACCATAACAATAAAAAAATGAAACAATAAAATATTAATAGTTTTTGTTTTATAACAGCAATATTTGATTTAAATTTTCCAATAAAATGATTATTCCCTTTTTTACCGAAATTATTTACTTAACGATCAATAAATACAAGAGCTCTTGCAAATAAAACATGAAACATGTTTCTCGCCCATCAAACCCTATAGAACATCATGTAATTCGCATGGTCAGATGCAATAACACGAATCATGTCTTCCAAATACATGCTATGAATGACGATGGAATTTTATGTTTATTCACTAGTGTTCGATATTCACCACTATTTTTAGAAGGATGAAATCAGAGAGTGAAATATTTGAAACATTTATTCGAGATACTCCATTTTTCAAATGAATATTTGGAGAAGTCTGGAAATTAGTAAATTTATTTGTTAAAAAATACTAGTATATTATTCACCAAGACAAGAAGTGTAATGTGAATCAGTGTATTGCATACGTGCTTAATGAGTCAAAGCCCCCAATTTGATGGTATAAGCTTAACGTGATCCGAGTAATAACATAGCAAGAGGCAAATGAAACTGTGGGCACTCCATCACCTAGCAACTTGAAATTCTCGAGCGTTCGTTTATCGTACAAGATTGGAACGTGAAGTGTGACTGCATACACACATTTCATGCTTGGATCATTCCTTAAAATTATTACTGAGTCCAGAAGGTGTTTTTTATTTTATCATAACTTTATTTATTAAATGACTTATAACAATTGACGTATCTGAAATATTCAATTGATTCTGACTAAAAATTTATGAAGGACTTATAAGACTCTTTTTGAAAATTTACTGTTAATTAATAATCAGTTTAATGATTTATTTATAAAAAAAATACGATTATAGTAAAATAATAATATATAAATTATTATTTGTATACCTAAAAAGTCAGTAACATGATTTTTTCACGAATTTTTTAGCTGTTGAAAAAATCTGTTGTTATTACAGTTGCAAAATTTTTGTATGACGTCTAATTATGAAATGATCAAATAACACTCAAACATTAAATTTGTTACATCAAACATTTGACAACATGAAATTTCAACTACTTTATCGCTTTATAAAATTTCTGCTATATTTTTTAGTGAGGTGAATTACTTAGAAAATATATATATATATATATATATATATATATATATATATAAAAATGATTACAGCTTGTAGCTTCGATGAAAAAAAGCTGTAATATGATTTTAACTAATCTAGAATGTTTTTCAATTTTTCTTTCATCAAAGTTTGATGAAGATAAGAATAAAAAAATTTTATTAACGATAAAATCAATAAATTTAATAACTGAAAATAAAATGATTATCATAATCAATATTCTTCTACTTTTTAATCAAAATTTATTTTTATCATTATTAACGTAATACTCAATAGAGTAATCTTCCTAACTATATCTTATAATATTTATTAAAAATAAATTTATCGGAGACCAATTTTACTCAATTTTATCACTTGCAGAGAAATTTATGATACGATAAGAAAAATTAAAAAAGTCATTTTGAGAAGACTGGATCGATACATAAACGTAATATTGGTCGTTGAGGAAGCCCACGAGGGAAATACAATTATTGGCCAATCAGTTAGGTTGAAACCTCATACTCCTATATCTTCTGCGTCGTCTCCTTTTTTTAATTCTATTTTGATAGTTCATTTCACCTTCAGAACTCGAACTGTTTGTAAAAAGAAAAAAAAAGTCGTCGCTTGATTCGAATGATTTTTCGTGGGATGAACCAACGGATCAATTGATCGATCTTTTTCAGAAATAACAGAGGGAGAAAAAGTTTATGAAAATAAAAGGGCAGAATACTCTGTCCTATATAGATGGACAATGTATGACTTTAATTGCGTCACTTTTTTTTTGCTACGACGAAATGGGATAGCAGTAAATACTTATCAAATGTATTTTTAAGTTTTTATTTTCCCTAGTGAATTTCATTTTATTATTCTTCTTCCAACCCAATAATAAATATCCAATATAAATAATTAAGCTTTACAAATGACGCTGCAATCACGACCATATACAGACCGGAAATGATGCTTGATTTCGTCATAACTTTAGACGACTACGGATAGGTATGTGTGAATAAACAAGCTCAGAAGATGTCAATCTATGTATCATAATATATACACACAAGCGCCACAAGTACAGTCTTCAAGTGTATGTATATTTCAAGATTTAACTATACAGATTTACATGTGTTGAAGCGTGTAGATATTTCTGGTGGCCAGAAATAGTTCTCGCAGATCAGCCTCAGGGTCATCTGACGTCATTTCAAGAGTCAGAAAGTTGACTTGAAATTTTTTTTTTCTTTCACGATGAATTTGTAAATTTTTTTTCGCTGTTAGAAGCTTATTTTTTAATGAGTTTCCGCGTTACTGAGTGTATGACATGAGCAAGAAGGTAATGAAAGAAAACATGGGGAAAAAAAATATCAGAACGTGTAATGTTGACAGTAGAAATCAATAGATTTGTTTTCTTAACACAACGTAAACGAATGAGGAAAAATAATTTTATACATTTTATAACCTGTAGTGAAGATGCGTGTTTGAATGAAAAAAGAAAAAAAATTTAATAATTAATATTTTTTGGTATTATTAATACTCAAGAATATTAGCTTGCATTAATTGTAATGATGATAATAAAGACCATCTTGTTACATAATAACATTGAAATAGATTGGTCGGATTGCATTTCAAAGTGTTTGAGTTTAATTAACAAAACCGAACACAAAGACATCAACTTGTCGATAAACTCATTCTTGGATAATCAATTTGACCGAATGAAGAGTGAATCTCCAGAATATCGGAAATCCTCAAGTACTGTATATTATCGATACAAAGCTATTAAGCTTGACTGTTGCTTTGTGCATATCTAGTTGACAGTAGTACTATCATGTTGCAGGTCAGACACCCCTAGCCTAACGGTAAAATACGTTAACGATTTTACTTATTTCTAACCCACACCATACAGCTCTTGGCTGTACAATTCTACAACTAGATTGTTAGAAAATCAATCGTCGTTCTATTTTTGATTCCGTATATTCACCTTTGAAACTGTCGGCTAGTAAACTCACCAGAGTTTAGATACGAAAAAAGTAGAAATATAGTAGAAATGTTTATTTTTTACGGGTCAAATTGTAGAAATAATTGTTACGAATCAAATTTATTTCGAGCTCTTTGGAAATTTTGAATATTTTATTTTTTAGTTCATTTCGTATTATTAATATTATCAGAATTAAAAAATGCAGATTAATTGAAAGAGATAATCATTTTATTTTAATAACGTAATTTATCTTTTATAATTGAATATAATTTTTCCAGAGCATTAGTTAAATCAATATTGTATTTCATATAATCTTAAAACGTGTGAAAATGATAAACACAATACGTCTAACTGTTTATAATAATAATCATCATTTATTTCTCTGTGTTATTTATCTTTTTAATAATTAAATTGTTTCTCGCATTTTTGGCATTTATTAAAACAATATTATATTTAAAAAATTTCAAATTTTATTCCAGAAATTAAACAAAATAATTTAGATAATTTATGTAATTAAAAGATAAATAGAAATTTATATTTAATAGCCTATAAATTTTATTTCTAATGAATTAATCTGAATTTATAATCAGTGAAAATTTTCTGCAAATGAATATTCTAACTTAATTAAAATTTAATATTTATTTAAAGTTGAAATAACTCAAACTTTATTCATTTTTTAAATTAGTTGTAAGTAACTACTTTAATGCCATTCAAAGTATTTTTAGTAAGTTCCATTGTTTTTTATTTTAAAAGGACACTTTTAAAATGATAATAAATCAAACAAATGAGAATAATAATAATAACAATTTCTATATCACGTGGAAATTTATTAATACTATATTCTACCAAACAACAACAAACTGCACGAAAAGTTACGATTTAAATAAATCTCCAAATGAAAATTCTTCCACTGCGAAATTACTCATTACAGTCTTTAACAAAAAGGTAACATTTCTTTGTGACTCAGTTGAACAAATAATTTCGAAGTTAAATAAGCATCAAGTTAATTAATTTAACATAAAATAAGCATACACTGTATTTACGAGGTACTTAATTCTTGATTCTGGCCAATATGGGGTAATATACTCTGAGAGAAATGTCTTGCTATGCATCTGGAGCGACCAAGACACTCAAGAATTATATTATACAACTACGAGGCATAAGGTATTTGTGGTTTCGCGACGTCTCTAGATACTACTGATCTTCACTCATGAGTGCTTATAGTACGAGAAACACTCTCACATATATCGAGCATAGCAAGAAGAGAACATATAGCAGCGTTGATGCATTTCTGGTTGCCTTACGCTTGAATCTACATAGTAGACTGCTGCACTTGGTACTTCATTTTCATGAACAAGGGTCAGAAATAATTTTAAATGTCAAGGGAACTTGAAAGTGTCATACAGAGAAGCTGTTTCCAAGTCCATCTTACTGACAATCATTTAAATGGACTTGAACTTTATGCTACGATGGAAATGAAATCGTGAAATATATTTCTAAAAATTTATTTGGAAAAAGCTTTTTATTAATGAAAATGGTGTTCATTATCAGGTGATTGGATGTGAGATGTTTTAGAAAATTCAATTAGAGTTCAAAGGGGGAAAAAAATTTATGAAAAAGGTAATTTTTTTGGATCAAGTGAATCCTCACTAAAAATGAACGCAATTACTATTCATTTTTTTTTTTTTTTTACTAAAATTCATTTAGAAAGTTATTCGAGTGAGAAATCTGTGAAATATTTAATTTGAAAATTTTTTGCACTAGAAGAAAATAAAAATTTCCATTTAAAAATGTTTTTACAGTTGAAAGGATTTTTTGAATGGTCAATATCAATAATGGTTAAATCAAATTAGCTTTAGTGAGTGAAATATAATTTTAACAAAAATCATCTCTTCAACCTACCTAAATTATTTTATTACAATAAAAAACGTTTTATTCTAGTTAAATTATGGGTAATTTCTATTCAAACAGCAAAAAAAAATTAATCTACAAATTAGATGAATTCAAAATATTAAAAAAAAGTTAAATATTTATCATCAAACAACCCAATCATTATACCACAGTTAAAATTATCAGTGAAATTTTAAGCGAATTTTACAAAAACAATTTTTAATTTAATTGCCAAGTATTTTCTCTTTTTGGACTCATGTCAGTACTTTTAATTGGAACATTACATATATCTCATGAAGAGGTTGGTTTAAAAATATACTAGATTAATTATTTTTCTCATTTTACATCTCTTTCTCTCTTCTTCAACCTTACTTCAACATTTATTAGTTCAAAAACAGTAACTTTGACTTTACTTTTTCATAACTATCACTCGTATTTTATTTAAATTCTCCAACAGTACGATTGATCCAACTTTACCCCTCCAAATATCATGAAAAACATATTATTCAACATAAGTGAATATTTCAAAACCAAGTTTGTCATCGATTAAAAAAAACAAATAGAGAAAAAATTTCTATTGTTCTGAAAGTAAGAAAGATATAGTCTAAGAGGTCTTACATAAAGCTCTCGAACCGCTGATGGAGCAAATTGGAGAAGAATAGAAGAGGAAGAATATCTAAAGTCCTAGGGAAGACTTTGATATCTTTTTCTTTTTCACCCTCCCTCCCTTCTTTTCTCTCACTCCCTTGATGATGAGACTGAAGTTGTGCATTACAGGATCCATTGACCTTATTCTCAAGTAAACTTTTTCATCCGTTCTACTTGTATTTAATTACATCATTTTCAACGCTCGAAAAAATGGTATAATTATTTTGACAAGTATATATTTATAACTGACACTCAATGTTTTGTTTAAAAGGGCGTTGAGAAGACCATAACATGCTTAGTAGGATAGTAAAATATTTTCTACTCATTTTTCTATATAAAATTCATTTTTGTAAAAATTTATCATCAAACTATTTGAAACATTTCCTACACTGATAATAAATACATCCCTTAAAAATATTTCCACAGAGTTTTATCATAATTATTGTGATCGAAAATATTTCATGATGCATAACAATGGTTTTGCTGGTGATGGGAGTGTTATAATTGATGTGATATAGAGCTTATGCATATCATTTTAATACTAATTAATTCAAAATGATAGTAAACCAACATCAGAAGGTGAATCAAGGCTTATAACAGTAATATTAACTTTGGGAAAACAGATTTTTACATGTAAATAAAATGAGTTCATTACACGAAGAAAAAGTAAAAAAGTAGAAATGAAAATAGTAAAATTAGCTTTTTTATTCACATTTTCTAATGAAATTTTAAATCAGAAAATTTTTGTAATAAGATCGTCAATATTTAAAATGTACATAAAGCGTCAAACACAGGAAAGAAAGATAACGATGAAGATGTTGATAAATATTAAATAAATAATAAAATGTAGCTGCTTATTATATTGAAAGCTATTGTGAGATTGAATATCTTTATTTATCTAATTGTTGTTATTTCATAAGTAAATTGTAGTCATATTATTTTCAATGATGATAAACAACATTTTTATTGTTTTTATAAAATGTTTCTTTTTTTATTATTTTTGACATTCACTTCTTTATTGATAACATCAACTTTCCTGCGTTATATATACTAGCACTTTCATATTTTATTCTTCCTTGTCTTATTTTCTAACGCTTCAACTACATGAGGTACCTTTTTCTGTTCCGCTTTTCAAAGTATCGATAATGCAATACTTTTTTCTTGCTTCAGCCTCAAGTTTTGCCACGAAAATCTTCAATATTCCCAGCAAAGATATATGCGAAATTGGAATAAAATCGATTTTTATCCTTCTTATTAACTAAATTTTATATCAATTGATTTTCATTTTATATATTTTAACCAATAAATATAAATCTTTATTTTAATTAAAGCACATCAGAATAAAAATATTCCGTAAAAAAAAATTTCGGTCCCTTACGTTCCCCTCGTGGAACTATGATAAACGTTTGTAAAACAATTTTTTTTTTTTTTAATTTTTCCTCTCTACTCCAAACGTACTTGAAACGTTCTCTACATGCGAAAACAATAGATATATTTAAATTTATGAAATAATGATATATTGGCTCAGAGAGGGGTAAAACTGGATGCAAATTACAAAACACCATCCCTCTGACTTTGAACCTCTGTAACTCCTGAAGGGTTAGTCAAATAACCTTTTTTAGGAGTGTTTTAGAAACGTCAAAATCTAAGCTATACATAAAACTTTATCAAAAACATTAAAAAAATTTATTTCACCCTTAAAATCGAGAAAACATAAAAAAAGTGATATTTTTTTAGGAGTTTGCCAAGTATTTTAGCAATTTTTGCCACTTTTTGTGGCAAGTACCACTTGCCATTTTTTTGCGTCGAAAAATCAAAGTTGTCCGATTTTGATGATCGACCACTCATTCTCTTTGTCTCAATGCCTAGAAATGCGGAATCAGATCAAACATATAAAAAATCAATTATTTCACTCCTAAAATGGGGTAGAACGAAAACTTTGCAATAATTTTAGCATTAATTATCCTCCAATTATTATTTTGACTAGTATAGTGCAATGAAAAGATTTCGTTCTTACGGATGCCATTGATATGCTCATTTATTTATATAGGCCTCATAGATCCTGGGTTTTTAGCAGAAATCTAATTTCTCTGGGGTCTTCAGATGTTTGTTCTTATAACAGTCCAAATTTCGAATAGATCAAGATTAATATTTGTATATACTTAGAAAAATCTTCAACTAAGAATAAAAAAAGTGGAACGTCTCTTCTAGAAGTCATAACTTCTCGATGCATCAAGGTTTTCAATAAATAGATAATACCTCTAGAAGTCTCATGTTCGATTATATCTCCAACACATGACTTTTAGAAGTTCAACACTTTTTGACATACAATCAAATCTAAAAGATATCACAAGTCAAAATAAACCAAAAGTACTTGCTTTTTTTTTACTCTAATTACTTGAAGAATCCTCCATCAACTTCATGATCACTAATTGTTTCATAATCACTATTTTATCAAATTATTAACAGTTTCAAGAAGAAGTTTCTAGTGTAGACCTTCAGAGTTCAATCTCCATCATGACTTGTCATTCTATTTCAGTTGAAGATGTAATTTATTATAGCATCACAATCTGTTTCTATACACTAATTAAAATTTGCATCTAAATGTGAAAAAAAAACAAGTAGCTAAATTGATAAAGTTATGATTACGTATTGAGGGTAATAGTTGTCATCAATCCATTAGCATTGTCTCTTGATATTGATTATCTTTGATAAGGTATCATAGTAACGTGGGAGAAGCGTTCGATATTGTCAACACAGTAGACTAGTTCTTCTTAAGATCTATTATCATCAAATTACTTCACATGCAGTTTGGAGTTGGAAGTTATAATAATTATGTTTAATGTATTATTACATATTCAGTAATATAATTAAAATATTGATGGGATATAAATGTGTTATAAATATTTTATGCCTAATAAATAAACAAATCAAATGAACAGTAATTGTAGCCAGTAAATAAGTAAATAATTATTGAATCAACAAGATGAAATTATGTTATTTATCATAAACAATCAAAATCCATAGAATAATTCATTCTGATTGGAATTCACAAAAGGAATTTGAATTCCATTCTTTTGTATAATTATTTGTACAGTTGAATGATACATTAACATGCACCCAAGGTGTTGAAACTTTTTATATTATATTAATAAATAAAAATCATACATCAGTTTTGCTTGATAAGTATACATTGCAATTTCCATTAGAGAAAAAATATCAAAGAGATTTTCCAATCAACTCATTTAAGTTCACGCTTTATTTTACTATGAAAGAATTTAATTAGTTTCCACTCAAAACGTTGTTGTAAATGACATATTTGTTAACTCCAAGTTTATGTTCAATTTTTATGAAATTCAATTAAATCTTTGAGAATGTGTTGTCAGACATGTTTTATTTATTGTTAGTGTTATGACGTGGGGTTTTTTCTCTTTTTTTAGCAAGTTGTTAGATATGTCCAGCTTAATTAAATGGAGTATTTTATTGAGTGAATTTGTGATGGTTTTAATAACTTACAAGTTTTTAAAATGAATTTCCCCTAACATGGAACCATGATTTTTTGTTTCAATATCAAATTATCAAAAACTATGAATCTTAATATATTCGTCATTTAAATTCATTGGCATTGTTCAATTAAAAAAAATAACTTTATTAAATTGAACATCATAATAAAAAATAAATATCATTTAAAAGAAAAAGTGAATGTTGCTTAAGCTGTTGTAGGCACTGATGGTTCAATAAAATTAAGTATTCCATGTTATTTTATGATAATTCATGAGTTTCTTCAATGAATTCTCCTATCACTCGAATATTTTTTATTCATAAAATAATAACTCAGTAAAAAACAACACCCAATTAAAATCTAATAAATCATATTAACCCTCTTTCCAAACGAGCCATCGATGAACAAAAAAACGTCTTAATTACTTGTTAGGATATCCGTATCTGTTGAGACATTTTTTATTGATTAGTTGGGTGTTTTAATTCAACTAGCTATTATCCTTTCACTCCACTTCTCCTGTAACCTCACGTCGAACAGTAAGTTTTAATGGAACTGGCAAATCGGATTACCAGGCCCTCGGGATTTCAGTTTTGTGATAGTTATTGACAAATTATGTTTTTTTCTTTTTTTTTAGCTTCATAAAAAACTTATCCATCAAGATAAACCTTTTTTTTGCACCAATTAATATGTAATCAATAATTGGAAACATGCTTATTATTTATTTCACCAATCTGAAGGTTTATTTTCCATATAGACGGATTTATTATTTTTTATTTAAATGATTACTTTTGAAAACTACTGAGCTGCGAAGATGATCAGATAAAATTAAAATTTACTATATGCAGCAGAATTAAATTATCCTGGTACTCGATACGTGCACATGTTCCAATTTAATTCCACCTTGCAATCAAAGGGTTGATTATTAGGAGTTTTTATCAGTGATAAATTTCATTGCAATGTCTTCTTTTTTGATTTTTTCACACTATTCAAATACTACTCTTTTAATATAAACATATAATGAAAAAAGTGAATTAGTACTGTAATAAATAATTTGACGTGACATTTTTTTAACACACTTCACTATTGGATCAAGTTTTATTCAAGTCAAGTGTTCAATCAAAAGGTCAATAAGGTCAAAAATAATATTGGATATTGCCAGGATATATAAGAAATAGAGAAAGAAATGCAATAAACTGCATATGAAGTTTAGAAGTAGTCTTAGAAAAGAACAAGTTTTCAACTTTGAGTGATACAATATGGATTTCTTTAAGATCTTGGAATCAAGAAGATTTTTCTTCTATTGAAAATGGAACTGAAGAGAACTCGAGCCTACTATCTTCTTGCGTCCTAGATTATATTAAATATAACTGGATGTGATCAACATCTGTTTCTAGATCACCCCTTTTGTCTTCTTTAATTAATAGGTAGAATCTATAGAGAGTAAAGGAAGACGTAGAAACCTGAGAATTATGCTCATTTGTCTTTCATTTGTAAGCAACTGGTAGACAAGTATATTATTAATTGTCTTTCTTTACTTGTGACAATGAAAGAAGATATCTCACAATAAGGCAGCATTTCAATAACAGCATTTTATTGCTCAATCTATTATATTTCTTGATAATTTTATTAATTCTTTCAAATAATACAAAAAAAATGTTTTTTTTTATTTCAAGTTGATAAAATAGCAAATAAGTACTTCACTAACAATTTTATATTCAATATTTAGATTATATATTAATTATTATTATTATTTTATTATGAAAAATCAATCCTTTTTTAGTGATTACACTAATTTCTAAAGCATTTACATTAGAATAATTTTAGAAAAATAATAGTTCAATTCTAAAAGACAATTTAATGTCAAATAAGTTGAATGGTTTGCTAGAAAAAGCATTTATTAGCAACTTTTAAAAATGAATATTCTTCACTGCAGTGATTTTATCTAAAAATCAGATGAATATGGAGTTGGCGAGAATGGCGTAGGGGTAACCAGAGCATTCAGTATAGAGATTCATGTGGTTCCATCTCAATTATGTGACCTAGGACATATAGGGTGTGGTCGGAATCCATGAAGTAAAGGGAAAATTCATCCTTTAAGCAGTAAGGTGTAGAGCGATCAATATCCGTTGTCTTTTTATTCCAGAAAAAGCTCATTGATTATGATGAAATCCATCAAACAATTAACATGTCTTGAGAATTATTTAAAATTTGCCAATAGCTCTTATGTAAATATATTAAGTCGATTGGCTTTGAAAGAGAGCTAAACTGTTGATGTTGTGAATATAATACGATACATATTTATTCAACATACAAAGAGAATAAAAGCTGTTCTAGAAATGAGAGAGATATGATGGGAATACAGAAAATCGTCGACAGGAAATATGGTCCTTGGCGGTCAGACAATTGAGTTATTTTTGTGGATGTCTCTAGTGTGAATCCCATCGATTTTGCATAATCGAATAAGACCGCCATCACCGATCCTTTATATATATATATATATATATAATCTGTCTTGCTCAGGTTATCAAGAGTGACATGATAAATACGTTAAAGGTTCAGGTAAATTATCAATATTATCCTGTCGATCAGAAAATATTATGCTTCTTCGTATTTAGTGTACCAAGTCAATTTAAATAATTCCATGTTGAGTGGAATTGAAATTTTATCATCTAGGGTTTATTTGGTATTTATGAATACATAATTATTTCGTCGTTTAATAAATATTATTTTCAGTTATATTGATGCAATTATTACTATTATTATTATCATAAATTATTTAAATGTATATGAAAAATTATCAGATTTTCAATAAAATAAAATTTCATAAGAAATAATATATAAAATAATTTAATAGTCAATCTAATTTAAAAGATTCCTACTTGACGAATTTGTTTTATTTAGCAAAGGCTAGATTTATTGAGAGTATTTGTACAGAAATTGCAACAGATTACTAGCAGAAAACTCGTTAAGTTTTATACCCGCGTGTGTTCAAATCAAATGTAAAAACTACTCTCACCGTGAAGAAAAGCTCGTTACTCTTCTGAAGATTTTGCTATCATACCTCTTGCTACCTTTCGTTTTCGCTTACTCGCCGTAAGTCGATTTCACGGTAAAAAGTAACTTGGTAATGATAATGAACACATCCGATAATTGGACTTCATTGAGTACTTTTTCAAAGCTCCATTCGTTAAAAATAATTAGAAATATTTTTGAAAATTTCTGGTTACATTGTAAATGCAATAAATCATAACTAGGCCCAACGAAGGCTTTACTGTAGTGCATATATTATTATTGTTTAATTGTTTTTTTAATAATAATAAAAATTAATTAATTAACCTATATATATATGCCCTTTATAGCCCATTATTCTTATTGAATATTTATCTTTTTTTATGAAGTATTTATTATTCTCTTAATGGCTTTAAGAAGAAATTATAATGATACAATAAATGAGTTGCATGTTGAGCTACTAAAAATTGAAAGTTGAAAGGACAGGAAATCACAGGAGGCAAACTTCGCACTTGTCGCAGTGCCAACTCTAGTCAATTACCGAATAGTCAGGTTCACTTGGGTTATGCTAATGGACGTTTACACGAATGCTTTGTCATTGCAAACACAAGTCAGCCTATATAGCTTCTAGATAACAGATAAGCAACCCCGATGCAATTCATATTCAGGTAGACGGAGGGGCGAATTGCATTTGATGAAAGCTGCCTCAATGTGGTTTTTAATGAATTAATCCCATTCATTTTCATACACACTAATTACTTTATTATTCGATAATTATTATTTATTAAAAATATTTCAGAACGAAAGTTATAAAAGAATATAAACAAACTTTATTAATCATTTTTACACATTAAAACATTTATAGTTTCATGAAAAATTTTTGTAGTTAATTTGATGTAATCAAAGCTCCATATCTCCAGCAATCTCTGATAAAAATTTCCCTATACGATCATGAAATCATGGTGAATTAATATTTTTTATGACATTCAGTAGTATTTTCTTAACTTTTCAAAACAAAATTCATTCTTTTTCTATCAAAATTTTTTCTTCTTACCATAATTATTCATTCATTTATATTTTCTATCATAAAAAGGTCCATAGAAGGCCCTAAAATTTTTATGCACCTACTTTATTACCTCTGAATAACGTGAATGGCGATAATGAATAGAATGAATGTTGCCTGAATAAAATCGGTGCAGTAGTTTTGAAGATATCATGGCCATTCATTCCAAAAACGTAGGACTTTCAAGTAGGACTTGACTGTAAACCGACAGCTCGACTATAAACCTTTATAACTCCAACAATTTTCGACATTTTCTAGAGATTCTTTCGTATACTTATTTTAAAAAGTTATTGGGTAGTAAAACATGAACACTGAAAAAGATTTAACTTTTTTTGATCCGAAAAAATGAGGATCTTTACTACAATATTTTTCAATAACATTACTTGAATATTTTACCAAAACATTCTTGGAGCAAATCTGTTCATTCTCTTGAATTAAATCCTTAGTTGAGTTTAAAACTATTTGCAATATAACCAGAAAAACATTCTAAATTAAACAAAAATTATTTGTTTTAGGTAAAATAGCAAAAATGTTCATCTAAAAAATTTAATTTATCTCAATTGAATAAAATTCTTCTAGTATTATTATAATTGTTATATAAACAGCGAGAGCATTAAAATAAATCATGGAGAAAAAATAGTTCCAACATACTTGAAAAATAAAAAAAAGATTTGTTTCTTTGTTTCATTTTCAAGATCAAAAGAATATTGTTCAAAGAAAGTGTCTTTTTTGAATATTTCGTGTTGCTATGGAGACTTTTCCAAACTCTTCACCGACTGATGTAGATCTGTGTACATACATGCATGTTATTTGCGAATAGGTTTGTTAACAAGATCCTGTCATCTAGTTTTCGCTTCGGATAAAGTGAATGTGTTCCCATTCGATGAAAGTATACGTTCGAGGCACATTGGAAAAATCATCTCTCACTTCAAACCATTGGAAGAAAATTCGACAGCTGTAATTTTTTTTTTTATATACTACTCAAAAAATATATCATTCAATTTGTCAGGTTTCATTCAATTTTTTTAAAGAAAGAAAAAAAGGGAGACAAGAATAATTTAATTATAAGCCATACAATAAATTTACATGAGAGCAAAAGACGAATAAATAATAGTCGGTCAGTAGCGCATGAAAATTTGTGTCAAGATCAGCTTAGGAATAGCGAGTATGAGAGAAAGAGGATGAAGGTGATTCAACTAATTCAAACATCAGAAAATTTTGAATGTTTAAGATATAAATAAGAAGTATGGAGGGCTTAGAAAAATTAATTTTCACGTCTCATATACTTTCTAAATATTATTAGACCTTCATTGTTTTATTATTCAACTCCTGCCATCACGTCTTACGTAGCAATTTGGACGGGAATAAATGTTACAGATGTTGTTAGAATGTAAAATTACAACTAAATACGAGATACATCAGTTGTTGACTGTTCCCTTAATCTCTCGTACGTTTTAAATGTTTCTGTTGGTTTAATTGCTTTTTTTACCCCACGTTCTACTCGTAAACTTGCTGTTATTTGTGAGAGCTAATAGAAATAGATGATATAATACACACCTTTATCATAACTGAGTGTATACTATTTTATTGACATCAACCTTCATTGGAGAATCTTCAACTGGACTGTCTAAAATTTATTATCAGTCTTTATTAAGAGATGCTCTATAAATAGATGTCCTTTCAATTAACTCGAGTTTAAGTTTACATAAAGACCATGAAATTGTTTGAAAGAAGCTTCTTCCGCTAGATAATAAGCTAATGATGACTAATAAAGAGATTTTATCTCTAAAAGGTGAGGAAGATCGATAAAGTTAGTGGATGATTTACTATCAAATATGATAATGTTTTTTTTTGGGAACTATTTAGATTTATGGGGAGAAGTTTTTCTCTTTTTTCAAGTTTAGCACAAACGTCTTGATAAAAAAATACTTTTATCAGAGATTGATGATTTTTTATTTATTTTTAAAACACTTCCAAGTTTGCAAAGAAAACCAAATTCTAAAGGGATATTTTTTCGATTGAAAAAATCATTTTTCTTTTTTTTTTTTTTGAGCTCCAAAAGATAGTAATTTCAACTCACGTATTCTTTTCACATGTTATATCCTTTTTCAATAAAAAAATTTCATTTCTGAGTATTATAGAATTATATAAAGATGCTATTTTAGTTTCTTCTTTTTTCAGTATTTACAAAACTTTTTTCAATAAATTTTTGAACCTTATAATTTATTCATTCAAATTATTCAGAGCAAACATTGATGTCTATATTTTTATTTAAATGAAATATAAAAATATTGTAGAACTAAAATTTGAACCGAATGGTTTCAATTTACTTTAGTAGAATACAAAATAAATGTAAAAAATTTTTTTTACACAATTTCTGTATAGAGAATTTTTAACTTTATATTTTTCAATCCAAGAATAAATAAATTCATGGAGAAAAAAAATATGCAACGATAAAAAATGATTTTAAATTAATTTTTACATATTTAAAACTAAGCCATCTTATTTACAAGAGGATTTTTCTCCCTCGTTTTTTTTCACAGACACAAATGATTCAAAGGATTAATTTCAAACAAATGACATGTAATATTAAGAGTACATGAGAAGAAAATGTGTGTAAATAACCCAAAATGATATGTATATCATCGAAGAATGCTTCAAGGGTCTGCGAATCATTAGAAAGCAAAAATGAAAAATGGAAAATGTGCGATGTTAGAATTATTTATGCCTATATATTGACTTGCTAATGGCGACGAAATTTAACATTCAAATTTCTCTTGTACGTTATATCTACCACCCTCTTATGTTTTCTTTTGCCACCGTTTTATCTTGAATATTTATTAAAATAATGCAAAAAGAATATTCTAACGAGTCGCGAAAAATTTGATTAACCTCACTACACGGAAAAAACGATGTATTCAAATAACCAAAACAATTAAAAGGAAATTCATATTCGTTATTTCTTTATACACTCCAGTGAATTCGAAACAATACCATACAGATTCATCAATAATAAACTTTCTGAAAAAAAAAATTATAGCAATAAACAATTCTAAGATTCTCTTTATGAACTAAGTTTATTTATCATCGAAACAAAACTTTGTCTTTAGTTTTTTCAATTCATTTCCAACGAATGAATGAATATGGAAAAAATGTTTCCATACATAATTTAAGTTGTTTCCCTTCCAAATATCAATGTTTTTTTTATTTGAAAACAATATTGACAGGCTAAAGATATTTTGTAAAAAGCTCTGAATAAATTTAATCCATTGATTATAATCAAATATATTTTTTTGTGAGCTTAAAAAAAAATTTGAATTTTTTTCCGGCTGTTTTACTATCAATAAAAAAAAAAAATACTCCACTGCCATTTATCATTGGGGCTATCCACCAATATTTGTCTATTTTACTCAGAAACTGTAAATTCCCTCTGCTATATTTAAATCGCAATAAAAAACAATAAAAAAGTGATTTATTCATTGACAGTAAATTAAAGAGGTTTTTAATAGAACTAGATAGAGAAACTTACCATATGAAATTAGACCACTGTTGAGCATCGACAATTTGATCTGACTTGGTATTGAGGCAAGACTTGTTCCAGTGTTAAGATGACGTTTTCGGGGTGGTTTCTCAGGAGTTCTTGGTGCACTTCTACTTCTGTGGTGATGATGATGCTTCCTATGAGAGTGTGAGTGGGAGTGAGAACCACCACCAGTCGATGCGGCGCCTGTTCGGTCTGAACTAACACTACTAAAACCCACCACCGCTCCTGCACTTGATTGCGTACGTAAAGAAGACATTTTTCTAAAAAAAAATAAGACAATAATAAAAATATGAGAATGGAAAAAAATATTGTTACATTTGAATCCATCAGATGAACTCAGAAAAGTGACAATAAAAAGCATCTTATGAGCCAACTGGCATCATCGAGTAATAACATTTTTTAATTTCCTCTTTAAGCAATAACCAGCTTCGATTTTTTATATCGCTCACAAATCGTGCTGAGCATTTTTTATATCTCTTAAAGTAATAATTAGAAAAAAAGGCCACTCATTTATAATGATATGCAAGGAAGGTACACATTCAGATAAGCAATCTGGAATAATTTTATTCTATTAGTGATCTAGTATTTTTTTTTCTCCCTTGCCAAAGACGAAAGAAATGTGAGAATTCTTTTTGTTCCTTCATCGTAAAATCTCAGGGAAGTAGAAAATGAAAAAAGATAGCAAAGGATTTAAGTCAGAACGAGTAGTGAATTTAATCAACGAGTATCTGATTCCTTTTTGATTATATCTAGCAGCTTATCTATCAGAACTATAGACTTCAAGAATCTCTCATCACAAAAACACACTTCACGACAACAATTGATTTTCCATTTTCAAGTTAAAACTATTATTTTCATTTTATTCTGTATTTAGCTAACTCATTTTCTATCATAAAAAGTAACAAAATCAAAAATTATATGCTAATTTTATTTTTCAATTTTCAAACTTATCACTACAACTATTTCGATTTTGAAACAACTTTCCAAGTGTAAAGATGACAAAACTAAACTATTTGGTTCGACCATCAAGATTCTTGTAAGACATAAGTGCTCTTAAATTTTTTGTCTCAGCTTCCAAAAATTCCACAAAACTTTTGCAAATGTTGGCTTATCCTTTACTTGTAGGTCAAGACCCTTATCCTGAATTTTCCTTCAACATATGAGACAATGACTTTCAGAATTTTAGAAATATTTAGTTTGTTAGATAAGTTGATATAGGAAATAGAAGAGAAGGCAAATGAAAAGTAGAAAAGAGATAGTACATTTCTAGAGACAGTAGAGGAAATTCTCGTGAAGATGGAGTTTGGAATTTGATCCTGTTTACTCGGTTGAACGTGATACCGGAAGAATTTTTGCGATAATTTTCATCCTCTTTGCTTCAATTTACCAGATAAAAAATGATCTGTGGTTGAACTAGGGTGAATAAGCATGAGAACTTTAAAAATCTTTCTACTTTCTATTTAGCATTATTCTAAAACAATTGAGGTTTAATAAAATAAAGATAAAGTCTCATTCGGTATAAGTCTTTGTATTGAAAAAAATTTTTAATAAAAATATTTCAGCATGGGAATGTCAAGTTATAGAAAGAAACAATTGAAAATTTTTATTTATATTTTAATTATAAAAAAAGAAAATAATTTTTACAATTTTTTTATGTTGTTATTAATAAACTTGTTAACAAAGAACTTGGAAAAAAATAAATTCATTCAAAATAAACATTGCGCAATGAAAATACACTCAACATATTTACTTAATCTAAAATTAATCCTAGATATTTATTTAATCTTATTAATAACTTAATGACAAAATAATTGTTTCTTTTCTCTTATGCGTGAAACTGAGTATTAATAGTATCGCATATCGATCATACCGTCATAAGATCCGGTATGTTGGTGTTTTTTAAACTCATATCTATATTCGTTCCGGATCTATACTCGAAATTTTTGAATGATCAAATTGCCAGCATCCAAATGGAACGATCTTTTCACCCGAAACCTATAACTGCCACCATTCGTGTAATAATTCCGTTCTAAATTCAGTTATGCTGATTGCGTCTGAATTAAAGCGGTGAACCAATAGTATATTAGTGATGTTATGCATCAGAAAATGACGTCAATTTTACTGTAGTACCTTTATCGAAAATCCACTATGCTACATTTCACTTGTAGATTAACGGTCATGTTGCTGTTACATAAATAAACTTTTACTGTTTATAGTGTATTAATTTTTTTATTTTTTTCAATTTTTACAACTATTTTTGTCATTGGGTCAATGACTTTGTTTACATATGAAGAAAGTAAACGATTGTGAAATTAATTAAAAATATTTCTCATTTTTTCAGTGATAATAATACTACTTCTAAAATTAATACTGAAAAGAGGGAATTATGTTTCAAAATGTTCAATAAAAGTTAATTTTACTGAACAAATATATAAATATACATAATCTTATTAAATTTATTTCAATAGAGAAAAATCGTATTTGAACAATGGTTGAAACAAAAAGTATTTTAGATGTATGAATAAAAATTCAAATCCCATAACTAATATCTAGATAAAAAAATAATTCTTTAAGCTAAGTTAAAGAATAACAGCTAAGTTAGGTAAAACAAGAAATAAATAAACAAATGATTGGTAAAAAAAAATTTTTATTTCAACAACTGACAGGATTTTATGCAATGGAGAATTCAAATAAAAATTTAAAAAATAAAGTTATAAATCGTGTCAGTGATTTTTAGATTGCACTAGCCATCGTTATCGTACATAGATGCTTTTGTTATCTTCTGGAAAAAGAGGAGATAAGCCTTTCCAGCGGTGTTTTGATAAATAACTAAAACAGCAAAGTGGTCTGACCATATCGCCTACATATCTACTGGGAAATAAGATAGTTCTCATCCTTCAGAGGCTTCCAGCGACTCGTTTCAGTATCATCTAACATATATATCTATATCTGTTATGCATGGCGTATATAATCTTTGAGAATTTATTGCTATTGACAAATGTTTTTACGACACTTGTCTGACCTTGTCTAGACTAATCTACTGATCACATATAAAAGTAACGACGCAGAAAATTCGTCAGATATTCTGATATATGTCAAAATGTCCAAACAAACATTCTTTTCTCTGTAAGCATAAATTTCCAATACAGATGATCATTGCAAATGAAATTAAATATTAAGTAATATTATTTTAATAAACATTATATGTGAATGAGAAAAAAATATAGGTCATAAATGATTAATGGAACCTCAATATCAGACAATTTTTACATAAACATCATAAAAGAGTATTAAGAAAATCATAATTAAACTATGTCATTCTTTCCCTATTATCCTCACCAATGACAAACAATTATTTAAAGATAAACTCTTGATGTTGCATGCACGAATATCTATACACGTGTCACACTGTTAACATTTCAACCGGGCTTTGTGTAATGATGATAATATAACAACAAAATCCATATCAATACATCATTTATCGACATTCACATATCGCAATCTAAATAACAACAACATCGATGACAATAAAGCACTTAAATTACTAAAACAATCTAAATTGACACTTTAATAAACAAAAAAACATACCTTCAATTTATCACACTGACCACTAAATTGTTTATTACTCAGCACAACACTTAATTACTATGTACACACTTTCACTCTATTTTTATTATTTATTTATCACACATTCACACACACACCGATGGACATCAAAATACCCACGACTTGTAATAAACAGCAACAATAATAGAAATAATAATAACTGCGACAATTATAGTAGTAATAATAATAAAATTATACTAATAATAATAATGGAAAATGTGAAAAATATTCAGAACATTTTTAGAGTAGGATGCATAGAGCATGTAATGTTATTAATGTAGTCTGACAGAAGTGAATGGACGAGTAAACAGGGAGAAAAAAAATGAGGCACAAGACACACCGAGAACGCGGAAAAATATTCGTGCGTGCTGCGATGTTACGCAGAACCGGTGGGAGACTGGCAGTCCCGTGGTGTAGCTACTGAGTCGTTGTTGGCGTCGAGCCGCTGAGGATGCTGGGTGGGTGGGCTGGCAGCCGCCGCCGACGCGACGAGCTCGCGCGGTAGAAGCAACCCTGCTTGGCAGGGCCGCGACGGCGACGCTTCTTTGCGAGGGCGTGGTCCCGTCACGAGCGCTTGCCACATTACATATCCAACACTAGGACTGACAACACCACCAACACCATCATCATCAACATCTTATGATCAAGACCATGAATTTCTTGTAGAAGTCAGGGACTTGGTCATCATCATCATCATCATCACCAACATTAACTTTATTCATCACTATCAGAAATAAGATCTGTCATGAATAAAATTCTCAAGGGTGTTGAATAAAACTCCAAAGCATTGGGAATCATTTTTTTGTTCATTTTTTAAATCTCGAGCTAAAGTCTAGCTTAGAAGTTGAAAAATGATTGGAGGGAATCAACGAAAGGTTTATTGGTGATTGATGATTGTGCTATTTCGGTATTCTCAGTTGATGTCATGTTTTAATTAAAGTCATTTTTACTGAAGGAATTAGCTGATCTTCATATATGGATTTGTTTATCTTAAAGATGTTAGTGAAAAAAAAAAAAGCTCTTCGTAGCTTTTTCACACAGACCTCATCATAAACCCCAACGGTCAAAGACAGCCTCCAGGGGATCGGAAGGGATAAAAGTTGTAGGTAAAAGTCGTCAGAAGATGAAGGAAAGCTCAGGAAAAACCTTTTTAAGTTGCTTTGTACAATCAGAACAATTTTAAAAGTTCTTATTTACGAAAGGTAATTTGAGTTCTTGTTATAAGCTTCACGATCTTTTGTTTTGTAGTACAAAAGATAGTAAATTTATTCGATCAACGTTATTTATAAAATTCTGTTTATGGTAATACACTTGAAGTTTTATGATGGTGAATGAATTGTAATAGAGATAATAAAGAGGGAAACAATGAAGTACGTTTGACACTCACAAGTATGAAAATACACTTCTAAGTAAAATAACCAGATTTCCTTTTAACTTCTCCCCGCAAAAGGATGACAGAGAGATAAAACAATTGTAATAACAGTCTCTTTTTAGCCTGTGGTGAATGCAAATTTTTCAACAAGTGCCACTTATTCGGATTAATTAGTAAGATTCTGACACTTTCAACATTGCTTTTGTCTTCTTACATACACTTAAAGTTTTTTTACCTTCCATTATATAATTTCTACAATGCTTTTCTGACCTTTAACGCTTCATCTTTCTGATGTTTAAAGATCTTTTTCGTGTTTCTGATAGTGACATTTCAATTTACACAAACGGCCTTTCCTCGTTTGTTGTTTCTTCAACATACTTCCCCTTCATCCAAAATGTTTTGTTGCAAAATAAACTACAAGTTGAACTAGTCGCTTACATGCACCTGGCGGGAAATGAAACGTTAAACTCTCTCTTGTCCGGTTATTTATCTGAGTCAAGCTCTCACTGTAATAGAGAATGGATCTGACCCAATTGGAACGGTCCTCTTGCATACATTGGTGGTATTGCAATGTGAGGAAACATTTCGAGGCAACATACTCTGATACGTACACTTCTATATCTCACATTCTAATTCTCATTCCTCTGCCTCTACAACGGACAAGGTTAAGCGTCGACCCTCGATCTTATAAATAGTCTATTAACCACAACAGTTAAACGAACATCAGAACAAGAGGAAAGAATATTGGTCAATGTTTATTCGATTTTTTTTTATACCCACTAAAATTAATCATCATTCGTTTTCTTTTTATTCTGTCATATAATTTTGACTATGGAAAATTCCAGACTTTTTTATAAAAATTCTTTGCAGATGAGAAAACGATCTAGAGAACTGATGCAATACTTAGCCATAAGTGAGGGAGACTAAAGAATTCTCGTAGTCTGTTGAATTGAGTGAAGTCAAGTATAATTGTACACACGATGATACTATCGTGGAAGTTTGTATTCGCGGGAAGCCCTGGCAAGTTACCAAAAGGCCAGACATTCCTTCAAGTCACAAGCATTACTGATTCCGCAGTTATTGCACTGTAGTGACAAAATAAAAATGATCAAAACTTGCTCGACAGACTACCAGATCATAAAATGACGCATCATCTCAGGGTGAAATATTATAAAAGGAGGTTTGTATTATACAAAAATCTGTAGTAATGAGGATGACATAGCTTTTAAATAGGTCGGGTATTCAACAAGAAAATTCATTCGTTCTGTCAATTTCTTTGAAGGTTGTTTTTTCTTCAAAAACTTTTCTTTTTCCAAAAAAGTTTTTTTATCCCAAAAATTTGTTTCTTGTTTGCTCATCACATTTTTTTTCAAAAAGATATATCTTATGATTAATATTCAACGAATTCAACTGACAGTTTTTTTTTCAATTGTTTTCTTTGAAATTTAAAAATTAATTTATTTTTATATTGTTAATGAAAAGAAATTAATTATTGAATAATTGACATTAAGAAAGAATAATTATTAAAAGTAGCTTTTAATTATTCATCTACAATTCTTAATGAATAATAAAGTAAAAAATACATAGATATATTTTTTAAATTAATAATTTATCACAGAAAGAAAAGGTTCAGTGAGTGGAATAATTAGAAAATGAATAATGCTTCATTAAATATTTAACTAAGCTAAGGTAATGATTTTTCCAAACCATTTTTCTTTGATATAAGATTAGTCTACTTGATGCGTTTTATCACAATATTTCTTTTAACTTTTTTTGATCTTTTCTATTTAAATAATCATAAAGACATTCATAAAATTAAATAAATAATAAAAAATTTATTATATTTTTTCTTAATTTATTATTAAATTGCCACTCATTGACTGTAATAATTTAAAAGCTCCATATACATCATACAACCGTCTTAACACAATGATTTTTATCAAACACTTAAATTTTTATGTAAAAATAGATGAAATCAAATTTAATTATTTCGTTGTATATTTAATTTATGTATCACTAAATAATTCAGTATACCAAGTGATCTAGATAAAAGAATATGTCCTAGAAAGATTTCTTATTAAGGATTACCATATTTATTATGATTTTTTAGTTGCCATGGAAATACTTAAACTACACGGCAGAAGGAATATGAAAAACGTATGTGATATAACTAAAGTTTCTGTCATGTGTCCACTATGGTGACATTTTAATTCATACCACCCCATCAGTGTAGTCGAAGTTGCTTTTATTTTGAATAAAACACAAATCTTTTATTGATTCTCACTTGAACAAAAAAAAAAATAACTAAAATGAAAAAAAAAACTTTAATTCGTCAAAACATATATTGGAAAGATATGAATGTTTGAGGTGTTAAAAACTTATTTACTACACAACAATGAATTGAAGCGAAAAATAAAAAGTCACCATTCATTCATTTTATTCTAGCATTCATTTCCTCATTCTTTATTCTATACTTTTTTTCTATTTTATTTTACAAGAATTTTTTTTGAATCACTTTTTTTGCTGAAATAACGATGACGCAACGAACTTAAATTGACTTCGTTCTCGTATTCGATGCTAAAGGTTATATCATCGAGTTTCGAGAAGCTGAGTTCCATTATCGTTTGTGCTTGGTCGCTTCCGTTAATTGACACACTAAAGCAAGCATTAACAAATGATTATTTTCTGAAATAAGTCAATGAGTACATCATCTCAAGATACAGATGAAGTTCTTAGAAGGGTTTACAGAAAAAGAACAAGTTATCAAGTCTTTTCAAAGTTTGTTAGCTCCAATTTCTGGTAATTTTCACTTATCAAGACTAAAATCTTAGATGATATCATATAACAATTAATTCAAAAAGACATGATTATAAATGGTTATATTTTCAATCAATTTATATTACAAAACAAATTATCTATTATTGGACGTAATATAACATTAAATTTCCTTGACATTTAGTTTTGACAAATTATCAATTTGTTATCTTACAACTATTTCATTTTACTTTGACTTAATCGAAATTTTATACTATTGGAAACGATCGAGTGACCCTAGACTGAGAGAAAAAATAACTTTTCTTATAACGAATAATGAAATTTTTCATGACAATTTTCATCTTAGATTAACACATTTTTATCGATAATTCTTTTCAGCAATTTGATTACTAATCAAGATAAAAAAAAGAGGCGTGAAATAAGTAGAGATAAAAAGGTAGTAAAGTTACTTTTTAATGTGCTACAACATTTTTTTTTCTACAAAGAAAGCTTTCACTATCTCCACCACTTTAGTTTTAGACTAGTTGTTTTTTTTTCTCTCAGTGATAATTAAATGAGTAGTTGAAAAATAATTTTCGATTCAAGGACTAATTTCTAATATTTATAATACAATACCAAAATGAGCATTTACATTATTTACAAATTCAGATCAATTTGTATTCATACTTATAGTATACTTTGAATAATTATCAATGACAATAATAATCATAATAATAGTATTAATTGATGCATTATATATTCTTACATTAATAAACAGACACACGTCGCCGTGATAATGCTCGACATAAAGGACGCAATGGTACAATTAATACATAGTTGGTCTTCTTATTGATTAACTTGCCTCATACATTTCTCACAATTTCCACTCAGGTATTATTAATAATTTTAACAATGTATTTTCGAAATGAATAAAAAATTATTAGCAAAAATAATAGCCAACTTAGAAATGAATTAAAAGTAACATGTTGAAAAAAATGTATAATTATTCCATAAAAAAGAGGGTAAGAAAGAAGTTAAAAAATAATTAAAGATAAAATATTTTCACTGAGCACGAAACAGTTATTCATTAAAAGCAAGTGAAGGAGTAATAAGTTGAAGATAAATTTCATTTAACGGCGACGGTGTGGAAAAATAGGGAAAGGGACGGTGATCTGAGGCTGGCTCGGTTTTTGGACATAATAATAAAGCATAAACTTTCGCTCATATCATTTCACTTCACTCATAATATAACATTGTAAAAAAAAACAATTTTAAAATAACAATGATGAATTAATCGCTTAATTAATTAATCAGTTATTGATCATAATAACTATAATAATATTAAAACATAATAATAATACAATTCATAAAAATACATACATAAATCTATGCAGTTATATATAAAAATTTCGTACCAATAGAAAAATGATTATGATATGCAAATAAAATACACAAATTATTAGTATCCATTTTATATAAACATGGACGTCATATGGATGGTTCGGTACAAATACAAGGGCGACAATTGATCAGTCAATAAAATGATCAATATGAGTTGTCTCTCTGTTTTCATTTACTATCGAGCTAAATGTATAACAGATAGCATCGACAAATAATTGCAATAATTAACATACAATTTAGTAATAATATTAATAAATAACAGACTTAGTTACTTTACGAATTGTTACGACGACATCATCATAAAGAGTGTGTAAATATAAGATTAGCTACCTTCGATTATAAGTTCGTATGATTGGCAACAAATTCTTATGTCGTCGTTGACAAGAATTCGCAAGTATATTTGGACAATAGATAAAATTTATGATAAGTTCAATAACGTTTTTTTTTTGTTTTCTAAATCAATCTTTGTTTTATTTGGCCTCGTATGTACTTAAAATATGGACGTTGTTGGTGATAGATTTTTTTTCTCATTCAACGATTTAAGAACATGATTATAATTATTATAGCTGCATAAATTACAAATTTATTTTAAAAAATTGTTATTTAGCCGTCACCTCATCAAGACTATTTTTAATAATTTTTCGTCAAATTGTTAGCCGATTAACAATAATGATAAATAAATTAATGAATTAGTTAATTAAAATTAAAAAACTAGTTGATTTGATTGAACGACTTAATATAATACTAATCAATGTTTTTAATATCAATCGAGAATAGAAATAGGTAAATTTCTAAGTTGATTATGACTCAAGACTTGAAAATAGATCATTAGATTGAAAAACAATACTAGACCAACGAATAAATTCAATTAAAATTACAAAGTATATAATAGGATGCGACGGAATCTTTTCTTCGTTTTTTTTTTTCATTCATTTAAATTAAGTTTATCGAAGTATACCAAAGTATACTAGAAAAACTACAAATATTTTTGTTTCCAATACAAAAATTCTACAATTTCTAGGTTTTGCCTCAGAATGAAAACCCAAAGTATTCTCGACTATATGATTATGAAATTCTACACTTTCATACGATAGTATTGTCACTACATTAATTTTCTCTAATAAAAACCCAACATTTCAATGTCCTTGTGATTAAAATTGGTAACGAATATTTCATCTTCTTTTTTCTACTAGACTATTAATGACATGGAGCGTAAGTGATGAATACAGAGGCAACCTCTACATCTATCTATAATCCATTGGGAAATTATACTATATCGACAAGTTCATAGTAACGATTCCTCGAATGTGATTTCTGTAAAAATATCTTTGCATACCATTCATTACTTTTCTCAAATTACTGTCAATTCCCCAAGGCAATTATTTTAATGTTCTTTAGTAGTTGTTGAGGAAAGTAGCAAATATACTGCCATTTATTAATTTCATCATCACTCAAAACACTTTGCTCCATATCTTTACCATTTTCTAGAAGAAATCTCTACCCATATGAGGACGGTTTGACTGTTGCATACGGGGACGAGCACCACGTCCGTTACCACTGCCCCCATGTCTCATATGTCGCGTATTTCTCAACTCACGATCTACCTCTAATTCTTCGAGTTTCATTGTCAGCCCAAGTTTTTGCTGAACGGCGAGACGTAGCAGATGGTTCAAAGTTTTTCTATCTTCTTCTGCTACTGCTAATTGACGCTGTAGCTCATCAACTTGTGTGACATACTCCTCACACCGTGCCGCAAACATCGCACGCAGACCTGAGGAGTGTACTTGTTAGAGGGTATTAAAAGACAAAGGGACAAACAAGCAAAGTGTATCGTGCTAAGACACCTAAACCAGTGCAATGGAAAATTTTGTTGTGATGAGCGTGATAAGTGTGATGATTGATGATGATGTGATTAGAGTTCAGTGAAAGAAAAAATATACATATATATATATACATAATGAGCGAAAAATAATATGCCCTAGCACCTTAAGCAATTTTTTACAACATAGTCAATTAAATAGACCATTATGCATTACGTCCAGTCTACTGCAGTCTTAGTTATAAACTACATATAAACAAATCAGTCAAGTATGATAACATAAATTCGTCAAATGTCATACACATTTGTAGGAATAATTTAAAAAATCATAATTTAATACAACGTTCATAATGGCACATATTTAGAGCAGTGACTAAATCAATGGTAAAAGTGCCTGAGATTAATACCGCCACATAAGTTAATGCTGCGATACAATTGAAATAAACATGGAGTTAATAGACAGATCACCATGTGTTAACAGAAATCGGGGAAAAAAAATATTGAATTCATTGATAACTCAACTTTAGCATGATTAACATCATGACATTAATAAGTTTCTGCGTATACTCACTCGAAAAAGTGGCAGCATTTTCTTTTAATCGTCTAAGTTCATTTCTCAACTTCGAAATAGTCTCACTAACAATACTCTTCTCACTTTCATATTTACTCTTCAAATTGTTCAAAGCAACTTCAGCAGTGTTTTTATTGGATTTCAAGACAGTACGTAAAGTTGCAATCTGTTCACGTTTTGCTGATAATAAAGCTTTAAGTTTTATCACCTGTTCTTGTAAATCACCCTCATCAGCCTTATTTTCATTATTTGCTGTAAAACATAAAAAAAATGTTATAATATTATCTAGTAACGTAATAGTAGATATTATTTCTAGCATAAAAACAGTTATCAACTTACAATTAGATATATTTGCTTGATTTCCTTTACTCATTTCTATGGTATGTTCGACCGCATTTCTCAAATGTTTAATTTGATCCATTGCAGTTTCTATATGCCGGCTGATCTCATTGGCTTTCGATAGACTTTCAAGATCTTTGATGGGAACATCCGTCTTTGAAAGAGTTCTAAACCATTCGATTTTATTATTGCCTTCGCCTTCCTCTTTCTCAGGTATCTTCTCGTGATCCAGGATGACTCGTGATGGCGTTTCACCGTTGACAGCACATACATGATGGTACAGCTGTGCCAATTCATCAGACATATTCTGGAGATCATTTTGAGCATTGTCAAGAGCACCTCCAGCTTCAGATGCACACTTCGATAGGATCTGAATATCCGATTCTAATTGAGCATTCTTATGTTCAGTATCCAATAGCTGAAAAATCAATTAGAAATATTAATATTAGTTATAACAGGTTAAAGAAATAATTTTTATGTTTTTAAATTCTTCAATAGCTAAATGATTGATACATGCTCGTAAGCACGATATTTATCGGACGATTGATCATAATCATTGATAGAATGGTGTGAAAAAATTGCGGAAAATGGCGTGAGCTCAAGAGTATCGATATGATTCGTGCAATGAGACTCAGCAAATGGAAAATCATGCCACGTTAATGATGACGAACGATATGTGTATAATATAAACAGATGGATTTGTATCGTTTCGAAGCACATTCTCTTTGAAAGCTTAGTGATTAAAGTTGATAAAGTTGTTGATTCCACCTGTTTTTATCTCAGCTTATTTAGTTTAAAAAGATATGGAAAAAGAATATCTAAAAGCAATATGATTTCCCGATGACAACTAGAGCTGTTTCATATATTCACACTTCATGATTATAACAAAGAATTTTTTATTTTTAAATTTCTTATTTTAGCGGCACCTAGTAGACGCTGTTAGGGCATTGAAAAGGTAATAATAAAGATCGTTAGAGAGGCAAAACAACCAAGTCATTATTAAGTAGGTGGTAAATACGTAAACGGGGCCACACGCTCCAACCTTTTCCTGAAGGCTCTTCACTGACACTGGGATCTGCAATGCCATAATTTTCATTCAACTAATTTTGCTATGCACCCACACCAGTGCTCATATTCATTCAAATATTTCATTTTTTATTACCGTATTAAAACCATTAAAAATAAATCCCATGGTACTATGTATTTTTTTCTTCCTAATTGCATTCGATTTGATCGTTATCAGCATTTACTTTACTAATCCAGGAAATTCCTATTAATTTAATTACCTTATTTCGAAGATTAGTCAACTCCATTCTCAATTGTTGTGTTGCATCAGATACAGTCAAACTTTCTTCAAGTTCACTTATATCTTTTTGAAGCTGCTCGACTTCATTGGCGGATATTTTACACCATTGTTGATATTGCATAACAGCCTGTAACAATTCATATTATTTGTTATTTTTATAACTGCTTTTAGCATGATGATTTGATGAATTAAAAAGTTTTCAGAAAATGAAATAAAAGAAAAGATTTAAAGAGAGGATAAATTTGTTAATTAAGTTAAAATTGACGTGAAACAAATATAAACATTTTAAAAAAATTGTTTGCTAAAAAAAACTTCCAACTAATTTACTTATTCAGTAGATAAAAAAGGTTGTGTTAGATGTAAACAAAAATTTAACTTTGCAACTAAATAAATCAGAAGTCGGAAATTTTTAAATTAGAGTTCAACTTCCCAGTACCTGCTCAATACAGATAATTATCACTTGAATAAATATGCAAATTAGAAGCAGCTGATAAAATTTCAAGTGTACTAAAATAAATTGATCATTTAAATAATTGCCTTATTATTCATTGAATTCAAATAAAAAAATTATATTAATTCACAATAAAAATAAAATTTTCATTCTCTCAATAAGGAATAAAACTGAATAGAGAAGATTATAAATACATCAATTAAATAATTGACTGCCAAAATTACCTGAGTGAGTTTATCTATGGCAGTTTCGTCCGTTTTCTCTGGAAGATTTGAATGTAAATGCTGAAGTGATTGAACACGCGCTGCTAATTGAACTATCTTCGCCACGAATGACTGTAATTCCCCTTGGCTTTTTTCCACTGTATGTTGGCTATCACGTAAATTTTGTGAAAGAACAGCTTTCTCTGACTCAGCTAGTTCTAATTGTTTTTCAAGCTTTTTAAGTTCATTGAGATGAATTTCAGAAAATAGATCAACTTGTTTAGTTGCTGCTGATGTACCAGGTTCTTGAGTCTTCAAATCATCCTCAATTCTTCTTAATGTTGGAGAATCATCCTCACCATCACTACATATCGTTTGATCCTCAGTCATACCACGTATTGAAAATGCTAAATTACTTAAATTGTAAATTGATTCACTATTCATCCGTTGATCTAGTTCTTTTTTCAAAGCATATTTAGCTTCGCGTTCAGCTTGCAAAGATTCAAGAGCTTCTTCCATTTGTTTTTCAGCTATTTTTTTTAAATTAGTCAACTCTTCTACTTGACTATTAAGAAGTTCAACTTCTTCAGTTAATCTCCTAATTTCGTGCTTGGCACTTTCAAACTCTACTTGGCTTGATCGTAAAGTCGATACTTGTTTTTGTAATGAGATATTTTCATCTTCCAATTCAGAATAATCTTGAAGAAGCCGTGTTTCACGGAAACGGCATTCTCTTAATTCTGTACGCAAGCTTTTACGTTCACTTTCCGCTTGATGGTGATTTTTACTCACATCTTCGCGTTCTTGAAGAGCATGATCTCGTTCAACTTGAACACGTTCTAATTCATGACGTAATTGTTTGATCTCATTCTCTAGATCAATGATTTGAGTTTGTAATGATGTTTCTCGAGCTGCACTTTCGTTTAATAAACTCTCTTCTTGTTCAATCCCACTTTTGGTAGTCAGTTTATTCGTCGTTTGAAATTTTGCCAATGCCTAAAATGGAAGAATTATATTAGACGTTACTTTCTATTTTTAAAATAGATATTACTTAATATGGTAATGAATGGAATGATTGAATGTTATATAATTTTTAAGATTTATTGAAAATAATTATTTCAATGATTTTTTGAATAATTAATAAATTTAATGGGTTTACTAAGTATTACTCATATAGGAAGGTTATGAAATTTCACGATAATTTTTTTGCGAGTTCAATGATGGTACTAACCTCTTGGGTAATGTCAAGCTCATGTTTAGTATTATCGTAAAGTGTTTCGAGTTCATTACATCTTTGTTCAAGTGCAGACTTCTCTTCTAATAATGCAAGACCATACTGAGCAGACTGAATTTTTTCAGTAGATACAAGGTCAAGTTCCCTAGAGAGTCGTTCTATTTCCGCTCGGAGATCAGTCACCCTCATTTCTTCAGTTGTTGTGGCCATGTCTGTTGATTGATTAAGCCCAAGGCCTTGGACGTCCAGTTTGATTGTCGCTTAATTTCTTATCACAAAACGTGTTGTTACCGTAAAGAGTATATGGCACTGGACATAAGCCCCGTGGATGACAAGTGCTTAGGCATCATCCGTAAACCTCACACTGATACCGTTCTACCTCCCACGTATTTTTACTCATATATTCACTATTCCAACTTTACCCAGTTGAACGTCATTCATGAACAATTTTCTATGATACTTACATGCTCATCCAACATTTGAAGAACGTGAGCATTTAAGACACTTCACAACGAACAGAAAAATAAATCGGAAGCCAACTTTTCACGCTTCCACGAGTCTACCTGTTTCTACACGCAGGTGAGACTGCGCAAGCGCGTGACTCTTCCACACTCGGAATTTTAACTAAAGAGAAGTCGGTAAACTGAACAGAGAGAAGACTGAGAGAGCCTACGCCATTAGGATTATTATTATTTTACTTTGTGATGGCTCAGGATGCTGTCGCCCCCATGCTGCCACTATCTAGGCCATTAGGATAATTTTGTTAAAGACAGTGTCGCCATCTTACCCTGTTTCGACCCGGAGGAACTAAAATAAACCAAGTTCGTGACTCTGTTCATAAAACAGGGTAAAATTTTTACGAATAGTACACCCGGGTCAATTAATGCCTGGGGTGTTACCCTTTGAGCTCAGCTTATACCCTCCGAGTAATTACCGACTGCGGGAAGAATTTTTTTCTTTAGAGAGTTTCCAGTCTATAATTTTTTAAGTCTATGCTCTATCGAAAAAAACCACAAAAATATTTATTATGACCTAAATATGATGTTTGAGGACGTTAAATAATTTTTGTTATAATTAAGGAAGTAGTAAGGATTTTTGCAATTAAGATTTATCAACAAAAAGTATTTCTAAAATAAATAATTAATCATTTATATCCCATGCTTAGAATCCACTATGGCCGATAGAACACTACACAGACAAAAATTAATCATTCATTTTAGAAGGATTTTTTGTTGATAAATCTTAATCGCAAAAATCCTTGCTACTTCCTTAATTATAACAAAAATTATTTAACGTCCTCAAACATTATATTTAGATCATAATAAATGTTTTTGTGGTTTTTTTCGATAGAGCATAGACTTAAAAAATTATAGACTGGAAACTCTCTAAAGAAAAAAATTCTTCCCGCAGTCGGTAATTACTCGGACGGTATAAGCTGAGTTCAAAAGGTAACACCCCAGGCATTAATGGACCCGGATGTACACTCGGCGTCAGTAATGCCTGGTCCACCAATAATTTTGATACCATCCAAGCAATTATCGATAGACTAATTTTTTTTCTTAATCGAGATTCCACATCTAACGTAATTCAAATATTTTATGATTAAACACCTTTCAGGTAATCCTATTAACAATAGAGACTATTCCCACTTGAAATTTTTTGGAAAATGAATTTGAACAATAAATTCAAATAATAACGATAATACTAATTTAATTGGAAACTTAAGTTTATAATTACTCTACTCAAACTAACCTTAATGGAGACGATTATTTTTTTACTTTAAACTTATCTTTCCAGTCATTACGATATAATCGTCAGCATCTATGGTAGTTTAATTCTAGTCATTCCAGTCTCAAGTTTATAATTAAATTAGAATTATTGTTATCTTTTGAGATTCTTGCTCAAAAATTCGGGAAGGAGATAGTCTCGATTATTAAACGGACTACCTAAAGAGTGTTCAATCATGAACTATTTGAATTACATTAGATGTAGAATCCCGATTAAGAAAAAAAATTACTTTATCGATAATTGCTCGGATGGCATCAAAATTTTTGGTGCACCAGGCATAAATGACGCCAAGTGTACACCCAAACGCATAAATGCCTGGTTCAGACCTTAAGAGTAATTACCGACTGAGATAGATTTTTTTTTAAATAAAGTTTCGACCCATAAATTTTCAAATCATAGGTCATATTTAAAATAATGAACCTGAGTAATGAAATTACTAAATTCAACAAAGACATTGTGTTTTAGGAGTTGTAATTACTTTTTTTATGATTAAAAAATCAGCAAATACTAGTGGAAGTAAAAATTATCTACGAAATCTTGATAAAATATAAATAAGTAATGTTTTATTCTTTATCATATAATATTAAGTGACAGCCATGGAACTCCATTAAAAAATGATAAATTATTTATTTTCTATCGAATTTCTGTAGAAATTCAAAATTATTAAGGCGTGCATGAGGAACATGCATATCAATGGATTCCTGAGAGCAAGAGCGTTCCCATTCACTCCTTGAAATTAGGTTTAGCACATGATTTGTGCTAAATTTGGGCCAACTTCCGGCGCAAAAATTTTTTTCAACTAAAATAACTGAAAATTTAAATAAATCATTTTTCTAATGTTCGATCGAAGTCATCGTTTCTGGGCGTCTCCATTCTTAGTTTAAATCTTCGAACTGAAATATTAGAGAAATTTTTTGTTTTTAACGATAAATAAAAAAATCATATTTTATGTGTAAATCATAAAAAAAATGATATGATCAGATCTATTGCGACCAAACGGTCCCGAAATACCAGCTATCGTTCCTGGTAGCTCCATAGATCGCAAGATATTCGAAAAAAGCAGAGAAACATAAAATTATGCATTTCTCAGAAACATGTTTTTTTATGAGGGTGATCGAGGGCTCATATGAAAGATTGGGAACAAAGCGAAAATTTCTTACCCCCCCTATTGGTACACCCCCGTCAGAAATGCCGTATCTCTCATAGTTTTCGAGTTATGAGCGTTTGAAGGTTTTTTAATGATTTATCGCAGCATAACTCCGTTTTTAGCCGATAACTCGGAAACTTTAAGGCGTGCGTAGGAAATAAGCATATCAATGGATTCCTGAGAGCAAGAGCTTTCCGATTCACTCCTTGAAATTATGTTTAGCACACGTCTTATGCTAAATTTGGCCCAACTTCCGGTTTAGACAAATTTTCAAAGTGAAATAACTGTCTTTCTGTTGGCCGTACAGCGAAAACAAGCATATCAATGGATTCCTGAGAGCAAGAGCTTTCCGATTCACTCCTTGAAATTATGTTTAGCACACGTCTTATGCTAAATTTGGCCCAACTTCCGGTTCAGACAAATTTTCAAAGTGAAATAACTGTCTTTCTGTTGGCCGTACAGCGAAAACAAGCATATCAATGGATTCCTGAGAGCAAGAGCTTTCCGATTCACTCCTTGAAATTATGTTTAGCACACGTCTTATGCTAAATTTGGCCCAACTTCCGGTTCAGACAAATTTTCAAAGTGAAATAACTGTCTTTCTGTTGGCTGTACAGCGAAAACAAGCATATCAATGGATTCCTGAGAGCAAGAGCTTTCCGATTCACTCCTTAAAATTATGTTTAGCACACGTCTTATGCTAAATTTGGCCCAACTTCCGGTTTAGACAAATTTTCAAAGTGGAATAACTGTCATTCTGTTGGCCGTACAGCGAAAACAAGCATATCAATGGATTCCTCAGAGCAAGAGCTTTCCGATTCACTCCTTGAAATTAGGTTTAGCACATGATTTGTGCTAAATTTGGGCCAACTTCCGGCGCAAAAATTTTTTTCAACTAAAATAACTAAAAATTTAAATAAATAATTTTTCTAATGTTCGATCGAAGTCATCGTTTCTGGGCGTCTCCATTCTTAGTTTAAATCTTCGAACTGAAATATTAGAGAAATTTTTTGTTTTTAACGATAAATAAAAAAATCATATTTTATGTGTAAATCATAAAAAAAATGATATGATCAGATCTATGGCGACCAACTGGTCCCGAAATACCAGCTATTGTTTCTGGTAGCTCCATAGATCGCAAGATATTCGAAAAAAGCAGAGAAACATAAAATTATGCATTTCTCCGAAACATGTTTTTTTATGAGGGTGATCGAGGGCTCATATGAAAGATCGGGACCAAAGCGAAAATTTCTTACCCCCCCTATTGGTACACCCCCGTCAGAAATGCCGTATCTCTCATAGTTTTCGAGTTATGAGCGTTTGAAGGTTTTTTAATGATTTATCGCAGCATAACTCCGTTTTTAGCCGATAACTCGGAAACTTTAAGCCGTACAGCGAAAACAAGCATATCAATGGATTCCTGAGAGCAAGAGCTTTCCGATTCACTCCTTGAAATTATGTTTAGCACACGTCTTATGCTAAATTTGGCCCAACTTCCGGTTTAGACAAATTTTCAAAGTGAAATAACTGTCATTCTGTTGGCCGTCCAGCGAAAACAAGCATATCAATGGATTCCTCAGAGCAAGAGCTTTCCGATTCACTCCTTGAAATTAGGTTTAGCACATGATTTGTGCTAAATTTGGCCCAACTTCCGGTTTAGACAAATTTTCAAAGTGAAATAACTGTCTTTCTGTTGGCCGTACAGCGAAAACAAGCATATCAATGGATTCCTGAGAGCAAGAGCTTTCCGATTCACTCCTTGAAATTATGTTTAGCACACGTCTTATGCTAAATTTGGCCCAACTTCCGGTTCAGACAAATTTTCAAAGTGAAATAACTGTCTTTCTGTTGGCTGTACAGCGAAAACAAGCATATCAATGGATTCCTGAGAGCAAGAGCTTTCCGATTCACTCCTTAAAATTATGTTTAGCACACGTCTTATGCTAAATTTGGCCCAACTTCCGGTTTAGACAAATTTTCAAAGTGAAATAACTGTCTTTCTGTTGGCCGTACAGCGAAAACAAGCATATCAATGGATTCCTGAGAGCAAGAGCTTTCCGATTCACTCCTTGAAATTAGGTTTAGCACATGATTTGTGCTAAATTTGGGCCAACTTCCGGCGCAAAAATTTTTTTCAACTAAAATAACTAAAAATTTAAATAAATAATTTTTCTAATGTTCGATCGAAGTCATCGTTTCTGGGCGTCTCCATTCTTAGTTTAAATCTTCGAACTGAAATATTAGAGAAATTTTTTGTTTTTAACGATAAATAAAAAAATCATATTTTATGTGTAAATCATAACAAAAATGATATGATCAGATCTATGGCGACCAACTGGTCCCGAAATACCAGCTATTGTTTCTGGTAGCTCCATAGATCGCAAGATATTCGAAAAAAGCAGAGAAACATAAAATTATGCATTTCTCCGAAACATGTTTTTTTATGAGGGTGATCGAGGGCTCATATGAAAGATCGGGACCAAAGCGAAAATTTCTTACCCCCCCTATTGGTACACCCCCGTCAGAAATGCCGTATCTCTCATAGTTTTCGAGTTATGAGCGTTTGAAGATTTTTTAATGATTTATCGCAGCATAACTCCGTTTTTATCCGATAACTCGGAAACTTTAAGCCGTACAGCGAAAACAAGCATATCAATGGATTCCTGAGAGCAAGAGCTTTCCGATTCGCTCCTTAAAATTATGTTTAGCACACGTCTTATGCTAAATTTGGCCCAACTTCCGGTTTAGACAAATTTTCAAAGTGAAATAACTGTCATTCTGTTGGCCGTACAGCGAAAACAAGCATATTAATGGATTCCTGAGAGCAAGAGCTTTCCGATTCACTCCTTAAAATTATGTTTAGCACACGTCTTATGCTAAATTTGGCCCAACTTCCGGTTTAGACAAATTTTCAAAGTGAAATAACTGTCTTTCTGTTGGCCGTACAGCGAAAACAAGCATATCAATGGATTCCTGAGAGCAAGAGCTTTCCGATTCACTCCTTGAAATTATGTTTAGCACACGTCTTATGCTAAATTTGGCCCAACTTCCGGCGCAAAAATTTTTTTCAACTAAAATAACTAAAAATTTAAATAAATAATTTTTCTAATGTTCGATCGAAGTCATCGTTTCTGGGCGTCTCCATTCTTAGTTTAAATCTTCGAACTGAAATATTAGAGAAATTTTTTGTTTTTAACGATAAATAAAAAAATCATATTTTATGTGTAAATCATAACAAAAATGATATGATCAGATCTATGGCGACCAACTGGTCCCGAAATACCAGCTATTGTTTCTGGTAGCTCCATAGATCGCAAGATATTCGAAAAAAGCAGAGAAACATAAAATTATGCATTTCTCCGAAACATGTTTTTTTATGAGGATGATCGAGGGCTCATATGAAAGATCGGGACCAAAGCGAAAATTTCTTACCCCCCCTATTGGTACACCCCCGTCAGAAATGCCGTATCTCTCATAGTTTTCGAGTTATGAGCGTTTGAAGGTTTTTTAATGATTTATCGCAGCATAACTCCGTTTTTAGCCGATAACTCGGAAACTTTAAGCCGTACAGCGAAAACAAGCATATCAATGGATTCCTGAGAGCAAGAGCTTTCCGATTCGCTCCTTGAAATTATGTTTAGCACACGTCTTATGCTAAATTTGGCCCAACTTCCGGTTTAGACAAATTTTCAAAGTGAAATAACTGTCTTTCTGTTGGCCGTACAGCGAAAACAAGCATATCAATGGATTCCTGAGAGCAAGAGCTCTCCGATTCACTCCTTAAAATTATGTTTAGCACACGTCTTATGCTAAATTTGGCCTAACTTCCGGTTTAGACAAATTTTCAAAGTGAAATAACTGTCTTTCTGTTGGCCGTACAGCGAAAACAAGCATATCAATGGATTCCTGAGAGCAAGAGCTTTCCGATTCACTCCTTAAAATTATGTTTAGCACACGTCTTATGCTAAATTTGGCCCAACTTCCGGTTTAGACAAATTTTCAAAGTGAAATAACTGTCATTCTGTTGGCCGTACAGCGAAAACAAGCATATCAATGGATTCCTGAGAGCAAGAGCTTTCCGATTCACTCCTTAAAATTATGTTTAGCACACGTCTTATGCTAAATTTGGCCCAACTTCCGGCGCAAAAATTTTTTTCAACTAAAATAACTAAAAATTTAAATAAATAATTTTTCTAATGTTCGATCGAAGTCATCGTTTCTGGGCGTCTCCATTCTTAGTTTAAATCTTCGAACTGAAATATTAGAGAAATTTTTTGTTTTTAACGATAAATAAAAAAATCATATTTTATGTGTAAATCATAAAAAAAATGATATGATCAGATCTATGGCGACCAACTGGTCCCGAAATACCAGCTATTGTTTCTGGTAGCTCCATAGATCGCAAGATATTCGAAAAAAGCAGAGAAACATAAAATTATGCATTTCTCCGAAACATGTTTTTTTATGAGGGTGATCGAGGGCTCATATGAAAGATCGGGACCAAAGCGAAAATTTCTTACCTCCCCTATTGGTACACCCCCGTCAGAAATGCCGTATCTCTCATAGTTTTCGAGTTATGAGCGTTTGAAGGTTTTTTAATGATTTATCGCAGCATAACTCCATTTTTAGCCGATAACTCGGAAACTTTAAGGCGTGCGTAGGAAATAAGCATATTAATAGATTCCTGAGAGCAAGAGCTTTCCGATTCGCTCCTTGAAATTAGGTTTAGCACATGATTTGTGCTAAATTTGGGCCAACTTCCGGTTTAGACAAATTTTCAAAGTGAAATAACTGTCTTTCTGTTGGCCGTACAGCGAAAACAAGCATATCAATGGATTCCTGAGAGCAAGAGCTTTCCGATTCACTCCTTAAAATTATGTTTAGCACACGTCTTATGCTAAATTTGGCCCAACTTCCGGTTTAGACAAATTTTCAAAGTGAAATAACTGTCATTCTGTTGGCCGTACAGCGAAAACAAGCATATCAATGGATTCCTGAGAGCAAGAGCTTTCCGATTCACTCCTTGAAATTATGTTTAGCACACGTCTTATGCTAAATTTGGCCCAACTTCCGGTTTAGACAAATTTTCAAAGTGAAATAACTGTCTTTCTGTTGGCCGTACAGCGAAAACAAGCATATCAATGGATTCCTGAGAGCAAGAGCTTTCCGATTCACTCCTTAAAATCATGTTTAGCACACGTCTTATGCTAAATTTGGACCAACTTCCGGTTTAGACAAATTTTCAAAGTGAAATAACTGTCATTCTGTTGGCCGTACAGCGAAAACAAGCATATCAATGGATTCCTCAGAGCAAGAGCTTTCCGATTCACTCCTTGAAATTAGGTTTAGCACATGATTTGTCCTAAATTTGGGCCAACTTCCGGCGCAAAAATTTTTTTCAACTAAAATAACTAAAAATTTAAATAAATCATTTTTCTAATGTTCGATCGAAGTCATCGTTTCTGGGCGTCTCCATTCTTAGTTTAAATCTTCGAACTGAAATATTAGAGAAATTTTTTGTTTTTAACGATAAATAAAAAAATCATATTTTATGTGTAAATCATAAAAAAAATGATATGATCAGATCTATTGCGACCAAACGGTCCCGAAATACCAGCTATCGTTCCTGGTAGCTCCATAGATCGCAAGATATTCGAAAAAAGCAGAGAAACATAAAATTATGCATTTCTCCGAAACATGTTTTTTTATGAGGATGATCGAGGGCTCATATGAAAGATCGGGACCAAAGCGAAAATTTCTTACCCCCCCTATTGATACACCCCCGTCAGAAATGCCGTATCTCTCATAGTTTTCGAGTTATGAGCGTTTGAAGGTTTTTTAATGATTTATCGCAGCATAACTCCGTTTTTAGCCGATAACTCGGAAACTTTAAGCCGTACAGCGAAAACAAGCATATCAATGGATTCCTGAGAGCAAGAGCTTTCCGATTCGCTTCTTAAAATTATGTTTAGCACACGTCTTATGCTAAATTTGGCCCAACTTCCGGTTTAGACAAATTTTCAAAGTGAAATAACTGTCATTCTGTTGGCCGTACAGCGAAAACAAGCATATCAATGGATTCCTGAGAGCAAGAGCTTTCCGATTCACTCCTTGAAATTATGTTTAGCACACGTCTTATGCTAAATTTGGCCCAACTTCCGGCGCAAAAATTTTTTTCAACTAAAATAACTAAAAATTTAAATAAATAATTTTTCTAATGTTCGATCGAAGTCATCGTTTCTGGGCGTCTCCATTCTTAGTTTAAATCTTCGAACTGAAATATTAGAGAAATTTTTTGTTTTTAACGATAAATAAAAAAATCATATTTTATGTGTAAATCATAAAAAAAATGATATGATCAGATCTATTGCGACCAAACGGTCCCGAAATACCAGCTATCGTTCCTGGTAGCTCCATAGATCGCAAGATATTCGAAAAAAGCAGAGAAACATAAAATTATGCATTTCTCAGAAACATGTTTTTTTATGAGGGTGATCGAGGGCTCATATGAAAGATCGGGACCAAAGCGAAAATTTCTTACCCCCCCTATTGGTACACCCCCGTCAGAAATGCCGTATCTCTCATAGTTTTCGAGTTATGAGCGTTTGAAGGTTTTTTAATGATTTATCGCAGCATAACTCCGTTTTTAGCCGATAACTCGGAAACTTTAAGCCGTACAGCGAAAACAAGCATATCAATGGATTCCTGAGAGCAAGAGCTTTCCGATTCACTCCTTAAAATTATGTTTAGCACACGTCTTATGCTAAATTTGGCCCAACTTCCGGTTTAGACAAATTTTCAAAGTGAAATAACTGTCATTCTGTTGGCCGTACAGCGAAAACAAGCATATCAATGGATTCCTAAGAGCAAGAGCTTTCCGATTCACTCCTTAAAATTATGTTTAGCACACGTCTTATGCTAAATTTGGCCCAACTTCCGGTTTAGACAAATTTTCAAAGTGAAATAACTGTCTTTCTGTTGGCCGTACAGCGAAAACAAGCATATCAATGGATTCCTGAGAGCAAGAGCTTTCCGATTCACTCCTTGAAATTATGTTTAGCACACGTCTTATGCTAAATTTGGCCCAACTTCCGGTTTAGACAAATTTTCAAAGTGAAATAACTGTCTTTCTGTTGGCCGTACAGCGAAAACAAGCATATCAATGGATTCCTGAGAGCAAGAGCTCTCCGATTCACTCCTTAAAATTATGTTTAGCACACGTCTTATGCTAAATTTGGCCTAACTTCCGGTTTAGACAAATTTTCAAAGTGAAATAACTGTCTTTCTGTTGGCCGTACAGCGAAAACAAGCATATCAATGGATTCCTGAGAGCAAGAGCTTTCCGATTCACTCCTTAAAATTATGTTTAGCACACGTCTTATGCTAAATTTGGCCCAACTTCCGGTTTAGACAAATTTTCAAAGTGAAATAACTGTCATTCTGTTGGCCGTACAGCGAAAACAAGCATATCAATGGATTCCTGAGAGCAAGAGCTTTCCGATTCACTCCTTAAAATTATGTTTAGCACACGTCTTATGCTAAATTTGGCCCAACTTCCGGCGCAAAAATTTTTTTCAACTAAAATAACTAAAAATTTAAATAAATAATTTTTCTAATGTTCGATCGAAGTCATCGTTTCTGGGCGTCTCCATTCTTAGTTTAAATCTTCGAACTGAAATATTAGAGAAATTTTTTGTTTTTAACGATAAATAAAAAAATCATATTTTATGTGTAAATCATAAAAAAAATGATATGATCAGATCTATGGCGACCAACTGGTCCCGAAATACCAGCTATTGTTTCTGGTAGCTCCATAGATCGCAAGATATTCGAAAAAAGCAGAGAAACATAAAATTATGCATTTCTCCGAAACATGTTTTTTTATGAGGGTGATCGAGGGCTCATATGAAAGATCGGGACCAAAGCGAAAATTTCTTACCTCCCCTATTGGTACACCCCCGTCAGAAATGCCGTATCTCTCATAGTTTTCGAGTTATGAGCGTTTGAAGGTTTTTTAATGATTTATCGCAGCATAACTCCATTTTTAGCCGATAACTCGGAAACTTTAAGGCGTGCGTAGGAAATAAGCATATTAATAGATTCCTGAGAGCAAGAGCTTTCCGATTCGCTCCTTGAAATTAGGTTTAGCACATGATTTGTGCTAAATTTGGGCCAACTTCCGGTTTAGACAAATTTTCAAAGTGAAATAACTGTCTTTCTGTTGGCCGTACAGCGAAAACAAGCATATCAATGGATTCCTGAGAGCAAGAGCTTTCCGATTCACTCCTTAAAATTATGTTTAGCACACGTCTTATGCTAAATTTGGCCCAACTTCCGGTTTAGACAAATTTTCAAAGTGAAATAACTGTCATTCTGTTGGCCGTACAGCGAAAACAAGCATATCAATGGATTCCTGAGAGCAAGAGCTTTCCGATTCACTCCTTGAAATTATGTTTAGCACACGTCTTATGCTAAATTTGGCCCAACTTCCGGTTTAGACAAATTTTCAAAGTGAAATAACTGTCTTTCTGTTGGCCGTACAGCGAAAACAAGCATATCAATGGATTCCTGAGAGCAAGAGCTTTCCGATTCACTCCTTAAAATCATGTTTAGCACACGTCTTATGCTAAATTTGGACCAACTTCCGGTTTAGACAAATTTTCAAAGTGAAATAACTGTCATTCTGTTGGCCGTACAGCGAAAACAAGCATATCAATGGATTCCTCAGAGCAAGAGCTTTCCGATTCACTCCTTGAAATTATGTTTAGCACACGTCTTATGCTAAATTTGGCCCAACTTCCGGCGCAAAAATTTTTTTCAACTAAAATAACTAAAAATTTAAATAAATAATTTTTCTAATGTTCGATCGAAGTCATCGTTTCTGGGCGTCTCCATTCTTAGTTTAAATCTTCGAACTGAAATATTAGAGAAATTTTTTGTTTTTAACGATAAATAAAAAAATCATATTTTATGTGTAAATCATAAAAAAAATGATATGATCAGATCTATTGCGACCAAACGGTCCCGAAATACCAGCTATCGTTCCTGGTAGCTCCATAGATCGCAAGATATTCGAAAAAAGCAGAGAAACATAAAATTATGCATTTCTCAGAAACATGTTTTTTTATGAGGGTGATCGAGGGCTCATATGAAAGATCGGGACCAAAGCGAAAATTTCTTACCCCCCCTATTGGTACACCCCCGTCAGAAATGCCGTATCTCTCATAGTTTTCGAGTTATGAGCGTTTGAAGGTTTTTTAATGATTTATCGCAGCATAACTCCGTTTTTAGCCGATAACTCGGAAACTTTAAGCCGTACAGCGAAAACAAGCATATCAATGGATTCCTGAGAGCAAGAGCTTTCCGATTCACTCCTTGAAATTATGTTTAGCACACGTCTTATGCTAAATTTGGCCCAACTTCCGGTTTAGACAAATTTTCAAAGTGAAATAACTGTCTTTCTGTTGGCCGTACAGCGAAAACAAGCATATCAATGGATTCCTGCGAGCAAGAGCATTCCGATTCACTCCTTAAAATTATGTTTAGCACACGTCTTATGCTAAATTTGGCCCAACTTCCGGTTTAGACAAATTTTCAAAGTGAAATAACTGTCTTTCTGTTGGCCGTACAGCGAAAACAAGCATATCAATGGATTCCTCAGAGCAAGAGCTTTCCGATTCACTCCTTGAAATTAGGTTTAGCACATGATTTGTCCTAAATTTGGGCCAACTTCCGGCGCAAAAATTTTTTTCAACTAAAATAACTAAAAATTTAAATAAATCATTTTTCTAATGTTCGATCGAAGTCATCGTTTCTGGGCGTCTCCATTCTTAGTTTAAATCTTCGAACTGAAATATTAGAGAAATTTTTTGTTTTTAACGATAAATAAAAAAATCATATTTTATGTGTAAATCATAAAAAAAATGATATGATCAGATCTATTGCGACCAAACGGTCCCGAAATACCAGCTATCGTTCCTGGTAGCTCCATAGATCGCAAGATATTCGAAAAAAGCAGAGAAACATAAAATTATGCATTTCTCAGAAACATGTTTTTTTATGAGGATGATCGAGGGCTCATATGAAAGATCGGGACCAAAGCGAAAATTTCTTACCCCCCCTATTGGTACACCCCCGTCAGAAATGCCGTATCTCTCATAGTTTTCGAGTTATGAGCGTTTGAAGGTTTTTTAATGATTTATCGCAGCATAACTCCGTTTTTAGCCGATAACTCGGAAACTTTAAGCCGTACAGCGAAAACAAGCATATCAATGGATTCCTGAGAGCAAGAGCTTTCCGATTCACTCCTTAAAATTATGTTTAGCACACGTCTTATGCTAAATTTGGCCCAACTTCCGGTTTAGACAAATTTTCAAAGTGAAATAACTGTCTTTCTGTTGGCCGTACAGCGAAAACAAGCATATCAATGGATTCCTGAGAGCAAGAGCTTTCCGATTCACTCCTTAAAATTATGTTTAGCACACGTCTTATGCTAAATTTGGCCCAACTTCCGGTTTAGACAAATTTTCAAAGTGAAATAACTGTCTTTCTGTTGGCCGTACAGCGAAAACAAGCATATCAATGGATTCCTGAGAGCAAGAGCTTTCCGATTCACTCCTTAAAATTATGTTTAGCACACGTCTTATGCTAAATTTGGCCCAACTTCCGGTTTAGACAAATTTTCAAAGTGAAATAACTGTCATTCTGTTGGCCGTACAGCGAAAACAAGCATATCAATGGATTCCTAAGAGCAAGAGCTTTCCGATTCACTCCTTAAAATTATGTTTAGCACACGTCTTATGCTAAATTTGGCCCAACTTCCGGTTTAGACAAATTTTCAAAGTGAAATAACTGTCTTTCTGTTGGCCGTACAGCGAAAACAAGCATATCAATGGATTCCTGAGAGCAAGAGCTTTCCGATTCACTCCTTAAAATTATGTTTAGCACACGTCTTATGCTAAATTTGGCCCAACTTCCGGTTTAGACAAATTTTCAAAGTGAAATAACTGTCATTCTGTTGGCCGTACAGCGAAAACAAGCATATCAATGGATTCCTGAGAGCAAGAGCTTTCCGATTCGCTCCTTAAAATTATGTTTAGCACACGTCTTATGCTAAATTTGGCCCAACTTCCGGTTTAGACAAATTTTCAAAGTAAAATAACTGTCTTTCTGTTGGCCGTACAGCAAAAACAAGCATATCAATGGATTCCTCAGAGCAAGAGCTTTCCGATTCACTCCTTGAAATTAGGTTTAGCACATGATTTGTCCTAAATTTGGGCCAACTTCCGGTTTAGACAAATTTTCAAAGTGAAATAACTGTCTTTCTGTTGGCCGTACAGCGAAAACAAGCATATTAATGGATTCCTGAGAGCAAGAGCTTTCCGATTCACTCCTTGAAATTAGGTTTAGCACATGATTTGTCCTAAATTTGGGCCAACTTCCGGTTTAGACAAATTTTCAGAGTGAAATAACTGTCTTTCTGTTGGCCGTACAGCGAAAACAAGCATATTAATGGATTCCTGAGAGCAAGAGCTTTCCGATTCACTCCTTAAAATTATGTTTAGCACACGTCTTATGCTAAATTTGGCCCAACTTCCGGTTTAGACAAATTTTCAAAGTAAAATAACTGTCATTCTGTTGGCCGTACAGCGAAAACAAGCATATCAATGGATTCCTCAGAGCAAGAGCTTTCCGATTCACTCCTTGAAATTAGGTTTAGCACATGATTTGTCCTAAATTTGGGCCAACTTCCGGCGCAAAAATTTTTTTCAACTAAAATAACTAAAAATTTAAATAAATCATTTTTCTAATGTTCGATCGAAGTCATCGTTTCTGGGCGTCTCCATTCTTAGTTTAAATCTTCGAACTGAAATATTAGAGAAATTTTTTGTTTTTAACGATAAATAAAAAAATCATATTTTATGTGTAAATCATAAAAAAAATGATATGATCAGATCTATTGCGACCAAACGGTCCCGAAATACCAGCTATCGTTCCTGGTAGCTCCATAGATCGCAAGATATTCGAAAAAAGCAGAGAAACATAAAATTATGCATTTCTCCGAAACATGTTTTTTTATGAGGGTGATCGAGGGCTCATATGAAAGATCGGGACCAAAGCGAAAATTTCTTACCCCCCCTATTGGTACACCCCCGTCAGAAATGCCGTATCTCTCATAGTTTTCGAGTTATGAGCGTTTGAAGGTTTTTTAATGATTCATCGCAGCATAACTCCGTTTTTAGCCGATAACTCGGAAACTTTAAGCCGTACAGCAAAAACAAGCATATCAATGGATTCCTGAGAGCAAGAGCTTTCCGATTCACTCCTTAAAATTATGTTTAGCACACGTCTTATGCTAAATTTGGCCCAACTTCCGGTTTAGACAAATTTTCAAAGTGAAATAACTGTCATTCTGTTGGCCGTACAGCGAAAACAAGCATATCAATGGATTCCTGAGAGCAAGAGCTTTCCGATTCGCTCCTTGAAATTATGTTTAGCACACGTCTTATGCTAAATTTGGCCCAACTTCCGGTTTAGACAAATTTTCAAAGTAAAATAACTGTCTTTCTGTTGGCCGTACAGCGAAAACAAGCATATCAATGGATTCCTCAGAGCAAGAGCTTTCCGATTCACTCCTTAAAATTATGTTTAGCACACGTCTTATGCTAAATTTGGCCCAACTTCCGGTTTAGACAAATTTTCAAAGTAAAATAACTGTCATTCTGTTGGCCGTACAGCGAAAACAAGCATATCAATGGATTCCTCAGAGCAAGAGCTTTCCGATTCGCTCCTTAAAATTATGTTTAGCACACGTCTTATGCTAAATTTGGCCCAACTTCCGGTTTAGACAAATTTTCAAAGTAAAATAACTGTCTTTCTGTTGGCCGTACAGCAAAAACAAGCATATCAATGGATTCCTCAGAGCAAGAGCTTTCCGATTCACTCCTTGAAATTAGGTTTAGCACATGATTTGTCCTAAATTTGGGCCAACTTCCGGTTTAGACAAATTTTCAAAGTGAAATAACTGTCTTTCTGTTGGCCGTACAGCGAAAACAAGCATATTAATGGATTCCTGAGAGCAAGAGCTTTCCGATTCACTCCTTGAAATTAGGTTTAGCACATGATTTGTCCTAAATTTGGGCCAACTTCCGGTTTAGACAAATTTTCAGAGTGAAATAACTGTCTTTCTGTTGGCCGTACAGCGAAAACAAGCATATTAATGGATTCCTGAGAGCAAGAGCTTTCCGATTCACTCCTTAAAATTATGTTTAGCACACGTCTTATGCTAAATTTGGCCCAACTTCCGGTTTAGACAAATTTTCAAAGTGAAATAACTGTCATTCTGTTGGCCGTCCAGCGAAAACAAGCATATCAATGGATTCCTGAGAGCAAGAGCTTTCCGATTCACTCCTTAAAATTATGTTTAGCACACGTCTTATGCTAAATTTGGCCCAACTTCCGGTTTAGACAAATTTTCAAAGTGAAATAACTGTCATTCTGTTGGCCGTCCAGCGAAAACAAGCATATCAATGGATTCCTCAGAGCAAGAGCTTTCCGATTCACTCCTTGAAATTAGGTTTAGCACATGATTTGTGCTAAATTTGGGCCAACTTCCGGCGCAAAAATTTTTTTCAACTAAAATAACTAAAAATTTAAATAAATCATTTTTCTAATGTTCGATCGAAGTCATCGTTTCTGGGCGTCTCCATTCTTAGTTTAAATCTTCGAACTGAAATATTAGAGAAATTTTTTGTTTTTAACGATAAATAAAAAAATCATATTTTATGTGTAAATCATAAAAAAAATGATATGATCAGATCTATGGCGACCAACTGGTCCCGAAATACCAGCTATTGTTTCTGGTAGCTCCATAGATCGCAAGATATTCGAAAAAAGCAGAGAAACATAAAATTATGCATTTCTCCGAAACATGTTTTTTTATGAGGGTGATCGAGGGCTCATATGAAAGATCGGGACCAAAGCGAAAATTTCTTACCCCCCCTATTGGTACACCCCCGTCAGAAATGCCGTATCTCTCATAGTTTTCGAGTTATGAGCGTTTGAAGGTTTTTTAATGATTTATCGCAGCATAACTCCGTTTTTAGCCGATAACTCGGAAACTTTAAGCCGTACAGCGAAAACAAGCATATCAATGGATTCCTGAGAGCAAGAGCTTTCCGATTCACTCCTTAAAATTATGTTTAGCACACGTCTTATGCTAAATTTGGCCCAACTTCCGGTTTAGACAAATTTTCAAAGTGAAATAACTGTCTTTCTGTTGGCCGTACAGCGAAAACAAGCATATCAATGGATTCCTGAGAGCAAGAGCTTTTCGATTCACTCCTTAAAATTATGTTTAGCACACGTCTTATGCTAAATTTGGCCCAACTTCCGGTTTAGACAAATTTTCAAAGTGAAATAACTGTCTTTCTGTTGGCCGTACAGCGAAAACAAGCATATCAATGGATTCCTGAGAGCAAGAGCTTTCCGATTCACGTCTTGAAATTAGGTTTAGCACATGATTTGTGCTAAATTTGGGCCAACTTCCGGCGCAAAAATTTTTTTCAACTAAAATAACTAAAAATTTAAATAAATAATTTTTCTAATGTTCGATCGAAGTCATCGTTTCTGGGCGTCTCCATTCTTAGTTTAAATTTTCGAACTGAAATATTAGAGAAATTTTTTGTTTTTTACGAAAAATAAAAAAATCCTATTTTATGTGTAAATCATAAAAAAAATGATATGATCAGATCTATTGCGACCAAACGGTCCTGAAATACCAGCTATCGTTCCTGGTAGCTCCATAGATCGCAAGATATTCGAAAAACGCAGAGAAACATAAAATTATGCATTTCTCCGAAACATGTTTTTTTATGAGGGTGATCGAGGGCTCATATGAAAGATTGGGACCAAAGCGAAAATTTCTTACCCCCCCTATTGGTACACCCCCGTCAGAAATGCCGTATCTCTCATAGTTTTCGAGTTATGAGCGTTTGAAGGTTTTTTAATGATTTATCGCAGCATAACTCCGTTTTTAGCCGATAACTCGGAAACTTTAAGGCGTGCGTAGGAAATAAGCATATTAATAGATTCCTGAGAGCAAGAGCTTTCTGATTCACTCCTTAAAATTATGTTTAGCACATGATTTGTGCTAAATTTAGCGCAACTTCACGTGAAAAATGTGTATGAATGTTCAAGATAATGATGTACAGGAAGGAGGCTAAAATTTGAGAGAAAAAGTAGAGTAATAATTGCATGATTAATGATTGTTTAATAAAAGGCTCATGACAAAGATAACCACCATGAAGCCTCGGGAATTTAATTTCGAAAAAATTATTGATCCATGCTTACTTCATTGTCTCCACGGGAATTAAAGACGATCAGGATTTTTTTTAGAAATTCAAATGGTCAGAGATTATTTTTAGTTGATTAAAGAGCGATTAGATGTCTAAAAAAACCGGAACACACTTTCCGGGGATTTTTCATTGACGATCTAATCAATGAAAAGCCATACGTTAAATACGCCATACTCAGTTTTTTGTTTCTGCGTTAATTAAAAATACGTGATGTTCATTGTTTAATACGATTAATTTAATTTTTTATTTATTAAAAAAATTTTTTAGGACGGTTCAGAGCGGTTAGTGACTCTATTTTAACATTTCATTACTCTTCCGCTTTTAATTTCGAAATAAAAGAAAAAAATTATAAATATAATTCATTTTGAATATTAGCATTTACAGATTGCATTTATATGCTATAGTAAATTTGTAATTGTTGTTATAAAATCAAAAAAATGAACATCTAATATAATACATTGGGATAAAACAGATAGTGGAAACTTGCGAGGTGAAATAGATAATGGAAACTTGACCGTTATACTGACTCTGTTTTGCTTGTTAGTTCGGTCGAAACGAAAAAATTGGAAACGGGGGCGCCTTGCAATGGAATTTTTTTTTTAAATGGCATTGCTACTCTCAGTTTTCTCTCTGGTTAGCTGATGGTAATAAAATTAAATCAATATATCGCTATAGATGGCATAATTTTATAATTCTAGTGGATCCATTTTAGACTTCTCTGATTTGGAGCTGTTTTAATTCAATACATCAGGTTAGAAAACCTTAAATTATGTAATTCGATAGATCTTTAGTTATTAATTTTATAGATGTATAGATTTTAAGCATCACTAATTCGAATATAAGGTATACACATTTTTATTTATTTCTATTATCTCTTTTGTTTTATTGCTGACACTAAAAATTACTCACTAAAAATCAATCAACTTTCCTCTTTCAATCAACTGATACAATAATTTGTAAAAATAATTCATTTAATTACTATACGATTGGGTGAATGTTACTCATGAAATTTATTTTTTTACAGAAATTATGGGGGGACATGATCATCACCATGGTCCTCCTAAAGATCCATACAGAGTACCAAAAGCTTCTGAATACACCAAAATCGAAGCACCACCATTGATACTTCATCAGCATCGTCTTGCACAGCATGGTCTTAAAGATCCTTGGATACGAAATCATATTTGGAGGTATGATAAACGATATGGAACTAAGTTCACCAGAGCTGTTCAATTGTTTATGACTGGTATTCCAACTGGATTCGCATTCTTTCTCCTAACAATAGGTGTTGAAAATGCTCTTGGTGTTGATTATCATCCTTGGCACCATGAACATGCCGAAGGACATGGACACGATAAACATGAAGGCAGTCAGTAGATATTATAATTGGAAAAGATAAATGTGAATTATGATGTAGTGATTAAGTGAGTATGTAAAGCTATTAATAATAAACGGGTAATTGATTGGCGAAATAACATTTTTTATTTACTTTTACATTAAAAATCGTTTATCAATCAATGTTTTTTTTGCCAAATTTTTATTTTGACCAAAACGAGCAAAAAACGTGATCACATGTGATAGTAAAATGGTAAAAATCGCAGATAATACGTAGTTACAGTTCAATGCGAGTATAAATACAAAGACTGATAGTTCGAACGTTGCCAATGTCCATTCGTTTCCACGAAAAATAGTGGTATCAAAAGAATAATTATCATCTGAAAAATTAGATCAATTTATTGAAAATACTATTAACTATAAAAACAGAAATTTGTGAAATATTTACCGATATAAAATATTGATTTTTCTGTATCGAAAAATTCGATATTGAATAATTTTTCTGCTAGAGTTCTTTCTCTTACTGTATAGTCAATCTCTTCAAAACAATGATCTAAAAATCCACATAAAAATTTACGCAATTTCAAATAAATTTCCCACCGCTCTTCCCATATTGGCACCGATAAAAAGTGACGTCTAGATAAATTTTTAATATTCTGAAACATCAAGAATAAATTATCAACATCTTTAATCTTTTAGTTACTCGTTAATAGTAAATTTAATCAATTTCTTACGAAGCTTTCTGTGTTCAATATAGAGTTGTAAAACAAACGGAATTGTCTGGACATGCACACAATGAATGTTTGCACAGTTGTTCCAGGAATCAACCCTCTGTGAGCACACAAATTATGTTCCTCTTTTCTCAAATCATTAATTAATGATAAAAGGTCAGTATCAGCAAAACCGTGAACTGATCTGCCATGAATGTAATAACCGTAATAATCATGAGAAAAAATAAATAAGCTAATGTTTGCCACTGAGCATAAATCAACGAATTCCTGGAGGCTATTTTTAACATATCTCTCATATAAAGTTGATATTAAAAATTGGAATACATAAATAAGCACGTATATTATTACGCCTACACCATATTGCAGTGTAAAACTTTTTTTCACTGAATTATTTTCCCTTAATGTTAATTCTGGTACTGCTAAAGCCCAATATTTTAATCCAATTACCTGAAAGTAAAAATGTATTGTTGATTTTATTTAAGCATGAAAAATAATTTTTTTTGGTATTATTTTCATTTTTCAAGTTATTACCTCAAGAAGAAATATCGTTCCAATTATTTGCAACCAAATACTTGTTCGTCTCTTTGTTTTTATACGAAGCCACTGACTAGCAACGAAATAAGTTCTCCAAATGCTAACAATCCATTTATCTTGGGCAACATCATTTTTAGTATCTTCTGTTGAAAAATTGATTTCAGAGCGTGCTGATGATTTTTTACGCCGATGAGAATCCTCACTTTTTGTTTTACGTCTAACAGGATCAGCTTGACTAGTCTTCAAAGAAGTCCTTTTTTTTTGCTTTTTATCTACAATTTCTGAAATCGTTTCAGACAAGTCACATTTTTCTCTACGTAGCTTTTTTTTATGAGTTTTCCTTGATGATGTATGCGGTGGGTCGTATTGAAGAGGAAATAAAATACTTCGTGACTGTTCCCAATCAATAAAGAAAATGTTCAGTCGCCGATGATGGTACAAAAGTGATAATATTTCTACAACCTGAAACAAGAATGAAATTTATTAAAAAGAAATAAACTCAAGTCATCTTTCATTTTTGGCACTCTGATTTTTAAACTTGATCCATTTTTAGATATAGATCATCAACCGGTCAAATTCAACTTGTCATCACTATCTACTTTGAATGACGGTTTTTTGATGCAACTTTAGATAGCGTAATTCAGTAGAACCGTAACATCTTTTTTGACGATGAACAAAAAAAGATTACATCGCTTTAAGATAAATTAAAAACAATTATAAATTCACAAATTTATCCATACAAATGTTTTGAAATCAAGTCTACATTGACATCTTATTACAGGATGTAATCCATATTTATCAAAAGTTTAGAAAAAGATTAAAATACATTTCTGAAAATGCCTGGATAACGTTTACTGTAAATAAAAAATATTGTGCATCAAATTTTTATCTGTAATAAACTCCATTCTGTATGTAATGCTTTTATCGTAATACATTCCTTTATGATATCATTTTTTTAACTTGGCATATGATGGACCTTTTGTATCCGATTATTAAGTTCATTTTTAAAAGAAAAAGAATTATAATAATTAATCATAATAAGGATATCATTAAAATTATTTATTAGTTACTCACTTTTCCTCCAAACGCAATCATAGTTATAATCATAATGATGAATTCAAACTCATCATTGGGTAGCAAAATATGCAATACTGTTTGTCCTTTGTAAAAAATAAAATAATAAATACAAGAACAAATGGAAATCGATAGGAAAACATTTCCAATAACTCCAATATAGTTTATCATGAATAACGAAATCCTAGATAAAATCCATACATTATTTCTATTTTTTCTGCAATAGCTCCATGTTTTCAAAGCTCCAGGTATTAATGCTAGCCCACTGAAAACTCCAATAATAATCTAAAAAAAATAGTAATGAATGCTTAGAGATAAAAATTATTCTTTATTATAATAATAATCTTTTTATTCTTGTATTTAATGTCAATTTTTTACCTCAATAATGAAATTTGATTCCTTATCACCAAAACTAAAGATAACTTTGTAATCAATTAATATTTCCGAATCATTCAGAATCTGCTGATAATTGAGCTCACTATATTCAATGATAATTAATGGTGGGAATATTTTGCCTGGGTTTTCTCGTTTTTGCATCGTTATTCTTAAATAAATCAATTAAATTTTTACATCTGATAAAAAACGATTCAAGTGGAATTTAAAATCTCTTTTATACATAAAACTGGTCATTTAACTTACTGAATATTGATCGATTTTATATAACGGAATGCACTAGGTTGGGTTGCTTTCACAAATATTGAGTTTTCTGAGCTTGAAAGAGCTTTAAAACCACTAATATTGTCAATCGTAAAAAATCTTTTTGATAGTTGCCAGTGAGAGATATTTTTTACCTTCTTGATAATAAAAAAAATGTGTAATACTATCTCTTCGTCATAATGTGAAAAATAGAAGAAAGTTTTCATTACTTACAGTATTCATATTTTTTATCAAAACTGGCAATTCATATAGAAGTTTTCTTTTATCATTACTATCATAAAAAGATAAGTAAGGAACTAAAAATTTCATTTTAGAATTAAATAAATCTTGAGCTGATGTTTTGCATTTTTTCACAGTATTCACACCATAACGGATATTATGGAAAGAAGAACAAAATGGTATCCAATCCTCTAATGATTTGTATTCACCATCTAGGCTGTATGTGGCTACAGCAAAATGGAATTTATTATGCTGTCAAAAAACATTACTTCAACAATTTAATGAAATAAATAATAAGAAAGAAGATAGATTTATATAAACAACTTACAGGACTAGTAATTAATAATGTATAGGTTGATGGAACCTTAGGATTACTTAAAACCATTGATGCTGATGCAATTCGATAAAAATAATTTTCTATTGACGTAACATTGTTGAGAAGTTGACATGGAATACTATTCATTTGGAGAGTTAACAAACAAATATGAGCTAAATGCTCACATGATTTTCTATTATTATCCTGAAATAATGTCATTCTTTGTAAACAATATAGAAAATAAATAAATTGAATTAAGTTATTATAATTACTTCACAAAGTTTCACAGCTAGAAGTAATTCAGCTCTAAGATAATAGCTGTCCACTGGCTGATGTAATAGTTTAATTTCGTATGAATGTTTATCGTTGGTCCAAAGAGACGACAAATTAGATTGCAAACAGTAGTTCTGAATTCGTTGATGCAAAATAGAAGAATCTCCATTATTATCATTGTTTGTTGGAATTGTAGTACAAGGAAGACATTTACTACCATCAATTGAAAGATATGAATTGTCTGGACATGGAAGGCATTTTATAAAATCTAGTACAGTTCCATTGTAGTGTCTTTCAACTGCGAATAAACAATAACAATGAAAATACGATTTCATACATAAATATTATTTTATTTACAATGTTTATTTATTCTCATTACTTTTCATTTCATTGTCTAAACATTGACAAGTGCTGTTATCTTGACAATAAATACAATCAAAGGCATCAGCGGTTGGAATACTTTGATCTTCACATGATTCACAGATAGTCTTTCCACTACTTGTTTTAGTATACCGACTATTTTCATCACAAATACATTCTAATCCTAAAAATGACTAAGTATTTTATGATTTGTTTTTCTCTACATTTCAATTGATTAGAAATGAGTACTTAAAGTAGTTTAAACTCACGATTTTCTGATGATATTAAATTAAGTGGACACTTTTCACATGAAAAATTACTTGTATCAAAGAAACTAGTTCCACTACACTCTAGGGGGCTCATATATTCTAATACAACATCTTCAGTCTTGTTGAGAAAACCATTAACACTGTAGTAAGTGAAATAAACAATGGTTAAATATCTAGAAAAATATTTCATTGTTAATCATAACGAATACTGAACAAAATCAGTTATAATGATTTTTGTTGATATTCTCCAGGTATCCTAGCAACCAACCAATGCAATGGATGGGGATAATTCAGCGCTAGCATGCTTGAAACAGTTAAAGGAAACCACCAAAATTCTTAATTTTTGTGTTGAATTTTTTCTCAACATTATTTACTTGGATTATTATTATTTACAACAATTAATTTATATCATCATTATTTATATGAACGTAATTCAATCAAGATTCTCACTCATTGATAATTATCAATCAATAAGTGATTGATATACATACATTCTATTTTATGTTATCAATAAGCTGAACAAAATTCTGCGTAAAAGTTAATCACTTTTCTGTTATTGAATCACGTAATGACATTTCCGAAAATAATGTTTAAAAATAAGAGATAACTTATGTTATCTAATATAAATATTCTTTATACTTTTTATTACAATATAAATATAAACCATTCCTCTATTCTCTTTATTACAACTATTGCAATATTTCTTATTGACAATCAATAGAAAATTACTTGAACATAAATAAATGTTATGTTGATGTGTAATTAAATTTCCTTTGAAAATATTTTCAATACCATTCATGCTTGCCATTGAACTAATGATCCTTGAACGTTATAAATGTCTATTGTGATATATACTTAAATATATTCATGAGAATCAAATATATTTTTCATTGAATAAATTGTTTTAAAATATAGTCATTTTTTATATACATGGAACATTGAAATAAAATTCTATTTCGAATGATATAAAATGATAACAGGCACAATGATAATTCAATTGATGTACACCTGATAAGCCGATTTGTTGTTGGTTGAGCAATCGGTTAAATCTTTTCCCTACCTGCATTTTTTTACTAGGTTCATGATATGACAATACAGATAGGAATTCTTCGTTGAAGATTGACAAAGACAAAACCTCCATCTGCGGGTGTGTTGGTAACGTGTGCAGGTAGTGGATTGTAGATAAATATGCGATGCTTTGAAAAATTTCTCACACTTGAGCATCACTCTTTGAAAAAGGTAAACCACTTATTCTATTATTTGTATTTTTATTTTGAGTTTAATTTGACTCTATTTATTTTTTTCCATTCGTTTGCAGAAACATCATGCTCAAGTTTGGAGTATTTGTGATCCTACTAGTGGTGGCTGAGGGCATTCAGCTCAAACGATATGACAATTACAAGGTTTTTAGGGTGACACCTAAAAATCAGGAACAAAGTGATTTACTCAAACGTTTGTCCCAAGTTGCTGAGGTAAAAATTAAATTTTCTATTTGATTATAAAATCCAATAATTATGAACAATAATCTATGAATAAATCAGAAAATTAAATAAGATTGGAATAAAAAAATCTATTGCTCTTTTTTTATTAAAAAATTTTTTTTACAATGATTTATTAAAGAGAATAACTTCCTAACGTTGAAATAAAATAAAGGCTAAACAAAGTTTATTATTTTACAGTACTCTTTTTGGGATGGACCACACTTTACCAACATCTCATCAGACGTCATGGTACCTCCTTCTAAATTACTAGACTTTGAAAGATTAATGAAAATAACAGAAATATCTCATGAAGTACATATCGACAACGTTCAATCTTTGATGGACCAAGAAAATCCTATGTTCAATAAAATAGTTCGTGCTGGTGTCAATTGGAGAACTTACAATACTCTAGATGAGATCTACAGTTGGATGGACTCTCTTGCACAAACTTATCCAGACAAAGTTCAAGTCATGAGTCCTGGTAAAACTTATGAGGGCCGAGAAATTAAAGGTGTTCGATTATCATTCAAAAAAGGTAATCCTGGAATTTTTATTGAGGGTAATATCCATGCGAGAGAATGGATCACATCAGCTACTGTGACCTACATACTTAATCAACTACTCACGAGTAAAGACCCTGAGGTCAGAGAATTGGCGGAGGCTAATGATTGGTATATATTTCCGGTCTTCAACCCTGATGGATTCGTCTACACTCACACAACAGTAAGTTTAATTGTTGACGTGAATTTTAATTAACTTGATAAGTCTCATTAGTATGCAAGGAATTGTTTCTGTTGATTTTTTTTTATCTCAAGATGATATTCGTAATTAAGTCTCAAGGTTTATTTTGTTCACTGAAAATACAATTTTTACTTGTAGGATCGTCTATGGAGGAAAACAAGAAAACCGTACTCGCGACTTTGCTATGGATCTGACCCTAATCGTAACTGGGGCTTTAAGTGGATGCGTAAGTTTATTTTTGGGTGATTAAATTTTGACAAAATATTGACATGGAGAAAAATTTGTTTAATATAAAAATTATTTTTATAGAAGGTGGAGCCAGCAGCTTTCCGTGTGCGGAAACTTATGCTGGATCGGCAGCATTTTCTGAAATTGAGACTGAGACAATGTCAAAGTATATTACTTCTATTTCTGATAATGTTTACGCTTATATAGCATTCCACAGTTATTCACAACTCCTTCTCTTCCCATATGGGCATACGACGGCCCACCTTGATAATCATGATCAACTGGTAAATATGATTTAATGATTCAATAGAGTTAATATTTATATTAATTTCATAAAAGAAAAAATACGTCGATTTATTAAACTAAATATTTAATTTTCAATTAATTAATGAATTGAAATATTGTTTTATAAGCTGGCAATTGGTAAAGAAACAATTCAAGCTCTTGCTAAGAGATATGGAACTCAATACGTGACTGGAAACATTGCTGAAACGATCTGTAAGTATATCACATAGTGTAGAATATTTATATCCGTACTAAAAACTTTTTTATTTATTTTAATTTTTCCGTCTCAGATGTTGCCAGTGGTAGTTCTATGGACTGGGTAAAAGGTACATTCAAAACACCTATAACTTACACCTATGAGCTCCGAGATAAAGGAAGGTATGGATTTTTATTACCTCCAAGTCAAATTATCCCTACGGGAGAAGAAACTCTAGACTCTCTTGTTGGACTCTTCAAAGCAGCTAAAACTTACGGTATACCCAAGAGAACGACTGTGTAATAAAAGAATGCGAATAACATTTTCGTTTGAATGAACTGATTATTATAAATAAATAATAAATACAATTTTCTCTAACTTTAGATTTTTCTACAGTTTTCTAAAGTTGATTAGATTTTCAATGTGATTAAAAATGTACAAGATTCATATACAGTAGACTCTCGATAGTTGTCCTCTCCATAGATGTTCCTTTTCTCAGTGTTCAATTTCGCCTCCCACTTTGCTGCTTATACTTCTCCCAATCTGTTTCTTCGTATTTACCATATATACTTGAACTATATGAATTGGAAGAAAGTATTTGTCCCTTTAAATTCTTTAGAACTTAGTCGCAAAAGTGGGGGCTCTCGATATGTTGTACATTTCTAAGAATTTCATCTCGTTTCAGCCCCAATCGTGTACACTTATCGAGAGTCTACTGTAGATTAATTTACTTTTCATTATTATCAGAAATATCAGAAATTTTTTGCCATTGCTCGAGGCTCTCTTTTTGATATTTTTCCTGAAGAGATGTAAGGCATTTATCTAGAAAACAAGCACCTCCACGAAGTTTCATACTATCATGGAGTTGACTATTCACTAGTTCATGAATTTCATATTTTCAGCTGATTCGGTGAATAAGCTTCAGGTAATTTTCTAACTTAATTTATTTTCATTATTCTTAAATAACGACACTCTTAAGTTACTACATCAAGTATATCATAAAACTATTTTACACAATTTGTTTGATTGTAATTTTGAAAATTTTATTATTATATAATTTATTCATGGTTACGATTTGTTCCATTAACAGAATTCTTAATTGTTTAAATGAAGTTTATTGTAATAATTTTCAATGTTACAATGACAATAAAACCAACAAATTTATCATTCTCACTCAACGTACGTATCAAATAACAAAATATCACAAACTTCAATCCTCAATCTAAATAAATAATTTTAATTACTTATTTATTACATTTCTACAAATAAGTAAATATTAACTACTTTGATAGTAACATAAATAGATAGTTTTATTTCTTCGAGAGTTAACAATTGATTTATTAAGTATAATACAGAGATTATAATACCTTAGTTCAATACAACTCGAACAATTAGAAGCAATAGCTAATTGAGAATGTTCAGGTATCAACGAGAATAATATATTCCTTCAAATAGACTTGAAATAATTTTAATAATATGTCAATTTGGTTTAGTGACGTTTTCGAAACTGACTATTGGTTTTATATAAAAACTGAAATATTACTTCGAAAAGGCATTGACATTCACAAAAATACAGAAAAGTAGAGTCGATTAATTTTACATATTCCTAATGTTATTGGTTCCTGACCAATACTTCTGGACCGCACTGTCTCTTCTATCTTGGTTTGATGTTTCCAAGCCTGCAGGTAACATACACATCTTCTTTATTACTTTACTAATATATTTTGAAACTTTCTTATTTAGAATATTCATTTCCTATTAATTATTTTAATACATCTATTTGAATTATACTTTTTGCTGAAATATTTTCAAAACAAAAATAGACGGACGACATAAAATAAACTCATAATTACATGCTTTAAATAAATTATGCATAAAATGTATGTGATCCATGTAGATTGATTTACGTTTCATTTTCAGCAAATTTTTTTGCCATGGCTCGAAGTTCTTTCTTTGATATTTTTCCTGAGGCTGTGTATGGCATTTTATCTAAAAAACAAATACCTCCACGAAGTTTCATACGATCATGGAGTTTACTGTTCACTAGCTCATGGATTTCATTCTCTGTCACCTAAAAGAAGAATCACAATAAATTTACAAAAGAAGTAAACGATTTTGCAAAAAATTTTATTGACTTCTTCCGAAGAAATTAAGCCTACATCAGTAAAGTTAAACAAGACTGAAGAAAGAAAAAATTACTTACTTTTGCACCTAGTAATTTGGTGATAAAAGCCATTGGCTGTTCCAAATCTTCAAGATTTGGTTTAGCTACCACTGCAACTTCAAACACTCCTGGGTGATCTTGTATAACTGACTCGACTGCTGGTGCAGGAACATGAATACCTCGGCATTTAATCAACTCTTTTATTCTTTCAACAATATAGAAATCGCCATCTTCATCATAATATCCTAAATCTCCAGTATGATACCAGCCTATAAATATTACCAATTAAACTTAAGCTATTATTGCTTGTGTAAAATGTTTTTTACCTTCAGAGTCAATAGCTTCTTTTGTAGCGGTTGGATTCTTCCAATAGCAAGTCATTAATGATGGTCCTCTGAAGCAAATTTCACCTTCGGTATTAGGACCAACTATTTCTCCAGTTTCTAACTTGATTAATTTAACTTCCGCATTGTGAATAACAGTACCGCAAGATGCTGCTTTTTCGGGATTTACTTTTCCAGTTATCATAACTCCAGTTTCAGTGGAAGCTTTAAAATAATTATTTATTGATGATTTATTCAATGGATATAATAATAATGTATTACCGTATATAGAAGAAACCCAATCAGTTTTGAACGTAGTTAGTAAAAATTCAATGATTTCTTTTTTGGCCGCTGCACCACCATAGCTGGCTCGAATTACTGATGATAAGTCGTATTTTGAAATGGCTTTCGATTTACTGAGACAATTGGCTATTATTGTTCCCATAGATATCCAGGAAATCTATAAACAAAATGTCGAATGTAAATTCTAAATATAAATCATGAATGCAACTTAATTTTATCAGTTTCAATTACCTTATATTTATCAATAAGTTTACATGCTTCGTCTACAGATATTCTATTGCAGATCACCATTGTTGATCTAGTAAAAATTTGATGTAGTGTACATAGAAGACCTGATACCCAATATAAACCAAAGAAAACCAGATTAACTGTATTAAATACTGTTGGAGCTGTTTCAAAATGTTTCATATGTGTAAGAGATTCATAAGTATGCAGAACTCCTTTTGGGAAACTCGTTGTACCCGAAGTATATAGGATTACAATTGGTTCTGATGGTTTATCAATTTTAACACATTGAAATTGATTGATTTCCTCAGGCGTTATAGTTTTCAGAATGTCTCTGAAGGATTCATAACCCGGCCTTTGCCCGAAAATAATTACTTTTATATTATTTTTCCCATTTTCAATGGCTTTCAGTACTGGATCAGCCAGTTTTCCATGAACAAATAATACTTTGGGTTCAGTCAAGTCAATAAAATACCTTGCAAGATCTACAGAAGATAAGTTTATAATTATTATATAACTGATGAGTTGCTAGAAAAGAGAAAAATTAACTTTACCTTCATCTAGACAACTGTCCCACCAGGGATTGAAAATTGATCCAATGTAAAAAGAAGCTATCATTGGAATCACGCTATCCAAATGATTTCCTGAACAGAAGCCAACTATGTCACCTTTTTTGATGCCTTGTTTTTGAAGCCACAATGCACATCGGACCGCTCTCTCTCCGATTTCAGCAAAAGTATCTTTCTCGCCCGTCTCTGCATCGATCTAATTATTATTTATATGATTTTAAATTACTTCTAATTATTCTAATTAATAATAATTTATAGTTTTGTAATGATTCACTATTTACTTGACCAATAATTTCAGGAGACTCTTTGAACTGCTGAAATATCTTCTCTCCTAAATTGAAATAATCTTCTGATGGTGGACTGATCTCTGGACCTTTCCATATTCCATTGGTGCAACTGGGTCGAAGCATCTGATGAAATCAGAAACACGATATCATTTTTCATATTACGATTTTAAGATAGTTTACTTTCGCAAAATGGCAAAGTATTCTTACTTCAAAATATTAAGAGTGTGTGTTTCACGTCAATAGTACTCTCTATGGCGATCAAAATTCACTGTTGCTCTTATAACGTAGCCTCAATCATTTATAGTGTTTTCAATCTTTCGTTATTTGTATTTGCCATATGACTCATATACAAAATTTCGGAATAAGTTTATTACGAATGAATGAGCTTAACTTTGAAAATACTTATTTGATAATACTTTCTTGAATTCATCAAATAGCCCCGGTCTGAACACTTTTGTGTAGCGTATAAGGCATATAATTGTTGGTTTCAGTTTATTTTTTTCGATAAAACGTTTTCGTTTTAATCTTAATTCATCGAGATATGACTCACTTCTTAAATTAAACAATATTACTGTTAATCTTCGAGTTAACTTCGAGGCTTGTAATTGTTGGTTTCAGTTTATTTTTTTCGATAAAACGTTTTCGTTTTAATCCTAATTCATCGAGATATGATTCACTTCTTAAATTAAGCAATATTACTGTTAATCTTCGAGTTAACATTGTAGTTTTATTTAATACCTTTCTAACTGAGTCAAAAGTGACTATAAAATCATAAATACAATTATTTTGGCTGTGATTTGTGAATACTATTTGATCATATCACTTTTTAGGATGAATTATATTATCAATATAATTATTTACAATAATTTTCATTAATTATTCGAAGGAAAATTGATTCTTAAGATGTATCAATACATTACTAACTTCTAGTAAAATTATTCAAAAACAATTGTTAATACATTATTGTTAAAAGCTTTATGTACACTTATGAGTTGATAGCCCCTCAACTTAAACTGAGTAAATTATAGCACTTTTTAATATTAAAACGGCAATAAAAATAATAAATTGATCATTTCAATTTCTGATGTAGTATTAAGATTTCTGTTTAATTAAGATTGTAATCACTTTTTAGACTGTTATAAACAAGTAACAATTGACTATATCATTCACTAAACAAATTGTTATGTCTTATCATAAGTTAATCATTTACTTATAAGCAAAGAGATAAAAACGAAAAACTTGAACAGAATCTTTCACTTTCCCTACATGATCCTCAGGTCAGTTATACAAGTTGTGCACAATTTTTTAAAAATTAAGGACGATGCTGAAATTTTAAGAAACAAAAAAAATGCTATTTTAAAAATGAAAACTCGTTAAACAATCAAAGGAAGGTTTGGACATTTTTACATGATCCATATGGATTGATTTACGTTTCATTTTCAGCAAGTTTTTTTGCCATGGCTCGAAGTTCTTTCTTTGATATTTTTCCTGAAGCTGTGTAAGGCATTTTATCTAAAAAACAAATACCTCCACGAAGTTTCATACGATCATGGAGTTTACTGTTCACTAGCTCATGGATTTCATTCTCTGTCACCTAAAAGAAGAATCACAATAAACCTGTAGTGAAAACTAAACATGAAAAAAAAGTTATTTACTTCTGCGCCTGGTAATTTGGTGATAAAAGCCATAGGAAGTTCAACGTCATCATGGCTTGGTTTGGCTACCACAGCAACTTCTGATAATGCTGGGTGAGCTTGTAATACAGCTTCAATTGCTGTAGGAGGAACATGGTGAAGTCGATATTTTATTAATTCTTTTATTCTTTCAACAATAAAAAAATCGCCATCTTCATCATAATATCCTAAATCTCCAGTATGATACCAGCCTATAAACATTGACAGTGAGACTAAAATGATTCTTATCTCAATGAGATGTTTTTTACCTTCAGAGTCAATAGCTTCTTTGGTAGCGTTTGGATTCCTCCAATAACATGCCATTAATGTTGGCCCTCTGAAGCAAATTTCACCTTCGGTATTAGGTCCAACTATTTCTCCAGTTTCTGGTTTAATTAATTTAACTTCTGCATTCGGAATAACAGTTCCACAAGACGTTGTTTTTTTAGGATTCACTTGTCCAGCTATAGCAATGCCCAATTCAGTGCAACCTTAAAAAAAGTAGACAAATTATGAATGAACAACAAATTATGGTTAAGATAATTTACCATAAATAGAAAAAATCATAGCATTCTTAAAAGTAGTGAGTAAAAATTCAATGACTTCTTTTTTAGCCGCTGCACCACCATAGCTTGCTCGAATTACTGATGATAAATCGTATTTTAAAGCAGCTTTCGTTTTACTGAGTCTATTTGCAACACTTGTACCCATAGATATCGCTGAAATCTAGATATAAAATGGAAAACAATCAATTTCATCATTAGAAAAGGGTCATTGAAGAATGATTAATGATATATAGATAATTAAAAAGTAAAGTATTCGTAAAAATAATGGAAACAACATCTCATCAATTCATCTCACCTTATATTTTTCGATAAGCTCACATGCTTTCTCTTCACTAATGGTATAGCAAATTATCATAGTTGATCTAGTAAATATTGGTTGTATGCTGCTTAAGATACCTGACAGCCAACATAGTCCAGAAAACCACAAATTAACTGTATTTGATGTTAATCGAGGAGATTCAAAATTTCCGATGCGAGCAAACGAGCCGTAAGTGTACAATACTCCTTTTGGGAAACTCGTTGTGCCCGATGTATATAGGATCATAATTGGTTCTGATGGTTTATCAATTTTAACACATTGAAATTGATTGATTTCCTCAGGCGTTATAGTTTTCAGAATGTCTCTGAAGGATTCATAACCCGGCCTTTGCCCGAAAATAATTACTTTTATATTATTTTTCCCATTTTCAATGGCTTTCAGTACTGGATCAGCCAGTTTTCCATGAACAAATAATACTTTGGGTTCAGTCAAGTCAATAAAATACCTTGCAAGATCTACAGAAGATAAGTTTATAATTATTATATAACTGATGAGTTGCTAGAAAAGAGAAAAATTAACTTTACCTTCATCTAGACAACTGTCCCACCAGGGATTGAAAATTGATCCAATGTAAAAAGAAGCTATCATTGGAATCACGCTATCCAAATGATTTCCTGAACAGAAGCCAACTATGTCACCTTTTTTGATGCCTTGTTTTTGAAGCCACAATGCACATCGGACCGCTCTCTCTCCGATTTCAGCAAAAGTATCTTTCTCGCCCGTCTCTGCATCGATCTAATTATTATTTATATGATTTTAAATTACTTCTAATTATTCTAATTAATAATAATTTATAGTTTTGTAATGATTCACTATTTACTTGACCAATAATTTCAGGGGACTCTTTGAACTGCTGAAATATCTTCTCTCCTAAATTGAAATAATCTTCTGATGGTGGACTGATCTCTGGACCTTTCCATATTCCATTGGTGCAACTGGGTCGAAGCATCTGATTAAAAAAAATTTGAAATAACGGAATTCAATATAAAACGTTAGAGTAATTTGTATTTATAAATTTTGATACATTTTACCTTTGTAAAGTGGTAGAGTATTCTTACTTAAGTGTATTTGCGAACGTGTGCTACTTTTCCACTCCTACTGTTCTCTCAACGGTAATTACAGCTTAATGTTGCTATCTCATGATACAGCAATTATTTAATTCGTCCGTTGTCAGTCGTTATTAATATTTATCTATTTATATTTATTTAATACAAATGTTTTCATATCAATTTTAAGATAATATAATTAATGATGTTTAATTTCAGATATAATTCTTAAAAATTGCAAGATAGCCTATTTTATAGCTAAAGATGATAATCATGAAATATCGAATTTGTCATTAGGAAGTTAAAAGAAAAGTCAATCATCCGTCATTTGTTATCCACATGCTGATGAATTATGAATTTTTTTATCTAAGTAAGTTGAAGCACACTTACTTGTGCATAAGTATTTGATTACTTGCAATAATTTTTAATGTATTCATTTTTTACCTAAATTATTCAAATTAATATGGATGATATTTCAACTTGATATAAAAAAAATCATATTGAATCATAGTAGACTTCTAATATTCTCAAAAGTTTATTTGATTTTCAATCAAATAAACATGTCAATAGTAATGGATACTCGATGAATTATTATCTTGCAAAAAAATCAATGTCAGTCTTTTAATAAAATTTATTAGACATGCAATCTTGTTTGGATATGTTTATCAGTTAGAAAAATAAACTTGGAAATCTCAATCAATTTTAACGTTTCAACATAAAAAGAATAAAAAATACAGTTCGTATTTGAAGAATTACTGAGATCACTGTACATTGATTTATTCATCATCCTATGAATAAAATAAATCAACTGATAATCTTGAAATAGAGTTAGACAGAAGATTTTAAATTTCGGGTAAAACAACATTATCAGTGTTTTGTGATATCTACGATACGATTGGTTGGTATTACAAATGTTTACCTACTATCAATGCTAGATTAGCTGTAAAGTAAAGTTTGTAGTCAGTTATTATTATTATTTTCTAGAATAACTTCACATAATAATCAAAAAAATTTTAATGCAAATGGAAAGAATAATAATTTTTATTTATTAGTTGTCAAAGTCTTTTGTTTTGATAAAAATCAATTAAATAGGACACTTTCTATTTGGATCATATATGGATATGTGTATGCTTTACATGTAGCATTCATGAAAAGATCTGCGATATTTTCAATGGAAAAGCACCTTTAGAGTTTTTTCAGTTTGTCTAGGTTCATTTGACATCACATTCTTGAAAACAAGTATTTATTAAATATATGCTTTGTGTCTCGCAATTTTTTTAATTAGTCATTCAGCATTCATCAAGTCAATATAAAAATTGTTCAATTATTATGGTTAAGAGATCATGAATTTTGTGAACATTTAATATTTAATGTACATTACGTGTACTAAAAATGAATGTTGATAGCGAAATTGAGCAACTGGAACCTTCTGTCAGAAATGTGATTGAACAAAAATCATTAAGATGGATATTTGTAGGTGGAAAAGGAGGTGTTGGGAAAACAACATGCAGGTAATTTTGATAATAATTCTATTTTAACAAGTTGTCTATTCGATTATAATGGAACGTAAATAAAGTTAACCCTACTTTTTACAGCTGCTCATTAGGAGTACAATTATCCAAAGTTCGAGAAAGTGTTCTTATCATTTCAACAGATCCAGCACATAATATTTCTGATGCTTTCGATCAAAAATTCAGTAAAGTTCCTACAAAGGTCAAGGGATTTGACAATCTTTTTGCAATGGAAATAGATCCGAATGTTGGAATAACTGAATTACCTGAAGAATATTTTGAAAATGAGAATAGTAATAGATATTTTTAATCTATTTAATATTTTTTACTTAAATAAAAAAAATAGTAATGAAATTTTTTTATAAGTTTTAGGTAACGAGGCAATGAAACTTAGTCGTAGTGTTATGCAAGAGATTGTTGGTGCATTTCCAGGTATCGATGAAGCAATGAGCTATGCTGAAGTCATGAAGTGTGTTGAAAAATGTTTAATCTAGTTTGAATTTTTTGACACTATGTACTTATTGTCATTATTTTATTATAGACTCGTAAAAGGAATGAATTTTTCTGTAGTAGTTTTTGATACTGCTCCTACAGGACACACATTGAGACTTCTGTCATTTCCACAGGTTGTTGAGAAAGGATTAGGAAAATTGATGCGTTTGAAAATGAAAATCAGTCCTTTCATAAGCCAGGTATTTTTATTAAATCATCTAAAACCAATTATTATTATTTTTTTCGATTATTCTACATTTATATTACAAGTTTTTTACTAAAGCTAAAAAAAAAATTCTCTTTACATAATTTATTATTACAGATAAGTTCATTACTGGGAATGACAGATTTTAATGTGGATAGTTTTTCAAATAAAATGGAAGAAATGCTTGCAATAATTAGACAAGTAAATGAACAATTTAAAGATCCTGAACAAACAACTTTCGTATGTGTTTGTATAGCAGAATTTTTATCTCTATACGAAACAGAGAGACTTGTCCAAGAGTTGACTAAATGTGGAATCGATACGCATAATATCATTGTTAACCAATTACTATTTTTAAAAGAAGGAGATGCTCCATGTCGACTTTGTTTAGCTAGACACAAGGTTCAGGATAAATATTTAGATCAGGTAATCAATATCAATCTAGTAATAATATAAAACTAATTTACACTTTCAACAATAATCACGAAAATGATCGTGTTTTATAGATAACGGATCTCTATGAAGATTTCCATGTAACTAAGCTTCCTCTACTCGACCGTGAAGTTCGAGGTGTTGAATACGTAAAAGAATTCTCCGAGAACCTCGTGAAGCCGTATAAGCCTTAAACATATTTAAGAATTTCGCTAAAATAACTTAAAAAAGAACAGTGTTCTTGTTCATTCAAACTTTTATATAAAACTTTTTTCTCAATTTCTATTATTTCTCATACTTTGTTTGACAATACAAATAAATTAATAAATATTCCGTGTAGTTTCAATATTTGTCTTATTCAATCTATTTTCTTGTATCATCAATAACATACTTATCTTATGGTTATAAATATTTCCAAATTTCACCCCAAAATATTTGTAGAAAGCGCATGTTCAACTTTAGGCAACGCATGCGTAAAATTGTTTAATCAAACTCATAACGTAATATACAGATATTAAGAAACGAAATGGTTTGTTATTCATCTCATATCATCAAAAATTTGTCAAAAAAGTGATAAAGTTTACATTTAAAGGACTTGAAGCCTCATTATCATATCAGTTTGTCGGGTGCAAGTATGACACATAATAATTGACAAGAATGCGAGTAAAGCTCGTGAGGACTTTATTAGCTTTAGCTCTACTAGGCAACATAATAGTTTGGCATAGAATTTGGTGGTTGTTCACATCACAAAATCCACTACAATCAACTCCAGTGCCAGAAGTTACGACTGACAGTCCTCAGAAGCTTCATCGCCGCTTAACAAAACTAATCACAGTTGTTATACGACAATTTGAATCATTTGAGAATGATGTAGTCGCTACAGTTGACTCTGTTCTGAATGCTTTCCCCACGATACCTATTCTGATTGTTTGTAATGAATTACCATATCCACCACTTGAACTGAACTTTGCCAATGAAAGTTTAAAGAATGTTAAGTTGATAAATCTTCAGCCGGATTTTAACAAATCATTTCAAGACAGAAATCCTCTGTACCATATTCAAACTAAATATGTTTTATTTCTGCCTGATGCTACAAGGATTTCATCAAAGCACACGATACAGGTATTACTTTTTTGCATTTTATTTAATTCTACGAAGTGTACTCTATTAATAAATTTCTATTTTCTTTTACAGGAAGCTGTAACGAACACATCACGTAATGAAAGTATTGCTATTGCTATTCCCGTAGGAAAAAATTCTTTAACTTGCTTAGAACTTCACGTGAGAATCCGAGAATGGAGCTTGAGAATGAACAAAGCACCCGGTCCAGCATGTGACGGTCTTTTAGGAAAACATGCAACTTTAATTGAATCAAAAACTCTTCAAAAATTACCTGAACCATTCATGCTGCCGTATCCTGATGCGCTCTATCTCCAAACAACAGTTTCAAATATAAAAGTAAGTATTTATGATACCAAGAGCTTTGATTCTTGTTATTGCACAACTTAGTTTTCGATGTATAGATAGAATATTTTTTATTTTTAATTATCTTGTCACAATTTATATATTTATTTGATTCTTTTGGACGTTATCTTTAGCAATTTCGTTATCACTTGATGGCGTTAATATTATGTTTGAAGATATGCTGACGTAGTTGTTTATGGTATGTAGCTATTACAAGCATGAAATAGGAATGAAATAAAAATAGAATAGAAAATTTAAAAAAGTCAGTCTAATTGTAATGAATTATTTTACCAGATTCATGTAATGAAAAATCATCAATTGAATGATGGGAAACCATTATTCCGTAGTCAACAATCTCAATGGAAACTTCAGCAGCTACATCAAAAGAGAGAGCGAACAATGTTTGAAAAGTTAGGAATTAAAAGAGTTACGAGACCTTCAGGTGCAATTGACTGGTACGGATGTTCCAGAGAAACTCCCAGATGCTTTGGATCAATAGTCAATGGTGTACCTTCATATCTATATCAGAATCGCTTCACTCCACCCTGTTGTCTAGCAGGATTAAGAAAAGTTGCCCATCATGTTTTTGATAAATTAGAAGAAGTAGGAATTAGATACTGGTTAGAAGGAAGTTCATTATTGGGAGCAATGAGGAATGGTGACATTCTACCTTGGGATTATCAAGTAGAGATCGGAATAAATCGTGATGACCTTAATCGATCACCTTGGCTTGTAAAAGCACGCAATAAACCAGTAGCGGATAATTACGGATTCATTTGGGAGAAGGCAACCGAGGGTGAATTCTTTAAAGTTCAATATTCTAAATTAAATCGTTTACATGTTAATTTACTTCCTTTTTATGTTAAAAATGGCACAATGACAAGAGACTCTTGGTTTCTAAAGAATCGCGATTTTCCAGAGCCATTTTTACATCCGATGTCAAGTATTGAATTTGCGGGAAGGCAAGTGCCTAGTCCGAATAATATCAGAGATTTTTTGGAAATAAAATATTACAAAGGGGTTGTAGAAAATCCAGAATTACCTGGAAAAATATTTCACTGAGTAGTTTTATTCTGTAATAATCAGTTATTTATATTCTATTTATATTACGATAGTATTAAAATAATAATTCTAAATCTTTTTAACTGAGTCTATAGTAATATTTACTATCATTAAATAGCTCATTGCCAGTTAAAAGAAAACCATTAGTGATGATGCCAATACAATATCTAGTCAATAATAATAGGCAATTAATTGATGAATAGGATAATTATTGATATAAAAAATTATTTATATAATTTCTGTTAATTAATATTTAATTTATTTCATTGAAACTAACTAATTCGTTATTCTAACATCTTTTGGCGCTGTCAGAATTGGTGGTTCACGCACAAAGCTTAGTAGTCTTTCTAGTTTCATTGACTCTAATTCTTCATGAGATAGATGCATTTGTTTTTTAGTTGGTTTTACTTTAACTCTTAAGTTTGGAGATAATTTAAGACTGTTGACTGTTCCTCTATATTAAAAAAAAAAATATTTAAATGTTATTTATTTAAATTTATGAACATTATGTAAACTCTTACTTGTCATCACCAACAATAATGAAGGGGAGTACACTATTAAAAGCTAATCTTGTTAATTTGCTACGTCGTTTGCTTACAACTGGTTGACTACATATTGGTCGATATTTATTCACGTTTAAATCAAATACTGTCACCTTTCCATCATTCGAAACGCTTGCCAATACTGTCGAACTATATGGAGCCCATTGTATATCTCCAATTGGTACACCAAGGTCAAACATGAACAACGGTTCTCTAAAAAAAAAATGGAATAAACATTTCAAATGACATTTCTAAAAATTGTTTTGTTCATTCAGTCTACATACAATCTATTGTCTTCCCATATTTTTATCCTCCAATCTCCTGAACAACTTGCGAAAATACTTGAATTGAATTTATTAAATACTATTCGATAAACTGGCATGTTATGTGCTTCATTATATGTCTGCATATATATACTACTGAAAGCTGTATTACATTTGTAAATCGTTCCTTCCTCGGTACCAACAAGAAATACATCTTTTTCTGTTGGATGAAAAGCTATACATGTCCCACATCCTAAAAATATTTATTTACGATGAATTATTTTCGATTTAATAATAATTTTTTCTTTGTCAACAAAATTTTTCATACCTTGGAGAGTTATTAAAGTACCATCCGGTCCTGGAATTGGTGGTCGATCCAGATATAGAGTCATGATTGTTACCAGTCCCAATTCATTTTGATTTAAAATCCAATGATTTATTTTCCCATCAATACTAACGCTGTAGAAGGCCAAATTACCTTCATCTGTATCTGGAGCCCATCGTACTTCCCAAACCATACCACCATGTTTTTGATGAACTTCATTGCTTCTGTATTGAGGTGTTATTGGTGGTAACATTACATTATATACTGCTACAGTACCATCCATCGTACCTAAAATATACAATTATAATAAAATAATGATATAAACTGATTTTAAAAAAAATGTTCTAACAACTTACCAATTACTAGCAGATGAGGATGTTGAGTATTGAAATCTAGACACATAACTGGAGATTCGGTGATGCATGTCCATTCAGGATACGAAGGATTTTTCAGACTGAACAAGCAAACTGTACCATTTGACACGGGGCTATCAAAAGAAACTAAAAAAATTAGTTAATGAAATCAAAAAATTCGATATAATTTGATTAGTGGAATTTTAATTTTCATACAAGATCCAAAAGAGACAGCAAATAAATCATAATAACGAGCATTGAAGCATAAATCTGTGACGTCATGCTTTTTGGTTTTCTCATACTGAAATTTCCACAAAGGAAGAAGAGACCCTTCACCGTCCTTGAATTCATCACTTGGATCATTCCAATACCTATAATCTGTTGAACAAATATTTTATTACCAAAATCCTGATTTACCAAAGAACTTTGATTTAATGTACTCATACCTTGTAAAATTTCATTAAAAATATTTTGATTGACCATTCGGTCCAATGTTTTAGCAGCTTGCAATATTCGTTGATTCACTGCTACAGATTCAATTAGCGTTTTCTTTTTAATAGTCATATCTTCTCCTTTTTTTTGTTGAGGTAAAGGTTTTTTTTCTTTTTCTTTTTCCCTTTGTTGACGTTCATAATCCTCTTGATATTCATCAAAAATCACCCATTGAAATACAGCAGAATTAAATGATGCTGTTGGTGGTGGAACAGTTTGCGTGCTCATGTCCTAAAAATATTGAATAATTTTACTCCAATATAATTAATCACTGATAAAGAATCAACTGATAGATTTATTTCAAGGTGAACATAAAAAAAGATTTGAATAGAAAATGTTGGATAAAAATCATAACTGAAACATTAAAATGTCATAATGGAAGAAAGGATGTTTGGCGAGTACCAACATTGATGATAACGCTGAGGTTTATCAACTCCTTTAATATTATTACGATAAGCCATTCAGTAGTAATAAAAAAAATGGTGGAATATTTTTTTTATCACTTACTCGAACAGGATTGTGATACGTAAGAGCAGCTCGTTCACAAAAGTTAAATTGATTTGGTACTTTAACCGGTTTCTCTGAAGCTTCTTCCTCTGCAGTTTCAAGCTCTGCTTCTCCACCTCCATCTGCTTGTTTATCATCTCCCTCTTCATCTAAAATTTAAAAAAAAATGCCATATAAGTATGTCAACTTCATAATTTACTCCTATAATAGAAAACTATTCATCAATAACCTGCTTCTTCAGCATCTGGAGCATCTTCTTCCAGTTCTTCCTCCTTTTCTATCGGTTCCTCTACTTTAATAGTGGGTTTTTCAGCATCTAGTTTAATATTTTATATAAAAAAGTAATCATTTGAATTAATCACATCATTTTTTCATACCAATAGAACCTCCAGCTATTTTCTTCTTTGCTTCTTCTGAATCTTTATGAAGTAATGTACCAGGTACACTTAAAATGGTGACTATATCAGGTGGCTTAGGTAAATTAATAAAAGCTCCTTCTTTCCAAGACCATTCTACTAATGAATCTGGTATTCTAGGGTTATGGATTGTCAACACTCTAACGATTTCCTCTTGTAATTCCTTATAAAGATAACATCAAGTTTACTTGTCATTAAATCATTAAATCACGGACTAAGTTAATATTTTAGGAGAATATTTTAATAAGGATAATTACCGCTTCTGTTAATGATAATTGATCTTCTGGTTTCAAGAATATTTTTCCTTTAAACCAATCCATTTCTCCTCCTGATGAATCCATTTTTAGTATTCGACTCTTTGAAAGACTTGTTTGCTAAAGTAAATAGTAAAAATAATGACAATAAATACACTAAGGGTCGGAATTTATAATATTGATTATAGTAATTATGGTTAGAATCATGAAAGTGAAATAATTAGCTTAAATAAACAAAAATTTGAATTTGTTTGCATATAAGTAATCATTGATGTTGATTACTTACGTCTTTGCTTGAGTCTGAAGCTTTAGACGGGCTCTTTTTCATTGATTGTGGCATGATTAAATTTCATTAAACTCCAGTGTAATTTCAAATGTAACTATCAATCTGGTATTTCATAAATATCCATTAATTCCATGATTACAACAGCACTTGGTTGCCTAGGAAACAACCACTCAATTTTTACTTTAAAATTCATCATCCATCTATCTTTCCAATGACTTTTATTTATTATTTTCCAATTAACCATCGTTTGAATTTTTCTTTAATTTCAAATGTGAAATATTTTTGTCGATGAAATGAAAAATATTTTGTCTCGTTGAAATGTTTTCACGACGTTCTCTACGGAAAATCAATAAGCACATGCTCGACGTAGGAGTGGGGTCGAGTTGTAGGGTGCATGTGTCCTCAGTTTGGCACAGCATCTGTGTTGAATCGTGTAAAAAAGATCTCTGAATAAAATTTAATGATTTTTATGTAATATATTATACTAAAAAATACTCAAAGTATGTATAAGTGTTTTGTTAGTATAAATTTTAATTATTTTCAAGTAAAAACATTGATATTACAGTCTCTTTTATGATTATCAGGACACTCCAACAAGTTGTCCATATGGGTAATGAATAATGACATGTTGATAAATATTCATGAATATACTTTCTGTAAGTTACTCAGTAATTTATATTAATAATAAATATTTTTTAAATTTAGGTAACTAAATGGCAGCTCTGATTGTAATGGAAGACAGTGGTATAGATAGTGATCCAAAGCCTGCGACTCGTCTTGATGATGACATATTATTTTTGGTAAGTTCTTTACTTGATAAAACTTGTTCATGTATTAGTAAAATAATTATCAACTAATTGGTCGTAACTTTCATTGTTTAGACAAGTGACAGTAGCTGCAGTAGTAATCAAGCACAACCTATTCAACGTTCCACGACAAAACAATTACAAAGAAAGCTGGGTAAGTTGTCTATGATAAATTAAATGAATGTGCAACATAAGGAGTATGTTTCATGATAAGTTTCTAAACAATTATTCTAATAGAAGCTAGAATTGAGCAAGCAAAGCGGATTCAGCGTGGTTCCGACTATATAAAACTTTCAAATAACGATAAAAGTAGCACAGTATCCACTACCAATTCCAGTGGATTAATACCAATCCAGAGATTGCCCATTCCACATAAATCCAATGAGCATCATCCATTGGTGGAGTATTGGCAAAGTGATACTGAGAGGTAAAGAGAGATACTGGAAAACTTCTTCATTCATGGATGTGATAATCTAATAATTTTGCTTTCAGTGAAGATGAAACGACTCTATTTCCCTTGTCACGAGGAAAAGATTGTGGTAAGCACAAACAAGATCTCACAGATACTTTTAGTATTGAAGAATTGAGTGAAGAAAGCGAAGATTCTTTAAATTTGGGTCCAACCAAGTTGCCCAATCCTCATACTCGAACATATACGCCAGCAGGATGCTTCAATTGTCAATGTTGCATTCTCTGAAATTATCAAATTGATAATATCAAATTTAAATTAATTCATTTTGTCAATTTTTGTTTTAAACAAATATAATGTGTACATTCTAGTCTTCCATCTCTGGTACTTACATATTTTATATAATAATTTTTTTTTCATAACTTAAACAAACGGAGAGATGTAAAAAAAACTGATGTACTGCAAATATGTTTAGAAACTTTACTTATACTTGTGCTTTACAAACTTTTCATGCTATTTGGAGTCACATGAAAAATTAATATGCATACTCATATTCACTTAAACATGTTAACTCTATATCAATCAAATAATTATATGGCAATGGCAATTAGATCTTTGAAGATTATAAGAATAAAGTTTTATCAAAATGTTTTATGAAAAGAGTAATAAATAATAAATGACGTTGAAAGAAAAATTTTTCATTTTCTTTTTTAGCTCTATGAGAATTTCTAATTACTCTTTTATTCCCAGTGAAATGAATAGAAAATTTTCATCAGTTTAATACTGTTACTCTTTCATATTTATTTATTATTTTTCCTGAGCTTTCAGACTGCAGTAACGCCTGTAAGGCTTGATTGAGAAATAAAAAATACAAGTCTGAAAAATAATTAAATTTTAATAAAATTAATGTGATTAATTTTGATTTCTGTAGAGATAAAATTAGGGAATAGCTGAAGGAGGGTTTCAGTTGATAGCCGTTCGGAGGCGCTCGTAGTTCCAGGAGGGATAGTGATGGTTGAGGGAGTAACTCTGTATCGGGGTAGATGAGGGAATGGTTTAAGTAGCAAGAGGAAGGGTTGGTTTCGGCAAGTGACAAGGCGGGGCGCGTAATCGGTGTGGTGCGAGAAAGTCAGAGCCAGTGTGAGGCCGGCTGCCAGCCGCCTAACGTCGTTTTTGGCTTTGCATATTTTTAATATCTATTACATCATTGACGTGGTACCAATTTATTTATTCATCTTCCTGTCATCATATGTATAAATAATTAAATTGACCAATTGAACCGATAAATTCATGACAGACTTTGACATAAATTCATTCAAAATCCAACGTCAAACAAGGATAAGCTTAAATCAGGATCAAGTTGACAACATCCTGAGTAAATATAAAAAATAATCCAGAACGCAATCAAGAAATCTAGTAGGATGAAGAGCATTTTTTGTCTCATGTACATTTGATTTAACGACTATGAAGTATTCAGCAAGGAACAACCGTCGAGGATCTCCAAAAAGGACATAAGGAGAAAGGAAAAAGTCTGAGTCTGCGCGACCAAGAGTCCTAAAGATCTAATGTATATGGAGGATAGTAACCAAGTAGATTCGATACTTTACCGGTCGACTGCTTCTATCATTTCGTCATCATCACTGTGATTTTAAGTAAAAAAGGCTAGTGCTGTGATGAAGAGTCGTGAGTACTTATGTTAGTTAAAATTTTTTTTTAATTAGAAGGCAAAAGTAAAAAGCTGTGCTTACAAAGAAACTACTGAAGTCCATCCTCGTTGATTGGATTACTTTTTTATAAATAATTAGAAATGAAATGGCTAGGCAGTTGGTGGTAAAGATAATGCTTAAACTGTCAAGATGATCAACGTCAGGGCACGTGACTTGTGACGTCTTGAATCGTGTCCTTGAGCAAGAGCTTTTAGGATATTGAAAAGGATTAGTTACTATTGGTACTGTTATCAACTTGAAGACCAAAATTGAGAAGGTGTGTGACGGATAGACACACCTGACAGTGGAAATGATGTTTACGTTAATGGTTGATGGTTTTACTTGTCTGCACCACTGTTACACTCACACGCCAGTCTTCAATTCTTTTGGTCATCATCAGAAGAAAAAGTGGCCAGTCACGAGACCGGAATTCGTAATAAGGTCACGTGACAAAACCATCATTAATAGGACTATTAATAACAATCCACGAGGATCATCTTATTCGTTAGAACAAAGTATAAAACATCAACGGAGAGAGAACTTTACAGCTGAATGCTGGGTTCAAGCTCATTGAGACTCAAGTGTCCTTGAACGTATGAAAAGAGATAAACAGAAAGCAACAGTAATTGGATTCATATGAACTGATGACGTTTGCTACAGCTCCAGATGAGTTCTCTTTGCTGGTTGATGCTCTCTCTTCTAATCAATGAACTGACGACGACGAATGGCAGACTATTTCAATAGGGAAAAGCATCATTAACCTTGTTATTATCTCACTCGATCGCGAATCATATTCGTGACTATACTGGGTGTATATATGTTCATTGTCCAGTTGTTGGAACTGATGACAAGGAAACCACACCGACAATTCCATTATATCCCACAGAACAGCAAAACGTTATTCATTCCGCGTGAAGACGGAATTAAAGCGTCTAGGTAAGGTGCGGATTGTACGTGACTTGATTTAAGATAAGTTTGAAGAAACTATACCAGGAATAAAAAGGAGAAGAAAAGAATAATATAAAAAATAGCTCACCGTTAAATTTTTGTTCCTCTACAAGTGATTGTTAAAATGCATATTGACCTACTGGTCATGGATTTTCAGCTAACTCCAATTCTTGTGTTTTGGGGATCTCAAGCAAAATGAAACTGAGACACCAAGTGATGAGTTACAATACTTCAGGTGAGAAAATAGTACCCACAATGTGGTTGAACCATCATGACGTCAAGTACCTTGACTTTTAACAGACATCTCGATTGCCACTAATCTTTTATTACATCATAACGTGTAATATATATGTCTGTGTCGGTCTTCCAGAGTGATGATTTGCCTCGAGCCCATCTCCTGGGACTGTTCAATGCCCGTGTACCTATATATCTATAGACAAGTAGAGAATTAGAGTTAGATGATTGGATATATGTATTATATGAGATATTGGCTAGTGCTACGAAGGAAAGTTTGAAAGCAGGACTCGTGAACATTGTTAGGGAATTGGGGATGAGCCATTGAACATACTTTCAAGCCATCCAGATTATTCCTAGTGCTGATCCATCAATTATCCTATGCCCACAAATTGTTCCTTTATGTTCTGGATCAAGTCACAATTGAATTAATTAAATAATTCAAGTAAATACTATCAATTCATCTAAATTATTTTTTCTTTTTTAGTAAGATTATTTCAAGATATAGAAATAAATACATAAAACAGCTTGAGTGTACGTTTTTAAGACTTGTATAACTTGAATCTAGATAGAATCACTAAGTTAAACTTACTCAGGTACTTTCATAACGAGCAATCAAAGTACTGAATGTGAGAGTTAAGGAACTACATGATGGATTAATCATGGAAAGAAATACAATTAGTTACTTTACTACGTAAAGTTTACGTTCAAAAGTTTGCATTTTATTTTAGAAACTCCCGAGTGTATTGTGAAAACACTAAATTTTATTGAATAACTAGCAATGTTTCGTCTTCTTTTTCCTTAATACTTTGATTCTTTTTTTTTTCTTGACATGAATATACTAAATATTCAAAGAAGTGTATCACGCGATACGTGTATCGCATCGGAAACCTGCATCGAAATATATATTTCCGTCGTCGATAAGTTAAAACGATAGATACATGCATTGATATCGTTCGTCCTCACAGCTCACTGCCACTTTTAATAAAGTCGAATTGATCCACAAACGAAAAGTCACGTTCACTTACCTATCTATTCTCAATATACGGCGATTTCAATCGCACTAAAGCACACAGCCGTAATCCACAGATGTCATTTTTACGATGTTGCTAGTTGAAAAGTCTTTTCTCTCAATCGTATTGTCTTTTTTACGACAATTTGACAATTTTTATCTATACTTGTTTTTTATTTTACTTATTTTCTTTTCTACATATATATACTGGGTAATTCGGAGTAACCTTTATTACTGAACTACACCAATTTTATTGCTTTCCAAAATTAACTCTTTTTGTCGTTGAAAATTTCTCCTGCTACTGGATGACTGATTCTTATGATTTTATGGTCTTGATGAAATCGAAAAAATTAATGCTTTAGATGGTGTAGAGATACATATTTTTTTATTCTTTCACAGAAGTTTATTATCAATTTATGTAACTTTAGAGATAACTTTTTGATGTTTTACAGCAGATAAAAATCATATTTATTTATCAAAAAATGTATTAAAAATATACTCGAAGTACCAAAATGATATTAAAGTATAAAAAACTAACTTTGAAAACTGTTGCCTTCCTACTCTATCTGATGAAATAAAAAACTCTACTCATGATTGACTATTTTTAATATTAAATTATGCAAGAAAAAAAAGAGAAATTTTAGTAAAATCATCAAATTCTCATTGTATATAATGTCTCTACTGTCTATCCAGCAATAGATCAAGAGACAAAATTGAAATTTTTTATGTTAAAAGAATAAATGAAAAAATATTTAATTTTCTTTGGTCACCAATCAACGAGAGATTTTATTCATTCAAATAGAATTGGATTAAGTCTTGATAAAGATCATTTTTAGAGAAAAAAAAAATTTTGATTATATCATAAAATTTGAGTTTTAAGTTACGATGAGTTATCTTTAATATAAAATTATTCTAAAATAAATGTCATTTCACAAAACGGCGTAACACATATGCTCTACAATCATCTCAAACATCTGTCAGTAGCAGTAATATGCAGAATGTTATTAAGAACCACCCAGTACACCTCTCACCTGCATATATAGAATGTTACATTTATAACGTGATGATATTAGTAATATAATTCAGGTTTTATTTTTTTTTCAGGATCTACACCTGCTCCAGTTGTCCTGAGGGACAATAAACTCATAGATGAAACGGTCTGTGAGTGAACGAACGTTACAGTTGAGTGACATAAAAACACGTAGCAAAATATTGAGGAATAAATATTTGGAGAAAAAAACGGTCACAGGAAAACTGCAAGTTGATTGTATACGAAAATCGCTGGTATCCGCGTGTGTGACGCGCCACCACCCCCTTAATTAGGGGGGGTGGGCCAGCGTATCGTCAGCGTGGGGGCGGGTGCTGTGGGTGCGCGCCTAGCGCGTCGACTAGTTCGTGTACTCGTTCGTCGTCTTGCTGCTGCGGCTTTTACCGGCCGCTTTAATTGTCATCCAGTGCTGGCTACCTCGGGAACCACGGGGGTGGCCGTGGCCACGGGGGAGCAAGATGCATCCCCGTCCACGTGTCACACTACCCCTAACCCGAGTGTAACTTCCAATAACGGGACATCAAGCTGCCCAACAAGATCCAGGACACGTGCGATGTCTATGAGAAGCCTCCATCGTCGTGTCTCTCATCCGTAAGTTGCTTTTTCCAGTTTATTTAACACACATTTGAATGCCATTCTTTGCTTGTTTGATAAAGTCACATTTAGATGTCGTAGAAAGGAGCTTATGGGAGAGATGAAAAACCCCAAACTACTGCTCCATTTATATAGCCATTAATATGACATAGGCGAAAAAATTTTGTCGTTCGTCTAAGGCTTGTTGAATATAGTTATATACATAGTAAGTAATATACCTTGAGCATAGCTGAGGAAGATATTATATCTCATTTTAGACTCTTGTCTCTAAGTCCTCTAGGATTTGGGTGTGAGAGAAAATTAGCAGACATTGCTTTTATTCCTCACAGTATCATTTTCAGCCCTTTGTTCTCTCTAATTAGGACTCCCGAATTTATATCTTTGTTAAATTATACCTTTAGAAAATAAAGGTCTATTTCTGTCATTTTTTTCTCAAATTAACTTCCATAAACGACGATCCATTTATTGCTGAATTAGGTTTATATTTTCTTGTGGCTCGTTATTGCTAGATAAAAATATATTAAAGTCTACCTAACTTTTGCGTGACTCGTCAATATTCAACTTTATTCGCATTCTAATGTAAAGGCGTCATGTCATGCACCCTCCGAATTCTCACGCAATCTAACCTAATAGAGAGCTTTAATTTTTATATTTACATTAACTACTTGATAATTATTGTGATAAATTATCTCACTTCGTTCAGTGTTTTAAATAAGAGGTGATTTCAAATTATATGTACGTATAAAATGAATGATCTTGATAAGATATTCAATAGCAATTGAATAGCAATAAAATTCTCACTCTTTAAGTATTATAAATCGTCAACAATAAATTTATTTCTTTATATATCTCTATAAATAAAAAAAGAGATGATAAAAGATCGAAACGCTATACAAATCTACATTGTTAAAGGCTGATAGAAAAAAAGAGGTATAAAAGAATTTGCTTGATATAAAAATGAGGGCGCGCTAAAGATATTTCTGTATGGAAATTAACACAAACGAGAGTTTATCGAGTCCTCTTTTCCACTTATGATAAATTATTGAAGAACAGAAAAAAAAGCCTTGGAAAATTGCAACTTTCATGGCCTGAAGCTTTAAAAGTGTCGCATTGTTTTTCGGTCCCTTATTTGAAAGAGAAATCCTCCAAAACTAATATTCATACACACTGTATATTTTTCATGAAGGTTTGGTATTTTTAAATCAAACTCTAGAATTTTTAAATCAAAATAGTGATTTTTTTTAGAATAGGCTTATATAAATAATCAGAAAAGAAAAACAATACAATATTGTTTTTGTAGTTGGAGATGTTGTTGTTTTGACAATATCACCTAACAAAGAAAACAAGTTATTTTATGATCTTTGGCATCAACAATATATTTTTGAATTCAGTACAATGTCTGTAGGAGATGATACTGTATTGTGATATCCAAAGGGTAGAAGGATTGGAGCAATAAAGAACCTAGTGTTGATACATATGCGTGATGTATGTATGCTACCGCATGCACACCCCAGAGGTGTAGTAAGCGTTTTCTTTTCTTTATAGTGGTTCGTGCTTTTTACTCGACAATTTTATTCCTCATTCCTCACCACCTCTTCTCTATAAACTCTTCAACTGACTCAAACCCTCAGTAGATCGCTCGCGGGCCTGTTTCGATCTTTTTTTGTTTCCAAAAATCAATCAAATAGGGGATTCTTGAATTGCGATTGTTCTTTCGACCTCAGGGCTTGACATTTTTATTTTTTCTCTTTTTACTCGTAGTCATGCTACTTCGATTGTCGAGTGAACAAAAACTATCTCATCCGACAAGTAATTGTCTGGAAATACCTGAAAGTTTTTTTTCCATCATGACATTCAGTCTAGATAATACCAATGTATATTGAAAATCCGTCCTCGATAATTGTTAAATATTGGAGTTTTTATTTTTATTTTTGATATATATATATATATATATATATATATATATATTCTTTCTGATATTACTCGAGTACCTTTTGATTTTGGTAGTATCACTTGACTTGTAATTATACGCAATGAACCTTGGCTCACTTTTGTTTGTGATCAGTACTGTAGTTTGCTAATGAACGCTTGAAAAAAATCTCGCTCTCGATAGAATGACGCAATCATAGTAAAAAAATTCTCTTCCCTTTTGGTGGATCACTGGACGAATAAGTAACCCTCGTTGCCAATTTGGCTTTGAGCCACAGTATAAATAAAAAAAAAGTAAACGAGAAAAATTTGCCGGAGGCTGTAGAAAAAGATAGCGAGAGTGATTGTAGAGCTTTTAGAGTAAACTGTAGTAGTAGATACTTCTAGAAAATGTTTATTGAGGCTGTTCTGTCTATATAACAATGAGTAAATCTCCAAATAATTTTCAATGCCAAATGTCGTAAACGTAACCATATAAGTCGTGTACCCGTGATCAAAACAATGTATTCTTATTTCAAAATGTCTTCAATGTGATGTAATATTAAAAGCGACAAGAAAGCTAATGGAAGCTTTACATTCAGCTTTAAAATTCTTTCCAGTTTCTATGCAAAAATAAATCGTTCACATAAAGACTTACTCCTACTACTTATTCTCTTATTTATTTCTTCACAACATTCCAAATCTTAACGGTAGTTTCATGTTTTTACAACGTTGAAAATAATAATTAATTTTATAGTTACTTCACATTGTTACGTGATTGCTAAACATTAGGTAACCTCTTCGTACCGTGTTAACTTGCTAGAATATGATAAATAAGCTCGTGGTAAGTAATAAAATTGTCAGCTGAGATTGAAGCTGAAGAAAGAAAGTGGCGTCAATGAGGAGACTGAAGTGGATGAGGTATCGACGAAACCTTTATCCACATATCGATTTGGCTTTATATCTTCTTCTCAAGCTCTTGGCACAAATTTCAAGGTGCACATGTCCCCCTCTTCCAGCTTTACATCCGGGAGATTTTAGCGTCACCTCATATATTCCTCTTTTTCTCTACCAATGCCTTATAAATCCTTGAATACGCGAATTCTAATGTGATGATACTCGTGTATACATTCCACATGTGTCTCCATCACTTTTACAGCTTTTGAGACTTTAAGTATCTCTTTCATCTAACCACATATTTCCTGTAGAAGAATCTGAGTTGATATCAGTTTTTAAAACATGTCTTATACTTGGATACATTTTAGAGGATCAGTCTACCTCACTTATTCTTCAGAGAAATTAATTTTGATGATAGTTTCAGTTATAAACATTCCTCAATACTTGACACATTCAAGTCTTTTATCAATATCTATGTAGAACGAGTATGTACATGTTTCTTAGATAAAAGTAGAGAAATCAAGTCTAAGTAGAAGGATAGATGTTAAACTTTTTTCTCCAAATTTTTTATCTTCTTTCGTCTAGTCTTACCATCTTGTTTCTTTGATATTTCTCTTACGCGGCTAATCTTATCCTCTTGACCCTTTCGAATCGCCTCATTTCTTTTCTCTACACACTGTGGGTGCCTTTCCGCTTTGGCAACATTGCCTTTAGCTTTCTGTAAATTAACATCCGGCCCTCGACCCACTGGACTTCATCGGCAATCCTATTCATGACCTTTTTAAATCTACCAATGAAAAAGTTAATTTATTATTTCTGTCAAACTTTCCTTGCTTTCTTTTTTTAATTGTTATTAATTAACTGAATTATATTCTTTCATTAATTAGAAATTTTTTTATATAAATTTATGGTACAAAGCACCCTAATAACACAAAAGAAAAAGTATTTATAAAAAGTGATGTTAAAGTATTAAAGGCGATTGGAACATAGTGGACAAACTCACCCTAAAACGAGAATAGTTGAGCCTAAGCTTGTTCATCAGCCGTTTCAAAGTTTGACCGAGTTTGTTAGTTTCATTCTGATGTTCCGGAAGAGAAGTATATAATAATAATACTTGGCCATTTCTATTTTCCTCCCAAGCACAAAATCATATCATTCATCCTTTCCAGTATTATATTTATTGTACCACCAGTTTGTATACACATCTTTCTTCTCATATTTGTTGGCTTCTGAAAAAATTACGTGAGAATATTTCTTATCAAACACTCGATTTTTTCCGCATTGTATTTTGCCAAGATACTCGATTCAATATTTCATGCTGAAAACAAATCTAAAAAAAAAATAATAAATATTCCTGAGTTTGTCAAACTTTATATAAAATATTGTAAGTTCATATTTAAAATTTATGAGTATATACCTGTCAGTAGAAATCTCTTTGTTTGGTCAGGCTTATCTTTAGCTTGTTAACATGACAGTAAATCATCGGATTTTAAAGTGATAATAAGAACTGTACTCTGTTTCTTCAGCTTGATTTAATCTTTTTCATCAATGTAACAGGATTTGCTATCTAATCGTATTGACTCTATTCATTCATTGTAGAAGTGCCAAATTGTATTTTTAAGAGTTTCTATAAATTATCTATTATTCTCGTTTTTTTTTTTTTTGAAAAAAGAATTTCATGAAAAAAATAATCTCATTTAACTGCATCAATAGTATGAATTAATTACAAATAAAACATGTAAATCCAATTCAATTAATGGGTTACGAAATTGAAATACAATCTTCGTTGCTTTGATAATAATTAAAGTATTTTTTTAATCAAGTACCATTCATTTGTAGTTTGAGTATATAGTTTTGTATTGTCCACTAATTCAGTCGATTATCTAAATATCTCACGTAATGGTAATAATCGCATAAACTAACATAATTATAATTATGTAGACTCGAGATATTGGCATAAGGAGAGTTTAACATGATTAAATTGATTAGGTTGATGCTAACAGCAAGGGAAAGCCAGGGAGACGCATATAATTTGAATTACGGTCGTCCAAACCTCTCAACACTAATCTCCACCCAAACAAGATTTTCTAGAGAAATATCCAGTATAAATTTTCCAATATATCCATCGTCTCTTGCCCTGGGTATTTTCCATTTACTCCCACTTACTCTTCATATTTTTAATTAGTTCTTCTGTTGACCAGCTGTAACATTATTGAAATGATATTAAGCTCATTTATTTACTATTTGCTGAATTTTGACGTGTGATATTTTAGTGAATTAATAGAAAAATGTCAATGATTTCAATTTATAGTTTCATAAGCTCTAAATATAAAAGTATATTTACGAATTCTGTAGGTTGCATAATTATTGTAGAGGAATATTTTCAACCACCTATATTTATTTTGAATATAAATTAAGAGCTTTCAATATATTCGTAAATTTTTTGAATAAACAAGTTATTTTGTAAAAAAAAATTCTTTTCATGTGAAATGATGAAAGTCAAAAATAGACTGTTTTTTATTCAAACGATAAAATATTAGAGCATCTGATTGTCGACATACGAGACGGTTTGAGGTATTTCGTACTTCAAATCTGCAGAAAGTACGAAAAAAACAAAATGAATCTTCTGTCGTATTTCAAGATAAAAAGAACTTGAAATGTTTGACACGAAAGAGTGTCTTCTAAAATGATGTCGCCAATTCTTTTGTATTCTGTTTCCATTTTATCTTCTTTAGAATTTTTTTCTTTATAAAATGCCTATCAATATTTTTTATATCGCTTAATTACACTTGTACCAGTGAAATAACAGTCAAATCAAGTAAAATACGATGATGAAAGTACCTTTTTTTTTTTTACGTAAAAACATCTTTTAGATTTTTTTTAATTTATACATTTAGAGATATTTATAAAGCAATTTTGTTTAATTAATTTTTTGCAGCAAAAAGCTGAAATTTCAGTGTATAAAGAATGAAATGTATCGAAGGTCATAAGACCAAAAAATTTCTATTAAAGAGTGCAAGCATACATCAGAAAAAAAGGTAAAAAAAGTACAAAGAAGAATTCGCCTTGACTCTTGTCTTGTTTCTTGACAATGCTAACAGAAACTTGACTTTCTACCAGAAGCTTTCCGTGCTATTGTTGTACGCTCTTTGAGCAACCTTCCATTAATGTAACGAATTTTTCTGCTCATTTAAAAAGGAAATAAATACTTGAATTTAAGCTTAATTTTTCTAAACAATCATAGGTTTAATTTGCAACTTTTACACCCGATTACATATTTTTTTTAGCTGGTATACTTTTGTTTCAATGTTATTTAAAGAAGTCATGATTAACAAATAGAATGTTCAGGTTAAAAACGTTGAGAATCTAGAGAAGACAAGGGTGGTTGATTTCAAGAATACTAACAGAGCTTCTAGAAGATGGTGACAATATCGACATATAAAGGTAAAGGCATTGTACATTGGAAAAAACTGTCTGAAATCTTCTCACGAAAAATATACGAATGAATGGAGTAGAGACACGTTCTTTCTTCATCAAAAAAGAAGAAAGCCCTTGGCTATATATTTAATTTTATATACTGTTAAAAGTTTGATCAGAACTCGATATTACTTTTGTTTCTGAAAGTGAGAGGAATAAAAAAGATTGTTAACACTTTTCCAAGTTTATAAGTATCGAAAAAGCTGATTTAAAAAAAATGGTGGTTTAGAAGATGAAAAATATGCTGATGGATGAAAATTTAGAAAATTTGCGTCATTTCTTCTAGAAAAAAATTACGAAAGTAAAACAGATTTTAAAAAGTAAAAAAAACTTGATCATGACGCTGATGAGTTTCTTAAGCTCGAAATTAAACAAAACAAATCTTCATTGGGAATTTAAATGTTCAATGAACTCCAAAGTATCTTTCGTATGTTTGCTAGATTGCTTTCGGTTTTAGTTAACTCTCATGAGGACGCCCACACTCGCATTCTAAACTGCAACAATGAAGGCAAGTAGCAAACTGGAACGTGCTTCTAGTCAACTGGTTTGCTTGAGGTAGTCAACATTCAGATGGTTCACATCCCTCACCGGAAGTTGGATTGACGATATCGATAGGACTGTATGATTTCTCTGGTATATATCTTTAAGATAACAAGATATGAACAGGCAGAGGTTTGTATGGTTGCCGTTACAGAGCTTCGAGTAGAGAACAATCGATAACTGACCCATATTGTGTTCTCCACTGCTATCTTTGCCCTCTGTACTGCTTGTATGACCCTGTTTCACCCTTTTTGCATTTTTCCAACACGAGTTCTCGCTTCTACTTTTCTCTTTATTCCACCTGTTTTTTTTTCTTGGTCATCTGCGTGTTCTAATCTTCCTTTTTTTACGAGAAAAAAAATTCTCGTTTGCCATCATAAAATTCAGCAATTTTTTTTCCTACAACTTGATCTATTCATCAAGGACTTCCTGACCTGGATCGTTAACTTATATTCCATCTTGAGTAAAATGACTAGTAGTGATGCGTCTTACTTTAATTACAAAAGAATTAAAGCAAATACACATTGACAATAGATTTCTACCTAGAATCACTGTGTTGCGCACGCAAACATGACGACTCAAGTGAGAATAACTGATTGTAACTGTATAGCGGCGAAAACCCGATTAAAATCAACGACCTAGATCTCTTCGTTTAAACTGAATGTTGGTCCTATTTTATGTTAGTAGTCGACAGAAGTTTTTGAGTGTGCCAAGGTGTTGTTAGCTATTGAAAAATAAGCAATAAGATTATTTTAACCTTCACAACTGGAAGACTAAAAATTTGAGTAAATCACCTAACTATAAAATCATAAGTACCTTTTCCGTCAGTATCAAGTTAACGGCTTTTATCAGCCTATTGAGGACACTCACGACACCTTTGATCTCTCGTCTTGATTCTCCTACCTTGTTTCAACCCTCGGGATTACATGTGTTATTCACTTAGAACATTAAGATTTCCTTTGATTGATTGACAAATGTTGACGGAAATATCTCACCCTAAAATCAAAATCAAGAGATTAAAAAACATGAATTTGAAAAGAAAAAATTTTAATTGCGCTCATTTTAAATTTTAAATAGAGATTTTAATAATTGATAATTATATTATTGTTTTTGTTAGGGGTTGGACAATTGTTGGAACTACCTACTACCAATCACCAATGCAGACTAGGAGCAGTAGGGTACATTAATTCTTTTTCTCATTAATCATCTTTCATTAATATTTTTTCTGATTCTCACTACTTTTTCTTCTACACGCTAATTTTCTTAAATTTCTTAATTCTTTAAATACATTAATATATTCTATGTATATCGTTGTAGGTAAAGCAATTCAATATTTCGCGTTAAAAATTTTTTATCTTTCAGCATGTTTTTTTAATCTCTGATAAATATTTAATATGCAATATTGAAAATAAAATAATCTTGTTCTTAGTAATTTTTAATTCTATTATCCACTGCTTCTTTTCTTGCTGATTTCACTAAAAAAGTATTTTTGAAATAGCTTCAAACAATCGTATTGTTTCGCTCAGATTGCTTTGCACTGTTTACCATAATTATCCGACAGTAAGTATTCATATTATATTCTTCTCTTCGTTTCTCTCTTTCTTTTTATCTCTATTAAAATCGTTTTTATACTATTCGCTCTCGACGATTTTCACACTTGAAGTTTTGCATGAGTATTCAAATATAATAATTGGTCACATTTATAAGCCGTGATTGTAAAGTACGTTCTAAAGATGAAAATAATTATATTCTTTTCTCTTTCTCTTTAGTACTTGTTTAGCCACTTGCTATCTTCTTTGTTTTATAGAGTAAGAATTGTAAGAATTGTTCGTGGTCTTTCTGTGCTAAGAGAGGTAAGTTTTACTTTACCACTAGGTGCCTTAAGCAATTTGCCCCTTTGTTTTTCGCTTTATAGTTTTGCGTGTCAAGTTGCCGTGAACAAATAAGAAAAAAGTGATTCTACTAATCAAACATTTATCGTTAAGTATTTATTATTAAAAATAAGTAATACCTGTCTTCTAAAGCAGCTAATTCATCCTTTAGGGCTCAAACAGTATAGCTATATTTTATCGACTGGATTGCTTAATACTCGAAAATCTTAGTGATTAGTTCCCCTGTCGTGTGAAAAGGTATCAGTCAATAATTCAACCTCGACATGAGAGTGGATAGTATCTGAGTAATTAATTGACCGTGGTACTCTATGCACGTTTCGACTAAATCAAACGCACCCGTGTATTCGGAGTATGGAAATCGGTCAGCCGACATTACCCGAGGTCAGGGTCGGCATTATCTAAAAAGAAAATTACAAAGATGCTTGCTAACTATAAATATAAATAAGAACATTATTTTTAGTTTCTACTTAAAAAAAATACTACTGCTGTATCTTCAGACAAAAGAATTTTTCATTAAAATTAATGGATTAATTCTATTATCTGTTAAATATTAAGTAGTATTTTTTGTTGAACATCCAATATTTTTATAGATTGCACTTGTGTTTTCACATCTCTACTTTTTCGAAATCCAGGAATACAAATCTACATTTAAAGGTGTTTCTATCATTTTATTCACTATAAATTTCTTTAAACCACTTGTCACACGTTGTACGTGCTCAGCAAGCTTTTCTTTCATTGCATTGTTATTTATTTTTCGTAAACTCGTTAAGCGTTGATTGTGTGAGCCATTTTCAACACGATTTCTTCTGTAGACTTAATCCGGAATTGTTGATTTTTCAACTTTATGAATTCTTTTTGATATATTCCTGTAACTAATGTCATATAAATACTGAGTAGTTGAATATATGTATGAAAATATGAATTGATCAATAGTCATATTAGTGATGGAGTTGAATTTTTTTGCCAAACATTGGCTATGCGATTTAATTTTAATTTCAAATGCATCTTTACGTTTCCTACGAATTTTATAAACGTATATATTAACGTATTTTAATCAATTATTTCCATTACAGATGTAAAAAAATGGGATATTTGCCAGAAATGAACAAGTCTATGCTTTTACTTGATTTAGAGTGAATTACTTCTGGTCAAAGTATTCAACAGAATACTTTTTTTTACAATTTCATAGTATTGTATTGCTATTAGTAACAAACGAATAAACAGATATTTATTACATTTAACAACAACTAATAATCACGTTCCAGAATGTGAAAAAATTAGACCTATATATTCTAATTTAGGTAACAAATTTTTTGTTTGAAAAAGATTAATTCAATGTTAAATTTTAAAAACCAATGTTATTTGTTGTTGAACCAAATCATGTCTTGATTATCAGACTCTACATAATAACATACAATAGTATAAAAAGAAACAAATAATATAAATACTAGGTGGTTTAAAAGGGAATTGTTTGTACTTTTAATTCTATTAGTCATTGCTTTTTAATGACCTAGATTTATGACAATCGACTCATGCAACCTTCTAATTCTGCAAATTTTCATGTACTTGTGTCTAACTGTATTGAGTTCGTACAGATCAACAGATTAATTCGTAAGTAAACCAACAGATTAACGTTTGTTGGAAAAAACATATGAAACACGAAGAGTATCCATTTTTTTTTATAAAACCTAAAGTGGTGGATAACAGATAGACATACATATCATCAAAAGATAATTAATGTGATGAAAATAAAAAATATGTTTTAGATACTCACAAGTATGTTATTAGAATGGCGAAAAATATTTCTTCTACTCTACAATGAGAAGTCTTAATAATTGCTTCTAGTTAAAGGATGAAATATTTGTAAGACTAAATCAAGGTTCGAATTTTCCAATAATTTGAGGTCCTTTCAAAGATTTTTAAATTTATTTTCTCTACAAAAATAAAAAGAATGAAGTGTGAAAAAGTCCTCTATTCATTTTACACCAGCCAGTGTGTGAGATTAATTGTTCAGCGATTTCACAGACAATTTAGAAAAAAAGAAAAATTAACGGTCTTTCGATCCAGGAATTTTATTTCAGTGGTGTCGAATACAGGTCCACCAACCAATTTTAGTTTCACAAATATTATCTTATCTTGTGGATGATATTTTTAATTAACTCTCTATTCAACATTTATCTTTTTAATATATCACATTTTTTAATCCTTTCCTACTTTATGTACACATCTTCAAATATTATTTTTCTATTTTAATAATCATAATCTTTAAACCGGAATTTCTAAGTGACATCTATATTCGACTTCACATATATGACTCACTTCAGATTATTCTCTGATTATTCTCTCCCGCCATTTTTCAGTCGATGAATATGAAAATTTGCTGAGCAGTAGAAACACGCTTGTCCCCATATTCCTCTTAAGAGGAAAAAAGTGGAAAATATCTGTGTATAAGAGTAAAAGTAAATCTAAATTCTTTTGTAGTTCAATTATAATCAAAGCTGACATTTAAAAAAGTAGAAAAATGCTAAGTACACTTATCTCTTAGTTAGTTATTCATATGAGCATCAATTCTAGAAGCTTAACCCCTAAGTATGTGCTTTAAAAACTTGTGAAACATTTTTTATCAACAAGTGAGTGACATGTTAAATACTTTAAACACTATATAAAAAAGTGATTAAACGTTAATGTCGTTTTTATAATAAAAAAAATCACATATCTGGAAAGAAAAGGTAATTACTGAACAGGGCTTATTCGTCTGATATTTCTTGAACATTTCAGCTGGTAAAATAACTCATATATTTTCTACACAACTATGTTATTTAATAAAATAGTCGAGATTTTAAATAAATTATTTTGCTTTAACTACATCAAAGAAAGCGAATGCAATGTAAAAACTCTTGAAATACAAGTGTAACCTCATACTGATAGTATGACGCCTAACTTTGTGTATGGTTAACCTCGCACGTGTGTAAACATGTGTTACATATGCAAAGTGTATTGTTCAATGAGCGTAAAAGAAAGGAATAAAGTACACATTACTTGTGTTTACAAACGACTTCTTATAGATTATTCTACTCTTTACATTGTACTAGCAAATATAAAAGAAAGTTATGTGAATTTTTCAACTAACTTTCGAGAATACTTGCAGAACTTTGAAATGAATGTTATAACCGTTATTTAATGAGTTTCATTTTTTATTATAGGCTTAACTTGAGTTATATAATAGCTGGTAAATCTGTCAATATTGTTTGTAATGGTCAAGAGGCTTTTCCGCGTAAAACGGAAATCGAGACACGCGTATACATCATTTCCGAGAATTCTGTTTTCCCTGGTTGTGGATTCTATGGTATGACAGCAAGATCAATTGCATGTTATATCAATGTCGAATAAATATTATTACAAAATAAGGATTTACTCGATGGAGGAATGGCCGCCAGTGAAATAAATCATTCATTTTTGTAGAAAGTTCGCTGGTTTAGGAAAAAAAAACAACTTGGAAAATGTTAATGGAAATATACTTTATGTTGAAATAAAATAAAGTTTGTGCTTTTGTCTGGTAGATTATCCATACTGATTGCTAAGGGATGAAAATATAAATTATTTGAATTGGATTTAAAAAAGAGAGAGAAAACGGAGTATTAAAAAAATGAGGAAAGCAAGAGAAAGAAATTGCATCGATGAACTACTGTCAATATAAAGTGATGCATAAATTAATTGATCTGAGAGCTCAATTGATGGCTCGTGGGAAATTTGGTTATCCATCATTCATGAATAATGATGGATAAAAAAAAATTGGATTTCATATTAAAATCATGTTGATCTCTAACAGCACAAATTCTTCATGTGTTGTCAACTATGTTGGATTATTTAAATTGAATGATTACTCTCATTCCATTTTTCAGAAGCAATTTTTGCTTATGTAATTGATGGATATTTTTTAATCAATTTATTAATTGATATTAAATGCTGCAAAATACTGATATCAATATTATTTAATAATTCATAATTAAAAGCATCATCACAATATTATAAGCTTAAAAAGTGGAAGTTATATCCTGATGATCAAGACTAATTTGCTAAACCTATAATTTTATGTCGGCTTATTTTAATTATAATTTAGCAAGTAGTTATTAGCTCATGATAGTGCATAATTAGTGCTTCCGTTGTGTATTATTAGCGAAAAAATTTATCCTATACAAAATATTTCATATAAATTCTCATTTTGTTGATTTGATTTATATATATATATATATATAATTGTTTGCTTTTATTTCACTAAGTAGATAATTCTCTACTCTTAATTTTAATTGTGATTTTAAAACATCACATTTAATATTTTCTTTGTAAATGTTAAAACATACTTTGATCTTAGCCTTTTAAACATTTTCCTTTATAAAAAAAAGCACAAAGTGACAGTCAGAAAAACCCATTTGTCCGCAGCCTAAAAGTGGTAGCGTGAAAAGACTTGCATTTTTTTCACCTGTAACACATTCTAGCTGCAACAGAGGGTTAAAAATCCACTGAGACTTCTAGCGGCTTCCATGATTCTCGAGACTTTTTTTCTCATGCTTCCAAGCAGCATTTAAATTTGTAAAATGTAACAAAATCCTACTAAAGAAACAAGAGTGCTTGATTCTTAACAGCGAGTATAATATAATAAACACAATATTTATTATATTTGTGTTTTTGAGCAATTAAGCTTTTATTTTTATTCTTGAGAGTTAATAATGATTCTTATTTAATCAGTATTGTTCATTATAAGAAGTTAGTAATTCAAGATAAATATTTGAATTTAAAGTTGAATAAAATCTTGATTGCTATCTCAATCAATAATTCATTTAACATCAATTAAGTTTTAAATGATTTTTTTAATCTTCCAAATAAGTGACTTTAATCATAAAATTATGTTTGAGGTATTTTTACTAAGGAAGACAGTTTACTTAGATCTTACCCATAGCTTCAGTGTCTTAGTATTTTGTTAAAGTTGAGATTAAACCACAATGAGTAAGTTCACAACTATTGACATTACTAAGAGATCTCAAAGAAGATTTTCAGGTATCTGATTCTTTTCTTTTTTTAGCTTTTCACCTTTTTTTCTTCACTAAGACCCTTAGAGACTTCATTATTTTTCTGCTTAAATCTTTCGCATGTCAGTGTGATTATGAAAATTGTCTCATTTTGTACATCGTGATTAAATGGAGAATCTTTAACAACACCCACGCGTCTGTAGTATACGGTTAAAATATTGTAGGTCTCCTTCGTTAAGCTATGCTAGTAAGGAGAAAGCAGATTAAATGTGTTGATACATGAATAAGAAATTCAACGTCAAAGCTAATGGCTTTAATTGTTTCACTGGTGAGACATTAACATTTATCCTAATATTAGGAGTTGTAACAGATAATGGAAATCGATGATCAATGTTGGAACAGTTGTCAACGACGACCTTAGGCTCAATAGTGGTACCTTATGACTTGTATTCTGCTATTATCACGACCATTTAATTTAATTAACCTGGCGATTTATTGTACTTGATACTGAAATATATGAATTTAGGTATTTATATAATTCTGTTAAAAATGATTAATAGTACAATTAAAACATATAATTTTAATTAAATATTTTTCTTGCAGAATTAAAGGCCAATAACAAAGTCTATCGATACAATCTTAGTTTCGTGCTCGGCTCAAAGATGACGTGGATCGTGATACATCTAGAGCACAGAATATAAACTTGAGATATTCATGATCAGGTGTTCAAGGGTATTATCATCAAGATGCGCCAGTGAAAAGTTGTATTGGTGACGAGTTTTAAACGTGGCCCTGAGCTTTCGGGGCAGTTGGCCGAGGCCAGGGGCTCTATGATGATGTCGAAGTGAGGCTGTTCGCTTTTCTTGACATACTCGATATATGGGAGAAGGTCAAGCACCTTTTGGATCAGACAATGAAGCACTTGCTAAGGGTTGTTGATATGCGCACGCGCTTCGAACTTGCGAAGATTTTTGTCTCCTTGTTATAAGTGCAACAATTGTTCTTTTTCATCTTCCATTATTTTCCTAATCAATTGACGTATAGAACTATTATCATTCGCATATCACATTCATTCAATAGTATTTGCCCGACGATTTTAGTTGCTCATCCAAGTTATTATACTTGGTTTCTTTGCTCGAATGCAAATTTACTCGAGATTCATGAATAATTCAAAATTTATTCTCCTTTCTCTTGCCATAATGACACTCTTCACAAATCGTCTAGTATCCCTCTATTCATTCACACACCTGCATTTTCAATCATTGATTTCTGATGCCAAAAAATATTTGAATTCTAGTATCAACCTTCCTGTATTATTGTTGTAAATTCTAAAATACGGTAAATGATGTTTCGATGTTTTTACATTATTATGATAGAAAATGGACGTAGTACAAGCAGAAAGCTACGCTCAGTTGAACATCGATCAAATTTACTGTCAAAATGTCTGATGGTTACAGAAAAAAGATTATAAGAAAGTTCCTCATGAGGAAAAACTTCTAATAAAGTTATTAAAGCGGAGACAAACTTTATTTATTTCTAATAATGAAATTATATAATCGTATCAAAGTGCTAAAAAATATTATCAATGACTGTTTAATGCATTATAAATAATTTACAATCAGCAGCAATAACTTTGATTATTGTTATTATTTAGATTCATTATGTTATATTCAATATTATTATGAAATGCATGTCTGCATGTATTTGACTGCAGTTCATTTAATTTTACTCAAAAAATACAAATTTACTGTAGTGATAATTATAACGTTTTTGTCTTTTTTTTTATTGTTAATACAGTTGCCATGGAAATGAGCATCGGCATTCCGGAAAGCATGAAAAGTGTTCATCACAGAAGCTTGAATCCTCCTGGCCATTTTCCCTGTAAGTTCTTATACGGCTTTACATATTTTACAATTGAAAAAGTAATCATTTTACTTTCTTCTTCAAATTGACATCATGAGAGAAAGTTTATTAATATAATTTCGAACTACGCTGGGGTTTTTCTACCTTTTTTCCAGCTTTATCCTTTCATTTATTAACTTTATACATAAAGTCTCCCCTTCGTGAAGAAGAATAAAATCCCAATTCCTATCACTACTCATCGTGATCGAGTTAAATTCTACCAGCTTGGTAGAGTCGGAAATATTGACAAGATAATTTCCGAAAATAATTATCTTACTGAATTACGCTTTTACTTTTGAACCAGATGAAGAAGATTCTGGAAATTTCATTAATTTATTTTTTATAAAAATAAGGAAATTAAAACAATTAATTTAAAAGTTGGATCAATTAGAGAAAAAGTATCTTGTACCAGTGATATTTTTTTTTGTTGCTGGCACCCATTCTTTGATCAATAATTGTGCACTATTTGGCGCTGCCAGGTGGTACACATCTCGTGGCCACCCTCTGCTTCCGACAAGCTTTCCTAGTGTCTTGGAATATGGTCAGCAGATGGCACCACACGGTAGATTGTTCATTGCACCCTTTTACAGGGTATATCAACTCCAATTTATACTGTTTCACACTGGAAATATCATACACAGTTCTAACAATGTGCGATAAAGTCATCTCTACACTAAAACACAATAACCAGATAATAGTTTTGAGTCATCAGTTTTAAATGAGTTAGTTATCAATTTTTATTGTTTTTCATATTGGATTTTTTTAGAACATTGTTTGATCTTGATAATTAACAAGTTTGATTAATCAGCAAATTAACTCAAGATTAAACCCTCCCTTTTAGAAACTTCAACTCACAAGGTGTACCTGACCTTAACATCAATTGGTCGATATCACTGAAAATAGACAAACCCTACATTTAACCCAAAGAGACTGTTTATTTATAAATCTCAATAACTTGCACAAACCGATTTATCTTTGTTTCTGAGATAACAGCTTATTTGGCAGTCATTTTAGATTTAACACTAAAAGTTGATGTATCTTACTTTGAATAAGTTTGAAAGAATTCACTTGAATTATATCATCTCTTTTTAACTTTCATTTCGAATTTTATTTCCTGTGAAATATAATGAGTATTCTTGCTATAATGTCTTGGATAAAAACTTTCTAAAGATCAGAGATTATCATTTACAATTTTCATTTTTAGATTTATGTTTTGGTCATTATAAAATTATCAGACTCTCGGTTTAAATGAAAATACTTAAAAGGCTTCTTATTGATAAGAGAAAAGCTCTTCTTCCTATTATATAACCTTGAGAAAAAGAGAAAATTAATGTGCTCTAAAAAAACCCATGGCCGTCTACTTTAGGAGACATATATGCATACACTTCTTACCCTGACACGGAGAATTGAAGTGCACACTTCAATTCTACAAAGGCCTTAAAGTGGTACTATTGTATATTGTGCCTGAGAATTATTGAAACAACAATCATTTCCTATATATGTCCTCTATTCGGTGCATTTTAATTCAATATTTAAAGAAAAGACAATATGATCAATGATAGCAATTTTTCCTCGATTGACTATTATTCTACTTCTCGAAAATCGACATTGATATTTTTCAGTATTTTCTTTTATATTCTATTCAAGAGAAATTATGAATAATTAATTCAGAAGTTCATTCTTGATATTTTCGAGCTTTTTAATTTATGAATAATAAATACCTAGAGGAATTTTATTTCAATCTTCATTATCAATAAAAACTTTTATTATTCATAATTAAACCAATTTATTTTTTGTAATTTAATTGAAATCAATAGATAAAAAGGTCCTGTGAAATTTTTTGCAACATTTTCACTTAGAAGAACTTGAATTTTAATTACATTCTCAAACTATGATCTAATAATATTCTTTATAAATTATAAAAAGAAAAAAAGATATTTGGATTTTTTTTTAGTATGGAAAAAAATATATTACGTAAAAAAATTTAATTTTAAACCTGCAACCGAAGCGCATGTAGCGGTATATCGAGTGATGAAAGCTAAGTAGGGACAGCTCGAAGAGCGCAGCCGTGAATTCACTCGATATTGCAGAATGGTCCTACAGGGAGTGACAGGTGTCGCCGTTGCGAGGGTGTAGAAAAAGCTTAAGATCGGTGGAACAATATTTCAATACTTTCAACTGCAATAAAATAATATCACAAAGGCCATTATTAAAAATAGTTGTTTGATATTCAGTGAAAAAGACAGAATAGAGTGCAGTGAAATTGTAAAATAACTTAAAAGTGAAATGAATCGAATAAGTCAGAGTGTTGCTCAGTAACTCATTGAGCAGATGACGTAGATGGTGCAAAAGCAATAAAAATTTTCATTCAGCTTGGATCGAAAGACATGCAGAAAATATTTATTGACATTAAATAATTGTTTTATTGATGATAGATATTTTAAAGTGATAAAAAAGCCTTTGATAATTATTATTAAATATGAATTTTTTAATCTCAACTTTGACAACTGATATTATTGTTCATTCACATTTATTCCAAGTGTCCAGAGATTGAATTAACCAAACAAAAAGTCTCCAGTGTGTAATAAACATGATGTTTAAAATAATTTTTGAATGATATTGTTTTTTAACAAATCACTATTTATTTATTTTTCATAACGCTTTTTTATTATAATTTATTATCAACTCAAACATTAAAAGCCAAGTGATGGAATTCAATGAAAGTGTTTTTAACCGTCCTATAAATTATTTATTTGCAAGCTTAAAATTAATCATCTATGCTACATTTGCCTTCAGCCAATTGATAAATCCTTAAAAAGCAATTTCAATAACTGCGCAAGCTCAGTGCCTTGGATACCGAGTCGCCTGTTTTCCTGGCAAACTTGCGAATATACCAGACACGAATATCTAAGCTTTGTCGTGTGACAAGAGGAACATAAGCTTAAAGCTTACTCAGGACGTTGTACTGAAAACATACTGAGCTTCACTGCTTCATACAAAACATTAATTAATCATTGGCTGTGTTTACTTATTTGTATAAAATTTTAGAAAGCTGCTATAAGTGTTCGATAAAGAAGCCTTGAATAATTAAATAAAAATCAATAATTAATTATAATAATATATGGAATTTTAAATTTGAAAAAAAAACAATGCAGTAGAAATATATAATATTTTTGCTACACACTTTGTAATTTATAAATTAACAAAGCTTGCTGCTTGTCATTATCTTCTTATCTTCGTTGTTTACGAAAAATATCTACAAGTGTTCTATGAGTAAACAACGAATAAATATTTATTATTATCTGACAAATCATAACGTTGGAGAGTTTTTGAATAGAAATAATTGCTCAAAGAGAAGTGTGAGAGAGAAAGATATATGGAAATATGTCATTTAAAAATATCTTGCGAAAATGTTTGAAAAAAACGCGGCAAATAATCATACATGTTTGGAACAGTTAACGGACATAATAATTTTGGCTGAAAGTGCAAATAAATATTTATAAAACGTGTGTGAGATGGTTTTTGGCACGAAAATGTCAATAACTTAATACACCAGAGTCCAGAGGAAGTAAAAAAAAAATAAGGAGATAAAGAGGAAGAATGACAAAATACGGATTCGCCAGGTTGGCGATATGGCGGCCAAGACGTTCAGCGAACTCACAACCTCAACACTATCAGGAGAACAATCCTCTAATGTATGAAATCATTGTTTGACATGGCAAATTTTTGATGAAAAAAAAATATCATATGGATGTGCAATATTAACTAATATTTTATACACTACTTGATAATTGTTAAAAGTTTTGTTGCAATCGCTCACGCTAGCTTGTCACAAAAATCATCATTCTTTCAGTTGAGAGAAATAAAATGCAATGTGCTTTAATTGTTACATTGTGCCTTAACAAAATTGTTAATATGAATAACTATTATCATTAATTGTATTTGATCACTTAAATTTTTTATATGATAAGTATAATTGTAGATGCCTTGAAATAAACGTCACCCATAAATTTTTTTGTAATATGCAATAAATCTTGTTGTTTCATGCAATAAATTTTTTGTTTTTTCATCGCTTGCTGTGCTGCCTTTTCAAACCCTTCCACCTTATTTTTAGCTTTATGTGTGTTACAGATGCGAATAATAATTCCAATTTCATTTTTATGTTGTTTTAAAAATTATTTTAAAAAGTGAAAGATTATTAAATATTTATATTTAACTCGATATACATAATCCAAGTTTAAACCATATCCATCAACTTCGTTGAAATCTATTTAAAAGTTTAACGTGAGGTAAGATAATGAGGTATCCGCATGCAAATGATTCCTAGATAGTTATTATTTGTATAAGCAACGCACTTGAATCATGACCTATTGAAGGAGAGCAAAAAGGGGTGAGGTATAACAGATCCCTAGGGCAAAACTGACCTTCAATTTTTGTTGTTTGGGATGATATGATTTTCTCGAAAATTTCTATTGAAGCATAAAGGATAAAAATTGCAGTCGTTTGGCATTTTACAGAGCTTTCAAAAGAATATTAAAGTAAAAAGATTATTACATTTTCATGTGACAACAGACTTATGAATAATTTTTGCTCAATTTATCGTTAAAAAAAAATTTATGCATGCAAGAAACATCAAAAATATGAATAATAAAATATTTTTATGTATGTTTTTATTCAATCATTTTTTATTTAACAATCTTTCAAACATAGTATCCTAATATTTAATAAATAATATTAAATTTCTTTCAGTTTATTTTTAATTTTTTTTTTATTCACAAAGATGATTTTAAATTACTTTTTCTACCCCAACCTATAACTTAAAATTTTTTTAATCATGGAAATAATTCACTGCTTCAATGAATTGATAATTTTAGCTTTGAATCTATTGTTAAAGTTTGCTGTTAAGTAAAAATGAAATTTTTTTCTAAATTAATTTTTCTGAGGAATCTGTTATACTTCATGTAGTTTTATTAATCCCATCGTCGATTTTAAAACTTGTTTATTGCATAAAAAAATCGTTGATTGTTCGAGGGTTCGCCGTACCACGCTTTTGCTAGTATTGATCTTGGTTACACCCCCACTTGGTCACCCTCCCTGTGATTCTCCTCCTCTTGTACCCCCGAACTTCTCTGTGCCCTTTACATATACTCTATGTAACTTCCGAAATATATCCTAGAGACAATATTGTCCTGTTCTGTGTGTTTAATCTACTTGAAAATTCATTTTAATCCTAATAACAATTATATCCTTGGTTAATTTCGTTATTTAACTATCATGAATTTAATAGAGAAACGAAATGATATAAAAATACTTGTTATCGACTCAAACCATAACTATAATATAACTGAGCGCATAAGTTAGTAAGACTGAATCGACAATTATCCGTGAATTAAATCGATTCCAGTTTGACCTGGTACACTCATTCTCAACAGCACCGTGTGGCTTTCCCTCACACTTACATCAATCAATAGTGATTGTCGATGATTTATACGGTCATTAATACAGTAATAAAATTTCTAGAAAATCATAAATATTAAAAAAAAACTATTAACCTGAACTAAACGTTATGATATATATTTATCTAAATATGTATAGGTATTTCCGAAAAAAACAATAAATCCTGTTACAAAAACTAGTGTGATCGGTTGACCAAGATCGACTATCTATTGCGTGTCGTGTTGGTGGCACAAAATCACGCACTCATTCGTGTGAATGTAAGCAGGTAATTTATATTATATTTGAAGAAAGGTCGAACATAAAAAAGCTCTTATAAGTAGCCATATAACAAAAATAAGAGCTAGAAAAAAAAATAAATGACTTTTGCGCATGCTTGTATAGTCTCTTATTAACACTACAGCAGTGTATAAACTCTTGTCATTGTCGCGTTCCGTGACCTTACCCTTGGATAAATAAATATCACTCATCACGTGAGCACGACAAACTTTTCTCGCTTTAATACACGTTTCTGGCTTCTACTGAATAAAAAGCTACCTTAGAATTGTGCTTTCCTTTTGTATAAGATAATGTTAGATCGTTATTCATATCAAATCGAAAAATAAACTAATGGGAAATAAATGTAAAAAGGCCATTCTCATAAAAATAAAAAATGAATCTTCTGATTGGCTTAGCATATAATTATTCATATTGACGAAACACTAGATGTGCTTACGATAAATTGCTTTAAATCAAGTGTAATTGAAAAAAGGAATCTATGTGTAGATAAGGTTAAACTGGAAAAATATTCGTCGAGATGCATTATTATTTTGAAGAAAATCTTTTTTTTTTGCAATGAATTTATTTTATAGAAAATACATAAAAATTCAACTATTTCAGCAATTTAATATTTGCTATAAAATTTGAAATTTATTTTTTATTATTTGTTCTATAACAACATATATTGTTATAATAATAAAAATAATACTGATGTGACGTTGAACATTTTTTTGAAAAAAATTTTGTTCTTATACTAGAAAAAAAAAATTGGAGCACTTGGTATTGTCATTAGAATGACACATTTTTGAATCCGAGAATTTTTTTAATGAATCTAAAATTACATATATTATTTTTAAAGTATATATACTTTGGCGAAAAAAAATTTAAACAATAATATTTTCATTTATTCTGATTACACAAACCAAATTTTCCTCAACAAATGTTATCATTGAAAGATAAAAAAATATCTACGGTTGTTTTTAAAAATGAATTTTATTCAATGTCTCAACAATCTTCATTTATTACAGTTTACAATATTTTTTTCGTCGATAAAAATTTGATTACAAACTAAACTAGACACCTAAAATAATTGTTACAATAAAATATCATTCATGCAGAATTATTTATCAATCCATTTATCCGTAAACAAGGAAGTATAAAATGAATGAAGAGATGAGGAATATGGTTATATAGTCTAGTGACCTACATATTGCAAATCCACATGCTACGTATAACTACAACTGAGTGAATATACCGATTTAGAACAGATATCTATCTAATCGATTGAATACAGAAATATTAGATAATAAGTAAAAAAGTATATATCTTTAGTTATCAAAGACTAACTTATGTTTTTACTTTTTTTTCATTACTTTTGTTCTTTTGCACACTTTTACTTCATTCATTCAATACGTTTCTGCTTATAGCCATGACGTCACGTTTTTATTTCAAGTTCCAGCTGTTAATCGAAAAATCAAGAGCATGAGAAATTATATGATTATTTATTTCCTTCTTTTTTTTTTCACAATACATCTTTTCATTCTATGAATTCCTTTTTCAAATAAATCTGAATAATTGACAAAATCTCGTATTGAGTTCGTTGTATTATATGCCATCTACAGAAACGATTTGTAACATGAATTAAACGTCTACCACGTATTACTGATAAAATAGAACGGATATTTATATCAGATTTTTTTTAGAATAATTAACAATACTGTGTTATCTACCTGCACTCTTTTTATGAAAATTTTTCAAATTTCCATTTCCCATATTTTATACATACGAGAGGCTCTTACTCTCGCCTTCTCTTCTCATTTATTCAAAGAGACATCTAATGTATGTGTTACATACAAATTTTTCACGAGTTTTAAATTTCAAAAAATAAAACACATGTGTATGTTTGACTAAATTTAGAAATATGTCAAAAAAGTCAGCAAAATCAGAGCTGAAAAGATATTTATTCATTTTTTTTAAAATAAAGTCATTTCTAGAATTAATTTCAATCGAATTTTATTATGAAAAATCTTTGTTTATTTCATCTTGAATTCAAAATAAAATCAACAAAATTAAATAATATAAATATAGTGATGATTTATCTGCTCTTAGATGAGAATTTGTTGGCTCAACAAATATTCGTTATAATGTTGTGATAACCTTTTAAGATAAAGTAAATTAAATTGAAATTTGAACAAACATTTATTTTTAGTAAAAAAAAAATATTTCTCCAACTATGAATATTAAAACATAGAAAATAAATTCAATAGAAATATAAAAATAAATGGGCTGAAAGCAGTGTCGTTAATTCCAAAAATAACTCAAAAAAGTGCAGAGATTTAAATTCAGTCCTAATGACTGCTGTAGAAGTCATTAATTACCGCAATGAATTTACTACAAAGTCATCAGGCAGTAGTAGTATGTTTCATCAATCTATTATTTATTTACTATGATTATCTTGATGGAGCACACTAGTATCGGTATCATTATCATCAATAAATAACACTTAATTGTTATTGAATTGCTTGAATCTTTAGCCTAAGGCTCCAAAGTTTTGAATGAATTTACACCACAAGTTGGAGTATCATCTGTACATAAACTAAAAGGTTTCTTTTATATCAAAATCAACTCACTTGTTCTATTCACTAGTTAATCTTTTAGCGCGGGATTTGAATAGACAGGCGTGAAAGTTAGAGCATCAAATGAATACTGAGTGCAGACTGTGCGTCACCGCATTCTGGACCTTGATGCGGCAGCAGGTTGCATTATATGGGGATGAAGCTTCTCTCTCGAGGGAAGTGCATGCCCCACCTTCTATTCCACATCTTCCGTTGGCGCGCGCGAGAACCCTCTCCACCACTGCCGGTACTCGGTGCTGTCCTGCAGGCCAGGCCGCGAGTGGAGCTTCTATCAGAGGAAGTCTTTGGTCGTGCTCTTAGTCAGTCAGTCAGTGAGTCAATGAGAGTTACACGTGTAAAGGCTGAAATAAATAATAACTACTCACTAAATTAATCATAGTACTCAACAAAATCTCTATTACTATTTTTCTTTAAATTTAAACAAATTCTCCGTATTTTTCTAAATAGATTTCTAAATAGTTTTTCGAGTTGATATTCACGGTTTAAAGAAAACAAAATAAATTTAGTCAATTATATACAATTATTACTATTATATACAACTAAATAGTAGATGACATTTCTAAAACCCAAGTGTGTGCTTATAAATTTGGTGCTAAAGTGACCAGGAATTAAAGTAGATATTTACCTGAAAGTAATAGTGATTGAGGAAGTAAAAAATATCAAAGTGATTTATTTTATAAATAAAATATTCATTCACCAGGGACCATATTTTAGAGTGGAATTGTTAATTAAGGTACGACTTTGTTTTTTTTTTTTTTTTTCGTTTTTATTAAATTATGTTGGAATTTTAAAAGTCTACAAAATGAAAATAATGATAAATTATCATCACGGGTCATATAAATTTGACTGTCGTGATTAAGTATAGTTTATTTCAACATGGAGATAATTATGCCGGTATTTTGTGTGTATATTAGTAATGTAAATGAGTTAGTTGTACGTCGTTATATTGAAAGACCTTTGTATCCAATACTCAAATCTCATTTTACATGCGTGATTCAATAGCTGATTATAATATATATAAGAATTAAGAATCCATATGAAAACAACTATGTGTATATATTCTTCTGAAATGATCCATTAAGTTCTCGATCGTTTCGTTTGTCTCTGCTTGTTATTCTCTTCTTCCTCTCCGCATAATAATCATCTCCCCAACGAGTTATGATTCATCACACTTTGCTGATCGCTAGAGTCGAAAATGTAAATTAAACGAAACAGCTGTTTCAAGCGGAAAAAAATTCAGAAAACGACTAAATCAATTATTCAAGTTTTTTTTGATATGGTGTTAGTCTGACTGGTACGGTACTGTTTCTACTTCACGTTATTTTATTTGTAAATTCAAAAAGAAAATAGCTTCAGCATTTCTAGATAATTGAGAAGAGACAGTTGAAATACTTACATTCAAAACAAATGGTAAAAATCATAATATATCCAATTGTTCAAGTAAAGACAATTGAAAAAAAATAATTGTTCACAACAATGAAAAACAATGTTTTGTCAATATATGTACATGATAATGCAATCATAAAAATACAGGTCATGAAATGATTTATCAGTAATTTTTTATTGCTTAACAATAGATTTTCATTTACGATAATTAATCTATTAAATTCAATTTTCCCGAAGTGACTCTTTTTTTTTGTTGAATTATGATAACGTAAATCCGTTCTTATTATGATAAAACCTACTATTTTATTATTACAATATGCTGTTGATTGCTTCACAATCTGTATGCTGATAGATATTCCAGATAGGCTAAAAAACATCAAATTATCTTGTAGAAAAGTAGTTTTCTAATGGTAAAATTCATGAATTAAATCTTTACAGTGAATTCATTTATCAAACAATGCAACAGGAAGTGTACTATATAATATCAAAATGATAATTGTTGTGTAAAAAAAAATGTATAGTATGATGTAGAATGTCAAAGTTATCGGGGCCGTTTCATAATCAAGTTTCTAATTTTATGGCTGTATATCAGGAATATTACTAAGGTTAAATATACTGAATGATATCGCATAAAAATATTAAAGTAATTAAAAAAACATTTGGAGTATTGTTTGACAACTATACAACGTAATTTATCGTTGATTTGAGTAATTTTCTATAATGACATTCAAGAGTTGTATCGATATTTCTATTGCATCATTCCCATATTCAATCGGATATTTTTATCTTTTCATCAATGCGAATTCAGGTGAATTTATTTATCCGTAAGTTGACTTTTTTGAATTGTTGTTGGACAGTGAACTGGAATTTAGAATATTCGGGTAAGAAAGTTTTTTTTTATTACAACAGAAGATTTTTGATTTAATTATATAGCAAATACCAAACATTTATTCATGAATAATTCACATATGTGTTAAAATAAATTATCATTATACAAAGTTAACGAAAAATTCTCTCCACAAATAAATTTGTGAAAATTACTGCGAAACATTGAATATTTACTAATTTGCAATTACCAAACTATTAATGTTTAAATTAGTGCTATACTTTGATAATTGCAAACAATGAAAATTCACTGATAAATTTTTAAACAGCAAATAATTGTTTAAATTCTTCAAAGGCATGTGTTAATTAAATTTTTTTCATCTGATAAATAATTAAAAACCGTTAGAAAACAATTGGCAATGTTGATTGTCTATTGTCTGAATTTTTTCTTTGCAAATATCTAATTAAAACTCCATGTTAATATAATTCAATTTCACTGGAAAAAGTGTTAATTAAAAAATATTATTGTAATAATCATAATGACTTAAAATATAACAATATTTCGAAAACAAAGCACACAAGGATAAATAATCAGCAAATTAATTTCCGATGAAAACATTCAACTGTTTATTATTTTAAAGATAAAAACAAAAACGTTTCCAAGACGTACAAGTACAATTATTGGAAGAAAAGAAAATAAACAAACAAAGACAAGCATCGATTTAGTATTTAATTAATAAATAACACAACATTGCAAACGAAATTATTATAATATTTACTCGGGTTATTTTGGTGAAGTAGATGTATAAATGGTCGTACAGTGTGCCGATTTTTTATGTGTTAAAAAATAAATCGGGAGCATCGACTGGGAAGTTAAGATTTCTTAAAATAAACGCTGATGTTGGAGATGTTCAGGGTTAACGTGAATACATATGTATCAGATCATGTACTCAGTGAAGATAAATGTGCACCCGTGGGAGTTTTCTTCCAGCTATTTCGGCCCTTGACTCTTAATCCTCTTTTTTTTATATATCTCCATATATTCATATATCCCTTAGGTATAACATTATTGCTCTTGTTTCTTAAAGCGTAACGACCCACCGAAGAACTTTATATTATTTTTAGCATCAGAAATAAAATAAACAGTTAACCGACTCACAAATTTATTTTTACACCTACCTCAATCTTTTTTTCTGCATCTCATCAAGTCTCAAATAAGCATGAAAAATATGATGGCAATATCAAATGAAAGTGGTTGTATTAATTATAAAAAGTAACATAAAGTGGTGTTATTTTTAATATGATGGTTAATTAATGATTGTGTAGGGAGGGCGAAGGAGGTGGCGTGGGTGGTCGTGCCGCATCTGGAGGTGGCAGACGAGCCCCAAGTCTTCGTCTGGTGAACGGCAGGGCGACCACTGGGGTTGGCCTGCACACCAGTAGCACCGAGTCCGTCCGTTCACCCCATCATCATCTTAGCCAGCAGCACGGTAACAATAACAGCTGTTATGGTGGCAACAATGTCTCCTCCAATAATCATCCACGATTAAATAAAGATGACAGCATTAAAATCAGCATCGAAAATACTAATACTTGTACTGATAGCCTCGTCACAGCGTTAGACGACGAGACTCTCCTTATTACCGATTTCCTTAACGATACAGGTAAGTTTGAAATTTTTATATCACTAGTGGATCTGTGTGTGTGTGTGTGTGACAGATGAATAATATGTAATTTTTTTCATCATATTTTTAGAGCATGGAGAATTTTTTTTACTTTCATGTTAATAAAAAAACATAGATTTTATGTTGAATAAGCTTATTTGTAAAGTTTTGATTTATTTACAGAAAAAGAATAGTGTAGGGTAAGCTGAGAGAAGTCATTTTTTTTGGGATAAAATAGACCTTGAAAAATTGAAAAAATTTTTAATACTTTTGAATACTTAATTTTGATTTATTCATAAAATTATTTAAAAATGAAATCAATCAGGAAAAATAATGTTAAAAGATTTTTTTTGTTATTGAAAAGAAAAGATTGTAATTTGCTTTGTAATTAGAAAAAGTCAATTATTTTTTACAATCTTTATCAGAATATTGACTAAAAAAATTTGACCTCATTTAAAGCTTTGTTCAATAATCAGATTTATTGTCACTAATTAGTATATTAAAATAAAATGAATCATGAATTAAATTATTAATAAATATTAATATTGTTAAAATCAAGCTGTTAATTCAAAATCTATTGATAACAATGTTCGTTATCAATTTAGTTTCTAGGGTCATTACTGATGAAAAAAAAATTCTCATCTCATCTTAATAATCATAAATGACTTTTTTTAATCATTGTGCGGATCTTTTTGTAGCATTTTCCGGTCATTATATTATGCTTGGGTGGTGTTACCCTAATTTTTAGGCAGCACTGGTGTACATAAAATCATCACACTCTATGGCATAATTGGAACGGCGCGTATTTCCTCGTTGCGGAAATCTTAATTCGTCGATCTTGCACTTGTAAATTAAGATTAATGTGTGGAATGGAAACTAGACCTTGGATCACTCTGATAATGTCATTCTACAAATTGTCGGAATTCATATAGACATTTAACAATTTCCGCATTATTATTAGGATTGAAAAATTCGAGAGCAACAATATAACACACTCTACCGGTAATTTGTTCATTCAATATTAGTTTGTTTATCAATATATACTTTTTAACATAAAAACAATGAAAATGTCTAAGTGAAATATTTATGAGAATTTTTGATATCTTGAAAACAAGAATTTATTCAAAATTTATGAATCATGCAGTATTCTAAAAATTTTCCGATGGATTTTTCAATGTATAAAATATGAAAAATTTCACCATTTCGATGCTGGAGAGTGCAAATCTACTCAATTTATCATGTTTACAAACAATCCTTTTTTATTTCTAAACGTGAACTAAATTACCGAAATATGAGGTAAAAAAGGAACGAAGAAACTATGTAAAGATGGTGTGAGTGTAGAAAAAGTCATAAAAGTACTTCTACAGGATTTTGCGCTCAATTGACCTATCGTTTTTACGATCAGTAATACTAGACTCCATTTCCAATACATGTTTTTGCATATGTATGTATATAGCATTTTTTTTAAAAAAATCTCTACACTAAACCCCGAAATTTACCATTAACGACATGGTATTACACACGTTTCCGTTGTTTTTCAAGTCAATTGCACAAGATAAAAGCTCAGACATTTAAATGCAAACTGGCATTCAATAAAACTTTATCATTTTTATTTCCAGGCAACGAAATGAATTACAAAGGAAGCGGTAAGGTCCACTTTGGGGTGGACGACGTGTCCCTCTATGGAACGCCGAAGGAGGAATTGGGCCCGGGACTTCCGGGCCAGGAGGTTAAGCAAAGTTTTTTAAAAAATCAACTGCAAGCGTTGTTCCAACCAACAGACAACAAGCTTGCAATGAAACTCTTCGGCAGCAAGAAGGCCCTTATGAAGGAACGAATCAGACAGAAGGCCGCAGGTCACTGGGTCATACATCCTTGCTCCAGTTTCCGGTGAGTTCAACTCATGTACTCGCGATATAACCGCAGTCGTGGAATACACTATTTCTGTTTGTCGACGTGAGCCCTACCCACACATATACACTGACTTGTAACTACTACCACTTTTTCAAGGGTAGAGGATGCTACGGTTTAAAGCAATATCTGAAGCGTTATACTGCTTGCTCTTCTTCCTGGTTCTCACGCGCCTGACCTTCCTTGTGACGAGACAAAAACTCGGCCAACAGATCAACCCACTGAAAGATATCTTGTTGTAGAAAATATTGATCTATTTGTATTAAAATTTCTACTAAAAATTCTTTTTCCTATCCAAGTGTTAGACACTTTTTTATCATTGAAGAAAATCTATTAATAAGTATTGTTTTATTTGTCTAAAAATTTAACACAACAGTTCTCTTTTTGATGGAATTGTTGCTAAAAATATTTAGAACTTTGGAAAAGAAAACCTTTTCAGGTTATTATTAAAAGTCAATTAAATTCGCATAAAATTATTGAAACAGCTTTTCCCAATGTAGACTTGTATAGTAGATGAAACTTTCAATAAATTTCAAGTTACCATCATCATGTTTTGAAGTACACTATAAACGAGTTTCCTTGAAAATTCAAGTGAAGTGCTTGAATTTTTAAACAGCTGCAAATGACATTAAAATACCAATTATTTTTATGATCTTAGCTCTAAATTTTCATTAAAAATTCATTAGAAATATTTAAATTAGCAGTCAATTGATTGAATTTTTATTGCTTAATGTTTCATTAACATATCAATTTCTCATAACATCAAACATAGTTTACTACTTTATTTCTTACTGTGATTTCCATTTAAATTGTTATAAAAAATTCTTTTCAATTTTATTGAGTATATATATATATTTAATGCCAAGAAAAATTTCAATTGAGTTTTAAAAATATTCAACTCCGGGAAATAGTTCTATTCGACAAAGAAGCTACGTGCCAAGCTCACGCAATTGAATGAAATTGCCTGGCGCTTCCGCTTAAAGTCTTATTTAATTACCGGTATACCGTTAAAACGATCATTTTCTCTTCTTATGGCTTTAGTGATACGGAAAGAATGTTAATTTTATATTTTATTTTTATTTTAAGACGAAGCAAAATAAAAAAAAAAATCTTCAACTGTCATGCCTTCGTGATTTTTAAAAATAAATATCTGCTAAAAAATAAAATTATTCGCGTGTCCAAAAAATTTCCTCAAGAAATAGAACAATTATTTCTATCTCTGCTTTTGATGTTGATGTATCTATTTGTTGTTCTCTTCTCTACATTGTCATCCTACTCGACGTGTTGACGAGAAGTTTCCGTTCACCAGTGACAGATATCTTAGCAAACACTCAGCAAGAGTTTTCGATCATTATCTAATTATACTATAAAGCAAACTCGACTTGGTTAGACTTGAAATTGTGAACACATATGACATGGTTGTGTGTCAGTCATCACACAATGCCTTAACAATAAAAAGTTTAACTATTATTTTATCATATATTGAAAACATTGTTTTAATTCTAGTTGTTCAGGTAACAACAATATAGAATCTGTCATAACTTTTTTGCTATTCACTTATACAAATAGCAGGGAAAAACATGAAATTCTTGGATATTTTTTTATTAAAATTCATGATTAAATTCAGTTTATTTTTTATCATTTTGTAATAGAATTCAGTTCACTTTCAGCCAAGTTGAAAGCATAACAAAAACAAAAAATGAAAAGATTATTGGCATTTTATAAATTCTATTTAAAATTTTTAGCAAGCTGGAATGGATTTTAATTCAATTCTTTAGAGTATCAAAGAAAAAGAAATTGTAAAGAAAAAAATTCAAGTACATTGTAATGAGTAAAAAAAAATCAAAGAACAAGAAAACAAATGTCCTTCTGTTGCATTCATTTTTTTGATTGCATTCAACAAAATGTAACAAAGCTATTTTTTGCTTTAAAGTAATTTACACTGAAAGATTAATCAGCTCATTAATTTTTTATGACTGGTCAATTAAGCTCACGTGCCATTAAAATTAATGCTATTCCATTCCATAATCTGTTATTAAAGCATGAAAGAATTATGATTGTTGGTCTATAATTATTAAATTGATTAGTCAATTCAATTTGATTTTTTCCTGTTAATGACAATGTTTTGTAAACACATTGGCATATGTTACAATGTTTCATATTGAAATTTTAGATCTTTAATAAATAACAATAACTAGCTATTAATAATTTTAAACAATTGGATCAATAATTAATTAATATAAATAAATAACATGACTTGAACTAAGTTGATGCTGCACTTTACATGATACAGGATACTTCAAAAGCTATCAGTCTGGAATTGAAAGTATATATTACATCAAGATGAAATGCTGATGATGACGAAGGTGCACAAGATGTGATGATTATTATCAAGCTGTGAATTATGGCATGAAGACACTTGACTACGTCACATGAATACGAACGTATTCTCTGGTTGCCGGTCAGCTGTTGAAATGATCTCATAATAATCATCCGATTAAGCGGAAAGCTATTGTCAGTAGGCTATAGCTGCTACCAGGCTTTCAGACACACACGTATTACCCTCGTGTACAATAATTCCCCTCATGTTTCATAATAATTTGAGCGTGTAACAATGTAAAGTCCACTCATTGTTCCTATTATCACAATAATTAACTGAAAAAAACTTCTTCTGACAAAAAATTCTCAAATAATAGCAATAAGGTTCAATAGACAGGATCAGATTGCACAAAACGTCATTGTAATATTTTTTTTATCCTCTAGAAATCGTGAACGTTTAATTCTTATATCTATACATATGTATCTTAGATGGCTTGTACTCATTTTGTTGGGTCAATTGGAATGTCACATAACAACTACACTTCTTATTTATCGAGATATCAAAATGTTGTGCAACTTACATACTATTTATTTAACTATTCATCGACAATTATTGTATTTACTTAGAAAACAATTATTATTCTTACTTCAGTTATTGCTATTGTTTCTATTGGTTGATATTTAGATTCATTTATTTGTCACTCAATCATTCGAATTATGTATTTGCAAGATTTTTAATTGTGTTCAAATGAATAATTTCATTCTGAGGAAACCATCATTAAATTTGTCCGGATGTGAGAATTTTTCACAAAATAATGGTTTCTAGTAAGATATGTTTAAGAAATTACTAAGAAAGCTCCAAGAATAACCAAAACGACTGGTGTTCAAAAGTAACACTTGGATTTTAACACGTTTTTCCACGTCATCTGTACTTTATTTGACTGGCTGAAAAGATTTAACAATTTTATTTTATTATTCTTCCATTTTCTCTAAAAGATTTTGAATATAAATTGATGACGGGTTATTTAGGAAAACAATTGAGAAAAGAACTTTTTTCAATATAAAATTTGATTATTTCTATAAAAATTACATTGTCGATAGGCCCTGCTGATATAGTATATTAATATCCACCCTCGAAAGCTGAAACGTTTTGAATTCACAGCTTAGATTATTCAAGCACTCTTCACAATCCCTCTGGCTCTTGCTTACTAGAATAGCGAGAACTTTCTGCCGCTTCTTTACTACCTTTCAAGAAAACTAGTACCTCAATACCTATTCTCATTCTTTGCTTCTTTTTCTTTTTAACTCAAACTTTTTGATTTTGTAATCGAAGATGTAAAAGATGTTGCTGTTTCTACGATACTTTATAGTTTTCCAAGTGTTTTCTATTAAATAGATTAAGGTATAAAAATAAAATAAATAAAGTAAAGAAAGCACGTGCAACTTTTTTCTTACAAAATATCTCAAGAATGCAGCATAAGAAGAGACTTGATAAGTGTGACTTGACATTTCATTTCTCACATTAATAATTTACTACTAGACTTTAGTCAGCATTTTTGTCAAGTTTTCATGCACTTCTTTCGTGACTTGGCTCGAAACAGTTGAAATTGTTCTCCATTAAATTTCAAGGCTTAGCTGCTGGTATTTAAGTTGAACTGAATCAAGTCTTTGTGTCATTTCCGCACTGAATACAATTGTATTATTTTTGCTATTAACGCATTTCTCTATTGCTAACCACACTGTTCAATACCTTGACAATATTCCTTTTTTTCTCTTTTTAAAAGCACAGCTGTAATCTCAAGCATTATATAAGCACCCTAATGTTCGATGTCGTCAAGCTCCAGTCCGGTAGGAACTTATTGTTTAAATTCGCAAACTACGTAATGACATCTACCTACCCAACACGAAGGGAGATTCTCGCAATTTGTGTCTATTTGTGGTTACTATACATGATTATCTAAATCAGCTGGAAGTAGATATTCCAAAATAAATCGATTTTGCAACACACGCCACCGTTCAATTATTTATAATTTCCCATTGAGTTTAGAAGCTACAACCAGTTACTACTGGGTACTTGAACCCTTTCCGGAAGATCGTAATCATGTCACCTTGAATGAGAAACATGAGAGTCCAAAGAGGAAAATAAAAATTACGTGAAAGATTTTTTTAATACAATGAAATCAGTTTGAATCAGCTGAGAATGTATTTAATCAACTTTTTCGAGTTGATGCCATTGGTGATATGAACTGTTCAAAATATTAATCTGACCTTCTGGCCAATATTTAACCTTGATTGATTATAACCTTTAACATAAAAGTGGGTCGATCACAAAACAACCTGTTTGTTTTAATCTTCCAAATTAATCTGATAGACTTGGCCAATTAGGCCCAGTTCCAATCACTATCAACCAGTTTTGTTTTAAATATTTCTCATTTATTCATCGATCCATTAATAAATGTTGATTGACGTGTATGGGTTTTTTCAATGATTAAAAATTAAATTTTCAATACAGACAATATCTCAGATCATTAATTAATACAATTGATCGAGATTTATGATGTAATATATTACCATTGAAATTTATATCACATTCTTTTAATGTACATTAATACCTAGATTACGATTTAGTTACATACTTCATCTTGAATTAATTAAACTCATTTTTAATTGCGCAGTTTTATGTTTTGAAAAAACCATATTACTCATTATCTTTTATGTATAGTTGATTTATTGACGTTATTTAATCAAAAAATTTGTTTAATTACTTGTGTTATATAAATTACAATTCGTGTATCATATTTCGGAATATAAATGCTACTAGAGAATATGACGTAAACCTAAGCCTATATGACATCTGACACTGATTTCATCGTATTTATGCTGATGAACGCAAACTTGTTAGATGATGAAAATAATGCGCTTGATTTGTGTTATACATAATCATGATTTTGTCCCTCTCGGAATTCTTACCATCATAAAGTTGGTTGGTGTAAGCTACTGAATGATGCTAATCAATATCGATTTGCCAGAATACTTTACTACTTAAAAGTACTCTACACATAAATCATGAGAATATAATAACTAAGTTTAATGATGATGATGATGATTATTATTAAATGACAAAACTATCTATGATCAATAATAAAACCATTAAGAACATATTTTACACTGAACATTTTTGAACAACTTTGGTAATAATTCTTATATTTCTTCATCTACTTCTTGATACCTAGTACGCAACTTGCGAATAATATCTTACACTGATATATAAAAGTCATTAATATTTAGAGTTTCAAGTTTTTTGAACTAGTTCTCTGTTTGGAATAATCCAGTAGAAACTCCAAGAGCTTGATAGGGATGAAGTTAAGAAGCTTTAGACATATATAGCACTACAGAGACCTAATCTGCTATGTAATTATTATTTATTATTCTTACCAGCGTTGGATGATTATTTAAATATTTTTGAATACTTATCTTAATCACATTATTATTATTCCATTTTCAGTTGAAGACTATATCAATCTCCAATGATTTCATGACTGAATAATTGATATTTACCATTTAAAGTACACAAACCATTCATCATATGATTATTCTAAAATAATCTTTGTTTTGAAAATCTGCCTGAAATGCTGCTCCATTAAATGTCAGTTATTGACTGGACCTCTAGTTTGAATAAATAGATTGATGAAGGCCAATTTGTGATATTACATTTCCTGTCAATTCTCACTCGGCCTTGATGCATTTCGAATATTGGTATTTATGTTTGAATTTACTATCCTAGATAATTCTATATCTGAGGAACATTATAATATAAATGAATCATGAAATATGCGTAGGTGTTACAGGCATGATGGTAATAGTAATGATGGTTCCAATTCCTAGAAGGTGATAAAAAACAAGTTAATTTTTAAGAGTGGGCCATGGCCAAAGTTGAAGTACAAGTATTGCAAATATTTTATTAGTTAAAGATTAAGAGGCCATCTTGAATCAGAGATTCATAGAGTTGATATTGACTGTCTTATTAGTGAGATAAAAGCTAAAAGCCTTGTCTTGGTGTTAAAGTAAGAAGTAGTGTATTCAGGAACGTTGTTTAATATTAGATGTATTATGATGTAATAGTATAGAAAGTGTTGCTTTTAGTTCATTGTCAATTAGTAAATTCGTCACGGTCACTCAGCAACGACACTTGATGAATTTCAAAAGTGAAGCTGCAATTAAGAATGACTTAATTAATTAATTCATCTCTATTCTCTGGCGTTCCTGCAAGTTCTTAGGTTAACGTTGTCCATGACCCCTTGGGTCTATCCTTTTTTGTTCTTCAGCATTAATAGAACACTATACCTGATAGAATGAACAAGCGGTTGAGAAAAAGGATGTATCTACTGCCAGAATTGCTGCATTTCTTTATCACCTTCAAGCGCCGTTAACTCACTAACTTTTTGCTCACTCCCACGTGCCTTCACATAAGTCAACTTCATTTTAAGCTATCAGTAGAGTTTTTCTTCTTAAAGTTTAAAAATATCTAGTATCGTCAGTTTAGACCTTTTAAATCTTTTTTATTTTCAATTTAGCCAAATGAAGAAAATGTCGGATTTTTTTCTGGTAGGAAGATAGATTTTTTTGATTTCAATTTGATGAAGTAATATATTTTTATCGTATCAAATTGCTGGCAATATTTCAGCAATTTAATATGTGGATAAAAAATTAAAATTTCTCTATGTATGTTATTTGTTACAAATCATGATGTGGTGCAAAGAGAAACGTGTAAAAATAGAAACAGAAGAAGAAAATCATTTTTTTTTTTTTTAAAGCTTGAAAAGATCCACTTCAATTAATTGGAGGCTGTTAAAAGTTTTTTCTGACGGAAAACCAGACTAAAAAAATTTATTTCGATTAAAAAAAAAAGTCTTGTACTTTTAAAATACATTTCATGTAACTAAATATTTATAGCTGTTACTTTTCTTTCGTATTATAAAAAATAAAAATATATAACGATGAATATTCAAACAATTGATTATTTATGAATTATAAAATGTTATAATAAAACAAATAATCTTGGCAATTGTTGCTGCTCATCAGTGTGTACAAGATTATACACGGGGTCCATAAAATAGAGTCTACTGTACTCCTGATTATGTCAGCATCCTCCAACAAACAATAGACGACCCGGTGTTATTGTTTAGCATGTACATATGTGTACATGATTTGCTTTTACCTCAAGTCTTGTTCTCTTCACGCTACTTATGAGGTTCTGTTGTTGCTCTGAATCAATGACGCCAAGGCGCAGAGTAAGCAACTTTTCTGTCATGATTTGCAGTCCACTACCATCATTTCTTCCATGTGACACTGCAATCAATTCTCAACAATGAATATATTCTACTAGAGTTCAAGATCAAAAATGACCGTTGATAAATGTCGCTATTATTAGAATGAATCGATGATGTCTTGAATTAAATTATTTATTGAATCCAACCAAAAATGTATATAATAAATATTTTTACATTTAATTTTACGTCAACTTTAAATTTATATATCTAGAATTTTTTCAACCGATTTACTTTATATGGCTCCGAAAGCGTACGTCGAATTTCAACCGAGTGAACTCAACATAATCCTATTAGGGTATTACACTCCCCACAAATCCATCTTTCGGTTTCTCTCCTAACCAAATGCTAGCAATCATTTCACTATGTTGATTATCTGGAACAGATACACACCAACTTCACTATTGTTCCCTTAAATGTTTCTTTTAAATTATATAATTGTGTAGACATGATCAAAAAATTAATTATGTGATTACTTGAGGGGATATTTATTTTTAGAATTTAATAAAGTCTTTTTATAAGCTTATTCTTGAAGCAGTAAGACCTCAGCATAAAGTAAATCAATGTTGAATTATCTCGAGAAGAAAATTTTCTTAAGATATTTTTTAAAAAACTTTTCATTTAATATTATATGTATATTTTTTTTTCAATTATAATCAATAGCAAAAAATATTCACTTTGAGAAAATTTAATTTTTAATTGGAAGAACTTGAAATAATTTCAATAAAAATGAAATTGAAGATAAAAATAAAATATATATCATTTATTATTATTCTTTTTTAATTCTCTACTTCTAGAATGCCCTTCTTCAATAAATTATTAAATGAATCAGCAAAATGAATTATTTATTTGCCTATAAAATCGAGCACCCCAAGAGATATTTCTATAAATTAATGCTACTTAGTTATCACGAATGAATCTTAATATAGGATTTTAACTATTTATCAAGGTATATACATTTATATCTTCAAATTATCTGATATAAATAAGAATTATAAGTTATTAATTAAAATAAATTTCTGTTGCAGATTTTATTGGGACCTTTGTATGTTGCTGTTACTTGTAGCAAACCTAATAATTCTGCCAGTTGCTATTAGTTTTTTCAACGATGATCTAAGCACCCGATGGATAGCCTTCAACTGCCTTTCGGATACGATATTTCTGATAGATATTGTCGTAAACTTCAGAACGGGTAATATTTTATGCAAGATATAAATAGTATGATCGAGAAAGATCATTTTTACTCAATTAACATGATATAAATTTAGCACTGCTATTTCACGTGTATTGATTACAAACATTACTCAAATTGATATCATTTTTCTTTCATTTACTCGGGATTGGCGGAAAATTAACAATTATCTTGTTCATGTCCGTGGTTAGTGTGGCTATTGGAGACCATTTGATCCCTACGGACATTTAGTGGTTGGAAAAATAAAAATAGTCATTAGAGTTTTTTTTTTCTCTTGGAAATTAAATTTTTTAAATAAATAATTAAACAGAGTATAATTTTAAAAAATAATTAAAAATCTAAAATAATATTTCTATTTTAAAAATACTGAAATTTTTGCTATTTAAAATGCCTTTTTTGTGTAGAGTTATTATTGATCTAAATATAAAGTATTTAAAAAGCTCCAAAAATGTGATAGACATGAGAATTATCAGGTGGATAAATTTTTAATTCATGAGTAAATATCTATATTTATTGTGAAAACAATGGATCAATCATTTCACAAAATCCTGCTGCCACATTAAAATTACAAAAGATTTATTCACAACCCAGTAAATTTAACATTTTATTACCACTTGTCCTGTTTGAAATCATTTAAAAATCTAACTTGTGGATTAACAAATATCCTCCAATACACTGGAGAAAGTGTAGCTTTTATTAAGACTCCTTGTCTACGTACACTTGACACTATATAACAACACTATTGTTTGCCCGTTGAGGAAGACTCGTGAGCTTCTTGACATTTTGTTATTACTTGAAGATTAATTTGATGCGCGTTCGAGTGACATAAAGTAAAATTAGGTCGTGAAGACACACACTGCTCCTACTGTCATTCAAACAACAGTTCGCTTTATCTCAAGATTTATTAACCAGTTAATCGTTTCTAAATACCAGTGATTTTCTTATCTTAATGTGGTAAAATATTTCAATTTTATTTCTTAAATACAAATCTGAAAAGAAAAGGGAAATAATGGTCCTTTTTTCTTATAAGCAAAGTACATCCCTTCTCGTAATTTTATCTATGAAATGATGAAGAAGTTTTGCGGCCGTTACGACTGGGAACAACACCCCAGGGAACTCCTTAGCAATATCAGCCACGCTCGAGTCACCACATACCAAATTCCATGTCTATTTCTGACTTTGCTGCTTCAGAGTCTCATGAGATTTAACTGAGAAAATTAAAACCACTGCTGTCTCTTACTACTTTATTTTTTTTTATCAACATTCGAATCAAAGAAATAAATTATATAATAACAAACAATAACAGAAGATGGAAAAAAAAAGTTTCATGCAATATATGGAGATAATAAATTTGATTAAAATATCTAGTTATTGGGTCAATAAAAAATATTTTTTTGCATTAAAAAAAATGATTGATATTCTTTTATGCTCTTGTAGATGATCAATTGTATATTTTACAATATACTCAATTATTAACTTTCATTATTTTAAAAATGAAACATTTTTTATGCATGACCATCTGTCAACTATTCCAATTCTGGTTAAATTTAAAAAGAAAATTTCACGTTTGAGTGATTAAATTGAATTGAATTTAATATATAATCAATAACATGCAGAAAGTAGTCAAGTGAAATAGTGAATATATTATCATTGAAATATTCAAAAGCATACTTTGTACAATATTTTTTCAATATACATATCAGATACAGAAACAAAAACCACTATAATTTGGATTTGCATTTAAATTTATTTCTCTACAAATGCACGAGGTTGATTTATTATTCTTATTAACAACTACACGTGGAGTTAACTTTTAATGAAGATTTGGTGTGGCTTTTTTCTAGGGATAATGCAGCAAGACAATGCAGAGCAAGTGATACTGGACCCGAAATTGATAGCGAAACACTACCTCAGGACTTGGTTCTTTCTTGACCTCATCTCCTCTATACCACTAGACTACATTTTTCTCATATTTAATCAAGTAAGTGAGTCTTCGTTTTTCATACTGCTTTTTTCATTTGCCTACGCGAATCTCTTCTTGCTTTCTCTCATCAAGCCAAGAGTTTACACCTTCCACTCTCCGATTTCATTCTCTTTGCATATCAGCTACAAAAATATTCATTTGAGTGTTGAATACTCTTTCTTCTGTGCCTCTTAGTATGATTAACGGATTTTCCATTTATTACTTGATTCTATTATTTTTCTTCCTTTCTGTTATTGACGCAAACAATTTATTTTTAGTTTCAGGATTTTAGCGAATCATTCCAGATTTTACATGCTGGACGTGCACTTAGGATTCTCAGATTAGCGAAACTTCTGTCGCTCGTAAGACTGCTGCGATTATCAAGACTTGTGCGATACGTTTCGCAATGGGAAGAGGTCTATGTAAGTGTTTATTTATTATTATATTTATATTTTGCTGTGTATTTTAATATTTATGTCTCAACTCAAAATTATTTTTTTCATTTTATTTAGAAAAAGATAAACCGTGATGAAAGAAATTAAAATAAAATAAACAAACAAATCCTTTTAAAATCAAATTTTATTTGAATATTATTATTTTTTGTTATTATTTGAAAGATGAAAAGGAAAAAAACTTTATTCTTTGTATTACAAAAAATAAAATTCAACAGTAAAGCGCGATAAATAATTAGGTTTCTATTGCTCAAAGCAATTCTCTATAAATTCTAAACTCTCTCGATCAATCGTTAAATAAGTAAGTAGTTCAACAGGAAACTATAGGTTCAATAGACCGAAAGTAGGCCTTTATCTAGACTATATACACACTTACGATTACAAATGAAAAATAATAAAAATGACTATAAATAATATCTAATGGTTTAAAATAGAATAACAAAACATATTTCCCAGTTACTGTTAATCAATAAAAACATATAAAATAGAGTTATTGAAATGTCGATAATCGAAATGAAAAAATTACACATGTAAAAAACGGTGCTCTCAATCGGTATACCATTTAATTTTTTTTTATTTTTGTCATTGCCTCTCTGTCTCTCTAGCTTCGCTTTATCACTCGTTAGCGCAACAACCACATTTCACGTGGTACAGACCAACGAATCAATCAGGCACTCGTCAACCAATCAGAAGTCACTTCCTGCAGGACGAGAAACATCATCGTTGATATTATTAACCTTATACAAAATTTTATTATTTAATCAAGTTTTTTTTACTTTTTATTCAAATATTCCATTTATTTACACGCTGACAACAATTCTGTCATTAATTTTTCTCACTTGACTTCATTATATAACAGCCAGACGTGCAGATTATGAAAGTTTAGAGAATCAAGCGTTGATCGATAGTACGAGTTTGGTCAAGGAGTGCACAACGATCGATCATCTTGATTAATAGAGTCCCTAAAAAATAAAAGCCAAAGGTCAGAGATGAGAGAAGCACGCGTTGGTTGTAGGCTCGAAATAAAAAATAAATATCACTTTTCATTTATTTATTTTTAACCATGAGTTTTAAAAATATTTAATATTATTTAAAGTCTCAAAAATACATTCTGCTGTTGAAAATAACATTTATCAGTAAGACTGGAATTTCAGTAATCTTTTTTATATATGTGTACAACTGTCTAATTATTTAATTGTCATAGTAAGAGATATTGAGTACGTGATTTATGATATCATACCACAAGCATTGTTACCTGAAACATAAGACCTGGTCTTAATTAAACTGATTCCAAATGTGATATCATTTGATCTATCAGTTTTAGCTTAAAAACAACATATTCTACTACAATCATTCAGACAAATTACATTATTTCAATAACTAGATTATATTAAGTATATCTTGAAAAAATTAGATCTGATAGAATAAAAGTAACACTAATTTTGCTGCTTCAGCACACAAAACATCAGATGTTAAATCAAAGAAAACAAGAAAAAATGATCAATGCCTATTCAATTACAAATAATCATTTGTATCACAAATTATCTCATAATTATAATAAAAATTCGCGATCATTAAAATCTAAATTCCAACTTTATCTCTTTTTTTTATATATACACATGTAGTAAACATACTATTGAATAGACTTAAATCATATGTCGATGATATGAAACTGTTTTAAGAAATGAAAAAATTAAGAAAGTTTCTGATGGTTGATTATGGGCCTTGCGAACACATTTCGAATGGGTTTGCAGATCCCCCTATACCAACAGCCGGAGAGGCACTACGAGCGACGGGCTACACCGCCCCAACCAGACCGAACCAGCAAGGTGTGCCTGCCTAGTAACCCCGAAACCAAGGCCAATTGCCCTTTCTTGATTGAAGCGTTCGTTAACTTAAAAATTAATGTTTTTTCTACGTATATATTATGCCTAGATATTATTTATTGTGTATACTATGGACTTTTTGTTTTTTTTTTGTTTGTTAAATATATTAAAACTGTTTTCGTTTTACAATTAATATCAATTAACTTGATGGGTTTTGAATTATGAGTTTTATGTTTGTCAATATATTCTAGAAGAGTTGCATATAGTATTGTCGTGTCGGAGTCTGGGTAACGATATTGTGAAAAGATTTAAACAATTAAGTTATTTTTGTTCATTGAGTTGGTTTTATTTTTTATTTTGTGTTAGATTAATAAACTTACCCATTTACGAATATGAATCACGATCGAGACTGCTTTAGAATGAGTAAACTGTTCTAATTAATGATCCAATCAAAGTTAAATATGATTGAGAGTATCAACTAATATCACTTGAAAAATAAGTTTTAATTGAAAATGAATTATTTACAGTTTGAAAGATTATTCTGATTTATTATTAATATTTAATTTTAATTACTGATCAATAAATGGAACAGAGTAGAAAATATTTGAATTCTAGGTCTAAGTCATCAATTGATGAAGACTGGGTCACTAATTGGCACGTTTACCTTAGTTGGCTATTAAGAAATTAAAAGCTCATTAGTATAAATATTAAATGACCGTAAAATTCGGTCACTTTTTTATCATTTCTCGATCGAGGATTCCTTTCACGTAGTTTCTCCTTCTCTTTTACTTGAATTGCTCGCAAAGTGTCCATGCAATGTGGTGGAATATTGACCCTGTTTTATGATTATTATTTAGTTTAACTTGAATAAAATCATCCCTTGCACTTTGCACTGACACAAGAAAATGACATGAGTTCTTGCCAATGTCCTGAGAACGATGTGTTATGACATGCTGTCATGTTGGTCGGTTTTCTTGTTAGACATTTCCGTTGATAGAGGTTCAGAAAACTCGTTTCAGACTTTAGAGACAATGTGCACTTCTCACTTCGAATATACTAACTTCTTGCAGATGTTTCTAGTTGAAAAGAGCCATTAAATGATGAAAATATTGACCATCAATTAGCTGAGTATTTATCAGAGATGAAAAATAATAATAAAGAAGTTATTGGTAAAGAATATTCGAAGAGAGAATGATGAGCAAGAAATAAAAAACAACCAGTCGGACTGGTTTGATACTTTAGGATTGCTTGTGAGTGTTGTTAGGTGTACCAATGTGTTTGCCCGATAATTTAATGAATTTTCTTTTGTTTCAGTTATTTATTTAACAATGTGCCCGTTAATTATATGGTTATGTGACGTTCGATTTTCCTATGCAATTGGCATTGTATATAAACATATACCTCCCCCCCCCCCCCCTAGATAACATGACCTATTGTATAATTTATTTAATATTACATGTATAGATATATCGATTTGTCTTATCACTCACTCCTCCATACAAGCGAATTCATATTCACACCCTGCTTGCTGCCTCGTGTCATTCACCTGCCTGATTATTGTCTTCCTAATTGACTATCAAACTAATATAACATTGCTATATAATGATTAATCAAGTAATCACAAGTCCATGATATTTTTAATTATTCTGTTTTAAATATTAATTTTATTTACATTCTTCCTCCACGACAATTTTTTTCTTTTATAAAAGTATCTACTGTTTTCTGTATAATAATTCAACACGTTACTGCTCTCTCCACTCATAAAAATTTTTCTCGCACGCTTTAAGCACAGCTCATATACACTCTCCAACCTTTTGTATTTAAGTTGAAAATTATAACTCATTCAAATCCACCTCATGAATGGTGTTTCGCATCGTGGAACCGTAACAAAAATGTCATTAACAGCTCATTATTGAGCTACTTGTACAACTCTGGATATTCAGTGATACTAAATGAGATATCGTTAATTAGATTCGGCACTCGTGCATTTCCGTCACCTTGATGGACGGTAAAAAAAAAATTTCGTAACTTCCGGTTTGTAAATCAGAACAGTTTATCATGACTTTTAACTCTATCTCTAGTATTGGCGATAAATATTTATACACTGCCATTGGCGTACGTTTTTGCGACACTCAATCGCTGTCTAAATTTTCATTATTACACTTGAGTGCTTCCATATATAATAAATTGTTGGCATTTATTTTTTACTATTTTTTTTTTATACCGTGTCGATGTTTGTATCATTCAATTACATTTTTCGTTTGTTTTCATTCATCATTATCTGAAGAGTGACATTCTAATTGATTGATACTAGAACTGAGTAAAATTAAAAATATTGATGTGTGAGGACTTACACTGAGAGAAAGAAATTTTTTTAATTCAATTTGTAATCGCCATTATTTATTATTGAAATCTTTTGGAATATGATAAATCGATTGTTTTTATAATTAATTCAGTTATCAACTCATACATAAAATTCTTGATTCATGAAATCCAATGAATATTAGAATATATTTTCAACCTTAGAAAATTTTCATTCATGAGAAAATTTATATTTTAATAAAAAAAAAAAATGAAGTAATTCAAGAATTTGAAGTGAAAAAAATCTGTTTTTCACATCATTCAATTTTATAGAAATAATTATTTAGTAAATACTTCATATATTTTAAGAAAATATTTTATTTAGATTAAAAAGAAAAATAAACGTTGAAATACAAAATAAATCTGCTAATAATAAGACAAGTTTTCTTATGAGAATTTTTTATCTTATGTAAGTAATTAAAAACATTCTAGTAACTTCTGAAAGTTTTTTTCAAACCAAGATTGTCATAAACAGATGTAATTTTTATATTTATTAATTTCTTTCTCTTACACAAAAACAGTTTCTTTCAACATGTAAATTATATTTTATTTTTTACTAATTTTCTCTACAAAAACAAGCACTTGTCATCAAATAATAATTTTCAACAGTAACTTTTCAATTTTTCATCTAAAAAACAAAGAATAAAAAATATTTTTACAATTAAAACTTTCTCTTAGTACAGTTCTCAATATTTCTACTCCGAAATTTATTTCTAAATATTTTTCACCATCCAATATTGATTTTGTTCACATTCTATTACATATCGACAGTAACATCTGATATATTTAACGTGAGAGCAAACCGATACTTTATACATACACTTTAGCAATTGAATTGTTATTTGAAATGCTCGCTCTTTGACAAAATTCTAAAGAGTGAATTAAGCTTAAGCGATTGCTTGATAAAAATCATCACTTTATATCTATTTTATTATTATTGTTATTATTATTATAAAATAATTGCGTACATATTATATTTCTGGCTTTTCACGTTATTTAATTATTGCTATAATTCTTTATCTACTATCACTTAGCGATGGTGAATTTGAACTTATGTTGAATTCAACTTAAAATTTCGAACCCGGGCGATGAAACATCTCCTAGACCTCATCGGTACGATAAATCTACGCACACACATACATACATAGTCTTTAAAAGCGAGAGAGTATTTTTTGATGATAAATTAGCATAAATAGTCACTAAATCTTTGATGATACTTCAAAGAGAATTAATGAAAAATCGATAAACTTATATATTAGGATGAAAGTATTATAGAAAATGATGGAAAGAGCGATAATGTTTTTCAGGCTCGCTGCTACCATATTATTATTACTTTAATGCTCTATAGCCCTAAACTTTTTTCAACTATACTTTTTACTAACGAATTATTTAAATTCTTCTCATTTCATTTTAGCTGTTTTAATAAAAATCAAAAAAAAAAAGAAAAAAATTTGGACTGTTATTTTATTATCTCATCAAGTAGTTGAAAATATTTCCAATCCTCTTTTAAATTCCTTTTTTCTAATTTTTCTTAAACAAATTATGTTTATTTCTAACATTTCCTTGGTCTAACTCTTCTCTCTTACTATGTCTTGCTATGTCCCGGCTTTCTTTTGTTTCTAGATATTGCAGAACCTACAAAAAAAACGCACTGAGCGGAGGGGGCGCCTAAGCTCTGACAATACGAATAAAAAGAAGTCCGGTTTCAACAAAAGCGACCTTATTTTTAAGGTAACCCGCCCTGAAGAAAGCGCGCGCAAGCTCGCATATCTTTGCGCAGTCCCAATTAAATAAACTGCCAATTCCTATTTATTTTGAATCAATTTTTCGAAACTCGATGGAGTGGAAACAACAATGAGTTTTAAACTACTCCTTGTTGTTGTTGTTGTTAATGTTGCTCTCTAAGGATTTTATTATTTTCGTTTATTATTTTATGTCTTTTGTATATAAACCTTCCGAAATCCATAGTGCTTGATATCATTTAGACTTGGTACTGAAATTATAATCCCCCAGGATATTACTGTAATTTGAGTAGTAATCAAACTTCTCATTTCATACGAAATCAAACTTGACTATAATTCATTATTTCATATGTAATTTAACTTTCTTTTAAAAATAAATTTTTAAGTCAATTATTGGCCTTGATGAATATTAAAAAATATTTTAAACAATTATTGTCAGTATTTATAAACAATAATAAGTTGAAGACATCAAAAACCCATCAGACAGCTCATTTTTTCTTGAAAAAAAAAATAATAATATGATTTGAATAAGTAGAGTAGCACTCATTCCACCGAATCCATCGATGTTTCGTATTTTGATGTCGAATAAGGAATGCGCAAAATGTCAAAGGAGATCTGCACACTGATTGGCTCGTTGGTTTTGACTTAAAAACGTTCGCTTAATCCTATTATTCCGCCGCCTTACTGTTTTTTTGTTTCTTTCTGTCAATATTTTAATTATTATTACTACTATTATTAATTATTATTTACAAGTGGTTTTGTTTCGTCTTAACCGTTTATTCGCAGCGATAGGCTATGCTAATAAAAAAGTTTTATACACCATTTTCAACACACTTGCCTAGCGATAAAAAGTATTAATTAAATATTAACAATGATACCATCTTAGTATATTAAATTTTATAAAAGTTATTTATCCTATTAGTGACAGTAATTACATTGTTTCCTCCAAGACCACGATATTGTATAAAATATTTCACTGAAAAGAGAATGAGTCAGAGACTTAAAAAATTGTTGAGATGTGCTAAGTATAATAGAATAATTTGAATTCCTTTCTTCTCGAATATCTTTTTCTTTTTTTACTCTTTATATCTCTTTCTCTTTTTATCTATTCTAGAAAAAAAAAATTCTGCTCTATCTCGCACAATTACTTTATATTTGTATGAAATTCTATTAAGTGATGATGATGATGTATTATATACAATATTTTGAAATTTAAATAACAATTGACTTTATAAAAGTATATGGCTTTTGATCGCTAGACGATGTGTGATATTTTATACATCTCGATGCAGCGCACGTAATTGGGCGTCCCTTCTTTGTCGCTTTGCCGTTTATTCACGAGTAATAAATTATAACCAGCATACATTGGAGCTTTAGAAGATGCCACAAGAAGGTGTTGCACATTTCGTGATAGACGAAAAATTCACCAAGCAAAAGTACTTTAGAAGTTGTATTATTTATTGAAAATAAACGTATGCTATGTGTGTGTCAATAAATCAATCTTTTGCCCGCATTCGCTGTGAATTATTTATATTTCATAGTTCAATTTTGCTACATTGTCAGTTAATCTTTGCTTCCTTGGCTGATTATGTGCTTGTATTTTTATATATATACTACGCTTTAAGCTGTGCTTTTTTGTTTCAAATTATTCAAAAATATTTCAATACAAAATTCTTTTTATTTTCTTCCATTTTCTGTTTTCTCATTCATATCATCTATTTTTTTTATTTATTTCACTTAAAAGTATTCGCGGTTTGTCCTTTATTTAATTAATGCTGTTATCATTATCAAAGTATACTGTCATTATTATTATTATAATTATTAGATAATTATTTATCTTTTATCATTATTAAAAAAGCTCTCGCTCACACGACTTTGTGACTGTCTCGTAGATGATAATAAATATAATATTTATTATTAACAATAAAAAAAAGAAAAAAAATAAAATATTTAATTGTTATCGTTTGTCGTTTGGATTGATAATTTTTATGACCTGCAACTCGACATATCAAGTCAAGTTCTAATTAATTCCATACTATGCATACACCTTCGTGCTCGCGTATATGTATTTAATTTTATTTTTACTTAATGATAATGTGTGTTATATTAATCATTAATTGTTAGATCAGGTAATGTATTGAAAATGTTTGTGAGTTAATTCATGTAAATATACATTACTGACTCCACTCTATATCTAAGTTTACTAAACTAAAAGTTAATTATTCCTTGACCCTGTAGTAGGTTGAAGATATTTGACTATCTAAATTATCCAATCATTAGCAACTAGACTTATCATACCATCATCAATAAAAGATATATTTATATATTTATCTTATACATACATAGTTATCTGTAATTAATTAACCGTCAAACCCGTAGGCTTGAAAATGCAGCATGTCAGCAAAAAATTTAATTATCCATCAGATTTAATCCACTCTAGAGTACTCAGAAAACAAAAGCCTTCTTTGTCATAGTGGCAAATATTGGATTGCAATGTCAAGCTAAACGGGTTTGTCATATATAAAGCGTAACATCAGTTCACGGCTTGTCCGTGATGCTTGTTCGTTTTGTTCATCATATGTCTGTATGCGTATGTGTCCATCCAACTGGCATATTGGCCATAAATACTATGTCTAAATGAAACAACAAATATACAACCCTTACTAAATCCTATATGGCTACGTAATGCTTCAGATAACTATGCGATACTAGTGTGCCATCTTCAACTACTCTACTGACATCATCAATCAGATGGACACAAACGCATTTTCGATTAATTCATATATCATCAATTGAATATATCTTTTTTTAAATTCTCTATTTTAAAGTTACTTTCAAAAGAAGCTGTGTGAGCTGAAGCCATTTTAAACCCTGAATATTTATTAGATTATTCATTTTTATTATCATTATCATCATTATTATTTATTTAAATATCTGGCTATTTTTTTGTTAGCGATTGTTAAATAAGTGCACTTTTGTGTTGTATTTTTTTGTTTGACTAATTTTCTGTCTTTAATGTACTCTAAAAAAGAATTGAACAGCATTTCTTTTTTGATTTGAAATCTTTTGATTTTTTTATCCCTCAACGATCAATCAATCTTCTCCTCTTGAATTGTGTACTTCTTCTACAAGGCTACTTCTTCGAGAAGTATAATAGAGTAAAGCGTGCAGTTCAAATATCAACGTTCAATCTATTCCATTTACAATTGCAAGAATTTGCACCGGCGCACAAGGGTGGCCCGCATTCGAGAATTTCATAACGCCCATCGTCAGAGATTGATTTTTCGTATGACTGTTGAAAATATTGTATAGTTATATACATACAATATTTCATGTATTTCAGTTAACAATTTAATTATCAATGTATTATGTTTTATCATTTATTTTATATCACATAACATAACTAGTACTTTTATGAACCATGATTTTATTTAATATTATCTAAATAATTTATTTTTATTATAATTTGACAACGATCATGAAAAATTCATCAATTAATTAAAACTTTAAGTTTACAAGGCTTGGAACTGTTGTTCTTTGTGCTTAATGTACATGTTAGCCTTTTAATTTATGCAGTACCCAATTTTTCAAAAGTTTATTTTATACAATGTTATTGAATTAGCTAACAGTAGAAAAATATGAATGAGAACATAAGACATCTCGTTCGACTATAATACACCCTATTCTATAATTTTTATTTTATTGTTTTTCCCGCTTATTTGCTGTACACAACTGCCAGAGATGCTTTTAAAAGTACCCCAAATATTACAATAGACGAATGAGTTTAAAAGTTATTAAAAAAAAAAAAATATTAACCGGATTTGAAAAATATTAACTAGATAACCCACTAAAATTGTTGCTAATGAAAGAAAATAAAGCTAATTGTTGTTGTTGGCAGTTCCTGAATATGGCGTCGGTGTTCATGCGAATATTCAATCTAATCTGTATGATGCTATTGATCGGCCACTGGAGTGGTTGTCTTCAATTCCTTGTTCCTATGCTTCAAGGATTCCCTAGTAATTCTTGGGTAGCAATTAATGAACTGCAGGTAATTTTTTTTTTTTCATTCTTAAAGAAAAAAAAATTTTAATAAACAAAAAATGATTAAAAAATATTAATAAAAAAAAATCTACTTACAGGACTCGTTCTGGTTAGAGCAATATTCGTGGGCTTTGTTCAAAGCAATGTCCCATATGTTATGTATAGGATATGGCAGATTTCCACCGCAGTCGTTGACCGATATGTGGCTCACGATGCTCAGTATGATCAGTGGTGCTACGTGTTATGCACTTTTCCTTGGTCATGCTACAAATCTCATCCAGTCACTTGACTCTTCAAGAAGGCAATATCGTGAGAAGGTATCGTAAGCATATCGATATTTCCGTCCCAAATACACTTGCTGATGTCGGTATTTTTGAAATGTCCAGGTCAAGCAAGTTGAAGAGTATATGGCGTACCGAAAACTACCACGAGAAATGCGTCAGCGAATAACAGAGTACTTCGAGCATCGCTACCAAGGCAAATTCTTCGATGAGGAACTCATTCTGGGAGAACTTTCAGAAAAACTCAGAGAGGTAGCCAATTCTTTATTACATCTTCATATCAACTAAAAAATTCTGTTATCTGCTAATACATGAATTTTAATGACAGCTGAATAGTTGATAGAAAAAATAAAAAAAAGTTAATTGGAACAATGTTAAAGATGAAAAAAAAGAATGAATGAAATAAAAAAAATGTACACTGTCAATAAAATATGTATTAAACTTTAGCTATGATGCAAATTTGTCACGATAATCTGTTACAATATTCACAAAATATTGCTGTTATTTATAACTATATTTTATTCTGGTTCATAGGATGTGATAAATTACAACTGCAGATCTCTGGTAGCCTCAGTACCCTTTTTTGCTAATGCAGATTCAAATTTTGTCTCTGACGTAGTCACAAAACTGAGATATGAAGTCTTCCAACCAGGTATCATGTTTATTTTCATTCACAAGTAAAGAGATAAGTAAACGTTCAACAACTAATGCGGGTCAAGAGCATAAATGAAAAATAAGATTTTTTTTTTCAATCATTTTTTTCAGTACTATTTAGTCATAATATTTTAATTCATGTATATATATTTCTATAATAGATATCAGTGACTATCAAAAAACTTTATAATATAATAGCACAGATTGTCTAAGATCACCATGACCCACATTAGTTGTGTCGCGATAAAAACGGACTCGTTTGACTGTTAGGATAAGAAAAATATAAAAAAAGATGATAATAAAAAATGCAATTTATTCCAGGTGACATCATTATAAAAGAAGGAACGATAGGCTCCAAGATGTATTTTATTCAGGAAGGAATAGTTGACATTGTGATGGCAAATGGTGAAGTAGCAACTTCTTTGTCAGACGGATCGTATTTTGGAGAAATTTGTTTACTGACAAATGCAAGACGTGTCGCTTCAGTCAGAGCTGAAACATACTGCAATCTTTTCAGCCTCTCAGTGGACCATTTTAACGCAGTCCTGGACCAATATCCGCTTATGCGTAGAACTATGGAAAGCGTTGCCGCCGAGAGGTATAAACTTTGGTTAGGATTGTTTTATCGAGTTGGTGTGCTAATAGATGTCGATCACCATCGTCCCTTTCCCGTCATAAATCTTCTTTTATTCCAAGTGGGTGTGTCGACTTTGCTTTTGCTTACAACTCGCGCTTTCTTCTTCAATTTAAGTATTTCTAAATATATATCTTTAATTGATGATATTTTATAACTTAAAAAGAAAGTTTGCGAGTATCATTGTATTTGCCACCGGGTAATTAAGGCCAAGTCTGATTGATCATTTTAAAGGGACACAGACTTGGTGTTTATACCAAGAGGGACAAAACTCAAATCCCAAAAGAATAATAATAATATTCATTATAAATATAATATAATTCTTTTTAAATACTACGTCAATTGACAGATATGGATGTGAGTTTGTCTACTGATTATATTTAATAACTATTTATGAATAAATATGCTCTAAATATGCCTGCAACTTTGTCACGCTAAGCGCTGAGCTTTTGCCACAATTGCCAGCAAGAGCTGCTGATTATAAATGTCTTTTATTCTATATATTATATAAATAATCTTAATCTTAATATTATATTATAAATATTTTTATTGCCTGTATTAAATTTTACAATTATCTCTCTTGGTCCGGTCGGTTTTATGGTATATATGTGCAATTTAAATTATACAGTAACCTTTTTATTTTAGCAATTTTTTTTTAAGATAAATTTTATAATTAAATAAATAAATCGTTTGCACAAATATACCTAGGATCATGCTTAAGTGTGGTGAAGTGGTATTTTTAATATTTATTTTTATCGATCCACCGGTCCGTCATTATCAAAAACCCTAACAAGACAATTAATGAATTCATATGAGTTTGAAAAAAATATATCAATGTATGAAATTAAAAAAATTAATTAATTTCTAAATTAAAACATGTCATGTAAGGGTTTTTTTAACGTTCTGCAATGTAATTCGTTGGTTGTGTCTGTTGCAACATTCCCTACGCTTATTATACCTCTTTCTACAGGTTGAATAAAATCGGCAAAAATCCAAATTTGGTGGCACATCGAGAAGAAGATCTTGGCAGTGAATCTAAGACGATAAATGCTGTTGTCAATGCACTCGCTGAGCAAGCGGCGCATGCCAGTGCGAGTGAAGAATCGGTAATTACTGAATTAAATTACATTCCTTAAGACTGAGATTTAATTATTAGATTCAAACAAGACGTATCATGATTTTATTCGATAATAAATTTAATTTGATATATTGATTACTTTAATTAATTTTTTTTTCAACGATAGTCTTTTATCAGAAATTTTTACATAAAATATTCTAGTTGATTAAAAGTTATTCGAGTATCATCAAATATTCCGGTTAATTAAAAGTTGTTCAAACACTGTTTAAGACTTTTGTAATAATCTAATAATATTTTAATAAAATTTGGAAAATTATATTCAAGTTTATAATAATTACAGGTACACAGTTTAGAGCTTAGAACACTTCCAACTGGGTTATTGCCAAGGCCAAAATCGGAGAATAATTTTGCAAGTCAAGATTTACAAAGAGAGGACCGCAGAATCTTCCACAAAAGTGACACCTTCCATAAGGACTCGTATCAATGACGATACTCGTCTTACTAGCATCAGGAGAGGTTTTGAGGGCCAACCGTAGGTCTGTCTATAAACTTCAATTCTTCTCTATGCTACAGAAATTCTGGCCATGTGTTAACACAACAGAAACTGCGAGTATTATGCTCTCTACACTTAGATAATTTGGCACTCAGCTTACACTTTGATACAAAGAAGAAAACAGAATAGTCGTGCCAGTTCAAGTTACTTTATTAAAGCTCATCTTTTCGATTAAAAAACTTTTGGAGAAGAAAGAGAAAACATCATAAACTTTTTCTATATTTTACGAGCTTCGTAAACGACTCTACTCATCTCCAATACTTTAAATCAGTAAATTTTTCATGAAATGGTCCCACTAAGGCCAACGATCGATGAGATATGCACGAACTATTAAATGACAATTGACAATGTAAAGACATTAAATCAAGATAAGTAAGTGGTGAAAAAATGACCCAAAGACTATGTTATGTTGTTGAGAGTTCTTTGGGTCAGGATTACGAATAAAAAATAATAAGTGAATATAATATTGATAAGTGTATGTAAACAATTAAGAAAGAGAAGCTATCTTTTTACTAGATTAATAAATGAAATGCAATGTACTATAATAAAGTATAAATAGTACACAAATATGATATAGTAATTGTTATAATAATAGATTATTACAATAATGATTATCACTACCGCATTATTAGGCAATTATAGAAACAATTAATTACAGAAAAACAGTTGTATATATAAATGCCGTAAAAGTTTATATAATGTCGCAAATTTTAAGCAGAGCGATGAGAATGCAAAGTTAATAATGATGATATTTTATTGATTGTATTATAAAATCGTTTTCCTTCGTGTAATAATATTATTACTATCCTGTATTATTATTATGATAATTATTTATATTATCGTTATTATTTAAGTGAAATCGTTATTAGTTAGTAGACAGTGCCTAGAGTCGTAAACGACATTGTTTCCTCATTTAATTTTTAAAGCCTAATGAAATAAAGTATTTAGGAAAGTCAATGACTTATCGGTTGATCGCCAGTTAAATTATTAAGTACCTATGCATACATGTAAATAAAACAACTCAATTCAACGTAGAAATAAAAACCGTGAACACAATGTAATATAGGTATTTCAGATTCGCACAAAAAATTCGCGCGTATTCGTATGTAACATCACGGAATAATGAAGCGATAAAGACCGGAAATATTTTTTTTAAATAATTAAGATAAAATACATCGTTATGTTGCACAATTTGGCTTCTGTTAGGAATGCAACATTAGAAAATTATATTATATATTAATAAAACAGCTATTATTATTGCTATTCTGATGTATAAAAAACAGATAAAACAAAAAGTATTAAACAAGTGTTAAATATCATGATCATTTTTATCAACATGTTAGACGATATCAGATATTATGACATTATACACGGAGGTGCTTTGTTAAGTAATTTAGTTAAAATATATTTGTTTTGTTAATAATTCTATTTCGTTAATTTTATGGAAAATGTTTAATGGTAAATTTTATAAAAATTTTTTTATACAAAATTAATATGCATTATAGTTATTGAAAAATTTTTTAAATGAAATAATTAGTTAGATAATTAATATTTTTAAATATATAAATGAATTTTTATTTAATGAAATATTTGTAAGATATCTTAGTAATGTTATATTTAACTAAGCCTCCATCTGGAATCAAATTTTTTTTTTTTTTATTTAATTGTAATACACTAAATACAAAAATATAGATTTATATTTATATTTAAAAAAAAAAAATTATTGTAGACAAAATTCTTTGCTAATAGAAGAAAGAAAAGTAAAAAATAATAGCTGATATAAATTATACGAATTTTATTTTATGAAAATTATTCCTGGCAAAAATTCATAAAATATAAATAATGATTCTCTAAGTAACCAATAAATCTCGGTCATCTTAAAAAACAATGAAATATTCAGTCGGGCGCATCACCACACCATGTAAAAGCTATTTTTATATTCTTCCCCTAAAAATTCGCAATAGAGCGCCTTGTATAAATATAAAAAAAAAAAAAAAAATTGCAGAAAAATCTAAAAAAAATGATTATAAGCAGAAATATATATCACTCAACGTCAATTTTATACGAATACCTGTGACGTAAAGAGTCGAATACAGGCGCAAAGTATTCTCCACTGAAGATATTTTTTGCGTAAACATAATTAATAAAACTACAAAGTGCTTCTCAATTCTTTTCGAGCAGGACAATTTAATGAATACAAATGAAACCTAACCGCACCCCCGAATTCTCGAACGGCAAGTATGTTACAGAAATAATAACATTGGTGTTGTACGAGTGAATATGAATATAAATAATAGTCAGAGTCAATCGCAAAGGTTGTTGAAGCTTTGTACTGAGTTATAACAGCTTGAGTACAAAGTTAATTAATGTTGCGTTTTTTCAACATGAGTTTCAAGTCGAATTAGGACAAAGTACAAAAAAACATTTTTAAAACTATAAAAAATCTATTACCACATTCTTTTTTTAGGTCATGTAAAATTCATTAAGACATCCTTTCACATAGTGCAACACAATGCATAATACTTGCCATAACAAGAATGCCTTAGTGACTATGTTATTGTACATGAGATATAATTAATAATTAAAATTGATATGCAAAAAATTGTACACTTATATCAGACAGCGTGAATTTGTGAGAAAATTTAATGAAAAAATCATTCACCATCATACACGAATGTATATTGTACAAAAAAATTATATAGGTTGTACATAAAAAAAAAGGTTGAAATACTACTCTAGAATAATCAGCCATAATTAATCGCGGATTAATGAAAATAATAAAGTGATTTTACAAAGTGAGATTATTTATAATAAATTAATTCCAACGATTGTATGGGCTATTATTGAACGATTGTTTCAAAAGTGTCATAAAAAAAAAACTATTAAATATATAAACATCAGTGGCAATACACGACCCCGCCCGTCCACTTAGTTTTTAAACTGTTCAACTCTCCCTTTATTCTTACAATCATTAGTTAATAAAAAAATATATAAACTCTATAATGTTAAATTTTATTACCACTAGAAAATTGATTTCTTTTGATTGTCTTGTAGTAAATTAATAATCAAACTCGTTCATATGCTTATCAAGTATTTAAATTTAAGTATAAGATTTAAAGGGGGAGTTTATCATCTTGAACATGAATTATCAAATCCAATTGAGTCAAACAAAAAAATCATAAACAGTCAATTTAAAATAATTTCCTTCTAAAAATAAGTACGAAATGCAGGGTAGAAGAAAAGTAATTGTAATTAATTAAGGTAGCCGAACGAAAATTATCGGGGGTGTGATTTTCTTGGAATCTTGATTAAAATGCGTAAGTAACAAGTCGATTGTCGCATATCAGATATACAAAAAAACTAAATAAAATTAAAAATGATTCAGTTCTATTTACTACGACTGTTGTAGAAGTAAAGTAAAGCAAAGTAACAGTAAATAATAATTATGAATGATTGATTGAATAAAGTGCGCTAATTGTCATTTGGTGATCAAAATTAAAAATTCAAACGTTCAGAATGACTCGAAAAATTAAAAAAAAAACCATGTATTCAATTAGTAAGGACGGGGTGATTAAATTAATTGAAAATTAATAAAGAAACTAATCAGAGTGGATTAAAATATTAAACGTAAAGTAACAAAGTATCAAAGAATATAAATATAAGCAACACATAGTTGAAGGACTCTAGCCTTACGAAAAAGAATCGATCATTTTCTAACCGCTGTAATTTATATCTAAAAAAAATAGTCAAACTCAAAATAATACCTGTGCGCATTCGTGTATATTGATTGCACAATCGCCATAACTAACAAGTTGTTATCATATTAATTTATAAGTAAAAAGAAATATAAAATAAGTAATATATAAATAATTTCTCTAGAAGCAATGGAGATAAACTAATAATAGATATTATTTATAAATTATTTTTCTCAATAAAGTATTATAAACATATTTTTCTTTTAAAACTGTAATTTTTTAATACACACTAGCGCACAGGTAACAACTTGTATATAAATAGGATTGACAAATAAATTGATAAAAAAAAAGTATAAGATTCACGGTACGCCGCTCCAATTCGCCGTGAAAATTACACTTATGTAGAGTAGCACTCGGTAATGCAAAAAAGTAATTAAAAGTATTGAAACAAAAAAAAAATTAAAATTATAAAAAAAAAAATAGTATGAAATAAAAAAAAAGTTGAAATCATGCACCAGCATATTGTCAGTGAGGTGTTCATGTGATAGAAAAAACACATAATGCGCGAACTCTTTTTAAACTGAAAAAAAAAAAAAATTATTACTATCAGCAATTCACAAAATTTAGAAAAATAATTCTTGTAACGAATAATGGGTGACAAAAGAAAGAGTTCGTGAAAATCGTTAATTACTTGTTTAAATAAATTATAAACTCCCATGATAATAATTATAATAGTGATGTAGTGTGTATCTTCCCTATTGCTCACAAACAAATACAATCCAATATGTGGGACGCAGTTGTAATGGACAGTTTTTCAGCTTTTGAAGTCTGCCTGTGCTTTGTACGAAGACAGATTTCCTATGTATTTTCTACGACTTATTTTTCTACGTGTAAAGCATTTCTACGAAAGCTGGACAACTGTTTACAAATGGAATTGCCTTTTGAATTAACCGCGATATTTATGTAATTCTTTCCATTAACTAATTAGTTAATTAATTATATTACATTCATAATTCCATATCAGAGTAATTTCTCTTTGTCACCCTGCGTTGGACGTGTATGATACTTGTATGCTAGATTAGACTGGAATAATTGAAAAAAATACTTAACAAAAAAAAAATAACTAAATAAATAAATAAAAATATGTTTGGTGCATTACTGTGGAATATTCGCATTCGCTTGAGCTTAAGCACACAACACACAGAATCTAGCCGCCGATTATTTAAAAAAAAATGGAAGCCATGAAGAGTTTATTGATAATAATAATAATGTGTGTCGAATGAGTGATGATGATAAGAGATATGGGAAATAGAGAAACATAATGCGATGATTATTGATTAAACTCTATATTTAATTATACGTTAAAGATGGAATGAGTTATTAATGACTTTGTTAAAGATTGTGCTATTATGAAATAAGAAAAAAATAAGTTATTCCGACGGTAAAGGCCTAAAGATTGTTTATTTATGTAAATGGGCATAAAGGAGAGTGAAGGAGAAAATGAAAAAAAATAATTATAAATAAATAATAAAATAAATAACAATTAATTAATAATTAGAAGAATTAAAAAGTGGGTCTGTAAATGCACGTTGACGAATCTCAGAGGAAAAAAAAACTTGCCATACTACTGTTATATGACTTAGTGATATTCGCGATTCTAGATAGACTGAGCCAATATGTAATGATATGATATCTAGAGTGTAAAGCCATACGAAGGGTGTACGAAAAAATAAGCACCCCACCGAATCGTCATGTGTTTTAGCGTGAATCACGAAAAAAAAAAATGTTATAATAGCGAGTGTTACAATAAAGTTTTATGCATTGTTTTCCTTTTTCACATCTATATATTCCTCGACGTTCTTGATGATCGCTTAACTTTCTTGTAGACAGAAAGCTGAAACCCTAAACGATTCGGTGCCTGATATGTCAGGAGAGATTTAAACACAAAAAAAAAAATTGTTATGTTCAAGATAACGGCCGAGTATTAGTATTATTATTGTCATGAGCATAAAGAAGAAAATGAAACAAACCCTGTCACCGTTACTCATCTACCTCTTTTTAAACATTGTCATTTACTATCGTTGAGTTATCTTGCCTAAATGGTCTCTATGAGATATGATTATCATCATTATAACTAACAAGATACATTTACATTATTAAATATTATCGGCATTGACAACAAACCTTTTTTGTTGAAAATGTTTTTATTTCAACTTTTAATGATTTTCAACTATTGGGATTGATTCTCCAGTGCATTTAGTTTTGTATTTAAATCGATTGTCATAAATATGTATTAAAGAATTGCGATATTTAGTCTATTAAATGATTCAGCATTTAGACAAACTATATGTGGGCCAGAGAGCACACGAGAGCTGTCAATAAAAATAATAATTTTCAAAAACAACAGAATATCGTGAGATACTAAATAATTAAAGAATATGTTAGAGTGATAAAAACGATAATGAGATGTAACGGTCATAATGATGATATTTTTTATCAAAAGTGCTCAGCGAGTTCTGTACTCAACACACTCACTCTCACTTACTCATTCGCAAACATCTATTATAAAATATGTGCTTTATATAGTTTAACAAAATAAATAATTTGAAAGATAAACGCTATTATTTATTTCCAAACCCTCAAACTACTCATGTTATTCGTTTTTTTGTTAGAGCTAAAAATATACGGTTATGTCAGCTGTTTGAGAAAATCGAGTAATTTAGCATCTCGACTTTATTCACTACTGAGAAGAATAACATATGCATGAGAAGTAATTCATTTATTTGACAAATAGAAGTACGATGAATTGTCACAAAGCATGAGTTTTCAAGAATTATTTCAACAATGTAACGTGTATAAAAATAATTTATTCTTCTCGTACAAATTCTAACATGATCAATAATCGATGTTTAAATTTAAATAATCTTTCAGAAATCTTTAAAATAATCTCCTTTGACTTTAATTCAACCAACCAGAAAATTATCTACTGCATCAGCAGATCCGTTTTAACTTTTGCAATTAATAATTCCATTGGTTTATCACATTCAAGTTTTGATTCGAATTCTTTCTCCAATGTAATAGCAGCCTCTGCAATTTTATTGTGTTTTTCAATTTCTTGAGCATCAGGGAATTCATTAAGAAGCATGTGTAGCATAATATTTAACTGTGCTATTGATCTAGCAGAGATACGAAGGATCACTTGTGTGCTTGCTACTGATAAAAATTCAAATATACAATGTCTCAGCGATTCAGAATTCTTGGAAATATGAACATCTGGAAGAATCTCACGAAAATCTTTCTTTTGGAGGAAATTAAGCAGCTTTATGCCTCGACCAAGTTCTCCATCAAGACTAATAATAATAACCTTTTCAAAGGATGTAGCTTTCATCGCTAAAACACTTTGATTACGGTTTGTCGCGTATCTAGGCGTCAACGATTTATCTACAGCTTGTGAGATATTTAATGAGAAGCAACTAATCGGAGTTTGCAGTTCTCTACCATCAAGTGTATACATAACGGTACCAAAAGCTTTGACTTGAGTTGTATCTTGGAAATTAGGTAAATCCAACACTATTACTCCAACTATTTTTTCACTCGTTGGATCCAATTCACATGTCTTAGACCATAATGATTCATTAACTGTCTCCCAAAAACTTGTCACTCCTTTTATCTCACTCTGTCCTGAAATCATTATGTACAGCTTCGGTTTCTCGAGAACCCTAGAAAAAAAATTTGAAAAGTTTATTTTAGATAAGTTTGACATATAGCTGAAAATTAAATAATAGACTTGTAGAGAATATCAATGTTTAGATAAATAATCAATGTAGAAAAATTCAGTAGTTCGAGTAGTTGACAGGAGACGGATTTGAAGGGGAAGTAGGTGGAATATAATGACATTTTTGCCTGACTGTCTGGTTGAAATGATAAGAGATAATAGCTTGGAAAAAAACATGAAATATGTATTGAAATGAATTTTTAACAAAGTATTTTTGTGGTTTTATTTTTTTGTAAACTTTTAAATGTATTTAGTACAGATTATTTTACCAATAAAAATTTTCAATTCAAACACGAAATAGGACACATTAGCATCCTGACAATTTGACCAGAGTAAAGCGGATAAAAATAAATTTTGATGTCAGCACACGCGTTTTAGAACGTTGAAGAATCTCAAAAGTATAGTTTGTCTTAGTGTCTTGTTTCAATTTACATAAAAACAAATATTGACATTAAATAATTAAATTTGCAAAAAAATTTAAGATGTTTATATACTTTTTAATCATTATGCGAAAGTTGATATCAATATTTTACGTTAAGAGATGACATTGATAAATGTTCTCAGTACATTATGATTACTCAGTAATAATTACTTTATGAGTATATTTATATTGTTTCAAATGAAAAAATTTACAATTAAAAAAATGACTATCATGAAAGAGATATAAGTAATATAAAATATTATACTTGTTAAAGAAGTGTGCATTTATGAAAGAGAAAATGAATGTCTATATTAACTTAATAACATTTTCGTAAAATAAAAGAATATTTTATTAATTCAGGATTTCTTACTTTCATCTAAAGTCTATGCATTTCGTTGAGAAATTCTCAAGAAAAGACTCAAGTTCATAAAAAAGTGAACATTAATTTAATATTTCTTCAAGTTAAACTAACTATTCATTCGACTAATAAACCTGAATTGATGATTCGTGAATAATTATTTAAGAGTAAATAAATTGAAAAAAAGTGCAATCAATATTTTTTATGACACAGATTACTTGTAAAAATATGAATAATTTTTCATAATCCCAAAATCCATTATAAAAATAATCTCATAACATTGTTGAAATGCATTAAAATAGGAAAGCAATATCAGTTTATTATTTACGGTTGGATAAATTCATTGCGTAAAAGGAATGCAAGTAATTCAATAATGTCACTGCAGAATGTTTAACCTTGCAAATCATTCAAAGCAATAAAACTTGATAGTCCCATATAATCGAAAATATCGCTTCATGATAAATAAATAACACGTATGATATTGTTTAATTTTAGATACTACAATGAAGATGTTTATTTCTATTCTCCGAATTGAATAAAAGTCAAAAGATTTATTCACGCCTGAAGCTCTTGAAGCATACTCTGCTCTTTACGCCACGTGAATTTTAATGCCATTTCAACGAGTTGTATCAGAGTTACTATGTTTAGGCCTCATTGGCGTTTTCGAAGAACTTCAACTCGTGACTATAATTTAAAAATTTGAAACAGAGATGCGGTCAAGAGGAAATTACGTTTAAAAGATCAAACAAATCCAGAAGATTAAATGATCTATTAAATCTTCCTATTGGTATCCACTGATTCCAAGTCTTGAGTGCTATTTTTTCAACTAAAGTTCGATTAGCTGAAGAATCTTGGCTATTACGAATCGGTATGCATCGTTGAAATTCTCAAAATTGCAACATCTCATGATTGCTCAGCATTAATATCTAATAAAATGCCAAATAGTTACTCATTTCCGCTATCCTACATTCAAACCTATTTGATCTATTTTTTTTCAAGTACAACATATACTGTTTAGATATCTTTCAACTCGTTTCATTTTTCTGCTCCTATTCTTAAATCGCGCTTTAATCCTCAGTCATTTCCATCTCCAAGTCTTGTTCTCTCAAATGAAAATCTCGCGCTTGCGCCTCCAACATCCAGCGGTAAATCGACCCGCGAAACAGTCGGCCAATCCACGAGATTTCTTCACAATGTATGCGTCTGTATGCGGGTGGTAAACTTGACAAGGAGAGTCCACCACTTACTTTACTAGAACTAGTAGCATTGACGTGTCCACGACAGACGCCTTGCGTCGTCTACGTCTTCATATTGTTATAGAACCATAGCTACATCACAACTAGAAGTACTCGCGTGTTTGGCACTCTCAGTGCTGCGAGGAATGTCGATCTGAGCACACGGTACCTTTAGCTCTCTTGGTTTTATTTCATCTCATGAGTGTATTTATATTTGGTTCTCGTTCATCTTCATTTTTCTACCAGCATCATCATCATCATCGTCATTTCATTCTCTCAGTGTTTCAAGTGTTTCAGTGTTAAATATACAACTAAAATAGAAAAATAAATCATAGAGCATGTCATTATGATTAAAGCATGATCAAAATATTGTATCTCTTTTAACTAACCTGATACTTGAACTGAAACTCCAGGGTTATTCTGAACCATCTAGATGTCAAATTATTCAATGATCAACTCAGTATCACATAGATGAAACAGTAACCTGAACTTGGGCGTATGTCCGTGGAAGGTAAATGTAAAAGCTCATAGTAAATAAAATTGAATAGAATCAATCCAATAAATAAAACCTATTAGAAACTGCGCTTGAATTTGTCAATTGTGTAACGTGTTGGAATTAACTACGAACAAATACATAAATTAATCAATACATAAAATCTTATTATTTTTTATTTTAATAATACATTATTCCGTATCACGTGCACGAGACACAATGGTTGAATTTTATCAATTCTATTTATCAAATTATTGAAAACAGAAAATAATACTAATTTTGTTGTCACTAGCACGTGGATGTGAAAAGCGCGACCATACATACACGCACATCAGTAGGAATTAATTAAGAGAGGTGTGTGAATATACGGTGGACGAGATCTGTCCATGATTGCATAATAAAGTCAATTATGCATGAGATCATCTTGTATAACACTCTAAGCTTTTTGAAATTCATTTCATAAATATAGTTGCTAATAAAAATGCATTAACAATCGGTAATTAGTCAAGTTATCACTGATATAAAAAGATAATCATAAAATTTTTGCAACCTGCATTAAAATTATTCTAAATGTTTTTTAATTTATAACCCAACTAGATCATCGATAAAATAGAAGAAAAAAATATTTTAAAGCTTCAATGATGAATAATTCAGTATGATAAAGTTTAATAATATTCACTTATATTAAGTATGATAAGAATGATAACGGTAAACTAAATCATATGAATAATGAATGATTGAGGGAAAAATTGAGAATAACCACAGCTAATCATATTTCTAATTAAAATGCACATAAAGAATAGAATTATCATTATAATCACATGTTGTAAACCTGAGGTGAATGTTCAACATGTTTTTATATTCCAGTCCGATATGAGTACCGTAGGAAAAATATCCATCGAGATAAGATGACATCACGTCGTCATGTCCTTGCGAGCATCCGCAGGACGATTATTGTTGCCGCTGTCCTCGCACTTATCATACTTGCCCTCTCGAGCCAAGATGGTACAAGTAACAGCGTCCAATCATCATCGATAGTAGAAGTAAGTATTTAGTTTCATTACTTCTTGATTGACATTTCCTTACAACTATATTTAGCTCACTCTGTCTAGCCCTGAGTTATATGAAAATTGTGGAAATTGAATTATAGGTTTTCTCCATCACATGAATTAAATAAAATGATATAAATTATTTGATTGAGTGAAAATACTATTCTGGCTGATGAAAATGACCGTTGACTACTTGTCAGCTTATCTACTAGTCTAGTAATTGAATTAATTACTCAACATGTGTTACATCAATGTTGTACTTTAAATATTCCTGAACTCTTTCTACTTTATTCAGTGGATGTTGGAAAGAATAGAAAAAGTTCAACAGCATTTCTTTAGAAATATTTTTTTATGCTACAACTCATCAACCTTTTTCTTTTCTTGTGGCTGAAATAAACCCAGTTATTCATGTAGAAGAACTAAGAGTTTTTTCCTTCAACAGAGAAAAAATAATAAAAGTAATATTTCTGAATAGATGAATAATGATTACTATAAATCAAAGCTTTGGGTAAACGTTTTTATCATAAAAAGATAAAATGTGAAAGTCAGTTTGGAAAGATTAAAAAAATCTAGCAAATTCTTAAACCTGAAGTTTTAACTGTCAGGTCAATAGCAACTTGAAGAAATAAAAGCATTAATTTGAAAGTGCAAGTTACTGAAAATATAAAAGTCGTTTTTTATCAAATCGCATACAAGCTTAGGTCTTTAACAACGACGCGAAAAGTCTGCGCTCTGGCAATATTCCAGGCGCAATGCGGCAGGTGAATTCACTACAAAACTCTCGATTACTCATTGTCATTATCGCGATCATTCACCAAACTTCATTATATGATTGATTTCTAAACTACTAAGCTTCTTAACATTTAACCTATCTTATGTCGTTTAACAACGATTACATAGAAGAATTACGAGTTTTCTTAATCTATGAAACCAATTAAAAGTAGGTCAATCAATCTGTTAAATGTCTTTCATTGATTTGAAGAACACTTGACAGTTCTAACAAACAATTTTTCACCGCACTAAAGCATTCAATGAAGAAGAAATAATTAAAAATGCTATTGTTAAAACTTTAATTCCATGAAAAATTCTATAATAACTCTAATAAAAGTCTGGTACTTTTTATATAATAACTATTTTTAAATTTTCTATTAAAGTTATTGCCAAAGAAAAAGGCTTTCTTCTACCAACGAAATGACTTTAATAATAATCAGAGTATTAAAGTAATATAAAATAAACATAAAATGAAATTATTTTAGTATTTTTAGAAACTTCTTTTTATGATATAGTTCATGACAAAAGTTGTAATATTTTGAAATAATAAGTTGTTTATAAATAAGTTTTACTCATTCAAATTAATTTTGTGATCAATAAGCCAGTGTTTCATGTTTCTTCTATTGATTAGAAAAACATTTAATATTTTTTTATTGCTACATTAACATTGTGAGCATTATGAAAAATTATACCTATTTTTCCAGTTGTTTTTATGAACACATAAACAACATTATTAATAATCACTTCATCAATAATTTAAATATGATTGCTGCGGACAAACGTAAGAAATACATTTTCTGACAGCTGAAGGATGAATCCATAGAAAAAAAAATTACACTGTAAATGAATTATGCAAAGATGAACCTTTGTAATCGCTTTGTGAGACTTTTCGAAGAGTATTTGAGATGTCAACTTAGTTTTTATCATGACCTTAACCTTTTAAATGTTATGTGTAATAATGAATACACAAAAAATATATTTACATAACACATCAATGGTCAAACCCTATAAAATGTTTGACAAATTAATCGTAACAATTATAAGTGAATTGTAATCAACAAATGCACTTTAACATGTGCATCTTCTTTACTTTAATGTATCGAACGCATGGCCCACATTCATATTTGTAGGTGCACAAAGCAGACCGTGAAGAATCAATAAACGGAAAGCACCATTTCTATACTCAAATTCCAGCTAGCATGTTAGCACTGAACTTTTGATTATTGTTCTATGCTATTTTTCATTTATTCGATACGGGTAAAATAATATCTGTATTGGATGATATATTAGAAGATCCTCGAGTTAGATATCTAGTCAACAAATCAACTGTGATAATCAATGTCATCATACCACTGCTACACGCTCCACTTTAATATTTTATTAGTTTCTGTAACATTATAAATTTTTAAATTTCAATTTAGAATATTTACATTTATTCAATAATTTAAAAAATATGATATATATATATATATATGTAGACACTAAATCTAAGAGATAAAATTTGCATTTGTAAACTAACTTATATAAGTTGTATTTTATGAGTCGAGTGAAGAAAAACAAGGTATATTGTTGAGAATCAATAATATAAGAATGCTAAAGAAAGAAGTAAATAGGAAGATTTTATGTCTTTTTTTTATTCGAGCTGCTTGATATGCATACAAACTTCTACAGTGCCTGTAGTATAATTAGTTCTAGAAGAGATACTGTGCAAGAACAACAATTAAAGTTGACGTTAAATGTATTTAAAAAAAAACACTCAAGTAAAATTCTTTAGGAAAACATGAAATAATTAATTTTCTTCCTTGAAAAATAATGTTTTTTTATTTAATATAAATATAATTTTCGTAAAAAAATTTATGTACAAATGATAAAAATGTAATTGGAATTAATTTCTTAGAAGTTAACATTAATGTAACTTAATTATTTAATAAGTTTCCTTGCCAAGCTAAGAAAGTTTTCAATTTTCAAGAAAATATTTTAACTTATTAAAACTTATATAAAAGCATTAGTATGTTTTAAGATATTTCAGTTGCAATTAGTATTTATTAAATAAATTATAAAAAATACTATTAAAGAGAAAAAACATTATTATACATAGTTTATTATGAAAAAAGTTAAAATTTCCTCTTTACTTATAATTAATTAAAGGAAAATTAATCTGATTATTCTGACAAAGCTCTACCTATTTATGAGGAAAAAAATTCCAGAAGATAGGACATTCGAGAAAATAAAGAAAATTTAATGTAATTAACATTGAGAGTTAAATATAGAATTTGGAAACTGATCGTATTTATTAAAACTTTATCTAAATCACTAGTTATAGGGGAAAAATGGGGTCAAGCGTAAATATTCTTGCCAATAAAATTAAATTGTTTTCGAAGCAAATGGAAATGCTCGTTTAATAATAATAAATTCCAGACTTTAATTGGGTTCAATTAAAATAATTGGATAATTTACAGAAAGAAACGGCTCAATCGGCCGAAGAGAAACTGCTCGAGATGAAAACCATGGCTGAGACAGAGGCACGGTTGATAGAGAGACGTAAGTTATTAACAAAAAGATGCTCCGAAGCTGGCCTAGATCGTCCTGGGAATGATTCTCTTCATCGCCCCAATGCTTGGGAATTTTTTGTTAATCGAGATTATCATCTCATTTGGTGTAATGTCTTCAAAGCTGCTTCTACTTCCTGGATTTATAACTTTAATCGTCTTGCAGGGTACAACTAACTTTTTTTCTCATACTTTTGAAGCTCTTCAATTAAAAAAACCTCCGGGTCATTAAGAAAATTATTTATTTATCCATAGATACAGTCCACAATTTTTAAAAGCATCTAAAGCTGTACCAGTATCATTAGCAAGGCAAAGATATCCAAGACCTACAGCTGATGAATTATCACGATATTTGAACGACAGTGTAAGCTTCCTTATTGTAAGACATCCTTTTGAACGTCTCCTCAGCGCATATAGAGACAAACTTGAACAAAGTTTGCCCAACACTCTACATAGCAAACTTGGAATGCGAATAATTAACCAGTTTCGATACAAAGTAAGTTTCTTCATCAACTAATAATTCACATATGAAAGAAAATTTTAGCAATTACCTTCAATTCTTCATCATTGGAAATCAATACTAAGCATAATTTTTTTATTCTCAAGGATCCAAAACATCGAACTAAGAGAGGTCCTAGATATCCACTTTTTGAAGAATTTGTCAGATGGCTTTTGTGTGAATGGCAAGCTGGTAATGAATTAGACATGCATTGGACACCGATTATCAGTTTTTGTACACCATGCCAAGTTCGTTTTGACATCATTGCTAAATTTGAGACACTTCAAGTAAGTAAATACAGATCTCATACCTGATAATATAATGAATGATTTAGAAAGATTTTTTATACATTCATGCAAGAAAATTGCATGAAATTAAAATCACAGCGATTTAACTTATTATTTGTTGGATTGATAGGATGATCAAAATTATATCATAAAACATGTTCACTTAGAACACTTGATAAAACCAGAGTGGAAAAACCCTGCAAGAGGTGCACAAACGAAGGATGTTATGAAGAAATATTTTGTGCAATTATCCAAAAGTCAAATTACCGATCTTTATGAAATGTTCAAGTAAGTTTATTATCTTGTACAAATAATTATGAAAAATTATAATGCTTTCAAATTATCAATAACTTACTACTATTTTAGATATGACTTTGAACTCTTTAATTATTCACCGTCGGAGTATATTGAATATGGAAAAGACCACTCAATTCCTAATGAGTGTAGAAAATAACATTATGATAGAAAAACATTACTCCTTAGTTCGAAGTACAAAGAGCTAAACAATTTTCCAAGTAATTAGGATTAATCAATTTTTTAATTGCAGTACTAAAAAGTAATTTATACTAATTGTGTGTAATTTTCTTCAAATATTGTTGGATTTTATATTTTTTTACTTTTAAGGTCGATAGTTGTGCAAAAATATTTTTATTCAACACCTTGTTAATTCTAAATAATTAATGTATTAAATATAGTGTCATTTTTACGTATCTTAGAAATTACTTTTTTGCAAAAAGGCTCACTTAACCACAAGGTAAATTTAGTAAATTAGTTCCTATAAAACAGCTTCCATCATTAAAATTAAGAATAAAAAACTTAGACAGTACTGCAACAAATAATGATCAATTAAATGTTATCGAATATACATGGCCTAAATTTACTAATTGTTTAAAATAAATAAAGAATAGCTAAGTCGTTTAAATAAAAGATGTACAACATCCTGTAATATTAAAGACAGTTTTTGATTATTGTTCTATTTAGATAATTATTCAGTACTCTAAAGCAATTGTTATTCGATTGTAAATATGTAAATTTTTAATAGTTAGATAAAAATATATGTTTTTCATTAGACATGTTTTTTCATTGTTAACTTGACAAACAACTTTTGCATTTACCTTTGATAAGAAAATATCGTACGGTTTACCTCAGTTACTTTTTTTAGCATAATTCCGAAATTACACTTTATTTCGAAAACTTACCTTGTCCAAATGAACGTAAACACTTATTCGACATTGTAATAATTGGATATACTTTGGTGAATATAAGAGTGATATTTTTAAAATAATTTGATATATGGTCAATGATGTGAAATGAAATTATGCTGACTAGTTACTATAAAGTAGAATTCCTGAAGTGACCGTGACATCCATTAAAGTTATGCAATTGTAGATTACGCATTCGGTCACTATAATTTTTGTTATCATCTAATGCCGGTCCTTGTAATGTTGCATTTGTTCATTTGCAAATAATACCTCATTCAGTCAACTACTATGTTATCTGCTTAAAATCGTTATGAGCATAGAAATCAATTTGAAGAGGAAACTATGGCCAAGAACCTTTCGCTTCACCAGCAATTTTCGAACATACACAATAGTAATATTTATTACTATTTTCATTACTTTGACGATCTATAGCTATCACTATACTCCAAGCAACATCATAGATGTAAGTTTAATTAATCATTATTTTCATTATGTTGTATAGAAAATAATTAAATTTTTCCCCCAAGGAATTAAAAGCATTCAGTGAAGAAAAAGAACCCAATAATATTATGTTACGGTTTGAACGACGACGTAAACATCTAAATGACGAATGTAAGAAGTTTGGTTTAGATAAAACAGGAACTAATCGCAACCAGAAACTTAATGCTTGGGAGTTTTTGATCAATGAAGAGTATGGTTTAGTGTATTGTAACATTTTTAAAGCAGCATCATCATCTTGGTTGTATAACTTTAACTTGCTCGCAGGGTAAGTGTTCCTGAGTATTTTTTAATTAGTGGCTATAACTGGAACTCAAATAAAAAATTAACAGGTACAGTCCTGAGTATTTAGAGAGCGCTTCAAAAACACCGGTTAGTTTAGCTCGAAGCAAATACCCAAGACCATCCCGTGAATTTCTCCAAGAAGCTCTGAATAAACATTTGAGTTTCATTATTGTTCGTCATCCCTTTGAACGGATTGTAAGTGCATATGTAGACAAATTTATAAAAAACGCGAAGAAAGAATATTTTCGAAAAATTGGAATAAAAATCATTGAGGCAACTAGAACAAAGGTAATTAAGTCACTTAAATGAAACTTGAGAAACTATGAAATTATAGTTGTTAAAAAATTTATTCTTTATGCATAGTGGAGAAAACTAGGTGGATCAAATTTAACAACACTTTCTAGTGGAGTAAAAAAAAAAATCGAAGAACTACAATATATTGATGATAGTCTGCCGCCAACTTTTGAAGAATATATTAGATATATTATTTGCGAATCGAAATCGGGTAATAGATTGAATGAACATTGGATGCCTATGACACCATTTTGCACTCCTTGTCTAGCAAACTTTGATCTCATAATGAAGTTTGAAACTCTTGAAGTATAAAGTTACCAAATAGATAAATATCGCGTGATACAATTGTTATAGAATGTTATTTTTTTATTCATTTCAGGAAGACCAAAACTATTTAATAAAAATTGCAAAACTAGAAAATATTATAGAACCGAAATGGAAAAATCCTACTAATAAAGAACATAAAAATATTAGCAATACGTATTTTTCTCAATTATCAACCGAACAACTTTATGATCTCATGAACTTATATAGGTAAGTATCTTAAAACTTACGTAAATTTATATGACTTATGTGAATAATATAATTAAAACGTTACGTGATTTTGCAGATATGACTTTGCATTGTTTCAATATTCATCTGACCAATATTCCAATTTCGTTCAGAAAAACCTTACAAATCTTCCGTGTTACTCTGTTCGATTTAAATATTTATAAAATAAATATATTATTTAAACCTACCGATTTGATAGATTTTGTAATTCTACGCCTACAACCCATTGATCATCAATTATTCTTTGCCAAACATTCCCAACATGTAGCAGTACTTTAAGGTCTTCATCATATTTTTTTTTCTTAACAACGGGCTCATAATTAGCATCAAAGAGCTACACAGGAAAGCATAGAAAAATTTTTAATGTAATCCCAATGTCATAATAATTACAAGAATAAATGAACAATTACTTCACAGTCGGAACCAGAGCTGTCATCATTGTTGTCGATGAAATATGTACACGTTTTAGTAAGTTTTCGTATAACTTCTTTAGTAACTGATTGAACATTAATTGTTTCATTTTTCACACGTTGAATACAATCACGAACGTTATTTAATTGTTCAATTAAATGATCATCAACAGGATTATAACTACACGGTACCTCCGCAACAGGTGACTCATCATCACTGACGAAAAGTATATCATCATCTTCAAAAGAATCCATAATTAATTAGTATAATTAAGCTATTGAAAATCAATTGTCAACTCCGATAAAAGACAATATCTTCGTTTTAAATTGGTTACACAATATTAACACTCGATGTAAACGACGCCATATTCACATTTTGACTTATCACTATCCCGCCATATTAATCAAATGGTTTAATTTTCGATTGTAGATGGCACAACCTTCTTCTTTTTTATGGCCGTTACCATCTACTGATATTGAATAATGTGCCGTCATATTTTTTTGTCAAATAGATGTCGCTACTAAAATAATCTATGATCATGTAAATATAACCTATACATCAAAAACGTTAGGTTTATGCATAAACATCGCACTTTCCAAGCAAATAATTCATCTAAACTCTAATCTACATTATTAAATATTTTATATAATTTGAATGTTTGTTTATTAAATTTAGTGCAAAATGGGGAAACATGAAGTTGGTACACCCAAATATATTGCTAATAAAATAAAAGCTAAAGGTTTGCAAAAGTTAAGATGGTATTGTCAAATGTGTCAAAAACAGTGTCGAGACGAAAATGGATTTAAATGTCATACAATGTCGGAATCTCATCACCGACAAATGCTTTTATTTGCTGACAGTCAACATAAGTATATGGATCAATTTTCTAGAGAATTTTCTGATGGATATTTGAATTTACTGAAACGTCAATTTGGTACACGTCGAGTATCTGCCAACAGAGTTTATCAAGATTATATCACAGACAGACATCATATTCACATGAATGCTACGATTTGGTACAGTCTTACAGCTTTTGTTAAATGGCTTGGTCGCACAGGAAAATGTGTTGTAGATGAAACAGAGAAAGGATGGTTTGTTACATACATCGATCGTGATCCTGAGACTCTAGCAGCTCAGGAACGGAAAGCTAAAAAGCAGAAAATGGATAAAGATGATGCAGAACGTATGATGGAGTTTATAGAAAAACAAGTTGAAAAAGGTAGTCAAGAACAAAAAGATACTTCTGATGACACAGCTACACCATTGATGCGTTCGGAAGAAGATGGTCCTTTAATTTTGGAGCTGAAACTTAAACCTAAATTACCTCAAGTAATGGGTCCACCATTGAAACTACCCAAAAAATTAATTAACAGTCGTGATATAAAAAAAGAACCTATCGATTCAGATGAAGGAAAAATAGATAAAAATACAAATGATTCAGAGGGATGTGAAAATCAATCATATAAAAGCTCTAAAAGAAAAGACTATGATGAGGATTCTGCAAAAAAAAAGAAACATAGTAAAAGGAAATCAGAAGAGCGTGAAGAAAAATCTACCGAAGGGTGGCTACAAGAAGGCTTAGTTGTTAAAATAATTACAAAAACATTGGGCTCGAAATATTATAAAGCTAAAGGACTAGTGCAGGGTCCAGTGTTAGATTCTGGTTTTGTGGCTAAAGTAAAATTATCTTCTCCAGAAGATGTAGAAGGACACGTGATAAAAATAGATCAAGAATATCTAGAAACAGTAATACCAGCGATTGGAAAAGAAGTGATGATTGTTCAAGGAAAATATAGAGGTTCCATAGCTACAGTTGAAAAAGTTAGAATTGAAGAATTTAGCGTTGATGTTGAAATTACTAAGGATAATAAATACGTGAAAAAACTTCCTTATGAATATATTTGTAAATATATTGGTTGATTGTATTTCTAGACATAATTAATTCATTGGATAAAATGTACATTATTAAAAAAAATTTATATTTATTTACAAAATCAATCGGATCTACCAATAAATTTAGAATATTCTGATGGTGTAATAAAATTTTCTTGATTTATGTAGTATTTCCAACCATTCATAACATGAATATTTTGAATTAAAGGTAACTGCATAAATTTATATTTGAGTGACATGTCTCCTGGTTTGACAATAACTTGTCTTCCATTTTTAGAAACAAGTTTTGGTAAAATCATGTAATATTTGCCGTTATTATGCCATATTCTCAATGCTGTTCGTCGACAACATACAAATCCAAATATATTATAGCCTAACAAAAACAAATAAATCAGATTATGTTCTATTTCTGAATATATTGTAATGTTGTGCAAAGTACTTCCATCGTCCCGGTCAGGTTCATAAATAGGGTATTCCAATTCATGATCAGCATAATAATACATTCCAGACAAAATAAATATCAATAGAAACCAAGACGAATTGTATGCCAATACTACAAGTTTTGATATTGAGCAATTGTATACTAACTGAGAATCTTTTGGTATGTTGTCTATTGACATGAACTTTTTAATTTTTTTCTTATCTCCTAAAAAAAGTGCCTCATTTTGTAAAGATATATTGTATCTTTGAGGAACTTTATTTATTTTATTTATTGATGATAGTAAAGGTAATCGTTGATATACTTCTTTGAGCCTACTAGCTCGACAAAGTGTCCAAATTATCATTTTTAAAGATTAGCTGAAAGAAAATTAATGAGATTTTAACATTTTTGTCAACAATTATGTTATTTAGAAATTCGGACATGATAATACAGTACCTATTTCTTAGTTAAATTTCACAGGTGTAAAAGAAAGTTTTGAATAAAATTGATGCGAAAGACTTACATGTAAAGAAAAGTCTTGTTTTATATATAAATTACAACTCAACGATTTGTATTAGATTTTTTTAAGGATCAGCGTGGGATCCCTTTATGTATAACTTTGCAAAAAAATCTATGTATCAACACATACATGTATTAACCGCATGGTTCTGTAGACGGCCAGGTTTTTTATTTTCATGTTTGCTCAAAAGAGGCGTCACAATCGTGAGGATACCGCCACTGGAAGCGAGTATGCATAACCAAACTGACGCACGCTGAAGTCAATAAAAATGGCTGCAAATATCAAAGGTGTTTTTCGTGAAGATTTGCAAAATGCTATTTTGCAAAGTAAAATACTTGTTGTGGGTGCCGGTGGTATCGGCTGTGAGATCCTGAAGAATTTAGTTATGACTGGATTTACGGACATCGAGATTGTAAGTGAATATCAATCGATATCATGATTGTTTGTAACACGCTTAACAAATAATTCTAACGCAATATATAAGCTACATTTTTATATTAATTCTTATTCATTTTTAATTATTAAATAAGAAATTTTTATTTTCAGATTGATCTTGATACAATAGATGTGAGTAATCTCAACAGACAATTTCTTTTTCAAAAACAGCACGTTGGTAAATCAAAATCTGCTGTAGCACGTGAAACGGCTTTAAAATTTAATCCTGATGTTAACATCATTTCTTATCATGATAGTATTATGTCGTAAGTTCATTTGAATTATTCACATAAAATGATTTAATTCATATTATAAATAAATCATATTCTGCATATTTTTACATTAACTTATTAATAATTAGTTTAGTAAAGTTATATTAATATTTTTTTTTATTAACAGATCAGATTATGGACTCAACTTTTTCAAAAAATTCACTTTGGTAATGAATGCATTAGATAATCGTGCTGCTAGGAATCATGTCAATAGAATGTGTTTGGCAGCGGATGTTCCTTTAATTGAGTCAGGAACTGCTGGTTATGATGGTCAAGTTGAATTAATCAAGAAAGGTTTAAGCCAATGTTATGAATGTTTGCCAAAACCACCACAAAAAACCTTTCCTGGTTGTACAATTCGTAACACTCCCAGTGAACCTATTCACTGTATTGTATGGTCTAAACATTTGTTCAATCAACTATTTGGAGAAGAGGATCCTGATCAAGATGTATCACCAGATACAGCTGATCCTGAGGCTGCTGGCGATAAAGCTGGTCAAGCTGCTTTAGACTCAGAATCAAATGATAAAGGCAACGTTGAACGAGTATCAACTAGGCTTTGGGCTCATGCATGTGGATACAATCCTGAAAAGCTTTTTACAAAATTGTTTCATGATGATATCAAGTATCTACTAAGTATGGATAATTTATGGAAAAAGAGAACACCGCCTACGCCATTAGAGTGGAAAAGTCTTCCAGATGAAGTAGCAGGATGTAGCAAAGAAAGTACAAATGATGAAGGATTAAAAGATCAACAAAGATGGAGTATTGCAAAGTGCGCTAATATATTTGCAAGCGCCCTAAATAATTTAAAAACTAAATTAGAAAAACTACGTGAAAAATCACCTAATGATCATTTGGTATGGGATAAAGACGATCAAGATGCCATGGACTTTGTAGCTGCTTGTTCAAATATTCGAGCACACATCTTTGGTATTCCACAGAAATCAAGATTCGATATTAAGTCAATGGCCGGAAATATTATTCCAGCAATCGCAACAACAAATGCAATTATAGCAGGTGTTGTTATTCTTCATGCATTCCATGTTTTACGTGATAATTTAAAAGCTTGCAAGTCAGTCTATTTAAGACCACGACCTAATCATAAAAATCAACTATTAGTACCCGAACGGGATTTAAATCCGCCTAATCCAAAGTGCTATGTCTGTGCTCCAACACCAACAGCAGTTCTAGCTGCTGATACCAGTAAAATGACAATAGATGAGCTTAATGAAGTTGTTTTAAAACAAAGATTAAATATGATTGCGCCTGATGTAATGATTGATGGCTTAGGAAGGATTTTGATTAGTAGTGAAGAAGGAGAAACAGAAGAAAATAATGATAAGACTTTAGAAGAATTGGGGGTTAAAAATGGAGCTATACTTAAGGTTGATGATTTCCAACAAAATTATTCATTAACTGTAAATGTAATACATCGCGAGAAACCTTCAGTTCGTGGTGAAAGTCCTGATTTCTTAGTGGTAGCAGATGAACAAGATTTGAAGCCGAAAGAGGAGGAGAAAAAGAATGACATTGATAAACCTTCAACTTCCAATGGACAAGTTACCGAAGTAGATGACGATGACCTCGACGTGTTGTTGGTTGACGATATTGTGGAAGTAGCAATGAATCAACACGATGAAGATGAGATAGCAGCCAAGAAACGAAAAACTGGTTCACCTACCAACGAGATTCCTTCTCCGAAAAAACGGAAAACATCTGACGATGATATTTGCATCATTGAAGATAATAATCAATGTACACCAACTAAAAAATCTCCACTTAAAAGAGTTCGTAAGCTTACAGATGATGAATGTCAAATTATTTGTGATCAAACTGTGTCTCCAGCAAAAAAGATTAATCAAGCAGACAATTAGTTAAATATTTTTCCAATACACTCATATTATAATCATTTCCAAAATAAATACAGAACAATAAAAGAAATATTCTGGATTAAACAATACAATAACATTATTTATATCTGTAATGCAGGTAGATTTTTCGACATTTGTTTAAAGGTAATAAAAACTTATTTCTATTTCTTGTAAAATGGTCTATTTTTTAATACAATTTTTATACATTTTATAGTCATAATCAAACATTTCGAAATCTATTCTATATTTTGCATATAATTCGTAAAACATATCTGATGATAGAGTCGATAAGTAAGAACATGTAATTTGAAAATTCGTTGCCCCTTTTGTATTCGTTCCTATTTTTGAAAACTCCCAGTTATTTTGATTAATTCCCGCGTTAGCAAATATAAAACTAAAATCCTTAATCGAATAATTATCTAATTTTAAGATGTAGTCGAAGTTAACTTGACACACTGAGCAATGAGAGTAGTATGGACTCCAATGAAAATCACTTAGAGATTCAGGCTGCTTCAATAGTCCAATTATAAATTCTTGAAAAGTAGGAATTATTTTTAATCTACAAAGATCAAATCTGGAGTTATGACTGAAGAATTATCAATAATTATAAAGTTAAGAAAATACCTGCGATCTCTGTCAAATATTTTATACAAAGGGCTTGTTGATTTATTACGGTAAAATAATTGTGGTCGAGTTATATGAAATATTTTAGGAACATAAATCCACGCTTGAGCAGAATATTTTGAGTTGTCTTCAATCCTGTCTCTATATGAAGAAACTAATCTAACAAAAGGATGCCTTACAGCAAAGAATTTAAAAGTATTTCTATCATCAATTAAATTTACCAGATCTTCAACATTCTCTACATCAAAAGAGTCAAGTTCTCTAAAATTTAAAAAACAAATTATTCTAAAAAATATTATGTTTATTTTGAATTTTGTTTTACCTATCGTACGAATCTCTCATAATTTGATAGTCTTCTAAATCTGCGAAAAATTTTGTAAAACTTTTTGAAGCAACTTTTCTTATCCAACAAAAAAGAACATTGTGCTTTTTACTGTGCAAAAAATGTTTTGGTTTCAATTGAGTAACTAAGTTATAATTGTCACAAGTATTGAAGACTCGTTCAATTGTTGAATCAATTTCCTGAATATGAAATGATAATTAAAATAAAGTAAAGAATTTATTAACAGATAAAATTAACAAACTTACTGACACATCGATACTAAGATCTATTGTTTTCAATTCATCAGTTTTAACTCGTATGTTATAATGATGATTATTGCCAGCTGGTGCATCATTATTCTTTTTTTTTAATTCTGTTAAAACCAAAGAAAAATAATTGTTTTTTATAATGATCACTATTATACATAATAAAACGTAAACACTAATTAAAGAAGTGTATGATGAAAAAATTACGGCTTTTTTGGGAACCATGTTAAAATAACTGCATTACTATTCCTGCCTGAGTCTCATCATACGATAATTTACTTCCTTTGTGATTCAAGTGTGGGATGAATCTCGATAATAATTATCATAAGCTTTTAGTTGAAGCATTATTTTTTATTATACCAAAAGGTATAACCAATTTTTTTAATAAACTCCACACGTGGCATACATAATAATTGTTAATTATTAAGATAATAATCATTACACAATAATAAAAAAAAGGATCCACTCACTCATACATTGACATTTATTTTATTAGAATTATTACCATGACAATAACTTGTAATCACCAAATTTGATTACGTTCAAGCATTCTCATGAGATCACTCATTTATATAAAAAAAAATTTTTTTCATTTATGTCTATGTATATCATTAAAAATATAAAATAACTATAAATTAGTTATTTGTACAAATAGAATTAAGAATGTATTCTGTATTAATTAATTAATTAATTAATTGATTCTTTTTGGATATTATTCAACTAAAGACCACAGAAAAGTTTTCAGAAGATTTCATAAAATATACTTTAAAGTACAATTTATAAATTAACCTAATTAACAAAATAATTATGATTTTTCCTGTATTCATCTACGTTCTCTATGTCGATGGTGATGATCACGTGAGGAACGATGATCACTATGACGACTGCGACGGCTAGAGGTTCTCCAAAGAAACTCATCAACACTACGTTCGTAACTCCGTTTGTCAAGATTGGAACTTGATGGAGTGTAGGGAAGTGGTGGTAGGCCATCGTAGTATCTTGGAGGCGGTGGTGGTGGAGGTAAATTATCGTAAGGATGAGAACTGGAATAAGGTGGTAATGGAGGTAATTGATGTTGCATAGTTCGCATATAGTCAGCTAAATAAGCTTCAGCTGTTGCAGCTATACCTAAGCCTGATGAACGATACCCTCTATAACAAATACATTTATTTACAGTAAAAAAAAATAATTACAACAATTACAAAAATGTTGTTTTTATTATTAACATACTTTCCATATGAAGAATCTCGACTAAACCAATATCGATGATTGTAATCTCCAGGTCGTTGATCTGATGCATATCCACTTCTAGCAAGTGATGCAAGTCGAGATCTTGATGTTAAAAAAAGTCTTCTCCCACCTCTTCCACTTCCTCTTGTACGTAAAAATCTTGAAATTCCAACAGGTCGCCCATTACGCACACGTCTTGACACTTTTACAACATTTTTAGCCGCTTCTTTAGATTTTCGTAAAATAGGTGTCATTTCAATTCCATCATCTTCAGGAAATAATCTACAAAGCTCTTCAGCAACTCTTGGCTCAATCTCTTGACCATCACGTCCGATTTTCACTTGTTTCCCATCATTCCAAGGATTGTAAAGATGTAGAGTAGATGTAAACGGCAATTCTTTCCTACAGATCCAATCAACTTTGAATACGCCTCCAAGAGCTTTAGCTGACAATCCTGGTGGTAGAACCTGCGCAAATTATTATTCTGTAGAATTTGTATATTTATGTTATATGATATTTATTCAATCAGATTTATGTTGTACCCAAGATATTGGCGGACAATCTCTCCTAGACTCTGTACTTAATCTTGCAAAACCAGCAAACTTTCCCGATTCTTTCACTGAAAAAATCAATAAAACATTTCTAGACCCTTTGTACGCCTGGTTAAGGTTAGCTTCATTTTGTGGAAGAGTACTCCAAACTCCCTTTGCCTTAGATAGTGTAACATTCTCTGCGTTGTTTGACTTTATAATAAAAAATCTAATGTGAAAATAATGTAAAATTAGACTAAATGCAATTAATTTTGTACTAGAATACTATAATGATGTTAATGATTGTAACCTTGCGTCTCTGAATAAATAATTAAGTTTCGTTGAATAATCGTAGTTTTTCGTAGTACCCTTGCTTTCTTTAGATCTTGCTCGTTTATTGTCAGGACTTGATGACTTAGAATCTCTAGACCGAGGACGTTTCCCTGGGCCTTTGCGATTGCGTTTATTGTCACCACGAGATGATTTTGTTGATACAGAACTTATGCTAGGCTGACTAGAGTCTGAATCTGATGAACTAGATGATACCTCACTGCGAGTGTCGTATGTTTCGTCAGCTCCAATTTTAAGTTCATCTCCCATATCGTTTTCTCCACAGCTTAGGTTGATATTGTCACCATCGTGATTGTTATCCATGATAATGTACGTCTTGAAAAAATTTCAATACGATGTTTGATATTTATTACAAAACCATCTGCAAAATGTGATTGCTCAATCAGGCTGCCTATCTGTTGATGATAAAGACACTCTAAAAAAAGACGATTAAAACAAATTAGTTATTTTATATAACACATTGTTTGTATAATAAAATTTATCGCATGGCTTAGTTTTTAAATTTTATTCATGATTTCATTTGTATGTGAGTAGGACGTTGATGGATAAGATTAATTTAGCGGTAGCTATAATCAAATATTAATGGTGTTAAATTTAATAAAATATGTTACTTGATTTAATAACATATTTTTATCAGTAGTAATAGAAATGATGATCCATACTTTCGAGAGGGTTTAAATAGTTCCATACTATTCACTAAATAAGTACACCATAACTGTTGATTTACAAGACTCGACATTATAAATTTATTTTTTATTTTTTTGATTAAAAGCCACTGTGGGCAAAGCTTGTCTGTATTCACGGTTAACAAATAACTTGGCTGATTCATTCAGTTCAAAAATTCTAATTAATTTAGTATAGAGAAATAAATCATAAAATGAGCTAATATTTCAGTCCTTAGATAATTTAGAGAGAAATATTTATTAATTGGCCTAACAAAAGTTCATCGTAAGTACTAATTTAAGGGATCTTTGTATTTCTCTCTCTGAGCTGGTTAAATCGAAAAAAATCTGCTGATTTTTCAAAGATATTATTATTGTGTCTTGACACCACTGAGAAAACTTGCTCCAAACCGCGTCAATCTTCGGTCATTCCGGATATGCTCTGGGAAGACAATAGTTCGTGCTTTGTTTGCAAACAACATAAGTCCATCAACTGGGAAACAAGTCCCTTATGATGCTGTTTGCCTCTCACACTTACGTTTACACTTGTTATTTATTTCCTCACTAAACACTACTTTCCACCTCACAACTTTGACTCGCGTGTACGTTATTTGCACTATAAATTCCAAGATCAATTACTTGAGCTTTTTATTACTTTTAATTTTTTATCTTCACAAAATAATCATATCTTAATTTGGCTATATTTTATACGGTAAATTCTATGAAAAATCACATTTATTATAATAGGAATTGTAGAGTATTTTTCTGAGCCAAGAAGAACGGAACATATTATTAGTCATCAACAACAATAATTATAGATACGAACTGACTATCTTGCTCCAGTGGACCTGGTATCTCTTCTCTACTGTAGACAATGTAAAAACCGCGGCAAAATTGTAGGTATTCAAATATCAATAAAGATGAGAAAAATGAACCTAATCACAGAAGTAATTTATTCATTGTTATTAAATACTTCAAAGGAATAAATACAATTGTTACATATTAAAACTATACGTTTATGAAGAACAACAATAATAAATACATACTATAAGCTATGCCCTACACAACATTAAATGCCTCTGGTGGCATATTTATAAACTATGAGATTTTCAGACGGTAGTTCTTTTCTCTGCTCAAACGAAGTGGGGGCGGTACCTTGTTAACCCGCTCGACTGAAGTTGTCATGTGTCAGCGCCATGGAGTCCAGTGTCGGTTTCAGTTTACTGATCTCAGAACAAGAACAGACATAAGTAAAAAAAATGATAGTAAAAAAGGTCTACACGAACCAAAGCAAAAAATTACCGTTAACGAACAAAATATGCTACTACAGGTGAAAAAAATTGGCGAGAAAATCAAATAAATCTTTTGATTGTGATGAGCAGAAACAGACAGCGGATAAATAGATACAAGAAAAGACCAGAATAGAAACTCCTATTATGATACAGCACTAATTCGCTTGAGACTATATACGCAGTATATGGTCTCCATACTAATTGGAAGTAGATTGCATTTTGTTGAACTAGTCTCAATGATAAGAGCTAATTCTTCAGATAAACATAGTTTCGATTCCCAGTGATTTATGCTAGATATGGCCCAACTTCCGGTTTACTGAAATTTTTAAAGTGAAATAACTATCTTTCTGTTGGCCGCACATGAAAAACAAGCATATCAGTGGGTTCCTCAGAGCAAGAGCTTTCCGATCCACTCCTTGAAATTGAGATTAGCACGTGATTTATGCTAAATTTGGCCCAACTTACGGTTTAATTAGACTCTGGAATAAAAACAATGCTTTTTCTCAATGTTCTATTAATTTATGGCCTGTAGGTGTCTTGATTCTCAATCTAAATGTTTTAAACTCAATTATTAGTGAAATTTTCTGTTTCGAACAAAAAAAAAAAATCATATTTTATGTGTAAATCATAAAACTCATAACACGATTGGATACATTGGGACAAACCGGATCGAAAACACTAGCTGTTGTTTCCGAAAGTACCATAGATCGCTAGATTTTCAAAAAAAAATGGAAAACATAAAATTATGCATTTCTCGAAAACATATTTTTTTATGGGGTTGATCGAGGGCTCATGTGAAAGATGGGGATGGAAGCAAAAAATTTGGTACCCCCCTATTGGTACACCCCCGTCAGAAAAGCCGTATCTCTCATAGTTTTCGAGTTATGAGCGTTTAAAGGTTTTTTAATGATTCGCTGCAGCATAACTTTAGTTTTAGCTGATTACTCAGAATCTATGAGGGGTGCATAAAAAACAAGCATATCAATGGATTCCTCAAAGCAAGAGCTTTCCAATTCACTCCTTGAAAATGAGATTAGCATATAATTTATGCTAGATATGGCCCAACTTCCGGTTTACTGAAATTTTTAAAGTGAAATAACTATCTTTCTGTTGGCCGCACATGAAAAACAAGCATATCAGTGGGTTCCTCAGAGCAAGAGCTTTCCGATTCACTCCTTGAAAATGAGATTAGCACATAATTTATGCTAGATTTGGCCCAACTTCCGGTTTACTGAAATTTTTAAAGTGAAATAACTATCTTTCTGTTGGCCGCACATAAAAAACAAGCATATCAATGGGTTCCTCAGAGCAAGAGCTTTCCGATTCACTCCTTGAAAATGAGATTAGCACATAATTTATGCTAGATTTGGCCCAACTTCCGGTTTACTGAAATTTTTAAAGTGAAATAACTATCTTTCTGTTGGCCGCACATAAAAAACAAGCATATCAATGAATTCCTCAGAGCAAGAGCTTTCCGATTCACTCCTTGAAATTGAGATTAGCACGTGATTTATGCTAAATTTGGCCCAACTTCCGGTTTACTGAAATTTTTAAAGTGAAATAACTATCTTTCTGTTGGCCGCACATGAGAAACAAGCATATCAATGAATTCCTCAGAGCAAGAGCTTTCCGATTCACACATCGAAATTGAGATTAGCACGTGATTTATGCTAAATTTGGCCCAACTTCCGGTTTAATTAGACTCTGGAATAAAAACAATGCTTTTTCTCAATGTTCTATTAATTTATGGCCTGTAGGTGTCTTGATTCTCAATCTAAATGTTTTAAACTCAATTATTAGTGAAATTTTCTGTTTCAAACAAAAAAAAAAAATCATATTTTATGTGTAAATCATAAAACTCATAACACGATTGGATACATTGGGACAAACCGGATCGAAAACACTAGTTGTTGTTTCCGAAAGTACCATAGATCGCTAGATTTTCGAAAAAAAATGGAAAACATAAAATTATGCATTTCTCGAAAACATATTTTTTTATGAGGTTGATCGAGGGCTCATATGAAAGATGGGGATGGAAGCAAAAAATTTGGTACCCCCCTATTGGTACACCCCCGTCAGAAAAGCCGTATCTCTCATAGTTTTCGAGTTATGAGCGTTTAAAGGTTTTTTAATGATTCGCTGCAGCATAACTTTAGTTTTAGCTGATTACTCAGAATCTATGAGGCGTGCATGAAAAACAAGCATATCAATGGATTCCTCAAAGCAAGAGCTTTCCAATTCACTCCTTGAAAATGAGATTAGCACATAATTTATGCTAGATTTGGCCCAACTTCCGGTTTACTGAAATTTTTAAAGTAAAATAACTATCTTCCTGTTGGCCGCACATAAAAAACAAGCATATCAATGGGTTCCTCAGAGCAAGAGCTTTCCGATTCACACCTTGAAATTGAGATTAGCACATAATTTATGCTAAATTTGGCCCAACTTCCGGTTTACTGAAATTTTTAAAGTGAAATAACTATCTTTCTGTTGGCCGCACATGAGAAACAAGCATATCAATGAATTCCTCAGAGCAAGAGCTTTCCGATTCACTCATTGAAATTGAGATTAGCACGTGATTTATGCTAAATTTGGCCCAACTTCCGGTTTACTGAAATTTTTAAAGTGAAATAACTATCTTTCTGTTGGCCGCACATGAAAAACAAGCATATCAATGGGTTCCTCAGAGCAAAAGCTTTCCGATTCACTCCTTGAAATTGAGATTAGCACGTGATTTATGCTAAATTTGGCCCAACTTCCGGTTTACTGAAATTTTTAAAGTGAAATAACTATCTTTCTGTTGGCCGCACATGAAAAACAAGCATATCAATGAATTCCTCAGAGCAAGAGCTTTCCGATTCACTCCTTGAAATTGAGATTAGCACGTGATTTATGCTAAATTTGGCCCAACTTCCGGTTTACTGAAATTTTTAAAGTGAAATAACTATCTTTCTGTTGGCCGCACATGAGAAACAAGAATATCAATGAATTCCTCAGAGCAAGAGCTTTCCGATTCACACATCGAAATTGAGATTAGCACGTGATTTATGCTAAATTTGGCCCAACTTCCGGTTTAATTAGACTCTGGAATAAAAACAATGCTTTTTCTCAATGTTCTATTAATTTATGGCCTGTAGGTGTCTTGATTCTCAATCTAAATGTTTTAAACTCAATTATTAGTGAAATTTTCTGTTTCAAACAAAAAAAAAAAATCATATTTTATGTGTAAATCATAAAACTCATAACACGATTGGATACATTGGGACAAACCGGATCGAAAACACTAGTTGTTGTTTCCGAAAGTACCATAGATCGCTAGATTTTCGAAAAAAAATGGAAAACATAAAATTATGCATTTCTCGAAAACATATTTTTTTATGAGGTTGATCGAGGGCTCATATGAAAGATGGGGATGGAAGCAAAAAATTTGGTACCCCCCTATTGGTACACCCCCGTCAGAAAAGCCGTATCTCTCATAGTTTTCGAGTTATGAGCGTTTAAAGGTTTTTTAATGATTCGCTGCAGCATAACTTTAGTTTTAGCTGATTACTCAGAATCTATGAGGCGTGCATGAAAAACAAGCATATCAATGGATTCCTCAAAGCAAGAGCTTTCCAATTCACTCCTTGAAAATGAGATTAGCACATAATTTATGCTAGATTTGGCCCAACTTCCGGTTTACTGAAATTTTTAAAGTAAAATAACTATCTTCCTGTTGGCCGCACATAAAAAACAAGCATATCAATGGGTTCCTCAGAGCAAGAGCTTTCCGATTCACACCTTGAAATTGAGATTAGCACATAATTTATGCTAAATTTGGCCCAACTTCCGGTTTACTGAAATTTTTAAAGTGAAATAACTATCTTTCTGTTGGCCGCACATGAGAAACAAGCATATCAATGAATTCCTCAGAGCAAGAGCTTTCCGATTCACTCATTGAAATTGAGATTAGCACGTGATTTATGCTAAATTTGGCCCAACTTCCGGTTTACTGAAATTTTTAAAGTGAAATAACTATCTTTCTGTTGGCCGCACATGAAAAACAAGCATATCAATGAATTCCTCAGAGCAAGAGCTTTCCGATTCACTCCTTGAAATTGAGATTAGCACGTGATTTATGCTAAATTTGGCCCAACTTCCGGTTTACTGAAATTTTTAAAGTGAAATAACTATCTTTCTGTTGGCCGCACATGAGAAACAAGAATATCAATGAATTCCTCAGAGCAAGAGCTTTCCGATTCACACATCGAAATTGAGATTAGCACGTGATTTATGCTAAATTTGGCCCAACTTCCGGTTTAATTAGACTCTGGAATAAAAACAATGCTTTTTCTCAATGTTCTATTAATTTATGGCCTGTAGGTGTCTTGATTCTCAATCTAAATGTTTTAAACTCAATTATTAGTGAAATTTTCTGTTTCAAACAAAAAAAAAAAATCATATTTTATGTGTAAATCATAAAACTCATAACACGATTGGATACATTGGGACAAACCGGATCGAAAACACTAGCTGTTGTTTCCGAAAGTACCATAGATCGCTAGATTTTCGAAAAAAAATGGAAAACATAAAATTATGCATTTCTCGAAAACATATTTTTTTATGGGGTTGATCGAGGGCTCATATGAAAGATGGGGATGGAAGCAAAAAATTTGGTACCCCCCTATTGGTACACCCCCGTCAGAAAAGCCGTATCTCTCATAGTTTTCGAGTTATGAGCGTTTAAAGGTTTTTTAATGATTCGCTGCAGCATAACTTTAGTTTTAGCTGATTACTCAGAATCTATGAGGCGTGCATAAAAAACAAGCATATCAATGGATTCCTCAAAGCAAGAGCTTTCCAATTCACTCCTTGAAAATGAGATTAGCACATAATTTATGCTAGATTTGGCCCAACTTCCGGTTTACTGAAATTTTTAAAGTAAAATAACTATCTTCCTGTTGGCCGCACATAAAAAACAAGCATATCAATGGGTTCCTCAGAGCAAGAGCTTTCCGATTCACACCTTGAAATTGAGATTAGCACATAATTTATGCTAAATTTGGCCCAACTTCCGGTTTACTGAAATTTTTAAAGTGAAATAACTATCTTTCTGTTGGCCGCACATAAAAAACAAGCATATCAATGGGTTCCTCAGAGCAAGAGCTTTCCGATTTACTCCTTGAAATTGAGATTAGCACGTGATTTATGCTAAATTTGGCCCAACTTCCGGTTTACTGAAATTTTTAAAGTGAAATAACTATCTTTCTGTTAGCCGCACATGAGAAACAAGCATATCAATGAATTCCTCAAAGCAAGAGCATTCCGATTCACACCTTGAAATTGAGATTAGCACGTGATTTATGCTAAATTTCGCCTAACTTCCGGTTTACTGAAATTTTTAAAGTGAAATAACTATCTTTCTGTTGGCCGCACATAAAAAACAAGCATATCAATGGGTTCCTCAGAGCAAGAGCTTTCCGATTCACTCCTTGAAAATGAGATTAGCACATAATTTATGCTAGATTTGGCCCAACTTCCGGTTTACTGAAATTTTTAAAGTGAAATAACTATCTTTCTGTTGGCCGCACATAAAAAACAAGCATATCAATGGGTTCCTCAGAGCAAGAGCTTTCCGATTCACACCTTGAAATTGAGATTAGCACGTGATTTATGCTAAATTTGGCCCAACTTCCGGTTTACTGAAATTTTTAAAGTGAAATAACTATCTTTCTGTTGGCCGCACATGAGAAACAAGCATATCAATGAATTCCTCAGAGCAAGAGCTTTCCGATTCACTCCTTGAAAATGAGATTAGCACATAATTTATGCTAGATTTGGCCCAACTTTCGGTTTACTGAAATTTTTAAAGTGAAATAACTATCTTTCTGTTGGCCGCACATGAGAAACAAGCATATCAATGAATTCCTCAGAGCAAGAGCTTTCCGATTCACTCCTTGAAATTGAGATTAGCACGTGATTTATGCTAAATTTGGCCCAACTTCCGGTTTACTGAAATTTTTAAAGTGAAATAACTATCTTTCTGTTGGCCGCACATGAAAAACAAGCATATCAATGGGTTCCTCAGAGCAAAAGCTTTCCGATTCACTCCTCGAAATTGAGATTAGCACGTGATTTATGCTAAATTTGGCCCAACTTCCGGTTTACTGAAATTTTTAAAGTGAAATAACTATCTTTCTGTTGGCCGCACATGAAAAACAAGCATATCAATGAATTCCTCAGAGCAAGAGCTTTCCGATTCACTCCTTGAAATTGAGATTAGCACGTGATTTATGCTAAATTTGGCCCAACTTCCGGTTTACTGAAATTTTTAAAGTGAAATAACTATCTTTCTGTTGGCCGCACATAAAAAACAAGCATATCAATGTATTCCTCAGAGCAAGAGCTTTCTGATTCACTCCTTGAAATTGAGATTACCACGTGATTTATGCTAAATTTGGCCCAACTTCCGGTTTACTGAAATTTTTAAAGTGAAATAACTATCTTTCTGTTGGCCGCACATGAAAAACAAGCATATCAATGGGTTCCTCAGAGCAAAAGCTTTCCGATTCACTCCTTGAAATTGAGATTAGCACGTGATTTATGCTAAATTTGGCCCAACTTCCGGTTTACTGAAATTTTTAAAGTGAAATAACTATCTTTCTGTTGGCCGCACATGAGAAACAAGCATATCAATGAATTCCTCAGAGCAAGAGCTTTCCGATTCACACATCGAAATTGAGATTAGCACGTGATTTATGCTAAATTTGGCCCAACTTCCGGTTTAATTAGACTCTGGAATAAAAACAATGCTTTTTCTCAATGTTCTATTAATTTATGGCCTGTAGGTGTCTTGATTCTCAATCTAAATGTTTTAAACTCAATTATTAGTGAAATTTTCTGTTTCAAACAAAAAAAAAAAATCATATTTTATGTGTAAATCATAAAACTCATAACACGATTGGATACATTGGGACAAACCGGATCGAAAACACTAGTTGTTGTTTCCGAAAGTACCATAGATCGCTAGATTTTCGAAAAAAAATGGAAAACATAAAATTATGCATTTCTCGAAAACATATTTTTTTATGAGGTTGATCGAGGGCTCATATGAAAGATGGGGATGGAAGCAAAAAATTTGGTACCCCCCTATTGGTACACCCCCGTCAGAAAAGCCGTATCTCTCATAGTTTTCGAGTTATGAGCGTTTAAAGGTTTTTTAATGATTCGCTGCAGCATAACTTTAGTTTTAGCTGATTACTCAGAATCTATGAGGCGTGCATGAAAAACAAGCATATCAATGGATTCCTCAAAGCAAGAGCTTTCCAATTCACTCCTTGAAAATGAGATTAGCACATAATTTATGCTAGATTTGGCCCAACTTCCGGTTTACTGAAATTTTTAAAGTAAAATAACTATCTTCCTGTTGGCCGCACATAAAAAACAAGCATATCAATGGGTTCCTCAGAGCAAGAGCTTTCCGATTCACACCTTGAAATTGAGATTAGCACATAATTTATGCTAAATTTGGCCCAACTTCCGGTTTACTGAAATTTTTAAAGTGAAATAACTATCTTTCTGTTGGCCGCACATGAGAAACAAGCATATCAATGAATTCCTCAGAGCAAGAGCTTTCCGATTCACTCATTGAAATTGAGATTAGCACGTGATTTATGCTAAATTTGGCCCAACTTCCGGTTTACTGAAATTTTTAAAGTGAAATAACTATCTTTCTGTTGGCCGCACATGAAAAACAAGCATATCAATGGGTTCCTCAGAGCAAAAGCTTTCCGATTCACTCCTTGAAATTGAGATTAGCACGTGATTTATGCTAAATTTGGCCCAACTTCCGGTTTACTGAAATTTTTAAAGTGAAATAACTATCTTTCTGTTGGCCGCACATGAAAAACAAGCATATCAATGAATTCCTCAGAGCAAGAGCTTTCCGATTCACTCCTTGAAATTGAGATTAGCACGTGATTTATGCTAAATTTGGCCCAACTTCCGGTTTACTGAAATTTTTAAAGTGAAATAACTATCTTTCTGTTGGCCGCACATGAGAAACAAGAATATCAATGAATTCCTCAGAGCAAGAGCTTTCCGATTCACACATCGAAATTGAGATTAGCACGTGATTTATGCTAAATTTGGCCCAACTTCCGGTTTAATTAGACTCTGGAATAAAAACAATGCTTTTTCTCAATGTTCTATTAATTTATGGCCTGTAGGTGTCTTGATTCTCAATCTAAATGTTTTAAACTCAATTATTAGTGAAATTTTCTGTTTCAAACAAAAAAAAAAAATCATATTTTATGTGTAAATCATAAAACTCATAACACGATTGGATACATTGGGACAAACCGGATCGAAAACACTAGTTGTTGTTTCCGAAAGTACCATAGATCGCTAGATTTTCGAAAAAAAATGGAAAACATAAAATTATGCATTTCTCGAAAACATATTTTTTTATGAGGTTGATCGAGGGCTCATATGAAAGATGGGGATGGAAGCAAAAAATTTGGTACCCCCCTATTGGTACACCCCCGTCAGAAAAGCCGTATCTCTCATAGTTTTCGAGTTATGAGCGTTTAAAGGTTTTTTAATGATTCGCTGCAGCATAACTTTAGTTTTAGCTGATTACTCAGAATCTATGAGGCGTGCATGAAAAACAAGCATATCAATGGATTCCTCAAAGCAAGAGCTTTCCAATTCACTCCTTGAAAATGAGATTAGCACATAATTTATGCTAGATTTGGCCCAACTTCCGGTTTACTGAAATTTTTAAAGTAAAATAACTATCTTCCTGTTGGCCGCACATAAAAAACAAGCATATCAATGGGTTCCTCAGAGCAAGAGCTTTCCGATTCACACCTTGAAATTGAGATTAGCACATAATTTATGCTAAATTTGGCCCAACTTCCGGTTTACTGAAATTTTTAAAGTGAAATAACTATCTTTCTGTTGGCCGCACATGAGAAACAAGCATATCAATGAATTCCTCAGAGCAAGAGCTTTCCGATTCACTCATTGAAATTGAGATTAGCACGTGATTTATGCTAAATTTGGCCCAACTTCCGGTTTACTGAAATTTTTAAAGTGAAATAACTATCTTTCTGTTGGCCGCACATGAAAAACAAGCATATCAATGAATTCCTCAGAGCAAGAGCTTTCCGATTCACTCCTTGAAATTGAGATTAGCACGTGATTTATGCTAAATTTGGCCCAACTTCCGGTTTACTGAAATTTTTAAAGTGAAATAACTATCTTTCTGTTGGCCGCACATGAGAAACAAGAATATCAATGAATTCCTCAGAGCAAGAGCTTTCCGATTCACACATCGAAATTGAGATTAGCACGTGATTTATGCTAAATTTGGCCCAACTTCCGGTTTAATTAGACTCTGGAATAAAAACAATGCTTTTTCTCAATGTTCTATTAATTTATGGCCTGTAGGTGTCTTGATTCTCAATCTAAATGTTTTAAACTCAATTATTAGTGAAATTTTCTGTTTCAAACAAAAAAAAAAAATCATATTTTATGTGTAAATCATAAAACTCATAACACGATTGGATACATTGGGACAAACCGGATCGAAAACACTAGCTGTTGTTTCCGAAAGTACCATAGATCGCTAGATTTTCGAAAAAAAATGGAAAACATAAAATTATGCATTTCTCGAAAACATATTTTTTTATGGGGTTGATCGAGGGCTCATATGAAAGATGGGGATGGAAGCAAAAAATTTGGTACCCCCCTATTGGTACACCCCCGTCAGAAAAGCCGTATCTCTCATAGTTTTCGAGTTATGAGCGTTTAAAGGTTTTTTAATGATTCGCTGCAGCATAACTTTAGTTTTAGCTGATTACTCAGAATCTATGAGGCGTGCATAAAAAACAAGCATATCAATGGATTCCTCAAAGCAAGAGCTTTCCAATTCACTCCTTGAAAATGAGATTAGCACATAATTTATGCTAGATTTGGCCCAACTTCCGGTTTACTGAAATTTTTAAAGTAAAATAACTATCTTCCTGTTGGCCGCACATAAAAAACAAGCATATCAATGGGTTCCTCAGAGCAAGAGCTTTCCGATTCACACCTTGAAATTGAGATTAGCACATAATTTATGCTAAATTTGGCCCAACTTCCGGTTTACTGAAATTTTTAAAGTGAAATAACTATCTTTCTGTTGGCCGCACATAAAAAACAAGCATATCAATGGGTTCCTCAGAGCAAGAGCTTTCCGATTTACTCCTTGAAATTGAGATTAGCACGTGATTTATGCTAAATTTGGCCCAACTTCCGGTTTACTGAAATTTTTAAAGTGAAATAACTATCTTTCTGTTAGCCGCACATGAGAAACAAGCATATCAATGAATTCCTCAAAGCAAGAGCATTCCGATTCACACCTTGAAATTGAGATTAGCACGTGATTTATGCTAAATTTCGCCTAACTTCCGGTTTACTGAAATTTTTAAAGTGAAATAACTATCTTTCTGTTGGCCGCACATAAAAAACAAGCATATCAATGGGTTCCTCAGAGCAAGAGCTTTCCGATTCACTCCTTGAAAATGAGATTAGCACATAATTTATGCTAGATTTGGCCCAACTTCCGGTTTACTGAAATTTTTAAAGTGAAATAACTATCTTTCTGTTGGCCGCACATAAAAAACAAGCATATCAATGGGTTCCTCAGAGCAAGAGCTTTCCGATTCACACCTTGAAATTGAGATTAGCACGTGATTTATGCTAAATTTGGCCCAACTTCCGGTTTACTGAAATTTTTAAAGTGAAATAACTATCTTTCTGTTGGCCGCACATGAGAAACAAGCATATCAATGAATTCCTCAGAGCAAGAGCTTTCCGATTCACTCCTTGAAAATGAGATTAGCACATAATTTATGCTAGATTTGGCCCAACTTTCGGTTTACTGAAATTTTTAAAGTGAAATAACTATCTTTCTGTTGGCCGCACATGAGAAACAAGCATATCAATGAATTCCTCAGAGCAAGAGCTTTCCGATTCACTCCTTGAAATTGAGATTAGCACGTGATTTATGCTAAATTTGGCCCAACTTCCGGTTTACTGAAATTTTTAAAGTGAAATAACTATCTTTCTGTTGGCCGCACATGAAAAACAAGCATATCAATGGGTTCCTCAGAGCAAAAGCTTTCCGATTCACTCCTCGAAATTGAGATTAGCACGTGATTTATGCTAAATTTGGCCCAACTTCCGGTTTACTGAAATTTTTAAAGTGAAATAACTATCTTTCTGTTGGCCGCACATGAAAAACAAGCATATCAATGAATTCCTCAGAGCAAGAGCTTTCCGATTCACTCCTTGAAATTGAGATTAGCACGTGATTTATGCTAAATTTGGCCCAACTTCCGGTTTACTGAAATTTTTAAAGTGAAATAACTATCTTTCTGTTGGCCGCACATAAAAAACAAGCATATCAATGTATTCCTCAGAGCAAGAGCTTTCTGATTCACTCCTTGAAATTGAGATTACCACGTGATTTATGCTAAATTTGGCCCAACTTCCGGTTTACTGAAATTTTTAAAGTGAAATAACTATCTTTCTGTTGGCCGCACATGAAAAACAAGCATATCAATGGGTTCCTCAGAGCAAAAGCTTTCCGATTCACTCCTTGAAATTGAGATTAGCACGTGATTTATGCTAAATTTGGCCCAACTTCCGGTTTACTGAAATTTTTAAAGTGAAATAACTATCTTTCTGTTGGCCGCACATGAGAAACAAGAATATCAATGAATTCCTCAGAGCAAGAGCTTTCCGATTCACACATCGAAATTGAGATTAGCACGTGATTTATGCTAAATTTGGCCCAACTTCCGGTTTACTGAAATTTTTAAAGTGAAATAACTATCTTTCTGTTGGCCGCACATAAAAAACAAGCATATCAATGTATTCCTCAGAGCAAGAGCTTTCTGATTCACTCCTTGAAATTGAGATTACCACGTGATTTATGCTAAATTTGGCCCAACTTCCGGTTTACTGAAATTTTTAAAGTGAAATAACTATCTTTCTGTTGGCCGCACATGAAAAACAAGCATATCAATGGGTTCCTCAGAGCAAAAGCTTTCCGATTCACTCCTTGAAATTGAGATTAGCACGTGATTTATGCTAAATTTGGCCCAACTTCCGGTTTACTGAAATTTTTAAAGTGAAATAACTATCTTTCTGTTGGCCGCACATGAGAAACAAGAATATCAATGAATTCCTCAGAGCAAGAGCTTTCCGATTCACACATCGAAATTGAGATTAGCACGTGATTTATGCTAAATTTGGCCCAACTTACGGTTTAATTAGACTCTGGAATAAAAACAATGCTTTTTCTCAATGTTCTATTAATTTATGGCCTGTAGGTGTCTTGATTCTCAATCTAAATGTTTTAAACTCAATTATTAGTGAAATTTTCTGTTTCAAACAAAAAAAAAAAATCATATTTTATGTGTAAATCATAAAACTCATAACACGATTGGATACATTGGGACAAACCGGATCGAAAACACTAGCTGTTGTTTCCGAAAGTACCATAGATCGCTAGATTTTCGAAAAAAAATGGAAAACATAAAATTATGCATTTCTCGAAAACATATTTTTTTATGGGGTTGATCGAGGGCTCATATGAAAGATGGGGATGGAAGCAAAAAATTTGGTACCCCCCTATTGGTACACCCCCGTCAGAAAAGCCGTATCTCTCATAGTTTTCGAGTTATGAGCGTTTAAAGGTTTTTTAATGATTCGCTGCAGCATAACTTTAGTTTTAGCTGATTACTCAGAATCTATGAGGCGTGCATAAAAAACAAGCATATCAATGGATTCCTCAGAGCAAGAGCTTTCCGATTCACTCCTTGAAATTGAGATTAGCACGTGATTTATGCTAAATTTGGCCCAACTTCCGGTTTACTGAAATTTTTAAAGTGAAATAACTATCTTTCTGTTGGCCGCACATGAAAAACAAGCATATCAATGGGTTCCTCAGAGCAAAAGCTTTCCGATTCACTCCTCGAAATTGAGATTAGCACGTGATTTATGCTAAATTTGGCCCAACTTCCGGTTTACTGAAATTTTTAAAGTGAAATAACTATCTTTCTGTTGGCCGCACATGAAAAACAAGCATATCAATGAATTCCTCAGAGCAAGAGCTTTCCGATTCACTCCTTGAAATTGAGATTAGCACGTGATTTATGCTAAATTTGGCCCAACTTCCGGTTTACTGAAATTTTTAAAGTGAAATAACTATCTTTCTGTTGGCCGCACATAAAAAACAAGCATATCAATGTATTCCTCAGAGCAAGAGCTTTCTGATTCACTCCTTGAAATTGAGATTAGCACGTGATTTATGCTAAATTTGGCCCAACTTCCGGTTTAATTAGACTCTGGAATAAAAACAATGCTTTTTCTCAATGTTCTATTAATTTATGGCCTGTAGGTGTCTTGATTCTCAATCTAAATGTTTTAAACTCAATTATTAGTGAAATTTTCTGTTTCAAACAAAAAAAAAAAATCATATTTTATGTGTAAATCATAAAACTCATAACACGATTGGATACATTGGGACAAACCGGATCGAAAACACTAGCTGTTGTTTCCGAAAGTACCATAGATCGCTAGATTTTCGAAAAAAAATGGAAAACATAAAATTATGCATTTCTCGAAAACATATTTTTTTATGAGGTTGATCGAGGGCTCATATGAAAGATGGGGATGGAAGCAAAAAATTTGGTACCCCCCTATTGGTACACCCCCGTCAGAAAAGCCGTATCTCTCATAGTTTTCGAGTTATGAGCGTTTAAAGGTTTTTTAATGATTCGCTGCAGCATAACTTTAGTTTTAGCTGATTACTCAGAATCTATGAGGCGTGCATAAAAAACAAGCATATCAATGGATTCCTCAAAGCAAGAGCTTTCCGATTCACTCCTTGAAAATGAGATGAGCACATAATTTATGCTAGATTTGGCCCAACTTTCGGTTTACTGAAATTTTTAAAGTGAAATAACTATCTTTCTGTTGGCCGCACATGAGAAACAAGCATATCAATGAATTCCTCAGAGCAAGAGCTTTCCGATTCACTCCTTGAAATTGAGATTAGCACGTTATTTATGCTAAATTTGGCCCAACTTCCGGTTTACTGAAATTTTTAAAGTGAAATAACTATCTTTCTGTTGGCCGCACATGAGAAACAAGCATATCAATGAATTCCTCAGAGCAAGAGCTTTCCGATTCACTCCTTGAAATTGAGATTAGCACGTGATTTATGCTAAATTTGGCCCAACTTCCGGTTTACTGAAATTTTTAAAGTGAAATAACTATCTTTCTGTTGGCCGCACATGAGAAACAAGCATATCAATGAATTCCTCAGAGCAAGAGCTTTCCGATTCACTCCTTGAAATTGAGATTAGCACGTGATTTATGCTAAATTTGGCCCAACTTCCGGTTTACTGAAATTTTTAAAGTGAAATAACTATCTTTCTGTTGGCCGCACATGAGAAACAAGAATATCAATGAATTCCTCAGAGCAAGAGCTTTCCGATTCACACATCGAAATTGAGATTAGCACGTGATTTATGCTAAATTTGGCCCAACTTCCGGTTTAATTAGACTCTGGAATAAAAACAATGCTTTTTCTCAATGTTCTATTAATTTATGGCCTGTAGGTGTCTTGATTCTCAATCTAAATGTTTTAAACTCAATTATTAGTGAAATTTTCTGTTTCAAACAAAAAAAAAAAATCATATTTTATGTGTAAATCATAAAACTCATAACACGATTGGATACATTGGGACAAACCGGATCGAAAACACTATCTGTTGTTTCCGAAAGTACCATAGATCGCTAGATTTTCGAAAAAAAATGGAAAACATAAAATTATGCATTTCTCGAAAACATATTTTTTTATGGGGTTGATCGAGGGCTCATATGAAAGATGGGGATGGAAGCAAAAAATTTGGTACCCCCCTATTGGTACACCCCCGTCAGAAAAGCCGTATCTCTCATAGTTTTCGAGTTATGAGCGTTTAAAGGTTTTTTAATGATTCGCTGCAGCATAACTTTAGTTTTAGCTGATTACTCAGAATCTATGAGGCGTGCATAAAAAACAAGCATATCAATGGATTCCTCAAAGCAAGAGCTTTCCGATTCACTCCTTGAAAATGAGATGAGCACATAATTTATGCTAGATTTGGCCCAACTTTCGGTTTACTGAAATTTTTAAAGTGAAATAACTATCTTTCTGTTGGCCGCACATGAGAAACAAGCATATCAATGAATTCCTCAGAGCAAGAGCTTTCCGATTCACTCCTTGAAATTGAGATTAGCACGTGATTTATGCTAAATTTGGCCCAACTTCCGGTTTACTGAAATTTTTAAAGTGAAATAACTATCTTTCTGTTGGCCGCACATAAAAAACAAGCATATCAATGGGTTCCTCAGAGCAAGAGCTTTCCGATTCACACATCGAAATTGAGATTAGCACGTGATTTATGCTAAATTTGGCCCAACGTCCGGTTTACTGAAATTTTTAAAGTGAAATAACTATCTTTCTGTTGGCCGCACATGAGAAACAAGCATATCAATGATTTCCTCAGAGCCAGAGCTTTCTGATTCACTCCTTGAAATTGAGATTAGCACGTGATTTATGCTAAATTTGGCCCAACTTCCGGTTTACTGAAATTTTTAAAGTGAAATAACTATCTTTCTGTTGGCCGCACATGAAAAACAAGCATATCAATGGGTTCCTCAGAGCAAAAGCTTTCCGATTCACTCCTTGAAATTGAGATTAGCACGTGATTTATGCTAAATTTGGCCCAACTTCCGGTTTACCGAAATTTTTAAAGTGAAATAACTATCTTTCGGTTGGCCGCACATGAAAAACAAGCATATCAATGAATTCCTCAGAGCAAGAGCTTTCCGATTCACTCCTTGAAATTGAGATTAGCACGTGATTTATGCTAAATTTGGCCCAACTTCCGGTTTACTGAAATTTTTAAAGTGAAATAACTATCTTTCTGTTGGCCGCACATAAAAAACAAGAATATCAATGAATTCCTCAGAGCAAGAGCTTTCCGATTCACACATCGAAATTGAGATTAGCACGTGATTTATGCTAAATTTGGCCCAACTTCCGGTTTAATTAGACTCTGGAATAAAAACAATGCTTTTTCTCAATGTTCTATTAATTTATGGCCTGTAGGTGTCTTGATTCTCAATCTAAATGTTTTAAACTCAATTATTAGTGAAATTTTCTGTTTCAAACAAAAAAAAAAAATCATATTTTATGTGTAAATCATAAAACTCATAACACGATTGGATACATTGGGACAAACCGGATCGAAAACACTAGCTGTTGTTTCCGAAAGTACCATAGATCGCTAGATTTTCGAAAAAAAATGGAAAACATAAAATTATGCATTTCTCGAAAACATATTTTTTTATGGGGTTGATCGAGGGCTCATATGAAAGATGGGGATGGAAGCAAAAAATTTGGTACCCCCCTATTGGTACACCCCCTTCAGAAAAGCCGTATCTCTCATAGTTTTCGAGTTATGAGCGTTTAAAGGTTTTTTAATGATTCGCTGCAGCATAACTTTAGTTTTAGCTGATTACTCAGAATCTATGAGGCGTGCATAAAAAACAAGCATATCAATGGATTCCTCAAAGCAAGAGCTTTCCGATTCACTCCTTGAAAATGAGATTAGCACATAATTTATGCTAGATTTGGCCCAACTTTCGGTTTACTGAAATTTTTAAAGTGAAATAACTATCTTTCTGTTGGCCGCACATAAAAAACAAGCATATCAATGGGTTCCTCAGAGCAAGAGCTTTCCGATTTCCTCCTTGAAATTGAGATTAGCACGTTATTTATGCTAAATTTGGCCCAACTTCCGGTTTACTGAAATTTTTAAAGTGAAATAACTATCTTTCTGTTAGCCGCACATGAGAAACAAGCACATCAATGGATTCCTCAAAGCAAGAGCTTTCCGATTCACACCTTGAAATTGAGATTAGCACGTGATTTATGCTAAATTTGGCCCAACTTCCGGTTTACTGAAATTTTTAAAGTGAAATAACTATCTTTCTGTTGGCCGCACATAAAAAACAAGCATATCAATGTATTCCTCAGAGCAAGAGCTTTCCGATTCACTCCTTGAAATTGAGATTAGCACGTGATTTATGCTAAATTTGGCCCAACTTCCGGTTTAATTAGACTCTGGAATAAAAACAATGCTTTTTCTCAATGTTCTATTAATTTATGACCTGTAGGTGTCTTGATTCTCAATCTAAATGTTTTAAACTCAATTATTAGTGAAATTTTCTGTTTCAAACAAAAAAAAAAAATCATATTATATGTGTAAATCATAAAACTCATAACACGATTGGATACATTGGGACAAACCGGATCGAAAACACTAGCTGTTGTTTCCGAAAGTACCATAGATCGCTAGATTTTCGAAAAAAAATGGAAAACATAAAATTATGCATTTCTCGAAAACATATTTTTTTATGGGGTTGATCGAGGGCTCATATGAAAGATGGGGATGGAAGCAAAAAATTTGGTACCCCCCTATTGGTACACCCCCTTCAGAAAAGCCGTATCTCTCATAGTTTTCGAGTTATGAGCGTTTAAAGGTTTTTTAATGATTCGCTGCAGCATAACTTTAGTTTTAGCTGATTACTCAGAATCTATGAGGCGTGCATAAAAAACAAGCATATCAATGGATTCCTCAAAGCAAGAGCTTTCCGATTTACTCCTTGAAAAGGAGATTAGCACATAATTTATGCTAGATTTTGCCCAACTTCCGGTTTACTGAAATTTTTGAAGTGAAATTACTATCTTTCTGTTGGCCGCACATAAAAAACAAGCATATCAATGGGTTCCTCAGAGCAAGAGCTTCCCGATTCACACATCGAAATTGAGATTAGCACGTGATTTATGCTAAATTTGGCCCAACGTCCGGTTTAATTAGACTCTGGAATAAAAACAATGCTTTTTCTCAATGTTCTATTAATTTATGGCCTGTAGGTGTCTTGATTCTCAATCTAAATGTTTTAAACTCAATTATTAGTGAAATTTTCTGTTTCAAACAAAAAAAAAAAATCATATTTTATGTGTAAATCATAAAACTCATAACACGATTGGATACATTGGGACAAACCGGATCGAAAACACTAGCTGTTGTTTCCGAAAGTACCATAGATCGCTAGATTTTCGAAAAAAAATGGAAAACATAAAATTATGCATTTCTCGAAAACATATTTTTTTATGGGGTTGATCGAGGGCTCATATGAAAGATGGGGATGGAAGCAAAAAATTTGGTACCCCCCTATTGGTACACCCCCTTCAGAAAAGCCGTATCTCTCATAGTTTTCGAGTTATGAGCGTTTAAAGGTTTTTTAATGATTCGCTGCAGCATAACTTTAGTTTTAGCTGATTACTCAGAATCTATGAGGCGTGCATAAAAAACAAGCATATCAATGGATTCCTCAAAGCAAGAGCTTTCCGATTCACTCCTTGAAAATGAGATTAGCACGTGATTTATGCTAAATTTGGCCCAACTTCCGGTTTACTGAAATTTTTAAAGTGAAATAACTATCTTTCTGTTGGCCGCACATGAGAAACAAGCATATCAATGAATTCCTCAGAGCAAGAGCTTTCCGATTCACTCCTTGAAATTGAGATTAGCACATCATTTATGCTAAAATTGGCCCATTTTCCGGTTTAATTTGACTCTGGAATAAAAAAAATGCTTTTTCTCAATGTTATATCAATTTATGGCCTTTAGGTGTCTTGGTTCTCAATCTAGATGTTTTAAACGTAATTATTAGTGAAATTTTCTGTTTCGAACAAAAGATAAAAATTATGTTTTATGTGTAATCTGTATTTTTTATTGTATTGCTGTTTTATCAAGTCAAATGAGTTTCCTTTGCTTATCTTTTACAAAAGAGCAATCGACGTTATTCAGGATTGTATGGATAATCAGGGAAAAGGCGGAAGAGTGATGCAAAGACTTCCAATATGCACAAAACCGGTAACTTTACACGAACTTAAAAATACAAAGTGATTAAATGCGTAGAATGTATAGAACACATAAAAATATGTAATATATGTATATATATATATATATATAATAATACTTTCCAGGCGGTGCTCCAACATCAAATCATTATTTAGCAATATTTGGACGAAATCGATCCACTAGTTCTGATAATCAAAACTCTAGTGTAAAATTGATTGTAAGGTTGGGTTGTACCTACATCCCCCCTAGAAAATTCCTGGGCAAAAGTCCTTGGCAAGCCATGTCTTTAAAAATGAATTTTTTTTTTCAATTCAGGTCTCAATCGAAAGCTGAGATTGTACTTCAGAGTGAAAGACACTAATATTATTTGCACAATTAATGTATTACGATAAAAATAATCAATTAATATAAACCTATTTTTCACTGGAAGCTAATGTATCATGGCGAATTTACTTGTGAGAAGCCTCTAACTAATGAAACATTTATTGCATACTGATTATTGCTCATACGCCTATAACTCTGTCTTCCACCTTGGTCTCCTTTTCTTTTCATAAATAAATGATTTTGAGATGATAAAAACTCATGAGTAGCTTTTAGTTTGCCAATAAGGGGCGGCTGAAAATGACGGGGTATTCGGCTAGAAGTATTTGGCTGTCAGATTCGCCCGCCTGTAGTCTGTGGTTGAAAGAATACGAAACGAAACTCTTTTGGATGAAAAGGAATGATTCTAAAAATGCACAGTAGATGTCACTTTATAACGTTTCTTTATTTCAAAATTGAAATGTTTCATATTCACATTAGTTCTGAAATTCTTTGACTATAATGAAATAATGTTTTTAGTTAATAAATGTCTTATAACAAAAGACACATTACTTAGAATCGTATTGATAAGAAATAAAAATTATATTTATTGATATTCGTTGAATTGGATAAAACTTCTTAAAAGAAGAGTAACTAGTGATTTATTTCCCGTATCTCTGAATTAAAACGGCCGTGCAAACATGACAATAGAATTTTATAATTTATTAATTTTTCAAGTAATTTGGCTGATTATTGTTATTTGAGGCAGACCTTTCGACAATTCTAATAATAAAAAAAATTATTTTACATACTAAAGCATTATATTTGGAATATAATTGCAATTTTTATAGTTTTTGGAGTTTCGTCCAAGATTAACAAATTTTAGATTGCAAACTCAATATAAAAAAAAATTCTACCCGCAGATGGTTATTGCTCATTGGATACATACCAAGCATTAATAAACCCGAGTGTACACCCGGGTCCATAAATGCCTGGGGTGTTATCAAATGAGCCCGGCTTATACCCTCCGAGTAATTACCGACTGCGGGAGGAATTTTTTTGAGTAGAGAGTTTCCAGTCTATAATTTTTTAAGTCTATGCTATATCGAAAAACACCATAAGAATATTTATTATGACTTAAATGAGATGTTTAAGGACGTTAAATAATTTTTTTTATAATCAAAAAAGTAGCAAGAATTTTTACAATGAAGATTCAACAACAAAAAGTATTTCTAAAATAAATAATTAATTATTTATATCCCATGCTTAGAATCCACAATGGCCGATAGAACGCTATATAGACGAAAATTAATCATTTATTTTAGAAGGACTTTTTACTGATAAATCTTAATCGCAAAAATCCTTGCTACTTCCTCGATTATAACAAAAATTATTTAACGTCCTCAAACATCATATTTAGGTGATAATAAATATTTTTGTGGTTTTTTTCGTTATAACATAGATTTAAAAAATTATAGACTGGAAACTCTCTATAGAAAAAAATTCCTCCCGCAGTCGGTAATCACTCGGAGGGTATAAGCTGAGCTCAAAAGGTAACACCCCAGGCATTAATGGACCCGGTGTACTTTAAAAAAAAAAAGTCGGTAATTTTTTAAAGTGACAAGACAATAGCGTCACCTATCAGAGTTCAACTCATACTAAATTTAAACCATCTTGTCTCATCAATTTTTCATGGGTTGTTGACACGGGTAGCTTTCCAGCCGGTCGTCGTGAAGGTGTGTTTTTTGTTCAGCCAATACGTATAACCGTAATAATTATTAAAAGTGATTGATAAAAGAGCCGGCATACTTGGTGTCTTAAGCAGACGATTTAATACTGTAAATCAAATCAATTAACGACTGAAAAGTTATTGTTAACGTAACAAATAAAATTTGACAAAAATAAGCGTCTGTCACGGTTGCGTGAGAGAGAAGTAAAAGAAGACGAGTGTGAACGAGAACGAAAGATTTTACAGCCTTGTGACATAGGCTTCCCTCTCTCTCTCTAATCGTTATTATTACATTAGAAAATTTCACTTAAGACGCTCATATTAACGGCCTTCCTACAACGAAAGTAAAAAGTACATTAGGGTTGACTCCATAAGAATGCCTGGTGATTAAAGGCTCCAAAGTAAGTTGATTCCGGAAGCGGCGACAACTCGTCTCCGCTGTTCTCACCGGAGAAATGGTTCCTTGCACATGGTGACATCTTTGGTAAGTTCTTGTCTTGTTAAATAATTGAACAATTGTTATTTATTATTTATGCTTTAATGCACAAAACACGACCATGCTTTGTTCCTCCTCAACTGCTAGATAAAAACAAAAGTGTACTGAGTTTACGTGTTCACTAGAAGTTTCCTCAAGACGAAAGCTTCTCCTCGTCCCCCTTTCTTTCCTGACACGGCCTTGAATTCAACGGTCAACGGCCCGAACGTCGATCGGAATGTAATTTACATTATACTTTAAGTTGACAATTGATCAATTGATTTATCAATTTATTTTCTCAAACAATTAATTGAGCTTGATAAATAATCACGCATGTTAATTGGCGATTTCGTGTCTTATTGTTCAACTTTGCTGTCACACGATATTATTGCTAATTAGTCGTTGTGATTAGTGACTGTTAATGATTTTTTTATTACACAGAAATTATGATTTTAAATTTGATGATGATAAGTGCTAATAATTCATATAACAGGATTACGAGTTTTGATAATTTAATGATAAAAATTGAAGTATAGATAAGAGAATTATGAGTGAAAAATAATGACTATATTAAGTCTACGTAATATTCATATCGAATTTCACTTATAATTATATTCATTAGAAATGGTGGGTTATTAATTGGATTTTATATGCAAGAATGACACTTTATTTAACATTCATATCAGATCAAGAAACTTGCGTGAAACTATTTCCTGTTTTGAAATGCTAAAGTTGTTCACTTTTACAAGAGTTTCATAAATTTAACGCTTTTTTCTCTGTTGTTATTATTATTAATCATCAAGTTTTACTTTCCTTCATTTATTTTTCTTCAATCTTTTTGTTATACGGTCTGTCAGATAAATTATCTGAAAAAGAGATAAGTACACAGACTAGACGGAAAGATAATACTCGTAACAGAGAAAACGAGAGTAAAATGGAAATTGCAATAGGTTCCTCTTTAGTTGTAGTGCCTCAAGTTCAGACATACAAGGCAGGATTCAAGTATTGATTGCAGAAGAAGCATAGTGTATCATGGTGAACAGTGAATGGTAGAGGAGAAAAGAGAGAGTAAAACCCAGCCAACAGTTAGCATCACGTGTATGTGTATTAATTTTTACTTTTAATTCCACTCTCTCTCTCTCTCTCTCTCTTTTATTATCTTATTCACTCTCTCAATATTTCCCTATTTTTGTTTTTTAAAACTTAAACTCCATTTTAAAGATAAATTTCATTAAATTTAATTTTTCAATATTTATCTAGAGTAATAATAGACTCTTTTAACTAATCAATAAATAAAGAAATGAGCACGTGCACGATAAAATCATTTAAGTAATGCTTCAATATGCATTTTCATTATTTTTGTTTACTCAGACACGTATAAAATGAAATGCGAGCTTTTTAATGACTTTTATTTGCGAATTGTCGAATATTACGTTTTTTTTAAGTAAACAAAAAATATTGAATATGGTATTGGACAGTTGAGGAGGTTCCAGGTATGGTCGATACCCTGCATTATCTCTCCCTCTCCAACGTTTTTCGGAAGTTACTTCTCTCAGCCCTTCGTATTCAACGTATCATCCGAAATATCACAAAATCATATAACCAGCAGAAAAACGAGAAGAAGGAGAACGTGAGGATGGCAACGGTTGAGGAAAAGAAACGAGTGGCAGGATCAAAAGTGTCTGCTATAGCCAATATTTTTCAATCTAAACCACAACATGAAGGTCTCACTCATCATAGACCCACAACAATTCATCCGGAGGGAGGATTTAAGGAGCCAACTACACCTCTTTCAGATTCTCCAACTCAGGTGACTGTTGTTAGGACAGAGAGTCATGTTGCCAGGTTCAATAATGCTCGGGCATTGTTTGAAAAGCTGGGGGAAGAAAACAAAACTAATAGGCCGTGAGTAATCAATTTTATTTATAAAAAAATATTATTGAAATATTCGATATGATTAATCATAACATTTTTGCAGATTAACAAAACCAACTAATTTCCATGGACTGAGATCACGTTCCAGCTCAGCAAATTCTGGATCTGGTTGTACATCACCTGCCAGATCACCCAGACCAACATCACCTTCACCACCAGGCAGTTGTCGAGACCATCTGAGTAATTGGAGTGCTAGTGTGCCAGCTTTAAACGCTGAACGTCACTTTGAAAATGGCCATCACGCTGCAGACAATGCAGTACAACGGTTGAAGCCTCGTGTCGGTGTTATATCGAAGTTTGAAAAGAACTATGGTAAAGAAAACCGTCGAGATGAAAAGCCAGATCGCCCAGAGAAGCCTGAAAGACGTTTGAATTCGAAAGAGTTGATAGAAAAGCAAAGAAATTGGACAAGTCATTTTTCTAAAACACGACCTAGTCGATATAACTCGGATCCTAATCGATCTGTAGTTCAGACGTCCATTCAAAATAATTCAAAAAAGGTGATCGTCGATAACTCATCTATAGATACATCAATCGAGTCTGATTATCAAGAGATTGAGTTTAAAAAACCAACAGAACCATGTCCAGCAACAAGATCTGCAAGTTTCTGTTCATCGAGGCCATCACCAACGATATCACCGCCACCACCTTTGCCGCCAATGCGAAATTCTTCAGTTGTAAAGAAAGAAAGACCTGTAAGTTTTGCAGCAACGAGCCCAACTGGTTCAGAATCTCCAGTAAGTCCGGAGTATGCAACTATCAACAGATCTTTTGATGCTTCTCCTACAATCCCAGAGTATGCTGTTGTTCAAAAAGGAGTTAACGCAAAGCAAACTTCTAAGCCAAACGAGCCAATGCCAGAATATGCGACAGTACAGAAACCTTTAGGATCAAAGAAACCTTTAGAAGCATCAAAATTAGGTACAAAAGATTCAAAATCAGAAATCACTCCTGTATCAAGTAGTAAAAATTCTAGTCCCACTATTCAACCTCTCGCTCGAGAAAGATCTAAAGGCTTAAGTCCGGAGCTTGAAAAAGTTGAATATGACAAACAAGAATTGCTTGAAGTTGACGACTATCCCATTCTTCCTTCAAGTCCAATTCATGCACCACCAAAAACTTCTGAATGGCGTAATGTTTGGCTTGCAAAGAATGAAGAGATTTTAAAAAATGTCTCAGAACTGAAAGAACCTATTACAGAAGTGATTGAACGAGTGAGTTCTAGACCAGATTGGGCTAAACCTCATGTAAACATTGAATCTAGCACAGAATCAAAACGATCGAAATCACCAGAAAATGAATTGAGACCACCGTCTGTCGGTACTGACAGTGCTTCTTCGAGTATGAGTTCACCTAGTTCTCCTTCTAAGGACAGTAAAGAAGAAAAGGCTGAAAAAGAGCTGCCAGAGAAGCTACAATATGGTAAAGATAATACTTGAATAATAAAAATAATTAATGAAATTAAGATGCACAAAACGAAGGTATTATTAAGTAAGTGATTAAGGCTTAATCTGTGAATGACGCCTACGCGAAAGTTCAATGGCAATGGATTATTCTAAAAATACTATGTCTCGACCGCTGGTTGCTTCCCACTCGTGAAATAAATTTGGCTTGAAGCCAAAAAATTTTTAAAGAGAAGGTAAAAGTAAAATACATACGCGGATAACCGTCATGTACCCGTTCTTGTTCATAGATATCTATTTTCCCCTTCCCACTAAACTCTCCTGTCCACGCTACCCTTTTCTGCACCGGCTTAGCCTCGGAGCTTCTGATATTCTTCCTCCCCCTCGAGTCCGCTTCTAACCTCCGGGCGTATTATTAATAGAAATCAGTCTGCGCACGTTCGGCATCAATCCTCGTGTATTTCCCTGTCGGGCTTTCACTCCTTTAACACGTTTAAGCAATGACCGTCAAAGGGAGACGCACTATACGTATCTAATGTGTTAAGTACACTTGAGTGAGCTCTGTGAACGATCGTGAACTAGTTGATCAAGTGATGTTGATAACTCGATAAAAAAAGCTCAACCGTTTGAAACGTTTATGCTAGGCTTTTAAAATTATGTGATGTCGGTCTCATTGGTGTTTTACTATTTTTAAAGATGTTATTCTCTCTTCCATTTATATTTATTATTATTTTTCTGTACAAATATAATATCTTTTGAAGAAATCAAATATTTGAAGACATATCATTATTTTTTGTACATTAAAATAGCAGTCAGCTAAAAAAGTAGTATATTTATATTTGTAAAGTAAATTATTATTAAAACGGAGCGACGAAAGCGAAATTATTTGCGACCTCGCAGTACCATGTGCCTTCGTCTTTTATGCATCGACTGTCGAGGTAGCTGGAGAAATTTCCAATAATTGAAATTATTGAATTTTGAACTAAATTTAGAATTTTTTTTCGTTCAAGGACGCAACAGCTATGATCTAGAGGCGGAGACTGTTGATCAACCAAATGCTTATGCTGAGGTAGTAAAATGTGGAGAAGAGGAAGAAGAAGAGGAGGAAGAGGAGGTTGGCAATGCGGAGAAGTTTGTTGAAACTGATGCAGCTACGGTTGTCCGACGATCTCATGTACGTATGGACATGCCAGCTGCTGGCCTTGGACAACGACCACCCTCTGTTATTAGTTCGGATCAAGAATTTCCAGCCTTGGAACATAAAGATATACCAGTGCCATCACCTTATGCTAAACGAATGCAGCAACAACAACAACAACAACAACAACCACCACCACCACCACCGCCAACAAATCAAGATGGGAAACCACAAACTCAGCCAAAATCTGAAATAGTGTTGGGTATTAAATTAAATTTGGAACAAAAAGAAAAATTAAAAACACAAAATTTAGAAAATCAAGTGACGAACTCAGTGATTGAAGAACAAACGCGTAAAACATCGCGAGTTATTAGTGTTAAAAATGCTCTGGAAAAGGAGAAAAATGCGAATGATAAACGGTGCCAAAAGACAATCTCTAATGCAAAAAATGATCAAATAAAAATGTCAATGAGGGAGAAATTAGCAAAAAGCAAAGATGAAATGGTTGAAAAGCGATCAAGCTTTACAGAGGTTGAAAAACCAATGAATCAATCATCAAGTCTTCCGACCAGTCAATTTACTAATAATTTATCTGAACAACTTGAGAGTAAAGATAAAGTCAATAATGTTTCTTCGAAAAATAATTTAACTATTGATGTGACTGACAAAGCAATTGCTGAAGAGACTGAACAGTTAAAAACAACGTGGGAATTAGAAAAACAAAAAGCTGACCAATTAGCTGCACTAAGATCGTCTGAGAATAATTATCTAGACCCATCTAGGTTTCCTCATAAATCTCTCTTAGTATCTTCCGTAACGACTTCTCATCTTCCAACAAAAGACGATGCTGAGCAGAGAGAATCGGAAAATAGTCTTGTTGAAGACACAGATTCAAGTGATTCAAAAACAGTTACAAATTACGAAGAAGCTCCTGAATTAATTCATGATCATTTAATCAAAAAATATGAAACACCAACAAAATCTAGTATACCACCAAATACCGTGACTCCAGACACAATGACTGCAGATGAAGCCGAGAACCTTTTAAGTTCACAAATTCTCGAGAAAAAGATTCGTCAAGGATCTGCTTTGTTGTCTGATGAAGAGGCTCAGGAAATTGCAAGGTTATTGTCTCCAACAACAACCGAGCCATCAACGGAAGCCAAATCCTTTGATAAAGATAAAGAGCCGGAGAAAGAAAAGGAGAAGGAGGATTTAGATAATACTCCAGACTGGTTATCAGATGTACTTTCAGCACAAGATTCAAGCCTTGTTAATAGTACTGCACAAGATTATAGTCTTTCTCATCGATCTCGAAGTGATTTAACGATAGACTCATTGACAGAAAGCCAAATTGGCTCCGTAACAGGTAGTGAAAGTGGATTATTGGGATCTGTTAGTAGTTTGAATGATACCCATACAACTAATGATGATACTGAAACAGAACAGCGGGATGAATGTACTCCAACACCTGGAAGAATTATTTTAGTAGAAGATGGAAAGCACTTTTTTGAAGATGGTCATTTCTGGATGGAAGCTGATGGTCTTCCGGAGTCTGATGATGAAGATTTAGCAGAAGTTATTCCAAAGAAAAATTCAAAAGTTTCTTTTGACACACGTCCTATAAGAATATATTCAACTCATTCAGTTAATGAATATGATCGACGTAATGAAGATGTTGATCCTGTTGCTGCAAGTGCGGAATATGAATTGGAAAAACGAGTTGAAAAAATGGAGGTAATTTTTTTCATTTTTCATAACATTAGATTCTTTTTTTAGTTTTTTTATTCTCTGATTTTTTATATATTCCCAATGATGGTACATCCTTGCTCGCAAATTTTCCATGACGACAATCTGGCCATCCCGAAAAGAGCCTGAGGCCATTTGGGGTGCTGAGGGAATATTACTAGTCCTATATAAACGATCTGTTCGAGATAGATAATATCTAGCATGATAGCTATTCTATTGTTACTCATATTTTTGTCATTTCTCATTGAATAATTTTTTGAATGCCGTAATTTCAAGTCACTGACAGAAAAATCAAATTTTAATTTAACTCTTCCAGTGATCTGTCTCAAAATTCAATGTCTAAAATATTCACGTGAAATAATTTTTTAGGTCTTTCCAGTAGAATTAATGAAAGGGCCTGAAGGTCTTGGTCTGAGCATTATCGGAATGGGTGTTGGAGCAGATGCTGGGCTAGAAAAACTCGGAATTTTTGTGAAAACAATTACCGAGAAAGGAGCGGCAGCACGTGAAGGAAGAATTCAAGTGAATGATCAGATAGTTGAAGTTGATGGTAAATCTTTAGTTGGTGTAACACAAGCTTATGCTGCCAAAGTTTTGAGAAATACTTCAGGATTAGTACGTTTTGTAATTGGTCGAGAGCGTGATCCGAAAAATTCCGAAGTGGCGATGTTGATTCGACAAAGTCTTCAAGCTGACTTGGAACGTGAACAAGCAAATAATGCTGCTAATAGGTAAATAAACTTTATATCTAACAACAATCTAATAATAATATTACATGAATCATCATTCTAAACTAATGTACTAATTTCTGTTAGGAAACTCAACTTCTCAGACACATCACAAGAAGGACCACCACGAGAAGAACATCCTTCAGAACCCGGAAATAGAATAGGTCATATTCCCGGTTCTCCAGCAATGTCATCTTGTTCAGAGGGTGAACCTCCACACAGTCCAATTGAAAGTTATATAACTTCAAATACACGAAGCAGATCACCAATTATTAGTTCATCAGGAGGAATTTCAACACAAAACGATCTTGACAGTCTACGAGCTCTTCTCCAAGAGGTATCTAAGGTTTCATGAATAAATCCAATCAATAAATATGAAAGAATCTATACATTTGTGTTTTCAAATCTTCATAATGTTTTATTACTTAGCATTTTCATCAAGCTTGACTAGTTATAAATATTTGTTTAATGCACTTATCATGAACTATTAAATTAGTAGTACCTAGTTAGTTGTTATTGCACATTATATATGATTTTCCGATTAGACCCGTATATTATTTTCAAAAACAGTTACCTTGCGGTACGTGATCAGTAGATTCGGGTTTTGCTTATGCATTTGTGTGTGTTGTTGGTTGCTTGCAGAGTCAATTTAAGCTAGCCATTGCTGATGATGAAGTGGAAAAGCTCAAAATGAAGGTAATTGCATCCAAGTTCATTTTTTTCATTTAATCTTATTTGATGTTCATAATTATTGTTGTTAAATTAATGCTTAGTCTGTATGTAGTATTATAACAGTAATAAGCATCATAATAAATAATAATTGTATTTAATAGCTGATGGAGTTGGAAAATAGCGGGGCTGGAAGTGAAGAATATGCGGCAAAACTTCGAGAATCAAGGCTACGATTGCATGAGGTAGAGAGAACGTTGGGTCTAACGAAGCAAGAGCTTTCAACGACACGAGAGATGCTATCTCAAGCTACAGCACAAACAACAACATTGCAGCAAAAATATGCCCGAGCTAAGCGTGTTGCACGTGAGCTCAGAACTGATATCGTAGCGAGGGATGAATTTTACCAACAATTACTTCAAGAAAAGGATACAGAATATAATGCGCTCGTAAAAACCTTAAAAGATCGGGTAAGCAGGAGCTATATTTTATTTTTTTACAATAAAACGGTAGTGAAAAACTAATGGAAAAATTTATACATGTCTTCGTTAAAGAACTACTAATGTAGGTATTTTTATGCATATAGTTTTTTAATTGAAAAAAATTTATTTTGGCCTGCAGGTAATTAAATTAGAACTAGAATTAACGGAAACTCACACACGATTTGGTCTACCAGTGCGGTTACCCTACGATGGCGCAACTAAAGGGATAGTAACACCACAATTAACGAGACGTCAATTACCTCCACCACCTTCATCAGTGAGCTGTCAACTATCAGACACAGAAACATCTGATCTAAGCAGTCCAGATGATGGAGATAAAACAGCTACTGTAGAAAGAAAACTTCCACTTCCAATTCCTATCAAAGAAGAATTAGACCGTGCTGTACCAGCTCATCGGCTTTTAGACAATTCAGCAGGAAAAAGTAAAGCTGAATTGGCAAGCAGAGGTGGGCTTGCAAATCGTCAACTTCCAAAAAGGTCAGGAGGGTTGAGTAATAGCAGTTCTGACTATGGTTTAGATGAGTCTGGAGATAATACAGACACTGAAGATTCCTCGAAAATGGGGCTGTCACATGATACTAGTACTAGGTCCAACGAGTCAATTAAACATTCAAACTTGAGTTCTTATTCAAGCAGTTCATCAATAAGTTCTCAAAAGGGTAAACAGTATTTTGAATCAACTCATTCAACTATTCGTCAACATAGTACGATAAGTTCTCAAGTACGAGCAATGACAGAGCAAAGTTGGTCTGCTACACAGAAAGGCTTAGTTGGTCATTCGCCATCTTTAGCTGAACAATTAAAAAAAGTTTTGGCAGAAAGAGAGAGACGATTAGGCGGCAATGATTTATCGTCGTCTCGTGAAAATTCAGGTGACTTTACAGATTTAAATAATCCTCACAACGACCCTGCTTCAGTTGGACACAATCTTGTTGAAGAAATAAGACAAGCTGTAAATGAAGCAAGCCAACGAGTTAAAATTGCTTCAGTACCAATGGCATCTGTTGGCAGTGGAAGTACACCTTGGCATCATCAAGGAGGTTCACCATCAAGTTTATCGTCAGGCGGTTCTATTAGTCCAACTGCAGTTGAGCCCAGTCCGTCCAAAATCGGCAGTGTAGATTCTGCAGAAGTTTGGATGCCACCTAATCCTAATGAATTCGGTCTGGAAAAAAAATCTCTCTTTTGGCAAACTGCTTCAATTACTGACTGGTCTAAAGAACAAGTAATTATTTGATATTACAAACGTTTTAGTCAAATCATTTGTAGAGTAGTTGCTAATGATATTTTATGATTATAGGTTTGTCAATGGTTAACTGGAATTGGTTTGGAGCGATTTACTTCACGGTTTGCAGACAATGAAATCAATGGAAGCAGTCTTTTACGATTGGAATCACGTGATTTGAAAAGTTTGGGCATTTTTGGTGATGAAAAGGCTCACCTAAAGCGAAAATTGAAGGAGTTGAGAAGTCAGGCTGAGCGTGAACGCAAAGAACGTAAAGAAATTGAACGAATGCGAAGAAAGGCTGAAAAAGCAGCTGCAAGAAAAAAGTAAAACAAAATAACAATGAAATAAAAGAATGATAAAATCGCTCACTGTTTTAATGTAAATTGCAATAATATTTGTGTGTTATTTTTATAACTATTAAGCATGTTATCTAAATTTTTGTGCTACTTTAAGTGGTACCTTTACACAAGTTTCCCTGTGGGATACTTGACTATTTTTTTATTCTGCTTTCTCGTAATCGTTCTGTTTCTTTCAAGACAAAGCTATTGTTTTCAAACAATCGTGATTGTTACATTAATATTTTTGTATTTATCGTTATCAATGCCATTGTCAAACTATGGTTGATTGATTAATTGAGTTTGTTATACTTGTTTCAACGACCAATGAGCCATTTAGTTTATTTTATTATTTTTATCGAGTTTTTTTTTTTAATAAACATGCATACCTTGTATACTTGCATGTTTTAATAACAAAAATAAGGACAATTTCGTCAAATAAGAAGACTCAAAACTGAAATGCAAAAAAAACTTATGATAAAAGAAATGAAAAAATGTAGTATTTCTTACATGTGTATACATCGATTAAGTTTATTTATTTTTGACAATATATTATGGTATTATTCCTTTTGAATATTACTTTAATTAATTACTTTACCAATTTTAGTAAAAAGTACTAGATGAATTTTTATTTCTTCCATCATTGTATTGTACGTATTTAAACAGAATGTCAACGAAAAATTTGTCTAAAAAGACACCAAGTGTCGATATAGTTGATAGTTTAGAATGTAATGTAATGATTTTTAGAGAATGATAATAGAAACTGAACGGACAAGTGAAAACGTTAAATAACATTCTTTGCGTTATATTTTACAATTTTGCTCAAAGAATCCTTCATATCATAAACAGGACAAGGAAATGAATTAAAGTAAACACTTTAAGTCGCGCATCTTTCTTCCATTACTAGCTTTTTCTTCCCGACTCTGGTAACTGAGTTACTTAACATGTATATCAGACATTCCGTAACGGATTCGTGAGATATTGAATGTCGATATTTAATAGACTATCCATTTTTCTGCATTTTTTAATGATTACATTAACAATACCAATAGATCATACTAAATCAATATTTGTGAACAATGCAAAATAAAAAATTTCGTAGTCAAAATGAGATATCAAAAGTCAATCAATTATTATCTCATTTCGATTCGATATCAACGTATTTATATTAGCCATAAGTTTATCTTATAATAATTCTCAGAACATATTCTTAATTATCCAGTTTCACTAGTATCATCTCAATTCTATTTAACAATTAATTAGAAATTAAAATCTAATTACTGGATAATTAGAATACTCGTCAATCAGAAAAAAAGGTATTGTGTAAATAATATACATAATGGATATATATATTGAATATATATTTAACGGTAATTTTTTTTTATGATAAGAAAACAACAGAAAAAAGTAATTATAAATTTAAGAAAAAAAATGCGATACGATAGTGTCATAATAGTTCATTTTAAAAGTAAATGTTTTAATTTAATGACACAGGTGTTCATTATACACACAAGTTTTAAAATTTTTTATATTCAAATAAAAAATCAAACAAAAAATGCCACGATTGTTTTTGTACGAGTATTGGCAATTATAACCAATTGCCGATACTCATTGTGCGATTTTTGAACATTTTTAACAGGCGAATTGTGATTAATTATGTATATTTTTTTTAAATTGATACTATTATACAAGTATCACTGAATGATAAAAATGACTTAATTTTTATGATACTAATTTATTTGTAATGATATAGTATTTTTTGGTAAAAATTAGAATTTTATTCGATAATATTTCAAAACAAAAAACTCTCAACTACATTAAAAACAATTACATACCACCGATTCCAATAAATATCTTTGTAAGTTTTTTATAATAATTCATGAAAATGATTTCATTATTTTCTTTTATAATTCAGTACAAGGAAAAAATTGAGCAAATCTAAACTTAAAATATAAAGAATTAAACTTACATGGAAATAAATTGAATTAAAAATATTCTGCAGCATATAATTGTATCCATACGAAAAATATTGTCATTGTGGAATACTCTCAGATCTTTTAATTAAAATAACATCATACATTGAATTTTTTTTTGTTAATTTTTTTCATGCTCCTATACTTCATTCTATGTGTTTGATCGATAATACCAGCCAAACTGTTTTGTATATTTAACAGTTCTTTGATTACAGGCCTATGTAATTATTTTGATCAACTGATATTTAAAAATGCCAGTTATAATAATTAAAGATTATACTTGGCGACAAACTGCAGAAAGAATAATTATTACAATTCCTATTAGCGGAAAATCAAAGAACGTCGATGTATTTGCTATTGACAATTATGTAAAGGTATTCTATGTTAATAAAACAGCGAAAAATTTTATCATCATTCATAGAATGAAAATTAATATTCAGTTTATTAAATAATAATCCTATATTCATTTGAAAAATATACATTTTAAATCTAGTAATTAATAACAGATTTCACTATAAATTTCTATGTATGATGATGAAATATCTTGCCATAGTGTTTCTAGGATTTAAATAGCCATTTCTTTTTTTATCAATATTTCAGCTAAGTTTCCACCCATTTATGCTTGAGTTATTTTTATGGCACAACATTGTTGAAGAAGAAAGTGAGTTTATATTGGCAGAGTCATCAGCAATACTGACATTAAAAAAAGCGGAAGTAAACCAGGAGTGGTCAAATCTTACTCTTGACAATTTGAGTAAAGACAAAAAACGAGAGAATCGATGTCAAGCCCTAGAACGTGCTCAATCATCTGCAGAAAGAAGAGCAAAAGCAAAAAAAGGTACACAAAAAGTACAAGTCTTTAGATGGGAAAATAGTTTTATTGTCTCTGGATTTATTTCTAGAAAAACAGCAGAAGCTACAAAAACAAGCAGTAAGAGAACAAATTGCATTGGACACAGAAATTATCAACAAAATAAATACTATTCGCGATGAACACAGGAAAGAAGCTATGGCAGAGCTTGAAGATTGGAGAAGTAAGGCAGAAAATCCTATTCTTAGTAATGAGAAAGGCATAATACAAGAGAACAGGAAGTCTTACAGGTAATAATTATAATTATAATTTAAAGCAAAATCTTTCTAGAAAAGCTTATTAGATGTTTTACATTTCAAGGGCTCCTCTCAAGTGGTTTAAATCTGAAGTCTCAGCTGATAAAAATAACGTGATATCTCATTCAGAGGCAACTGGTAATCAAAATATTTGCTCTAATAAAAAACCAAATGATATAGCAAATATCAGTAATTCCAATAGAATTGAAGAGAATGATCATTTAATCACCGGGAAAAACAATTTCTTGGAATTTTCTGTAACTGAACAATCATCGTCTATTATTGAGGAGTTAAGTAATGACAAAAATTGCGAAGTTACTCAAAAGAAACTGAATAAAGGTCAACAACGAGGAAAAGAAATAATTGATCGAATTTTAAGTGGGAAATATCTTACTCACAAAAAGAGCATCTTCGAAAATAGTGATGTAAGCATTCCAACGCCAAGGCAATGTGGTAGGATCAGTATTACATTCTCAGAACGGGCATTTCCAACTCCAGCGAGAGAAAGTTATCATTTAGAGGAACAAGAGGTACAGTTACATTATATAGTAATACTGAAAAAATAAATCTTGATATTTTTTTTTTTATCTAGTGGCTTGAAAAACAAGCTGAAGCTCGAAGAAAGTATGGGTTTGTTAGTGAAGATTTAAGATTTGAAGAACAAGATCCTTTGTGGCTAAAAGATAAAGGAGAGTAAGTGATGTTTATGTGATAAGTTATGATAAAAAATTTATATAATTTAATCATCAATCTTAGCAGTCGATTATTAACTATTTTATGATTACTAATTATTCATCATTACATTTGAAATAATTCTTCACGAGTATTATTGATGTATTTCGCAGTGAATTTTTCAAGGTCGGCAATTACTTAGCTGCTATAAATGCATATACTCGAGGAATCAAGCTAAGTGAGAAGATGTCAAGTCTTTATGCAAATAGATCAGCAGCGCAATATGCTCTAGGGAATTACCGAAGGTGTGCTGAAGATTGTTCAGCGGTATGTTTACAATTTTCCTGTATTTTTTTTAATTGTAATAAAAAGTTAGTAATGAACAACCTATTATAAATTAATAGACAAGGTAGTTAATTAAATAATAGACATTATCATATCGGACTTTTAAAAAGAATGAAGTAATTTTTAAATGAATAATATTTATGAATTTAAAAAATGACTTCATCAATTTTATTTATTTTCTAACTTTTATTTATGACAATTATGTATTTTAAAACAAATTATTCAATTAGTATTAATAAAAATATGTATTAGGCACTCGAATTGATGGTACCAAAGTGCGAGAGCAATAGAGAATCACGGGCACGATGTCATGCTCGTTTAGGAGCAGCTCTTTGTAAATTGTCGGCACCACAACATGGAATTATTGAACTCGAAGCAGCCCTTAAATTAGTTCCCGATAACGAGACTGTTAAACGTGACTTGGCAGAAGCTAAGCGATTCTCAGACATGATGGATTGATAGTGGGTTGAATTAAATTAACATAAAACTGATTAGAATTGTTTCAGAAGAGTATCACAGGTTTTTATATAACTTTATAGAATAACATATTAATGATTTAAGTAAATACAAATGCAATTTTTATTTGCTTAAGTTAAGAAAATATTTCTCGGTCTTTATCGACACAAGCACATTTGAGATGTTCTACTGCATGAATGATTTCATGATGTCGGTCTCGCTGCTGATCAATGCGATGTTTTACCATAAAGACTAAACTAACGTTTCTGGTTTGAATTGGTCCACATATTTGACTTTCTTCTGCACAACATCCAGAACCACCGCAGCGTGCCAGAACTGTTGAGATTGGATAAAAAATCTCGTCTGGGCTTGGACCAACTGATAAAAGCTCTTCTACACGTACGGCACGTGGCTGTGGAAACGAACATCTAAATTGATGCACCAACTGCACGTGATTCAAGTAACTGCTATCTCTATAACATAAACAAATTAAAATAATAAGATAATTGTTCTGCAATTAATAGTACTACGTTATTTATAATATAATCTAATACGATGAAAAAGATGATTAATTCGAAAAATCTTACTTATGATGATGAAATTTTGCGTTGCAGTATCCACAGATGAATAATATAAACAAATAACGCAGGATGACCATGATGGAAACTTGTTCAATTATCACAACTATCTGAATAATAATTTAAAAAATTACAAATAATTGTTTGAACCAGATAAAGTGCTATTGTACGTAGACAACCGTAAAATTGAACTGTCTGGAGATCTGTGACAAGTTATAACTGAGAAAGAGGCAGGAGAGACTGAAAATAAATGACTATTTCGCGAATCGCTAACCGAGACTAACGCAAACGTTGGTCGTTCGTGTTTGAATCCTTCTAGAGTCTTGCCTCCAATTCCTCAGTCGTATACATGTAACACACAACGACAAATGAAGATTTCACTCATGTAGATGTTTTTAAAATCATTATACCAACACAAGTTTCCAATTCTTTACCCTCTCAGATTACTCTTTTGCTACTCTCAACTCCAAATGTATCCCCTCTTATCCCTCTTTCTTTCTTCTTCCCTCTTACCATTTTAGGCTTACATTTCCCAGTCTGATAGCGTTCAGAGATGCTGAAGAACTCAACTTGTTCCTGGAAGCTGAAGGAAATTACTATAATTACCATGGTCCTCTGCATTCCATTGGGAAATTATTTCAGCACCTTGCACACTTCCATGACTCGAGGTCTACTTATTTAAGGATTTACCATACTTTCACATACTATATTTACTTTTGATCGATGAAGAGAAAGTTTTTTAGCTTTTCAATGTCTATGTCATTCATAACTACATCTATTTGATTCATCACAGGTTCGAATATGTGATTCATCGAGGTGGTTTGTCTCCATCAAGTCTAGAACTGACCAGTTAATAAATCCCCTACGTAACGCGTAAACGTCATCAATATGATGATCTATCAGGATACTGGATATTAAGATCAACTTTTGGTTAAATTACATCATTTTTGATTCTCTGAAATGTGATGATTTACATTCATGTAGATTAGGTCAGTGAGCGATTAGGTCCATTAGTTATTCGAATTATAATACTAGTAAGATTACATTTTAATTTAATTATTCATTGTTGTTAAATCTCAAAAAAATAGTGAATAATAATATTTACAGAAATAGATGCTAATTATCAGATAATCCTTAAAAAAATAAATACATGATATATAAATATTAATGGAGTTTTGATGAATATTAATAATTAGTGATGCGAAAAAGTAGTATAAAATTGATGTTAGTGCTAGCGTGTCGTTACGAATTAAGTCAAATTGTACTCTACCCTCCCATAGTTCAAAAATTCGCTAAAAAAAATTCTAGAAGAATAATTGATGCTGATTCATTGTGCACATAATAATAATTACATTAAAAATAATATTTGATAGTTGTAAATAGTTTTCCTCCTTCCTTTCGAAACTTCCTAAGGAATCTAAAAATAGAAAACATCATGTAATATAATGAAACTAACCAGACTACTGTTTATTAATAATTTAAGCATTTTTATCAGATTAGTATGACTGACGCAGTAAAATTTGCGTCAAGGTGTGATGCAAAATTAAATGACTCAGTAAGGAAGAAGTAGTTTAAACTCCCTTTATCGTGGTAATTTGTTGCTTTAAGATATAAATCATCTAATGAACCACTTTATGTATTAAATCAGAACAAAATTCAACATGCAGATGACTTCTGAATTGGTAGATAAATTGATAAATCTTGTCATTCTCAGAACGTGACGTGTTCGAAAATTTATGCAAAATTAAATTGAATTAAATGATATAGCTATGTTACGAAATTTGTAGAACTTTCTACATGACTAAGTTGCAAGTTGGTCAATGAAGTTTTCTGAATTAAGAATTCTATGAGGAAAAAGACTAAAAGACCTTGGATTCATCGCAGAATTTATTCCTTTTTCTTTCATTTTATCCCTGTTGGTGACTTCGAAAACCCAGTAGAGTTCAATGCCTGGTTGATTGCATGTCTGTCCATGGGGACTCCCATTGACGTCATTGGAATTGCACATAATGTCCATTAGAATCTCATTAAAGTGCAATAGTACTGATTATTAATTTTTATTTAAAATAGCACTCATTAATTAAGAAATTCAAAGAACCTGCTTTTATTGAATGAGTTGAATTCAATAAGGGAAGGATGAACAAATATTTGTTCAATGAATAATTGTCTACTATGGGAAATCTTTAACCGCAATGACGCCTCTGGGTTCTTATAATTCATGATTCTTATGTATAAAAAATAGCGTAATCAGTCAAGTATCAAATTGAACTTTAAGAACTAAAGGTGCAACATATCGTACATTCAACATGTGTGCAAAGTCGTTAAGACGTGTGAGGTACGGGACGGTTTCTACGGATATGTATAAATACTCCTGTGTTAGAAGGAAGCTCTCAGTTAAGTCCACAGCTTCGTCATAGAACGATATATCCATTGTACCAGTGATATTCAACAACGTGTCGACTGATTCAGTACTAAAATAAAAATATATTTGAAGTTGAAGTGAATTAAAAAATTAAAATGATGTGGATACTTGACAGAAAATCAAGTCACAAATCATATTATCAAGGATTAATACTGATTTGGATGCTATTGATCAACATTTCAAGCATATCAGGTTATCAGTTACGTTCAAGAGAAAATGCTCATGTAATGTCACCTCGGTCTGCTATGCGTCTTCCAGCAGTTGAACGTGCTCGCAATCTCAGCTGCATAGATCCTCAACCACGTGCTTATCATCTAAAAGACCTAATGGAAAATTATGGATTGTTACATCCTAAAGAATCACCAGATCAACCGGCTTACCTTGTAGTTCGACGATGTGATGGACATTCTGGCTGTTGTAGCAGTCCTGATTTGGTTTGCATGCCTGAAGCAAATACTATTTACTTTGAAGAGCTTGAAATTCAACTGTGGAGTGTAGAAACCAAAAAACCCATTCGCAAAATTATTAGTGTTGAACAGCATTCAACTTGTAGCTGTGAACCGGCCAATCAAACAGAAAGAGAAAATTTGGAAAGAAGAAGACCTAAGATCTCTTTAGTTCGATCGTAGTCTAATGAAAAGAAAAAAGTGAAGGGTTGATTTAATGTAAATTATTAATAATCATGGCTGTGAAAATATCGTGACTTTTTACCTGCAGACGTAATGATCGTCGTAAACTGTTCACACGTAGACATATCATATAAATAAAAAAATTCCAAAGACATCAAAGAGATGTGGGTGTATGTCTAAGTGATGAGAGAAGAGAATCGTTTTCAGGTGGCGGCAAATATTCCGGGAGTATTTGATGTGATTATAAATTTTTCACCGTCTAGACGAGAACAGATTTGAGTTTAATTTTGGCAAATTGCCCAAACCAAATGTTGACGTAGTTACTGTTGACTCGTGGTATAGATGTATTTAGTTCAAGACATGATGGACACTTGTTGACAGCTTTGTGTGCTTTCAACGCGTGAAAATTTTTTACTTCTATTAAGATATTTAATTGTATATTTTATTTATAAATTTCGCTAGCAACTAATATTCCTTCAGTAAATATCTAACACTCAGTGATTAATTGAGAAAAATTTAGTCTGTATTCTTTTTTAATTGTTAAAATTGAAGAGTTGTTCAAGCACTCTTAAGATGTGACTGATTTTTTAGTGTAATAAAAATATTTAATATTCTTAGAAACATTGTGATAATAATTTAAATATAATTAGAAGGATAAATTTTGACTTCAAATGTTTGTCAAAAATATGTACCTGGTATATTAATACTTCAACGCTCGTCTTCGATCTTCCTAATAATCTATATTTTCTCCATGTATATCTAGTTATAAATGCATTTCAAGTTTCATTTATGCAAACTATTTATAAATAATTCATGATATAGAAGGAAAAAAATTATTATTCAACTTTATATTAAAAATCATAAGCCTGATTCTTGATATTATGAATTTCTCTAATAATTTATATTTTATATTTATTTATTCATTATTTAACAAGTTATCTGTTAATTAAATTAATAATCAAATAATAAATCTTTTTTGTCATATATACATGATGTTTATTTCTTTGAAAACATACCAGTCTTCATCTTATCATACATCACACATAAACATATTCTTATTTTAAAAGTTGTATTTTTTTAAATTTAATTGTAAATGACATTTTTTATAAGTTATAAAAAAAAATAATAAAATACGGAATGGTTTTAATTCTTAATTACTGTCATAAATCAAATGATTTGTAGAATTTTAGATATCTGTAATTTAAATCATTTTAAATTTATTCTTTTACGTATAAGAAGTTAAATATTACTATCGCATTCTAAAATTCCACTTTGAGCATCACTTTTTAGTATCTTGAATATCCATACTTGCCGGGGCGCATACCTCGTCTTCCTCGTGAACCTCGTCCACGTGCTCCTTCGGTGCTAGTTCCTCTTAAAGTGGGATGACCACGAGTTGCTGGTGATTGTCCTACATCGAAAAAAAGAGTTTATTAATAAGTAAATTTATTCTTATTCATTCAACATGTATTTAGTAAAAAAATTAAATTTGTTAAATTTTGATCTCACCTACTGGACTTTGGTTATCCCAGACAATTGGAGTAGGCCGTGTACCACGTCCACTAGTTCGAAATTGTGATCTATTATTTCTTCGAGTTCCAGTTCCTCGAGCTTCTGTTCCTGAAGCTGGAGTATTTGCTGCAGCCGCAGCAGCTGCTGCAGCGATTGTTCTTTGACGTGTATTTATTGAAGGAGAAGCTTCAGCTTCTCGTCCTTCTTCTTCAGCATCTTCTTCATCAGCTCCGGTATCAATAGAATCATCATCTACATTTCCTCCAGTTGCAGAAGCTGCTATTTCAACATTTTGTTGGTCACTTTCAGAACTAACTCCATCATTTGCTGTTACTGTGCTAGATCCAGGTACTGCTTCCAAATGAAAGCCTCGAAATGTAGGTTCAGTTTCTGAATCTGTAGTAACGTGAATACTGGGCACTGCAGCTCCTTCTCCATTGTCACTTGCAGAAGGTGCAGTAGTCGGAGTTGCAGAAACTGGTGCTTCTTGCTCTTCTGTTTGATTACTACTACTAGTAGAGGGAGGTAAATCAGCAGCTGGAGATACTTGAAGAGGCGTCGTAGGTACACTTCTTCCCGTTCCACCATCTTCTAACTGTGTTAAATCCATTCTAGTATCATCCATTCCTTCTTGAGCGACTTGAGCTACACCAGATCCTGATGATCCAAACATAGTTCTTACAGTGGCAGCTGTAGGAGTAGATAATGTTGGTGTTGATGAAGGTGTTGAATCACCAAAAGTAAACCGAGCTTGAGGAACTTGAGGAGAGCTCACAGCTTCACCAAATCCATCTCCTCGACGTGGAACAAAAAGAGTCGGGGTACTTGGAACAATACTGTCATCACCTCCATCTTCAAAACCTTGCTGAGGAAGAAGAAAATGTTGTTGTTGTCTAGGCATCGGTGCAATGCCTCGGGAAGACCTGGAAGCAAATGCTGGTGGTTCTCCAGCAGGACCTGCACTACTAATGGCCTCGGATTGCTGTTGAGGAAGTTGATTTGTTGTCGGTTGTACTTGATGAGGGACTTCCACATTGCGAGAATCTTCTTCAATCGTAATTTCTACTTCATTATTATCTCCTTCACCTTCAACTTCAACCCCAAATGGCATTTCTTCGTCCTCTTCTCCTTCCTCTTCCTCCTCTTCTTCTTCCATCTCTTCATAGCCATCGTTATCAAACTCTTCTTCCTCTTGAGCTTGATGATGATTACCACCTTCACCTTCATCACAATCTACTACTACAATACAACCTTCTTCTCCCTCTTCGTCCTGATCTCGTTGACTTGAAGTTGGTACTTGATATTCTATATCTGAACCACTTGTTGTTGCAGTTGGAGTTAGTTCTTGAGTGCGTATTCTCTTGGTTTTAGGACTAGGTATTTGTTCAGATCTGCTGTGCTCTGTTCCTTCGACAACACCAGACTCTGATGTACTAGAGTCATGACCTCTCGGTCGTTTGTGTCCACTGGAAGCTTGAGAAGTACTAACAGACTGAGTTGAACTACTTGCAATTGTTTGTTGTTGATCACCAGTTGGTTGTTGAGATTGCTGCTGTTGTTGTTGCTGCTGTTCAACTCTTGGGCTTACAAGAGCTACAGTTTGCGATGTTTGTTGTTGATCTTGAGGTGATTGAGCTTGTGATTGTGATTGTTGAATTTGACAAGGTTGCTGTTGTTGTGTTGGCTGTTGAGACTGTTGTTGATTAGTCAAATTTTCAGCATTTTCTGATTCTTCTCTTTGAGTAGACTCAGCAGATTCGCTTAATTGAGGTTGTACTGCTAATTGTCGCAAATTAGAAGCAACTGGTTGAGATACAGAACTGCTTGTGCTAGCTGGTTGATAATCGGTATGGCTACTCGTCGGAGAACTAGTTTCGGTGGTATGAACAACTTGTTGTTGTTGTTGAGGAGCAACTAGAACAGGATTATTCGCAGTTGTTGGTAAAACTGCAGCTGTGCGTGATTGAACAACAACACTCATTGGTCGTATACTAGCTAAAGGTGTTTCTGCACGCGCTGACATTGGTTTAATATTTGCTGTTGGTGGCTCAGTAACATTAACTGCACTAATACCTGCTGTTAATTGTCTTTGTAACTGGTTAACTCGTTGAAGAAGTGTTTCTTTTTCAGCATTTATTTCTGCTCGTTCATGTTCTAGCCTAGAAATTCTTCCTTCCAACTGTGATCTAATCACGGCAAGTCTTGCATCGTATTCATTAGGATCTGAATCACTACTACTAGCATTCATTTTCATTTTCAATTCTTCAAGCTCTCTTTCACATTTACTTTTGGATTCTGTAAGAGTCATAATTTTTGCTCTAGCACCTTTCAATAATTGCTTCATGCGTTCTTCTTTTTCGTTACCAGTTTTTTTCATATTTTCAATTTGACTTTTTAATTCTTCTGCTTGGGTTGTTAGAAAAGCATTATTCTCATTAACAGTCTTCAATTTATCATTTAAATCTTGATTTTGTTGACGTAACTCTTCTCTTCCTTCTTCACGCAATTGATTTTCACGTTCCGCAGACACTGTATTTTCTTCTGCATTTGCTGTAACTTGATTTTCTTCAGCTTTAGCTTTTTCTTCTTCGACAGATTTAGCCAATTCATCATATAGGGTCTTGTATTTCTTTGCAATTTTACGAATTTGTAGTTCTTTGTTTTTCACATCAGTCAACACTGCTTCTTTATCTTCAAGTTCTTTTTTGAACGTCGCAAGATCCTTAGCTTTTGTTGTAGAATCTGCTAGAGCTTCATTCAAATCTTGGCCAAGTTTTCGAGCTTCTTCTGAAGCTTTATTCATTTGATCACCTTGAAGTTGTAACTGTTTCTGTAGGCCGGTTATTTGCTCTTCAAGTTTTGTCTTCTGTGCTTTTACAGCATTTAATTCTTCTTTTGTCTTAGCAAAGGTTTCACGTTCTGATGTTAATAATTTACTGAGATTTTCTCTTTCAGTTTGAAGTCGTCTCCAATCTTCAGGACTTGCTTTATTAGCTCTCTCTATCAAAGTATTAGCTCTCTGTCTCCAACGAGTTGCTTCTCCTTTCAGTCCTGTATTTTCTTGAACAAGGATTTCATTTTTGCCTAATAAATCTCGTGCTTTCTCACGAAGTGGTACAACTTCTTCTGATAGTTTTGTAATTTCTGCTGAAAGTTCTTTGACCTTTGTCGACAATGAATCCCTTTCTTCTCGAAGAATTCTATTGGAATCTGCAATAGCATTGATAGTTTCAACTTTTCTCAATAGTTCAGCATGTTTCGATGTTGTTACTACTTCAATTTCAGATTGTTCTCGTTGATTACTCAACATTGTTTCAGAATCCTTCAAACGTTTCTCTATGACTTCATTCTGAGACTTTAGACGAAGGTTTTCCGCTCTAAGAACATCTAATTTAGTCATGGCTAAATCTTTTTCTCTTCTTAAAAATTTAATTACTTTCATAAGTTGCTCTGCAGACTTGGAATCGTCTTCAATACTTGTCAGGCTACGGTTCATTGATTCTAAACTAGTGTCCATAGTGTCTTGACCTCCTAGAGAGGATCTATTACTCTGCATAATGGCCGTACGATCACTCAATTCTTGTACTTGATTATGTAGTAATGCATTTTGTGCATCAAGATCATCTAATCTTTTCTGCATTTCTTCAATATCTTTGTGTAGTTGTTTTTCACGTTCAATACCGGCTTTTCTTTCAGCTTCAAGTGCTTCAACTGCAATATTTTTCTCTTTCGTTAATTCGTCAATTACTTTTGTTACATTTTCAGATTCAGCTCGCAATTTAGCCAAAGTTTGAAGATCAGCAGAATGTAGAAGCATTTCATGAGCGTATTTTTCTTCGGCTTCTTTGCCATTCTGTATCGCTGATTGAAGATCACTTCTAATTAACTCTAATTCACCTTTAACTTCATCAAGCTCTTCAAGCTTCATTTCAGCTGCTGCAAGTTTTTCTTTTAATTCTGTATCTGTAATCTGTTGTCCACTTTGTGATTTAGCTAATTCAGCTTCCAAAGTTTTAACTTTCGTTTCTAGTGTTATAATCGTATTTTTTGAAGCTTCAAGAGCTGACTCTAAGTCTCGTTTCTGTTTTTCAAACTGAGTAGTTAATTCTTTCAACTGCGTTTCAGTGCTCTCAGCAATATCACTATACTGTTGATTCTGTTGTCGTGCAGTTTTCAGTTGTTCAGTTAATGATCTAATTTCAGCATTACCACTAGCTAACTGAATTTCTAACTCCTGCAGTCTCTTAGCCAAATTTTCATCACCAGTAATAGGTTTCGCTCGAGATTGTGCAAGTGCTTCTCGCAACTTGACCTCTAATTCCTCAACACGTTTTTCAGACTCAGTTTGTGCTTGTCGTGCTGCATCTAACTCTGTGCGAAGACGTTCTGCTTGAGTCTGTTCTTCAGAAAGGCGCTCTTGAACAGTATTTAATTGACGCTCTAGATGGGAAGACAATTCTCTAAATCTATCTTGTTCTTCTTGAAGACGACGACGAAGAGCAGCACATTCTCGAATTGAATCATCAAGTCTCATTTCAGCTCTTAGGTGACCTTCTGCCTGAACTCGTTCTAAGCTTGCTTTTATAGATTCTACATCAGCTTTAAGCAAAGCATTAGTCTGTCTCTCACGATGTAACATTTCTCGTTCTTTCAATAAACGTGATTCAGAATCACGAAGTAGTTGTCGTTCTTGTTTCAAATTTTCAAGCTGAACTTCTGCTCGAGAAAGACGAGTTTGAGATGCTAAAGCTTCGTCCTTTAACAACATGATACTTTGCTCATGCTTTCCAATAGTAGTGCTATAATTGGTACATCGTTCTTCTAGTGATTTTATTTGAGTTTTATATGTTGTGATGTTAGACTGAAGTAATTTCAACCGATCCTGAGAAGAGTCGAATTGTAACTTTAATTTACAACATCGTGTTGAATTATTTTCTGCTTCTTTTCTTAACCTATCCATTTCTTCACTAAGCATTTTTTCATGAGCAGCCTTTTCTTTTTTATAAATTTCATATTCATCAGTAATTTGTTTTAATCGTGACTCTGAATCCATCAAATTTTTCTCTAGTTCTTTGATTTTACTTATACTTTGTTCTTCAGACTTGTTTGGATCATCTGCGATGTCATTTGTACAATCACTCTCATCTTGATCCATTGCATCACCTGGTGTTTTATTCTTTAATTTAGGATCTTGATTCAAAGCTTGTTGATACATATTTTTGTACATATCTCTTTGTCTCATCAGATTTTCTACCATTTTCGAATGTCTTTCTTGTGCTGATTGTAATTCTTCTACTTGTTGGCTATATCTTTCGAGCTTCTCTTTCATTTCTCCACTATTAATTTCATCAGTTCTTCGTTCAATTTCTTCTTGTCTTGACGATAATGCCCTAACAACTGCTAAAAGTTTCTGATTATTTTCTTGTAACTCTTCAATATCTTTAAAGGTTACTAATTTTTTACTAATCAAATCAGAGGAAGCTAAATCTGTATCCATCGTACTATCGTTATTAGCAGGAACTGCACTGCCAGTACGACTTTCTTGAACTTCTTTTAGTAAGAAGCAAACTTGGCGTGCTAAATCAGAAAGTTCACTCTTCAATCGTTGATTAATACGCGCATGATGTTCTGCAATACGTTTAGCTTCATCATGACTTTCTTGCAGTTGATTATTTTGTGCATATAATTCATCAATTTGATTGGTCAATGTTGCAACATTTTCTAAAGCTGCAGAATATTCTTCACGTTGTTGTTGAAGAATAGGTGCTCGTTCTTCAAGCTCTCGAAGTATAACATCCATTTGTGCTTTAAGTCGTTCATTTTCTTCTCGTTCAATAGTTAACTCTTTAACAGTATCCATCATTTTAGTATAAATTTGTGTTAGAGTTAAGCCTTTCTTCATTATACGACTGGTTATTGCAGCTGATGGTGCCAATTGTTCAACTGCTTGATCCAATCTTTCTTCTTTAATATTTTTAAGAAGCTCATTGGCTTGCTCTAATTCTTTTGTAAGTTCTACTATTTGATTATCTTTTTCATTTATTGTTTCTTCAAATTTAACTTTCAATTGTTCATGCTGAGTCTCTAAGAGTCCATACTGTTCTGTTGCTTGTTCTAAGAGAGTTTGAAGTTCCTTCACAGCATTGGTAAATTCTTCAGCCTTAGAATTTGCCTCATCAGCCATACCTTTGTAAAGATCAGCCAATCTTGTTTGAGCACTTATTTCCTCACGATATGAAGAATGCATAGATAACTCATGATTTCGTTGTTCTTCAACTTTTTGTGTCAATTCATCGCAATGGTGTTGAATATTTGCGTTGGCTTCACGTAACTTAGCCAAAGTTTCATTTGATATTCTTAGCTCTTCTTCACATTGAGCTAAACGAGTATCTGTTAATAATGTTTTAGTTGAAGCTTCAGCGCGCGTTGCTTGCAATTCAGATGTTCTTTTAGCTAATTCTACCTCTAATGCACTCATCTGTTGAGCAGTGAGTTTTCGTTCTTGTTCCAATCGTTTTTCTTTAAAATCCAAATCCAATTCTCGACTACGTATCTCTTCGGCTTCAGCTATGGCCTGACATTTTGCTGTAACAGCGGCTTGTAATTGTTGTCCTAATGAGGTTAGTTCTGTATTTAATCTTTCTAGCTCATGATCACGACGCTCTGCTTGAAGTTGAAGGCTATTTCGTTCATCAACAGCTGCATCTCGCTGTCGACGAAGTTCAACGTTTTCTTTTTGAAGTCTTTTACTTGATTCTTGTAATTTATATATTTCATTTTTAGCATCATCAAGTTTTGTTTGTAATTCAGTAATGTAACTTTCGGCAAGTTCCAATTTTCCTTTACGTTCTTCTAAGTCCAATTCATACTCTTTGCAGTCTTTTTGTAGTTTTTCCAATTTTTTTTCTGAAATATTTAATGACGAAAATAGAGGTTATGTTAGTAATGCTCAATGCTTTATTGATAAATCAATAGAAACTATGGGCTATATAATTAAATGAATTTAAAACATTACCAAGACTTTGTCTATTGTGTTGAAATACAGCTTGGGCAGTGATAAATTTTTCAAATTGCTCGTTGAAATAATTCCTTAGTTTGGTAGCAATTTCATCAGGAACTTGGGTTCGCTCGTCGTTTGTTAATACCTTTCTCAATACATCATTGTCGGTATCTTCTGCTTGCGCCATTTTTAACGTATATTATTTTGTAGCTACCTAAGATAATTTTTTGCAATTATGGATTATCCGAATATTATTATTACCGGGTTTTACCGGTGTTCGCGCTCAAATTTCACTATTTGAAGAAAATGGACTCTCAATGCCGCCGACTCACACGCTTTGATTTGCTTTGGCAACTTGCACCAGACGCGTCTTTCTAATTTACTCACACCCATACATTTTCGCACGTATATGTTTTCACACACATATATGTACAGTACCGGATATCAATGCTGTGTAATTTTCTATAGAAAAGTATACAGTACCGGTCATAAATGCTGTGTGATTTTCTATAGGAGGGTATAGGGGAATCACATGTATAACCGTCAAAAAATTGAACAGCATTTCTGTCCGGTACTGTACTACCGTCTGAAAATTTCATACTTTATAAATATGCCACCAGAGGCATTTTCACCGTCCCTTGATGCAGGCAGAGAAGAGACCTGTACCTGTTCATTTTATCGACGATATAATCAATGAAGAGCCATGCGTTAACTACTTTATCCTCAGTTTATTACTTCCACGCAAATTAAGAATAGTAGGCATTCTTTTTAATGGGTTTCAATGGTCAGAGATTATTCTTGAGACGATAGAGAAGTGATTTATTATTTTATAATTAGAAGAAAACATCCATAATAATGAAAATTGATTTTGCTATCAGGATCAAACAGAAAGTGGAAACCTACGTGGTAAAACAGATAATGGAAACTTGACTGTTATACCGGCTCGTCTTGGCTTAGTAGTTCGGTGGAAGTGAAAAATCGGAAACGGGGGCGACACTCAATAGAAATTTTTTTTTAAACGGCATTGCTATCAAAATATTCTATTTTTATCAATAAGTAATTTAACGTAAAATTTATCAGACATTTTCTGTCTGAAATTTTATTTTTATTCTAAAAAAATCCGTGTTTGTAGAAATATCATGAAGATAGTTGAATAACAATTACCTATAAGGAATTAGAGAAGATAAAAATCAGCACAGTGCATACTAGACGTACTACTAAGAAAAAAATAATTCCAGAATTAGAATCACGTGGTAATGCTTTTGATTAGCTTTGTTTACATATGAAATTACACCGAGATAATATAAGATCTAACGATTTATTTATGTATTTTTATTTAGGTTCTAAGAACTTGATATGAATACCCCAACTCTATCACCAACGACATTAGGGAATTCATCTGGTCGAAGTGACTCTCAAGATTCGGGTCTTAATACAAATGGAACGCAAGTATCAAAGATTTTAAATCATATGAAATCAGAAATTCATATTAAAGAACAAAATGAGAAAATTGAGAAAGAATTACATCTAAAACGAATTCAATCATTGAGAAAAGAATTAGAATATCTAAAATCTACTGAATGGAGGTATCAACCAATTGATGGATACAAATAACCATCTAAATAAATTTATTTTTAAGTTAATATTTATTGTTTAAGTGAATACTATCGTAGTTAAATAAACATGTTATCTTTAATAATAAATACTGCCAAGTACATTTTTGGGCAAACTCAAAAAAAGGAGCTTAAATATGAAGAAATTCTCAAAAAATATCCAGCTTTCAATGACGATCCCAATGATTCTGATAATTCATCAGAAATAAATGAACAATCTTATGAAGGATGCTTCTATAGAGAGGGAATTGTTACAAGTATTGGAACTAATAATGTAGTTATTGATGATCGTTATGTTTGTGATTTAATTAATTGTCCAGACAATATAGAAAAAGGCAATAAAGTTTATTATTTAGCATTCAAAAAAAAAACACAAAAAGACATTACAATAAGTAGAATAATATCTATAATCAATGATATTTGGGATCAAAACTGTGACGAAAATAATGTGAAAAAAAGTCAAATGATAAAAAAAAGTATTGTTGCCAAAGTAATAAAACGTAAAGGTAGAAATGTTATGTTAGAACCAACAAATATTTTTTTAGATTTAAATAAAATTCAATCAACTTTTGTACCTTATGTTGGAGATTGGTTAGTACTAGAAGCTTTAGTAGAGCTTAATCCTAATTCTGGAGATCTTGGTGGAGAAATATTAGAGGTTAACAGGATACAACCATTAAGATCTAAATTAAAAACAGGAATAATTGCAAAATATGACTTTCTAACAGAAACAGGATCAGTAGAAAAGAATGTAGTATTCAATAAAGCCTCGTGCCAACCTGGTTACATTCCACATGTTGGTGATAAAGTCGTTTATGATTGCATTGAAAGTGATCAAGGAATTTATTCCTGGAGATGTTTATCAGTTGTTCCACTTATTCAAACTGCTGACGATGAAGAAACTTTGACTATTGAAAGTTTTCCTAACATAACACCAAAGAAATTAAATTTACTTTCAACGAATAAATTTGATATAAGTATTACGGATAATTTGTTTTTTAATTTAATACTTAATCAGGAAGGAACTCTGGAAGTTATTGTTAAAAATAATGGAGCTGTTGATCAGACTTTAGTTAAAGGAGTTTTTATGTCAAAAAAATTTCAATCTCAATTGTCTGTAGAATCGCATAATATTCATGATCCAATGACATTAAAATCAGGTGAATCAATTGTATACGTTTTTAAATGCTCTGCAAAATTTATGGGATTGACTGAAGAATTATTTATATTTAACTTTCAAAATTTTTCCATTGGTCGTATATTCAAAATATTTGTCGGTTTGAATAATTCAATGACTACTACAACCATCACAAATGGAAATTATAATTCAAATAAATTAGCAAAACAAGATAATCATGATCAAGGTTCTTATATCCCTGGGATTCGACCATATAGACCTCCTAATTTTATAGCTGTTCGAAATGGTGTTTTTAAGGTTCCTCAACGATTTTGGAATATTGTACTTCCTTGCATTAATGAAAAATTAACTCAAGCTACCACTGAAGTTGTTGTAGGCAATGAATTCCAATTTTTACATGATCAGTTAACATTCAAAAATTACAAAAATCGTTTCCATGCTTTATTGTATTTAGAAGAAATTAGTATGACAGTTGATCTACAAAAATACGATATGGACAGTGCAATTATGTACCCTAGTGATGAATATTTAGTACTTAAAGTACCTGGTCTTGCTGAAAGACGTCCATCATTAATTTGTGGAGATCGAGCCATTGTGAAGTTTAAATGGGATTCGTCTCAAGGCAAACTTGAGTATGAAGGATTTATTCATAAAATAAAAAATTCTGAAGTATATTTAAAATTTAATCCAAAATTTCATGATACATATAAAAATGAAGACTGCCAAATTTCATTTAAATGTTCATACTCATCTTTATCACGTTGTCATAACGCAGTGAATCTCGCTATATCGAATTTAGGATCTGAAATTCTCTTTCCAACTTTAATAAAAGAAAAAGAATCACAAATTGATTTAAAAGAATATGATTTAGAAAAAATTAATTTGAAAAAAACATCATCCAACTTGAAGTCTCCTGAAAATTCTGATGAGCCTACTGATTTATTATCTAAAATAGAAAGAAGAGCAAAAGAACAAATAAAATCTAGCAGAAATATTGAGAATTTAGATTCTTATAATGCACAAATAAAAAAACGTAAATTATTTTGGTATAATACACGACTGAACTGCTATCAAAAAGAAGCAGTTAAGAATATCCTACGTGGAGTATCTAGACCCCTTCCCTACATCATTTTTGGACCTCCAGGAACGGGAAAAACTATAACATTATGCGAGGCTATACTTCAAATTCTAACAATAATTCCAGAGAGTCGATTACTCATTGCAACACCTTCAAATAGTTCTGCTAATTTAATCGCTGAAAGACTTCTTGATAGTAAGGTTCTAAAACCGGGAGATTTAGTGCGTTTAGTGGCTCGACATTGCTTAGATGATGACTCAATACCAGAGAAATTATTGCCTTACTGTGCAACTGGAAATCTCGCTGCAGAAAGAAGTACAAAAGTTCCTGAATATTCTGGAGAAGGGTGTAGAATTAATTGTACTATGAGTGTACTTGGTCGACATCGTATAACAGTTGGTACTTGTATTGCTTTGGGATTGCTCTATAATATGGGTTTTCCAAAAGGACATTTCACTCATATTATTGTTGATGAAGCAGGTCAAGCTACAGAACCAGAGATTATGGTACCTCTAACATTTATTCATGCAAATTATGGACAAATTATTTTAGCTGGAGATCCAATGCAACTTGGACCAGTAGTTAACAGTAGAATTGCCAATTATTTTGGCTTAAGTGAATCATTTTTAGTTAGATTACTACAACAATTTCCTTATCAAAGAGATACGGCAGGATTTGAAACTGGATATGATCCTAGATTGGTGACAAAATTGTTGATAAATTACAGAAGCCTTCCAGAGATTCTAGAATTACCTAATTCGATGTTTTATGAATCAGAATTGCAAGCAACTGTGAGTCCTTTAACTAGTTCTGAAGCTGAATTATTGAAAAGTATTTCAGCTGAATTACCGTCCAGAGAGTGTTTACCACCAGCATTGGTATTTCATGGTATTGTAGGAAGTGATTGTCAAGATAATGATAGTCCTAGTTGGTACAATCCTACAGAGGCTGCACAAGTCTACAGTTATCTTGTGAAATTGTACAGTTATGGTTTAACTGAAGAAGATATTGGAGTTATAACACCGTACAAAAAACAGGTAAGTAATAAAAATCTGATATTATTTTTTGTAAATATTAATTCATTAATTATTTCTAGGTAGCATATATACGTACTTTGTTGTGGGATTTAGATATGCTCTTGCCGAAAATTGGCAGTGTTGAAGAATTTCAAGGACAAGAACGAAAAATAATTATTATTTCAACTGTGAGATCAAATTCAACTTATGTTGATAATGATATTAAACACGCATTAGGGTTTATAGCTTCCCCTAAACGATTAAATGTTGCTTTAACTCGAGCTCGAGCTCTTATAATTATCCTTGGTAATCCATATTTATTATCGCAAGATCCATATTGGCGAAATGTTTTGGTTTATTGCATAAATAATCACTCCTACACTGGTTGTAATTTTTCTTTTGCAAATCAGAATGAAGATGATAATGAAAGTGACATTAAAACTGAATAGAAAGAGATTGTTTTTTATTAAGATGATGACACTTTTAAATATAAACATTATGAAGTAACTTCGTTTAGTTTCCTATTTTACAAAAAAATTGATTGGAAAGATTTTCGTTTTGTTTATTCTGAAAGATGAATAGTAATTTTGGTTTTTTTTTGTATTGCAAAAAATTGTAATAAAAAAATTTGAATTTATAAGTAAATAATTACTTTCGTTTTAATTCCACATACTGCTAGCTGAATCCTGATTCTTAGCTTTTAATTTACGTTCAATCAGATTTTCTAATGCTTCACTTCTTACACTCAAGGTCTCAATTTTTTCCACCAACTGCTGATAAGGTGATACTGGCTGGCCTCCCATCACTACGTGTCCCAACTTACTGTCAATTTTAGCATCCAGTCGTGCATTACGGATTAAATTAACAATCCAGCACTCAGCTACATCTGCTTTCATATTCAATTTCTCAGCAAGCATTCTATAAAATACAATGTCAATAGAAAAATATAACTTAATTATTATAAAGAGTTTTTAAATAGTTTGGAGTAAATAATACTAACCCAATACTAATACATTGATGGATTCGACAGAAAGTTTCGAAAATCATCAACCTCGCATTCTCTACAAATTCATTCAATAAAGCAATGAGGAAGAAGTCGTTGAATACAACTGTTTGACACTCTTGAAGCTTCTGACGTGCTCCGTCGAAGTCGAAGTTTACATATAAGTGTTCCAAAAACTCAGTAATTGGATCTCGGTAAGTATACGATTCCTGTTGAATAACTTTAACAAGATCCTTTAGAGTAGATCTCCTGGATCGATTAACAATTACTGCAGCAGCTAAATATCGAAGAATATGCGGACACATCGTTTGGATGGCATTTAAATAACTGAAATAAATACAAAAATTAAGATTGTATTTTACATTTAATTAACAACAAGACGTTCAATTCATCAATTATTAAAACTTACGGTGCACGATAAAGGAACATTTCAATAATTAAATCACGTCCTTTAACATGGTTAAAGAAAACAAATAAACTCCAGTGGATAAGCCAAGTTCTTTGTTGAAGAACTTGAAGAGAATTTCCAATAGCATTGCTATCAATATATTCTCGTAGTTTATTTACATCTTCTAATGCAGTCTCCCAATTTTGAGCAAGAATTTCAGATGCTAATTTTCCCCATAAGACATTCAAATAATTCTGTAAATACATAAATTCTTTAAATTATTTTTAACCCAATATTAGTTTTCTTCTTTACGCTAAAATCCAACCTTATCCGTTGAAGGCATAATCAACATATAAAAATAAAGATAAGAAGTTGAAACTGAATAGTTGCCGCACTCGTATCGATATTTTGCTAGTTTTACTAGATTATCCATCATCTCAACTTTAAACTGAAAATACAAACATAGAAATTAAATAATTTTTCAACTTGATTTTTATGGTATTACTTTTACTAATTTGCTTACATCCAATTCTTGAGTAAGATAATTATTAAGAGCTTTAGAGTCACGCATTTCTTCCATTTTCTTCATGACTTTATCGTTATTCATCAATTCAACAACTACCGACACATTATCTTGGAGAGTTCCTAGTTCTTGAACTACTTCAGCACGACGAGCTTTAAGTTCCTATATAAAAACAAAAATCAGTATATAATAAATAAACAAAAATATTTTAAAAGTATTATTTATCACATACAACCAGGGAATATTGAACGTATTGCCTGTCTATTGATGAAAAGTAGGGTTAAGGAGTTATTACAAACATACCTCAGGAACTTCCTCTTTAGGATATAATTGCATCCTAATATCAATAGTGTAGTCAATCATGTTTGTTTTACTGAGAATATCCAATTTAGCTTGCAACAATTCACTTTCATCGTATATCTAAAAAAAATACACGTGTATTGTCATTTTAAACTAACCTACAAGAATGTGGAATGGTTTGTTGTTGAGATAATAACCTCTTTTGCCGATAAAAACTCCAAAAGTGGAAAGACCAAGTGACGGTCAAGATATTGCCCTATCCGAGATGTAAGATCAAATTTAGCCATTTTATCTTTAGTATTTAAAATATTATATTAACTTTAGTAGTTCAAGAAAAAAAGCCGTCAAAAAGGGCAGACCAAACGGCCGTCATGTGCGTCACTACTTGAAGTTAGTAAATAATCGTATTGTACCAATGATGTCGATACATCAAATTTTAACCATCGATTCTCTAATCTCGAAGTGCAACAATGACCACTGTGCGCTGTAATAGCTGAAACTAGAATCAGAAAATTACAAAAAATTGCGAAAAAACTATTTATTTGCAAGTGAATGATTCCAAGAGGATTGAGTTGGGTTTGTTGTTAATTTTTAGAGACTAATCCTTCAACTCAGAGTGACGTGAAAGATTTGTAAACATACAGTATATTCACATCTATAAATACATAAGCCCTTCTCGGAGTCACGGTAAAGTCGTGGACGTCTCGGTGATTTAAAGGAGGAGGGTCAGGTGCTTGAACCAGGCCCGTACCCTCCAAACAAAACATGGACGCCGTGGTTATTGATACTACAGAGCCTCAACAAAATGATGAAGACGCTATGGAAGTTTGTCGTGTATGTTTGGTTGGCAATCACATAATGAGAGATCTCTTTGTAGAAAGCGACGTCATCTCATTATCAACTAAAGCCATGAGCTTCGCTAGTGTAAAGGTTAGTATTGTAAAAGGCTACTTGAAATTCTTCTTTCGCTACTGCTTACATTCCTAAATCAAATTTGAATTTATTATTTCTATTTTCTTATTGAATATTATCTGTGTTTTTCATTTTAGATACTACCTGGTGATGGCTTGCCAACTCAGGTTTGCTGCGATTGTGCTGATAAACTTGAGGCTGCATATGAGTTTAAATTACAAGTTGAACAAGCTGATAGTTTACTGAGAGAAAAATATGATAACTTTAACATCAAAGAAGAACTCATTTTTAATGAAGTAGAAGTACGTCCAGATGATGAAAGACATGAAGAAGTTACTGAAAGTCATCATGTTGATGCACATTATGAAATAGCGACTGACAATTTAAATTCTGATATAACTACTGTAAAACCTACATTATTAAAAGATCATTTGGCTTTACTGGAGGTACAGAAACTTTCTCACCAAAGTGATTATTCCATACAGCATAATCATATTGTTCAAAATCCTAATCATATAGAAACAGAAGAACAATATATTGTTCAACAAGATGATCAGAGTACCCGTCAGATAATGAATGAAAATATAAATTCAACAAATGATGAAAATCATGACAAATCTGAAGTCATGCATGAAGAATCTGAAGGAATAACCATTGAAGAACATAATTATATGGTCCAACAAGGTTATAGTTTATCAAGTGAACAAGAACACGAATTAATAAATCAACAAGTTGATGATAATGACACTACAGAATATTTAACTATAATAGGAGAAGACGAAAGATCCGTGAAAGAAACAGAAGGACATTTGGATAATATGGATAGTGAAATGACTGAAGTATATGTTCAAGAAAAATGTGAAAATAATACAGAAAATAAACATAAATTAATTCAAAATGATGGATCTAATGAGGAAAATTATTTTGGAAATCTTAATTTAAGTAGTCGACTATCACATGGCCAAGAAAATAAGGAAGATAAAGTGTTTTTTATGTGTTACTTGTGTGATAGACAATTTATATCGAAGGATATATTAAAAGAACATATGCATTCTCATGAAGAAGTGAGACAAGCATTAAGTTTGAAAAAGACTCCAGAAAAATCGGTAAAAAATTTGCCGCCCATTAAAGGACAACCTCCATCTGGAAAAAAAGCTAATAAGTGTCCTTATTGTGGTAAAGAATATTTGTATGTAATTTCATTCAAAAAACACATTAAACAGCATCAAAATATGATGCAGTTACCAAATGAAAATGAATTGAAAGACTTTGTAGATTCAATCTTACAAGATGACAATTCATTTGATTCAAATAACTTTGATAATAATGATACTTTCGAAATTATTTCTCATGAAAAGAATGATTCTGAGAATCAAAATAGTCACAACATGAAAGAAATACACGACAATGATTCAAGTCATAAATCGAATCAGATTGAAATTTATTTTGATGGTACTAATGATCAAGTAGTATGTAAAAATGAAGAGAAGTTATTGATAAAACATTTATGCAACATCTGTAATCAAGAATTCGATGATTTTGAAAAACTAAAAGATCACCGTACCGCTCATATACTTGAAGGTACTGCGAGTGAAGAAGATTTTAAAGATGGTTTAGAAAATATTTGTAATAAAGAATTCAGGACAGATAAAAAACCAACATTGAATGAAGATAATAAACCTACAATGGAGATTAAGAAAGAATCTACTGACTTCAAGTGTCCTAATTGTAATTTATTGTTTGGCAGTAAAAGATCTCTAACGAAACATTTGGAAACTCATGAAACTGTTCGATATCGCTGTAAAATTTGTGGAGATGAATTTACTCATAAAGAATATCTTCGTAAACATGCTGAACAGCACACTCGAGTAAAATCATTTAAATGTACTGAATGTAGTATAATTTTTGCTAATGAATTGACTTTAAGAAATCATTTAATAGCAACGAATCATAAGACTACTATTAAGGGAGAGGAATATGATCCAAATAAAAGAATAAAAAGAGTAGCAGCTAAAGCAGCACAAAAGATCATTGATAAAATAAGCACGGAAGTTGGTTTAGAAGATTCTGAAAAAGATGATGATAATGATGAATTTATGGTTAAAATTGAATCTATAGGTACAAAAGCTGGAGAAAAATCTCAAGCAAAGAAAGTGACTAATAAAAAAAATCTGGAATGTGAAACTTGTGGTAAGAAATGTATTTCTAAACAAGCTTTAGCTAAACACATGGATTGTCATGTAAAGAACGAAAAGGCTGATAAATTACAAAATAAAATGGATCCTAAAGAATCGTCAAAAAATATTTTTGGTGATGATAGAGATGATGACGACGACGATGATGATGATTTTGATGGTGGATTAGATTGGCCTATGGACAATCATGAATGTTCAACATGCAAAAAAAGATATAGTACCAAAAAATCTTTACTTCGGCATCAACTTCTTCATGAAGAACCAAATTTTGAATGTGATATTTGTAATGTGAAGTTTTACAGAAAAGATAAGTTAAAGGCACATTATGATAAATGTTCTGAAAAAAATCCTAATCAAGTAAGAAAGTGTAATATTTGTGGAGATACCTTTGAGAATAATGAAATATTACGTGAACATAGGTCTAAACATGTTGATGAAGGTATTTTAACAGAAGAGGATCTACGAGAGTTGGAGCCAGGTTCTGAAGATAGAAAACCAGGGGAAAAAGTTCCAAGAAAGCGAAGAACTGACATTGTTGGATTGGAATGTACTGAATGTAATAAACAGTACACATCACGAAAAGGTCTTTTAAGACACATTCAAGTTCATGAAGGCAAAAAATATCTCTGCGATATATGTCCCAAAAAATTCTACCGTCGTGAACATTTAAAGATTCATGTTGCAAAACATAACATGGTAAAACCTTATAAATGCAGTCGTTGTTCTAAACGATTTATCAAAGAGGAACAACTAGCTGCGCATGTAACAAAGCATGAGAGAAATTTCAAGAAAAATAAGGATTCTGATAGCACTGCCAAAAGATTCCTTTGTGAAATTTGTTCAAAGAGTTTTACACAGTCAACAACTTTAGTTGCCCATTTAAGAGCTCATAATGGTATCAAGCCATATGTTTGTGAAGTTTGTGCTAGACCTTTCACAACCAATGCTTATTTGAAGATGCATATGCGAACACACACTCAAGAAAGACCTTACAGCTGTCAATATTGCTCGAGAGCTTTCGCTCGAGCTGATACCTTGGCTAACCACTTGACCTCACATACAGGTGAAGCCAAATATCACTGCAAATATTGTCCAAAGCATTTCCGAAGGCTTAAATCCTTGAAAGAACATGTATTCATTCATACAGGACAACGACCCTATGCTTGCCCCACTTGTGATAGAAGATTCAATAATAATGGGAGTCGTTATGCTCATAGTAAGAGATGCAAACAAAATATGCTCCAGAATCAAGCGAGACAAAACCAGATTCAAACTCAAACTCAAGCCGTTGCTCCATCTCCGAGCCCCGTTCAGCCAACAATTCGCCTTGCGCAACCAGTAGGACCAACGATGCAAGTAGTTCAATCGAAGAATATTAAGACTATTACGATTACGAGACAACAAGATCAAGTTGGTACACACCAGATCATGCAGCATCAAGAAATACTTATGCCTCTTATCTTACCTCTAACTGTTACTTTGACTGATGTTGATGATGAAGTTATTCTTCCTGAAGGAACAAAAATATTCACAACCACGTAGTGGCTGAAAGAATTATCTTATGAAAGCTACATTACGAAGTTTAATTTCAAGGAATAATTTTTAAATGTTGTGAAACTGATTTTTAAATGTTACAAAAATATTGCTTAATACTTTGGGAGATATATATAAAATTAAAATACGCTGCATAAGGGCATAATCTTTTATGTATAAATGAAATTTTATCTAAGTTAATTGAATAATTTTCCGGGCTGGGATATACGAAACACATTTGATTTTTTATAAATAAAACTGAATAAATTTTTGTTCCAAAATGATTATAATTAATTATGTGCAGGAGTCGCTACATAACAGCTAAATAAAATTAATCAAATATTTTGTTGGTCTTTATGATAATTTTTTTTTATAACAATTATGAAATTATCTTATACTCACATTAAAAAAATTGACTTTTTATAAAGAGTGTATTTTATGTGGCCACTTCTGTAAATAGTAGGGGTAATTACAATTAAGCTCATCTTTTGTAGACAACTTATTATCGAATAATTGTGATGGATGTAAATGAATCACATGTTATGAATGTCAGAATAAGTGTATTTTGATGCTATTTGATGATATTATCAGTAATAAAATATAATATTCTATTTTAAATAATAAATATAATGTATGAAGCTATTTAGCCTCGAATTCTTTTAAGTTTTTCTCATTAAGAACATCATTTAAGATTTTAGTATAAATTCAAACATTTATTTACATTTTAAATGTATATAAAATTGTTACAGTGTGAATAAAAAATTTGTAGAATTTGATTATATGAATTTGAATTTAATATACAGATTACCCTTGATACTTCAAATACAAATTATCATTCCTATTATAGTTTTGTCACTTAATTTGCTTTGAATCTATCACAGAATAAATAGAACTATAGGAAGACGTTGAATTATAACATGTAGTTCAGAATAATTTTATACAGAATATAAAAATTGTCTAATTATTTTTCTAAATCCAGTCATTATCGTAGTGCACGATATGTTGTGGCTTTTACTTGAGATGGTAGCTAAAAAAAATTACTATTAATAAATATAATTTATATATGAATTCAAAGTCAATAATAAATATTGATAATTACTATAGGCCCGATGCGAGATAAATAACGATTCCGTATGTTAATATCTGATTGAGGTTGAAGTAGATCGTCAGCAGAAAAATCTGACGTTGAACCGGCGGATAAAAGTTTTTCCCTTTCTAATGAATCAAGAGTAGGACGATTAGCTTCATATAATTTTCTTTGGTTTGGAGTCATATTTAAAAAGCCACCAGTCTCCGATAGATCCCATACCCAGATACAAACAGCTGTGATTAAAGAAACTGTAACAGATAAAATACATAAAAATTTAATTCTTTGAAAAAATAATTGAAAAATTTAAGTTTTTTTTTTGGTAATACTTGCTTAAAAGCCAACCAAGGAAAAACATTTCTAACATAAAATATCCTTTTTTGTCAACAATCATTCCAGAAACTATTGATACAACTGCTAGACCTAAATTTTGTACAGCTTGTGCCCTGAAATTAACATGAAAATGATCATTACATAAATGAAAATTAAATGATTATTTATATATATATATATATATAATTATAAATTAGCATCTTACATTCCATAAGCAGTTCCGAGTTGATATTCAGGTATAACAAGAGAAATAAGTGGCCATAAACTACTAGCTAACATTGAATATGATAAACCCATACTGATCATACAAACATACGGATTTTCATATGAAAATGCTAATAAACCATGAGCCATAATGGTCCCTAAAATGCTAATAAACACCCAAAGAACGTTTTTCCCCGTTTTATCAACCATAAATCCAAACACTGGTGATGCTACAGCCGAAATTGAATAAACAAGTGAATTCACCGTGTTAGCAGCATCCGGAGATAATTCGTACTTTCGTATAAAAAACACTCTGAAAAATTATTTTTCTTAAGTATTATATTGCTATAAATCAATATTGGATAATCGATTATCTTTTGACTTACTTTCCTAATGCAATGAATGGAAATATCGCTACATAATATGCGACACATATCAAAGCAATTAACCAAAATATCCCTTTGAAATATTTTACATCTGTCAATTTAACAACTTCTCGTTGTTCACCATGACCTCTTCTTAATAACTTTTCTGTGCGTCTATCCATAAGTCCAAGAATACTACAGCAGGTCAATGAAAATACACAAGTAAGAGATGCTAGGAATAAAACAACACCAATACATTTTGGTCCAGAATACTCCTTAGAGACATAATTATATATTGGTTCCATAACTAGAAAATTAACTGTTGATCCGACACGAGCAAAACTCAACTGCAAACCAAATACCATATTTAATTCTTTTCCCTTGAACCAAAGAACGGCATAATTATTTTGAGCAACAGCCAAAGATTCAGCACCAATTCTAGAATCGAAAAATTTATTTTTTTAGAGGTCGATTGATTAAAATAATTTAAACAGTTGTCTTTAAATGTTTTTTTACCCAAAAATAAAACGACCAAGCATCATCATCCAAAAGGTATTAACCATTGCACCTGTGGCGAAAATAACTTGTCCTGCTAAAGCTAATCCCATATATATAATTGTTCCAAGTCTAATTCCAAATACTCTATCTAATAAAAATCCTCCAATAAAACAAAAAATAATATTAGGCCATGAATAAATCGAATATAATAACACGAATTGACTTGTTTGCATGTCTAAGTCACTTTTAAAATTATCTTGTAGTGCTCCTGGACCATCATAACAGAAATAAGAACCTGAAAAAGAGAATACATTCATTGGATTCAACTATTGAACCAATTATAATATTGAATATTATCACTGGAGTGAACTTTTTTTATCTATTAAGAACTTTTCTTTTATTCAAGAAAAAAATTACCAAAGCCCATGAAACACATAAGGACCAGTCCAGTAAACCTCCATAATCTTCCTTTGGGATTGCAGCAACCTTTGAGAGTATCATCATCATAACCAGATGCATCAAGTGTAGGATCGGGAGTCTCAATAATTCCGCCTTCCATGACGTGTCTATTATATTTTGTTGACCTCTTTTATTCTTCTTTGTTTTCTGTCAACTTGTTTTAATTATGCACGAAGTTCAATAAATGATTATAATAATCTGGACATATTGTTAGACATCCTTAAAATTTTACGTTGGTCACAGTTTTTCACATCTATCACTATTTTAACTTCTAATTAAAATATTATTTTACGAATAATAGAAATCTAGTTTTGTGATCAGCATAAAAGTCCAACTGATTTTTAGAACAAAGTATGCGTCATGAACATTACATTAATCAAACGCAACACATGGTACTTTTCTTTATCCTCATCAAAAATGTGTTTGATGTATACGTATATAATAAGACATTTTGTATAATAACAATAACGCCTGTCAACATTAGAAAATATTATTACATGTTGATAATTATTATCAACATATGGCATTTACTTCATATTGAATAAACTATTTTCATGGTTGTCTGGTAGAGGCGTGAATGTTGTGACGCACAGTTTTTCTAACCTCAAAAAGAAAAAACGCAATAACATTCTTACAATAATCTTTATTAATTGATGTTAATTAATAATAAATCACCAATGGATCCAACAAATATCGACTCGATGGGAACTAAACGTCGCAGGTAATATAATAGATACTTATTGGTGCTCTTATGATAGATTCATGTCTTCATAAGCTTATTGTTTACAGTTCATCAAGAACAATCAAACGAAGAAAATTTGATGATGAGCTTGTAGAAACAACATTCAATCTTCAACCTCCAACATCAAGTGGAAAGTCGAATTCTCGATCTCGTACTGTATCAGTATCAACTAGTTCTCTAGATATTTCTCCACAAACGCCTTTTACACCTTCCTTACCACCAACTTCAACGGTTACACAACCAGATCGCATTAATCGAAGGCATAGTAGACCAAGTGGATCAAATGGTCCTGGAAGGAAAAGTAAAAAAAATAAAAATCATGCTCATTCTATTAATGCTACTAAAGACTTAGGAAGATGGAAACCGACGGATGATTTAGGATTAATAACGGGTGTACAACAAACAAATGACTTGAGAATGGTTCATAGAGGAACCAAATTTTCTTGTCGTTTTACTCTTCAAGAAATACAACAAAGATGGTATGCTCTGTTGTATGATAGTGCAGTTTCTCGTGTAGCAGTACAAGCCATGAGAAATTTGCACCCTGAATTGATAGCCAGTGTTCAAGCTAGAACACTATATAGTAAAGCAGAGGAAGATCTTCTGGGAACAATAAAATCGGTAATTTCAAAAAAAATTCATTTTCTTTGATATAAGAAATTAAAAAATATTAATTTTTTCTATATTCTGATTTTTTCAGTCACCACCACCAAATCTAGAAGCATTCCAAAAGCTTTTAGAGTCAAATGCTCAAACCTTTTATCCAGCACGCACTGCAAAATCTCTCATGGCTCATTGGCAATTAATGAAACAATATCATTTATTACCAGACCAAACTGTTTTACCACTACCTCGTACAGATACTACACTAAGTTTCTCTGATGCAGAAGATTTAATTAATGATGGAGAATTAATGGACCAAAAAGACGAAATAATCGATGCTGAACTTGCTATGGCTGATAGAAAGAATAAAAAAGAAATACGTGTATTAGAAAATGAATTGAGTCGATGGCAGGTACTCGTAGATAGTGTTACAGGAGGGCATGCTCCAGATTTTGATAATCAGACATTAGCGATTCTTAGAGGAAGACTTGTTCGTTATTTAATGAGATCTAGAGAGGTAATATTAATTTATTGTTCAACAATTCAATTATTTATAAGCTCATATTCTGATGGAATTTTTTTAAATAATAGATTACCGTGGGTCGTACAACTAAAGATCACAGTGTAGACGTAGATCTTTCATTAGAAGGGCCAGCATGGAAAATTTCTCGTCGTCAAGGAACAATCCGATTAAGAAATAATGGAGATTTTTTTATTTCTTCTGAGGGAAAGCGACCAATTTTTGTGGATAGCCGACCAATATTAGCTGGAAATAAAATGAAATTAAATAACAATAGTGTTATTGAAGTAAGAAATATTTTTTGATAAAAATGAATCAGTGAATATTCACTTTTTGCAATAATAATAGCACTAATTCAAATAGTGATGGTTTTACAACTGAAAATTAGTGAATATACACTGATTTGCAGTGATTTTTAATGATTTATTTTTAAAGAGTTCATTACAAGTACCAATATATTACTACTATTGAAATATATTAATAATTTTTTTTCATTTTCAGATTGCAGGACTGAGGTTTATATTTTTAATAAACCAAGAATTAATATCAGTTATACGACAGGAAGCTGTTAAACTGAACTTGAATCCGTAAATAATATTTAATATTAATAATCATACTTTTTTATAAAACTTGGAATTATTTATAAGAATCAAAAGTCATTAAATTGGATATAAAAATTGTATTAACTGTCGATGTTTTTGAAATAAAATATTTTTGAATAAACGCCATTTTATTTGTTTCTCCCAATTTTTCCCGCCTTTTCAGTATGGCGGCTACAATTCCAATGTGGCCTCATGATAAAAATTATAAATGTCAATAGATGTTTTCGAATAAAAAATAAAGTGTTTTTCTTATAAAAGAACTTTAATGTTTAAGTTCTATGAATCATGATTATTAAATAATGTGAAATATTAAGAATTATAAATAATATTGATATTAAAAGTTCGTCTAACCTCTTTGTAAGGTAAACAGTTGAGTTTCCATATGAACTTATTTCATTACAAAATTAAGTTTATTAAAAAATACATTTTTTAGATTTTTTTATGAGAATGTAAGTACTCAAAGATATCTCAATGGATCAGCTATCACAACACCCTCAGTTTTCTGAGGAGCCTAGTACAAAAGGTTTTGACATATCAGCAGGTAAAAGATGGATATATCCAGAGAATTATCCACTTCGTGAATATCAATTTGCGATTGTCAAAACGGCATTGTTCCACAACACTTTGGTGGGTCTTCCAACTGGATTAGGAAAAACATTTATAGCTGCCGTTGTGATGTATAATTTTTGGCGATGGTATCCGATGGGCATTATTATTTTTCTTGCCCCAACGAAACCGCTTGTTGCTCAACAGATTGATGCTTGCCATGATATTATGGGAATTCCTATAAGTGAGACAATCGAATTAACTGGAACAGTTAATCAACAACAACGACAACAAGCTTGGACTAAGAAGCGAGTTATTTTCGCGACTCCACAAACTTTTCAAAAAGATTTAGAGAAAAATATTGTGCCTATGGACTTAATTAAATGCGTAGTTATTGATGAGGCTCATAAGGCATTGGGTAAATATGCATACTGTGAAAGTATTCGTATGGTGCATGAAAATAATCCATACTTTCGAGTCTTAGCTCTTTCTGCAACCCCAGGAAGTAAATTGGATGCTGTCCAAGAAGTTATAAGAAATCTTCATATTAGTCATCTAGAACTAAGAGACGATTTTTCGCCCGATATCATTCCATATGTGAATGAAAAAAAGTTTGATATTGTTCCAGTGAGCTTGGGCAATGAGTTATCTTCTTTTTATGAACAATATTTATCTATAATTGATCCATACTATAGAGTACTAATACAAAACAAAGTTCTAAGTTGTCCTCTAAAAAATGTATCTAAAGGAAGAATATTTATGGCTCGTCAAGACCTTCAAAAACGAGCAAAAAACTCATTTGTTAATGGTAACGTTCAAAAGACTATAGGTATCGTATATACAATGGTTTATGCTAAAGAATTAATGACTAATCATGGTTTGAGAGCATTTTGGAATTTCTACCAAACTCACTCAGATAAATATTGGCTTAAGGATGTGCCTGATTTAGAAATTTTACTAAAAGAAATAGAAGAATATTTAGGACCATTTCCAGATGTAGCTTCAATAATAAACACTGGTGTCACGAAAGTTCCTGATGATGTTAAATTTGGTCATGATAAATTTCTCAAACTGAAAGACATATTGAAAGAACATTTTCAAAATGCTGCTAATAAAAAAATTGATACTAGAGCTATTGTTTTTGTTGAATTCCGTGATAGTGTAAATGAGATTTATGTATTGTTGTTACAATTTCAACCTCTGGTAAGACCACAAGTTTTTATTGGACAATCCAAAGCAGGATTGAAGCAAAAAGAACAAAAACAAGCTTTAAATGATTTTCGACAGAATAAAGTCAACGTTTTAATCTCAACATCTGTTGGAGAAGAAGGTCTAGATGTTGGTGAAGTAGATTTGATTGTTTGTTTCGATAATGCAACACATTCAACAACTCGATTAATACAGAGAATGGGAAGAACCGGTAGGAAACGAGATGGTAGAATAATAGCGCTAGTGACTGAAGGAAAAGAAAATCATGAATTAAAATCGGCAATTTCAAGAAAAGATACGTTTAATATGAAAATTCTTCGATCTAGTGGTGTAATCACTGCTTTAGACAATGAAAGTCCTCGTATGGTACCGTCGGACCTCAATCCCGAATGTCTAAAAATGCGTATAACTGTCATTCCTGTTACTCCTCGAGGAAAGACCAAACGAAAAAATGGAGTATCCAAGAAATCTAGAGAACAAAAGCCTAAAGTTGATAAAAGAAACTCAAAACAAATTGTCAATGATAGTTCAGGAATCGATAAATGGATTCAAAGTGATAGTTCTAGTGTAAAGAAAAAAAATCAGCCATCGTTGATGAACTTTTTACAGTCAAAACCATGTTTATTATCGAGTACTCAAGATAATGAAATGACTGAAATGAGAGTAGAAGAAGTTCGAACATTGCAAACTGAAATTGTATTACCAAAAGCAACAAATTTTCCTAAAGTAAAGTTATCAGATGCTAAAATTATATCATCTGACAGAGCGGCAGTTGAATTTCTAACTTTATGTGCCATGAAGGAATCATTAAAAGATCTAGTCTATAGTAGCATATTAATAAATATTCCATATATGCCGCAGGATGGTGAAGATAATATAGATCCTTTTGCAGATTTCGAAATCCCATCTTTACAAATTTTAAACTGTCTCGAATCGCTGGAAGAATATATGCCCACTGTTCATGAAAGCCCAAAGAATGACTGCTACATGAACGATGATTGGGAACCGATTGAATTTTCAAATAACGTTGATCAAACGGAATATTCTTTATGTCCAAAAGATACAGATTTACCGAAAGGTCAATTTGAAGATTTATTGGACGATTCATGGGATTCTGATCAAACTATGTACTGTCCTGATGATACTTTGCCTACTACTGAACGTATAGAACTCACAGTTAACGAAGACACTTGTGCTTTCCAAACAGAAACAACTAATATTAAGGAAGAAAATCATTCTCAAGCTCCTGATTTATCACATTCAGTTGTTGAAAATGGTGCGTTTGAAGACTTATTAAATACTTCTACTGATGACAGCGTTATAGAAATCCTTGACGAAGATTCACCTGTTAAAATGATAGAAAAAAAAAAAATTATTTCACCAAAAAATACATTGCCCGATAAAAAGTATATTCCTCTGATAACCAAGGCACTTTCAAAAAAAGTTGAAACCCCAGATAGTCCTTTTAATATCGAATTCAGCAGTGATTTTAGTGCATTGGAAGATGCACAAAATAATAGATTACTTTCTAGTACTATGGTAACTTCTAGTCCAAACGTAGTCAGTTCAAGACGAAGCTTAAATTTTTCTGAAATAAGCTCTAAGATTGCAAAAGAAGTACCAACTACTACAAAACGTGTTTCTCTTTTCCAAAGAGAAAAATCTCCTGATCTGTCGAAGTCTTCTGCTGAAGTAAACCATGTAAAAAATCATACTAAAATACCTGTTGATATTAAAAATGAAAAACCCAACAAGGATGACAATGAGAATCAGGAACTTCATATTTCAGATGATGACATGTTTGGTGTTGAGAGTCTTTTGGCTGATTCCGACTTTGAAGACCAAATAACTGCTATTGAAAATTGTGATACAAGTGATGAGAAAAATGAAAAAAAAAGAGAAAACTCAGAACAACTAGAAAAGAATAAACCTCTAGAGAAAATACAGGATGAAAAGAAAAAGCTTAACGATGAAAATCATGCGTCATCGAAACCTATTGAGAAAAATGATATGGATGAAACTCTTCTAGATGATTGTGACTGGAGCAGTGACTTTGAAGTACCACCTGCACCACTTACAGAATCAAAATATTTTGAAAAAAGTTCTGACATTGCCTTCTCTAAAAAATCAAACGTTTCACACCAAAACAATACTTTCAAACTTAATGATAATTTACTAAGCCAAAAAGAAAATTATTCTAATTGGTTATCGACATCTAAAACACAATCTCAAGATACTTTTTCAAAGAAAAATAAACCAAAATGTAATTTTTGTAAAATTCTTTCAACGAATTCTATACAACCAATCCATGGGGACGCTAATTCAGACGACGATTTTTTACCAACGAAAATAGAAAAAGTGAGTTTAAAAAATCATGAAAGACCAAGTGATTCATCGACCTCAGTAAAGAATAAATTAACTCTTCAAAAGAGTGACAGTTCGAAACCCATGTCGATAACAAATCCCAAAACTAAGTTTGCTGTCCCGGAAAAATTTGCTCCAGAATCTTCAAAGACTTCAGGTATGAATTCTCCATGGATTCAACGGAAAAGACCTTTCTCTTCTGATAATTTAAAAAGACGTAAAAAAGAAAGAAAAAAAAAAAATACAAAGCGACGAAGAAATGAATTTATTGATGATGAAGCTGAAGTTTCATGCGATAGCTCAATAGGAAGTTCTGAGGAAGAAATAAATGATTCAGATCTTGATGATTTTATCAGTCATACTCAATATCCTGACCAGAGTGTTGATATGAGAACACACTATTTGCAAAGTTTGAAAAGTCCAAAGATGCCTGGGAAATTTTTAATTAAACAGTCAAGGACATTAAGACCTGACGTTGAAATATATTCCCAAGTTGTTACAGAACAGAATAATTCTTATGTTCATGTAAGTTTTCACAAATTGATTATATATTTGAAGGAAATAAACAAATACAGTATATGATTCATTTTATTATTTTTAGGATTCATTCTGTGTAGGAGATGAAGACATTTCAGAAGAAAAAATATCCTCAGATGAGATATCCATATTAGAAGTAATAGAAAAAAAACTTGAGAAAAAGAAACGAAAACGAAGAGATTCTACTTCAAGTGGGTCTCGCTCAAAGCGAAAACGAATAGCTCAATGTGATGATACAAGTGAAGATGAAATGGAAAATTTGCGTGCAGAAATTGCCGAAGAATCAATTTTATTCAAAAAATAATGATATTCCAAATAATTAGATATTTAATAAGAAAGCCATGTAAATATATAGAATGTTCCTGTGTCACGGCAATCATTACATTCTCATCTATTTATTATGTTTAGAAAAATTTTAATATTCATAGTTTTGATATGATATGATTGAATATTATTGAAAAAAAAATTATTTATTATGTGATTGTTAAAACTAATTTGAATAAAAATCATCATATATGTTGTTTACAATTTTATAAATTTTGTGTTTCACTCAATTTAAAAGCTATTTTCTATTTCATCTGTCACAGAGGAAATTTTCTTTGTCGTTTTTAAAAAATTCTTAGGTTTATCTTTAAACCGATCAGCAAACATAAGTACTAGAAACCAATTTTCGCGGTCGGTTGATATTTTGCTGGTCATGCTTACTATTTTTAAGAAAGATTGACCATTTGAAAAAATTCAAAGAAAACTATTATACTCATAGAGTATAGACTATTACCTGAAACAGCAAGAAATCTTCCGAGGGTATAAAAGCTACTGAAGGTCTAAGTCAACAGGTCAGTAGAGATTTTGCAGTTCACAGTGCACGTGTACTTGAAGTTTTAAAATTTAAGAAGATAAACTTGTTAATTTATTATACCAGCTAAAATATTGACATGTAAGTATTCAATTATTTGTTAATATAAAATAAATATTACTTTTTTTTATTATTTATTATTAACGAAGTATTTGCATATACTTTTTTCAATTCTAGATAATATTCACGATGTACAGAATATCCTTCTTCATAATAATTCTAACGACCAAAGTGTTTGGAGCATCAATCACTCCTACGTCAGAGCCAACAACTCCCTCCGCAGAGCATTCGCTATCTAACCCTTCAACATCTAGTGATCTCCGTAGCACAGTGTTTACTCCATCGCAGTCAGAAGTACCACAATTACCTCATCCACAATATTATTATCCAACATATCCAGAATATGTTCCATCAAATTATTCTGAGGAAGCTCCAAAGAAACCACAAAATGAACTGACATCTGTTACACCACCTCGCTATGCTAGCAATTGGTTTTCAGCAGTTACCGGTCGTTTGATACCCTATGGACATTTAGCTTTAGCCTACGGAGTTAAAGCAATAATTTTTGTTTTTCAATTCGCTGTAATTTCAATGATTGGATTGATATTAACTACTTCTCTGTGCACATTCACCCCTTTGTGTACTATTTCATTTTCTGGTCTTAATCTGAACCAACACCAGGTAATTTTAATTTATTTACTATATTTTATAAGTAGATTAATTTAAATAAACTTAGATATTGAAATTAATTTATTTACAGGTGAAAGAACAGGTAACGGAGATGGCTCGTGCTTACATAACTCCAGAAAACTTAGATGCAGTGACAGAATTTGCAATGAAAGCTATTGAAAAATATTCTCAATTTAAAACATTTACTCAAAAATGAACATCTCCTAAAATAGTAAAAAGATAAAACGACAACTAAATATAAATTTGTAATTTTAATATTTTTTACGAATTATGTGCAAAAGTTATGTAGTTTAAGGCAAAATAATTTTAAACTTTTTATAATGTGGTGATCTCAGTTAGTAAATATTAAATAAATCTTCTAAACTCAATTAACCATCTCCATTCTACGTATTTTCTTATCATAATCATTTTTTGTTTCTTCCTTGGGTTTTCCCTCGTCCCTTCCTTTTCGCCTTCTCCTACTCTATGATTGACCATCTCTGGCGCGACCAACGACCGCGAGGCCGGTTTTATATTATAATACTCGTCAATACCACTGTGTGTAAAGTCCCGTGAAGACACGGTTACTTTTGATATAATATAAAACTTAAAAAAAATTCTAAACGATTGAATTTTGATACTGAGTGACTTTGAGTGTCATCAAATATGAGAGCATTATTTTTAGGTAACATGTTTCGATTCTTGTTAAATCATTGTTGATATTTAACATTTTTTATTTTGATAACAGAAATAATTTATTATAAACTAACAGTAATAATTGATAATCCAAAATAATCGTAAATTGATTAAATATAGAAATAAAAACTTATTATTTATTTATTTAGTGTGGATTGGTCTCAGCATTTTTTTTTTCAACATATCAATTATTTCAAGTGACAGGATTAATACAAACCTCCGGCAATTGTCAGACAATTCTACATTAAAACCTTCAAAGCAACTTATCTCAGAAGACTATGATATTTTTATTCCATACCAAGGTGAACGCTTCAGTGTTTTTGACTGGAGCTTATACAAGGTAAAAACTAGACACTAGAATCATTGATTGTTGAATAAATTATTAAAACAATAAGTGAACACCATGTAATGATAAAATAAAAACTAATATTTGATTTCACTTTAAATAAACACTTCTATAAATTTCTAGCTGTTAGCTAGAAAATATCAAGGAAATATTTTGATTTCTCCTGCGTCCTTGAAACTTGCACTAGTTTTATTGTATGAAGGAGCTCAGGATCAAACTGCTCACGAATTAGCAGGAGTTATGCAATTACCAGTAGGACAATGGGCCACAAGAGAAAAGTTTTCATTAATTATTCGATCTCTTCAGGTAGTTGATTCATTGTATATTTAACAAATAAAAGCAATTCATTTATCCATTGAATTTTTTAGTCACATTCTGATGATTATCAACTCAATATTGGCACTAGGATTTATATGAATCAAAATGTATCTGTGAAACAAAGTTATGCTGCTATTGTTAAATCATTTTATGGCACAGACATTGTTTCTAGTAATTTTACTAATGCTCAGTCTACCGTCAGCAACATTAACAATTGGGTAAAAAATTTTACAAGCGGAAATATTGTAAAAATGATTGAGGATGGTGAGTCAAGATTTTTATCATTCTGCTCTTTTATAAAGTATTTCCGTTTTTTTATTGCTATTATATTTTGCAGGAAATAGTATAAAAGATTCTATAATGTTGGTGATGAATGTCCTGTACTTCAAAGGTCTATGGTATGGAAATAAATTTTTGCCTAATAAAACAAGGATTGACGTCTTTCATCAAGATCCTCAGAACAATATTAATGTAACATACATTAAAGCAGTCGGAGATTTTTATTATGCTGAATCTTCTGAACTTGATGCTAAAATTCTTCGAATTCCTTACATTGTAATAAATCAAATCGTTTACCAATTTTTAAAATCATTAACATTTTCATAATCTACTATTGTCATTTATGATTTATACAGGGTCATAAATTTGCAATGTATTTAATTTTACCAAGAACTATTGACGGATTGGATCAATTAATTAAAAACATGAATCCATTCACATTAACGAGACATGTCTGGTTGATGCAAAGGTTGCCAGTAGAAGTTACCATTCCTAAATTTAAGTTTGATTTTACAAGTCATTTAGAACCTATACTGAGAGAAGTAAGTTGCAAAATGTTTTTTGATTACCTATTAAGTTACTAGCTATTTTACTAGTTAAAAAAAATTATGTTCTATCACTTTTTAGCTAGGTATTCGTGATATTTTTGATAACACTGCTATACTCACAGGTATAGCCAAAGCCAAGCGTTATCAACATTTATATGTTACTGATGTTGTCCAGAAAGCTGGAATCGAGGTAGATGAGAAAGGTACATCTGCTTATGCAGCAACAGGTAAGACAAAAAATGAAATCTATGACGAATAAATAGAATAAAGATTATGAATAAAATTAAATATGAATTTTTCTCGCTTGTTGATCATAAATAAAAATTGAATTTTAATGATGAACTTAATTGCAAGTCTTTAGAAAGACTGATAAATCATACGTATTTATTCGTCATAAATTTTCATTTAAATTTTGAAATATATATTTTTTGTAGAAGTTAATATTGGAAATAAAGTAACAGACCAGCAGTTTTATGCCGACCATCCTTTTGCATTTTATATTGAGGATGAAATCACCGGAACTATCCTTTATATGGGACGAGTTACTAATCCTTTGGAGACTAGTGGAAGCACTGAACAATCTACGGCAACTCCCGAAAAAGATGAATCATTCGAGAATCAGAATGGTAAAAAATTAAGTTGAAAACAAATAAAATCCCAATCTTTTCACTTATTCAAATACATCAATATATTGTGGGCAACAAAAATTTGGAAATACATTGATTCTAAAGTGAAAGTGAACAAAATTTATTTGAATAATATAAACAAAGTTTTTATCCAGTTTAAATCAATGATTCAGTCCAATGATTTGTTTTATCATTAGTATTTATCACCTTGTTGAATACACCAAACTTGCTACTCCTGTCTAATGTTAACATACGAAAACTCGTTTGATAAACTGACGTAATCCTAAAGTGAGGAATTTCCCACGAGTTCAGTCAATAGATAAAATTGTTTATCAAGGTCATATGAAATGAGATAACATTTAAATTTGTTGAAAAATAAAATGGTCATTTATTTTATATCCTTGTAGACAAATGTAGGGAAAATGTTCCGAGATTTTAGGTGAAAACAATTAAAAATAATGATAATAATAAAGCTATGAAGGAAGGGGAAACATCAGTTATTCAAAGCTATTTGGGAAGATTGGTCAACTATCAAATTATAATCTGCATTGGGTCGTGAGTGTTTGTTATTTACAGTAGGACAAGTGAGCACTATAAACCAAAAGTTTCAACAAGACGTAAATATTCGTGATTAATTCGTGGATTTGTTTAAATTTTTTATCTAAATTATAAAAAAGTTTTTAATCATGATGACGCCATTATTTATAATTTTGGGGCTTATTAAGACACTTTCAGGTAGAATTATTAAAGCTCATTTAATCTAGATAATTGTAGTTATAATTATTATCATTGAATTATTTTATAAGTTTTCTTTATGTTTTAGCTCACACTTTTATGATTAATCCAAGTCTTTCAAACGTCGAACGATCCAATTTCTTTGACATTGAACTACTTCAGGTAAATAATTACATTTTATCTCTTTTTAATAAAGATAAATAAAATATCCGTGTACTGATTACAAATATTTTTGTACTAAATATAAAGATGTTTATTACTTTCAAAAATTACTTTTAGATGAACGAATTTCGTGTAAATAAATCAATATAAAAATATCATTTATTTTGTTTAATAATTTCAGGCAGCCAGTGATTTATACACAGGAAACATTGTGATTTCTCCTTTCAGTGTAAAATCTGCATTGACGATTTTATCAGAAGGAACAGGTGGTATAACACGTGATGAACTGATATCGACCTTGAGATTGCCTTCAGATATTTTAAAAATTCGAGCGAATTCTAAACAATTGCTTTCGTCGTTATTGGTATAATATTACTCAGTATCTATCTATTTTATTTTTGATGAATCAAATAATTGGTAATCGATGAATTATGATTTATCTAGAGTACTAGAAATGGAACTGAAATTCACTTAGCTAATCGTCTTTGGCTCGGACGAACTGCTCCATTTTCTGATATGTACAATAATCTTCTTCGTATGAACTATGGAGGTGATACAAAAAACGTTGTTTTCCTTAACACCATTACATCTGCAGCAATGATTAATGAATGGGTTAAACAGAACACTAGACATCATATTCTTTCAGTTGTTCATCCAAGTAAGTAGTTAGAAATTTTATCTGATATTTCTAAATTTGAATGTGAATATTAATATAACTTTCACATTTTAACATTACAGACTCACTTAATCCAAACACTCAAATATTACTGACATCGGCATTGTATTTTAAGGGAAATTGGATGGAAGCTTTCGACATTAATCTTACTCGTGATCGTTGTTTCAACATTCCTAATCGTGGTTGTAAAGAAGTACCTATGATGGAAAGTGTTTCTCACTATCGTTATGCAGAGATCCCTGAACTTAAAGCGGATGTTGTCGAAATCCCTTATTCTGTAAGTTATTTTAAAAAATCTTAATCCTCTTAAGCGAAAGCAAAATTATGATGATGCATTTTTGTATTTTTTACAGGATGGAAAATATTCTATGCTGATTTTACTACCACATAGAGAAGGGCTAAGGAGTCTATTGATTCTTTCCAAAGATATTGCTTATGTATCAATTAGCACAATAATGAAAACTCTTCAGGATACAGAATTGATTCTTCAATTGCCCAGGTTTACAATTGAAAGCAAGACAGATCTTCGACCAGCCCTAGAAAATGTAAAAACAAGTTTTTAGTTTATCAATCAACTTGTATTCATTAATTAATAAGTTTATGAATAAAAATAATAATTAATTTCAGATGGGAATCAGAGACCTTTTCAGTTACAGTGCAAATTTCACTGGAATATTAATAGATGGTGAAGCTAGAGTGGAAAATGTTTTTCATAATGCCAAGATTGAAGTCAGTGAGACAGGTACTATTGCAGCTGCTGTCACAGGTAAATATATCTTCTGTTGAAAAAAAATATACATAACATACTTTCGAATATTATCAATCGATTATTAGTTTAAAAATCATAACAAATATTATGATATAAAAAAAAATCTACTTTATTATTGAAAATAGAATAATCATCTCTTAAAAACATATAAATTCTCTATTTTTTCAATTCAATTTGTTGTTGCTTTTTTATTAACATAAATTTTTCATTATGTCAAGCAAAAAATACGGGAGAATTATACGATAGCTTCACTCATGATTTTATAAATTACAATTCCATTATATAATTGCAAGTATGTAAAATATAATGGAAGATAGTGTAGTTTTTTAACTTGGTAAATCACCTTATAACAATTCTCAAATAATTTGTATTACCATTCACTTAGTAGCAGTGAATGAAATAAAGTTTTTTTTAATTTTATGGTAATTCCTAAATTAACACCATTTATTTTATCAAAATAACCTTGAAAAAATTGTTATTCAATTTCAGTTAATGATAATTTTCTTTTGAGACATATATAAAAATAAAACAATAACCTATAATCATTTTATTGATATGAAAATATATTAGATATTATATAACATTTAATTAATCAAAAGAATTAAATTTCGATTTAGGTATCGTTAATTTTTAATACTATCAACCTTAATTCAGTAAACTAATAGTTATGAATTTCATTTTCAGGCCTTTCAGTTGTCCCTTTGATAGGATCAACTCTAGAAACATTTCGAGCAGATCGACCTTTTCTATTCCTACTTGTTGATCGACATAGCAGTAGTATGCTTTTTGCAGGACGTGTTATTGAGCCGTAATAACATTTTATTTTATTGATTTTACACAGCTACATATCCATGACTTTTTTTATAGTAGCATGTATTAAAGAATTCATTTAGTGATTATGTCATTCAAGTTGTAAAAGTATGTAATTATGGTAAATAACGTCATTAAATATCTCATATACTTAGTTTAGTTTGCTTATGTGTAGTATTATCTTTTGATATCTATGTATGTAAATTAGGCAAATTCCAATCAATTGTACTATAACTCATCTGCTATATATTTTATAACTTGATAAATATAAACACGTGCTTTGAATACGTCAATTTTGTTCGGGTATTTCATCATCCAAAAGCGCTTCCCCCACCATATGTGAAGCAATATCAACCTTGCTCTCTCTTTCTTTGGTGCTTTGCTTTCTTTAACTCTCTTCTGCGCAATCCCCACAAGCAGTAGTGAGACAAAGTGTAACAATAAACATCAGACATTCATCGAATCTTGGCTGAAACTTTTGGTAAACCGAAATATTTTTCTGAAATTATCAAAGCTTTAAATAAAATTCTGAAATTGAAGCTACATTTTGTATAATTGAATTTAACTAAATAAAAAGAAGTGACGCATATTTTTCACAGTATTATTTTTAACGTTGTATCGACTAAAAATGTGTTCATTTCTCAGAGTATTGTGTTCAGGTTGTGGCTGTCTAACAGTAAATTGTTAGAGTTATTACGAAAATATTGAACTCTGTGATATAAAGCAGTGAAAAAAGTATACAAACTTTTATTAATAAGTTACTTGATTAAGCAGGAATGAACTTTAAAGTAAAAATAACAAAGAAAATAAATATTCTGTCTTCACCTGTGAAATTTCGGATCAAAGAAAATCATGTAATGAAGCGGCTGCTTTCTTTCCACATGGCTAAAAAGAGAATGACATTTAAACGTGATCGGAAAAGTATTTTACGATTGTTTGAGACTTTAGATTATTAAAACGTATATATCTTATTATAATTTATACATTTGATTAATAACATCAACAATTGAAGACCGAGCATGACACGTGTTCAAGAAAAACAATAGAGAGAAAAGGTAGCAGAAAAAAACTAGAGAATGTAAGAAGCCTGATCACCTGCGTATATTTAATCCTTTCCGTATTTTCATCAACTAGAAAAAAGATAGAATTGAAAAAGACGAGGAAAGCAAAAGCTTTAAAGCTCGAGGAAGGTAGTGACATCGATGTTAGTTGAACATCAACTGTCGTTCAACGAATTACTCTTCAAATAATTACATAGATGGGTATTATCCGCTTCAAGTTGGCGGGAAGTCCTCAGTCGAACAACAGTTGAGGGTGTCATTCAACTTAATTTATGGCAATTATTACTAGAAAATTAGTCGATTAGTTTATTTTCTAGTATTTTGTAGATACTGCAAAAATTTTACATTGTTTATTTTATTGCGATTTTATATTATTGAACATATACTTGATTTTTTGAAATAAATTCATCATGACCGAAACCAATGGGATTTGGGTTTTTGGATATGGATCTTTATGTTGGAATCCTGGATTTGAATTTGAACGGAGCACGGTTGGTTTCATTAAGGGATTCGGCAGAAGATTTTGGCAAGGAAACACTACACATCGTGGTACTTTAGAAAAGGTAATGTTTTTTTATTAGTCTATAAAAAATTTCAAATAATTATATTTTTATACTTGACTGACTCAATAATAAAGAATATGGGAATCTTCCAAGCTATTTTCAAACATTTTGTTCCTCATGTATTCTTTTATCGTACATTTAGCTATTAATATTCAGATCACCTCATTGCATATGTGAATTGTGAAAAAGTCTACATGAAAATGACTAAATTTATAGAGTTAAGAATAGTTTTAGTGAATTTAAACAAATATATTATCGTTTATTAATTCTTATTAATCATCAAATTTCTTTTGTTTTCAGCCTGGCCGAGTTGTAACACTCATCGAGAGTGATAAGGTATTTATTTTTCCGTTTTCTGAAGAGTGTTTTTATTATTGTTTACTTTAATTTGCAAACAATTAAGAAATTTTTTTATTTCCAGGAAATAACTTATGGACGAGTTTTTAAAATAAAAGATATCAGTGCACTTCCTTACTTAGAGCAACGTGAATGTAATCTGGGCGGATATCTCACCGCGATCACCACTTTTTATTCTCGTGATGGAAAATCGGCTTTTCCAGCGCTTATTTATATTGCTACAAGTAAAAACGATCAATGGCTTGGCGATGCTCCTCTTCATGATATCGCGAAGCAAATTATTGAATGCAAAGGACCAAGTGGATACAATGTAGAATACCTTCTTAGGTGAGAATAGAATTAAAATGAATACTTAAATTTTAGTCATAATAATACAAAGCTTTTCAAGATAATAAAACGTTAGTCTTATTAAAGCTTTTATTTATTATATTATTCATTAGTTCATTTAATCTGTCATTTGATTAATCATAACTATTCATGTATAATCATTTAGCTGTCTGAACTATTAAAACGGTTGTTATAGACTGATATCATTCTTTTATCATATCAGTTTTATCATGATTAAAAATAATTTTTTAATAAAAATTTAATGGTTAATATTGATATATTGTTAATGAAAATGGTTTATTTATCTATATGACGTAAAAAAGTAAAAATGATAATAAATAAAAATGAGTTGAATAACGAATTAATTAGCATGCTAATTCAGTTATAACTTAAAGGTTAACTATTACTTAAATTGCAAATTATAATAATCATTTCTCGTCAACAATTTATTGATTCCACAGATCTTCATTATCGTACATGTTTCCAATGAATGCATAATCATACAGTTTAATGTTAATTTATCATTTGCTTAATGACAAATTAAAGTATATGATTATTAAAAAAAAATGAAATGTAGTATTATAAATATTCACTATTCTCATAATTCATTACATTCATGTCAAGAGATTCAATTAATCCTCAATGAATTTTATCAGTCCGATAATTTGTATCTTTTTTTTTAGATTAGCGGATTTTATGCGGCGATATGTGCCTGAGGCGAAAGACGATCATTTATTCGCATTGGATACGATTGTTCGGATGCATATAAAAAAACAGAAAATGTGTTTGAATACATTAATGGGAAATCGCGAATTTGTAATTGATTTAAATGAAGTAGATGATTCTCAAATGGCTCTTAGTGATGAAGAAGAGAATATTTACAACGATGAAAAATTGCATAATCCTTTTCAATACATTTCTCAAGTTCCTGCATAAACACAATATCTTTTGAAACCGTAATTATCATTATTTTTTTATAATTGGTTATTTGTGATTATCACATTAATTTTACAGATTTATTTTTTTATCACACAAAAAAATAATTAAGTTGAATGAAATAATTAACAATGTATATTTACATGTGCTAAATAATAAGAAGCTTGTTATTTCTATCAACTTTGTTTCAAATCTTACCTTTAACCTTTATGACTTCGATCTCTAAACTACTTGTAAGTCCATGATCTAAAGAAAATGGAATGTAGATCGAAGATGCAAGCTACCTTGTAGGTATAATTAACATTCGTATAAAATTTGATTATCCTTTTAGAGTTAATTAGAAAGTTTGTAAGAACGATAAAAAGACAGGTACGAACAGTCAATGAAGAATATATTGAACAATCAGTTATCGATCAGGAGTGAATGAAATTGGAGTAATAAACATTAAATTTAAGTTAAATAAGTACATTAAAATAAATAAATGAATGTAGTAGTTTTTTAAAAAAAAAGCCAAAATGCCTGGAGGCGTTGTGTTTCTTGTTTGTATTCCAACTCTGTCCTATGAACATGAACTAGTATTTGGTATTCCTGTAAAATTATCGAAGAAAAATGAAAAATCTCTGAAGAATCGTCAAAAAGTAGATCTTCGTTTAAAAGAAAGTAAAAGTCGCAATCAACTGATTACGATTGGAGATGATGACGATGATGATGATGATGATGATGAAATCAAAGAAGTAGAAGTTAATGAAGATGAAGTTTTTAATTCAGTTAAAAAACCCCGACTTCGTGGATTGTCTTCTCCAGCTGGTGCTAAATCTAATAATAATCCTGTTTTTGTTCCAATGGAAACGGTACTGATTACCCAATAAAAATCAACATGAGAAAATTTCATCTTAAATAATATTTTAGGTTCTAGATGAGTTATTGAAAAAATTAAAAGTAGAGCATGTGGTTTGGTGTAAAGACAAAGGTAATATGTATTACGAAGTGATTTTCCCAGTACCTGCTGGAGAACCTTGTGAAAACTGTCTACATTGTTTGACAGAAATGGGTATTGGAACACGAATGAATTCAATTGTAAGGTAATTGTAACTTTTATTTTACTTAGAAAGTAAAACAATGAAGGTTTGAAAATATTTAAACTTGAAATAATATGAAAATTTTTAGTGTCATACCAACTCAATGTACATATAGTGCAATGCGAAAGCCAGGATCAGCAGGTGCATTATCGGATAGTGCTGCTATGAGAAAAAAAGATGCTGAAGATCGTCGAAATGCATGGGAAGCGTTTGTTGATTCTGTCCGATCCAAGCTGACAGTTAAACAAGTCGTTGACGGAGTTCGCAGTGGTGGAGATTTAACTTTTGATTACATAATTTTAGTTTTGACTGCAGAGTAATTATTTTTTTTACACGATATTAAAAATTTTTATCTTAATTGTTATTTACTTAATTTTATCAATAAATTATTAGCTGTTTAGCTGCTCTTGGCCTGGTCGAAAACAGTGCAACCAATGTTGTTGCTGCTATGCTAGTATCACCATTGATGGTACTATAATTTATTTTTTAACCATGAATGAAGATCATTGATCTGATGAATAATTTTTATATTCAAATTCAATTGAAGGGGCCTGTTATGTCTTTAACCTTTGGCACAATAATCGCGGATAAAGACCTAGTATGTGTTGGCCTTAAAAGTTTATTTCTTGGAATATTCATTTCTATTCTATTTGGTTTTATATTTGGCTTAATTCTTGGTACTACAGAAATGCCATGGGGTTCTAATGATTGGCCAACAGATGAAATGAAAGGAAGGTATATTAAGTAAAAAAATATCATAAAAAATAATTAAAAAACAATAAACATTTAATTTTTATTGGTTTAGGGGTAATTATAGATCTTTATGGATGGGAGTTTTATGGGCATTACCTTCAGGTACAGGTGTAGCTGTAGCTCTTCTTCAAGGAAGTAATGGTCCATTAATAGGCGTTGCAATTTCTGCTTCTCTATTACCTCCAGTTGTGAATTGCGTGAGCTAAATTTTAATGACTGATCAATAAAGCTTCTAGTATCAATATAAAATATATGAAAGAAACAAGCAGTCAATTATTTTTTAGGGGCTTTTCTGGGCTCTGGGATGCATCTGGTTAATTTACAGACCAATAAAAATGCCCCATATGAAAGGAGAATCGTATACAGATTTGAATACTTCATATGTATACATCTATACTGACTATCTACCAGTTGAATTTTTCTGCAATGGCATCATTAGCGCGTGTCTTACGTTTGTCAATGTCATGTGCATTTTTATAACAGCGATAATTGTTTTGAAGGTTGAAAACTAAATAAGTTTATATATGATTTATAATATTCTATTCACTAACAGTAATTAATAGAATTGTGTTATTATATTATACTTTGAATTTGTTGTAGATTAAAGAGGTAGCTGCACCTTATACTTCTACACCAGAATTACGAAGGTTTTGGCAACACGATATTCGTGTAGTTCGCGATAAAAATACTTCACGAGATAATAGCTCAATGGATTCAAGGTTTTGGCATCATTGATTATCATTTACACAATTTTAGAAATATTCTAAATATAAGACTTAATAAAGAAATATTTTCAACAGTTACTATGAGGGTTTAAGTAAAAGCAAACAACGAGTATTAGAGCGTACACTTAATGAAGCTGTTAAAGAAGCGATGAACGATGAAACGTTTAGAAAAGTTAAGAGAATTAGTTATGGTCAGCATGGTCCAGATGAGGTAATTCTTATTTATTAGAAACAAATTGTCTCTAATATTCACACACTAAAAATATTAAATATTGTACACATATAGATTGTTCCACGACTGGGTTTGGCTGGTAATATCGGGCCTTTAGAAAAAGTTATTGGAGAAGATCTTGGACTTAAAAAGAAAGATGTAGCCAGCACAGTGCCACCTCATCCACCTGAAACCTTAGAAACCGCTGAGAGTACTAATGAGGATTTAGCAGCACTTGATCGGCTGGTTACATATCTTCTTGGACAACCAAACAATAACTTAGATAACTGGCGACGTTCTCGTAGAGCAAGTCTTCGGGGATATCGTCAACTTCGACCAAATGCTATTGAACCAGATATTAGCGGTCATCCGGATATTAGTACTACTCCATTATAAATGTTATCAAGAGTAAAATAGAAATTCATCGTAAGATAAATGAGAAATTTATTAATAAATCCTCCAACTTTACTTGTAATGGCTCACGAATAGAGACGTTGATAGAAACGTAATAAGATTATTTACAATCGATAAAAAAAAACCAATGATTATTCACTCTAGATCAACAGGTTCGGTACCGAAATACCGATCACCGAAATTTCCAATGCCAGGTAAGACATAGAATCTTTCATTAATCTCAGGGTCCAGCGCTGATGTAACAATTTTCACACGAGGAAATGCGTAAGCAATTGAATGTACACCAGGTTCTGCCATTAAGAGTGATACAACAAAAATGTTTTCTTCATCAACATCGTGATCCAATAATACTCTGATGGCCATCATTGCCGCTGCCCCAGTAGCTACAGTAGCATCCATTAAAATCACTCGATAATCTTTAATATCTTTGGGTAGTCGTTGATAGAAAAGCTGAAAATATAAAAATTTTTTTAAACAGATAGAAGATAAACGCAATTCATTCAGTTAATTGTTATCTTAATGACGTCATAACTACCTCAGGCTCATCAGTCTGAAGGTTAGTTTGGATCAATATTTTTCCGATACGAATATCTTTACAAACATCACATAACGCCTGCTCCATAGTTTCCCCTGCTCGCATTATCGATACTCCACATATTTTATCCGTGGCTCCTCTTTTTCCAACATAAGGAATTCCTTGAGGAGTTTCTACCGTTATTTCCTACCCAAAAATATTTTATTAAAAAATTTGTCACTCGTTTCAATACATGGAATGTATAAGAAATAATCGTTTTACCTTAAAAGGTAGTAATGAAAGTGCATATTCAATTACTAAGCGAATTAATCGTTTTGAGTAAAATATAAATTCATCTCGATCAGTATTTTTATCTCTGATGAACGTATGTAGTCCTTTTACTTGCGGAGTATCCGGTAACATGTACACAGAAGACGGTAATGGTTGACCAATGTATGAATGTGCGAGTTTTTCTCGTAATTTAAATCCTCTCTAAAATAAAATAAAACAGTTGATAAGTAAGTTCATATGAGATCTTGCAAAAAATAATATTGAATATCACACCAATTGCAATTGTGTGTGGACATGTTGAACAATAAGTTCAATGGCTACTTCATTTTCTCCACCGCGTGGGACAATAATGTCTGCATGCACCATGGATGGAGATATATAATAATAATAGGCAGGCTTGACCATGGTACAGTATTGTTTTAACACTCCTTCTAAGTCTCTTCCTCTTTGGGAAATATCTCGACGAAGTCGACGGGCAAGTCGGACATCAGCATCCGTATCAACAAATACTTTCATATCGCACATCTGAAAATTTTTTTCATATAATTGATAATTTCATGCAGATTTTGTAGGCATATTTGATGGCATATGTCTTACTTTCAATACTTCTGCATCATAAAATGTTAAGATTCCTTCAAATATAATTACGTTAGCGCCATACATTACTTTCTATAAACAAAAAAAAATATCAGAGTTTCACCGAAATTAAACAATCGAAATAGAGATTATGATTATATTACAGTTCTATTTTCCCGTCTATGTGTAACAAAATTATAAATAGGAACATCAGCCTTTCTTCCCTCTTTCAGTCTTTGCAAAGTCGTCTTCAATAATTCAAAGTCAAAAGCGTCAGGATGATCAAAATTATACTCATTACGCGCTGCCAATTCATGTTGTTTCTCATTAAGTACCTGAAGATAAGTAATACAAGCTTGAATAAATCAATACATCGTCACAATTAGAAAGGATATTAAAAATTATATTACTTTATAGAAAGAATCCATGCTCAATAGGGTTACCCAAGGCACATCCAGAGATTCAATTATTTTTGTTGCTACTGTTGTTTTACCAGAAGCACTTCCACCACAAATTCCTAGGAGAGTTTATATCTTCTATACTTAATTTTTGATATTTTTAGAGAAATAAAGAAGTTATTGAATGAACTAACCAATAACAAATGGCTCCACTTGCTGTCCAGCTGAGTCATACCACGCCGGTCTACCTGCTGTATAAATTGTTCTGGTTTTGCTTCGAATAATAGACTCGGCTGATGTTTTCTTACTTGACTGAGACATACTCGTTGTACGTTGTCTTCGTGATCTTGGAGACTTTTGTGATCCTTAAGAAAATTTAAAAAGAATAAAACTTCATTATTTTCATTCAAAAAGCATACATAAAGTCAATTTTTTCATTATTTCAAATAAAAGTAATTGAAGCTAGTCTTAATCAGTTATATTCATCAGCTTCATTTTTTATTGATTACATGCATATTTTATATATTAGATTGTTATGAAAAATGAATCTAGAGAACAATCACTTTAAACATTGTAGATAACAATAGTGATTGGTCTTACCAGTTGAAGATGGTCTGGGTGGTTGTGGAGAAGGACTCGGAATTTCTTGCCGACAAGAATCACCATCCTCACTCGCACCGTCTGCAAGGAAGACAGCACGATCTTCTCGACATATATCACCGTCGCTAAAATACATAATATAATCTGTCTATTAATTTAAAATTATATTTCACTGCAAACTTTTATCAATTTCGTACCAGTTGATGCACACGTCGAAGAAGATTGAAGTGCATAAGAAAAGTTTTATTACGTGGCAAATTTACTAATAGACCATAGAAAATATTTCTCCTACCTTTCTGAACTAGCTGAGCTTGGTGGTTCGAGGTGTTGCATTTCGGCTGCCATTTTTCGTATTTTCTAAGGAAATGAAAAAAAGTCCTCCTCTATCAATACCACGCAGTAGCACGTTGCTCCGCTAACTTCGTTTTTCCCATCATTTCTTCTGACAACCTTTAATGCGCTACTAAGGTTCATTTTCATTAAAACATCGTACGAAGATTCGCCATTTTTTTTATCCAATCGGAGCATTTAGATTCAAAATAATATGCGCCGTCATTACCTGCGCAGGACATTTAAACAATTGATAAATGCGCGCCATTTTTCTTGAGGTATCATGAGTTGATGTTACCTATAAAATAGAAATTATAACAGAGAGGAACCAAAAAAAGTCAACAGTTGATAAAAAATCACTACTCCGACTGTCATCAATAACTATCAAAACACCTTTCATATCAACATTCTGTTCAATAAAATCAGACAGTGTTGATAAAAAAGGTATATACTATCATAAAGTAATGTTATATTCTTTTTTTTGATATTTTTTTCTAATTATTTATAGGAATATACTAATTTCTAGATGTCGCTATATTTATAAAGTGTGTTGTGCAAGAATAAGCACCACTGACCTTTAGTGCACTTCAAAACCTTCACAAGAAGACATTATTGTATGTCTTGATTGTGTTTTTATTCCTCCTTATCCCTTATTCATTGGCAAAGTCCATCCCAGTTCATCCACTGTTTCTACGTCAATGTTATGTACTGTATAGACTGAGACGCGCCCTCCATTGACCTTGAAATATTACAAGTTGTTGAAACTCAGTGCATCGTTTGATGTTAAAGTCATTGTTATCCGGAACAACGTTGAAATTTTAGTCTGCCGGGTGATCAGTCTGATAACATTGCTAACTTTTCTAATTGTATATTTGATCATTATTAGTAATCGAAAATGGCGAAAAAAACATATGATTTGTTATTTAAACTACTTCTTATTGGTGATTCTGGTGTTGGCAAAACATGTATATTATTTAGATTTTCCGATGATGCATTTTCTACAACCTTCATTTCTACTATAGGTAAGTACATATTTTAGCAAAGATCAATGACCTCTTTTTAATATTTGGCTACAGATTGTAACTTTTGTTATAATTATTATAGAGATATTAATTTCCTCATAGAAATACGTCACATAATTTTTTTTCCTGTTGATTAATTCGTGTGATATTTATCAAAGTTGTGACAGAATTTTTATTTGAAAGCTATTTTTATGAATGATAATAATGTAGATAAGTAATTATATGTCATTAATGGTTGCTGCTTCTTAATAGGTATAGATTTCAAAATCAAAACTGTAGAATTAAGAGGCAAAAAAATCAAGTTACAAATATGGTATGTTATTTATCATCATGTTTAGTATATTCATACTCTAAAATTGCATATTTTATCAATGACCTTTTTTGATTACAGGGATACTGCTGGTCAAGAGCGTTTCCACACAATTACTACTTCATACTATAGAGGAGCAATGGGTATAATGCTTGTATATGATATAACAAATGAAAAAACCTTTGAAAATATTGTTAAGTGGCTTAGAAATATTGATGAGGTGAGTGCAAGACTAAAAGACAAAGTATTTATTGTTATGGGCTTACTTTTAATGCTATTATATGTTTAGCATGCAAATGAAGATGTTGAGAAGATGATCTTGGGTAACAAAAGTGATATGGAAGATAAACGTGTTGTCAGCACAGAGAGAGGAGAAGCAGTATGTATTTATGAATATCAAAAAATAAACAATATGAATACAAGTCAATTATCTTACGAATATTGTGTAAATGAATGTTACATTATGATATTAATGTAAATAATTTATCAAATTTACAGATAGCCAGAGAGCATGGTATCAGATTTATGGAGACTTCGGCGAAAGCAAATATAAATATCGACCGTGCATTTAGTGAATTAGCAGAAGCAATTTTGGATAAAACACACGGGAAAGAACCGCAAGATGCGCCGGATCGCGTGACAGTAGATCGTAGGGTAGAAAGAAGTTCGAATCGGTGCTGCTAATTTTTTATTTATTATTTATTTTGTCAGCGTATCATAATAAACTTCTATATAAACTCGTGCCAGTTTAATTAGATTTATGATTACAGGCTTAATGCATATCGTGTCATTTTTATTTGCTACATTTTTGCATCAGTGTAATTACTACATCACTTCTAAAATCACTTTCGATGAATGTTGGTGTTAATCAGTGACAATTATTCTAATTTACATTACCTAAGGCGAACAGTTATTTGATGAAAATTTTATTTATTCTATTAACAGCTATTGGCCCGTAAAAAAAATAATATATAAGAGAAGTGTAATTCATTGCCTGGGTATTGATGAGACAAAATCTTTAATTATACAGCATGTAATCAATCCCGCATTAAAAAATGTAACTACCGAGTGTCATTGGAAAAATATATCATCTAGTCGTCTCATTCTCCTACGCAACAGTGTCTAGGTAAAGTGGCGTTTAAGGTGCCTATTATTATCTATATACGTTTTTATCGTATATGCACAAAGGTTGAAGTCCGCAAAGTATGTTTAACGTACATAAAATGTTCACGTGTTTTTTATTCTTATTTTATTTACCTACTCGCACGCGAACAATATACTTAAGACTTTAAGGCTTTTCTATATTTTGGATCTTAAGGGCCCAATGTGATTTTGAATCAATTATTAGTCAATTTTAATACAGAAACTTTTGATCCTGTCAACTGTATAACTGATTTACTACAAATATATACTAATACACGATTTCGTCAATAATATAATTCTTTTTTTACCACCTCATTCCTTTATTTTTATAAAGAAATAAATTTTATTAATAAATACATGTAGTTACAGTAGTTATACTTTATTTGCATAAAATACACAACAATAAAGTTACTATGAATAACGCTTTAATGTTGTATAAGTCTGTAAAATTTGAATAATTAATTTTTCAAAGTATGCCTCGCAATAATAATGTAATACTAATTAGTGCTAAATACATTTAGATAAATTTTCATGAAGTCTTATTGCTAATAAATGTTCTATAAATGAGTATGTAATGTATATTTAGTACGCTTAACTAGTAAATTTGAATTAATTGATTTCACTTCATTTATCTGTTCATATAAAATTAAGAACCGTAATCAATTCTACTAGGACAAAGGGCGGGAATGGATTGATTCTATTGTGTATTTTTTAAGTTATGAAAAAATTGTTTAAAAAATGATTCATTGAGAAAAGTAGACAAAATTTAACTGACTTTTACATCACACTTAATTCATAAATAGAATTACTTTGTAACGTAAGATTATTTATAATACACGTACCAATACTTTATATTGACTTACAGACTAGAAAAAGCTTTAAGACTCTATATTTTGTAATTGAAAAGTTTGCATCGAAAAATACTTTAAATCTGTGTTGTACAATTTTTTAATGTTTAAATTTAATGAAAGCTGCTTTTATAAATACACTTATTATCAACATTTTCATTGTTTATTTTCAAATGATTTCTTTCGATGCTTACGGTTAGAAGATTAAAAAAAAGAATGAACTTTTATCAATGAAAATAAAATAATTTATACTTAAATGAATACATTTCTTATCCGATGTTTTATTATTTTAATTAATCACGCGAAGCGCCAATGATAGTAAGTATATAAATAAAGATGTTAATTATATCAAGATAAAGATTTAGAGAAGCAAAAATATATTCTTCGGGGGAAATGGAATATTTATGTTTGCCACCCATCATTAACTGAGTGTCATATATCAAATACATTGAAAATAATAATGCCCCCAGCGCCCCATAAACTAATGTTACTACTTTGCCAGGAATAAATATCACAATAATTCCAAATAACATTAGAATAATCACGCCAACGAAAAGAGCAGCGTGCATGCCGGTAAAGTCCCACTTTGTTTGGAAAGCGAAAATCGTCAACGCCAAACATACTGCGGCAGTTATTCCTACAGCCATCACTATCTGCAAGACCATTAATTATTTCTATCAGTAGATATTGATTTAAAAATGAATTTTTATGCAAATCATTACATACCTCTTCGCGTTTGTATGTTGATGATGCTGTCCCTAACACGAATCCTTCAGCGGCCGTAAAAACGAAAAGAAATATGAAATTCATAGGCGATTTACGTCTGACACTTGTACAGCAAGCCATACAAATTAATAAAACTATAGTAATAGCAAAAGCAATCCAAAATAATTCTGGATGGTTCCGAGTTAATTGTTTAGCTCCTGGGCTGTACACAAATGCACAGATAATTCCTAATGTGATCAATAGCTGACACATCAAAATAGAATACACTTTTCTAATGAATCCTTGTCTGATAGTTTTTTCAGAAAAGTCAAATCCTTTGGCTTCATCATCCCGCATGGGATCTTCGACATATCCTGTGCCGTACATGCTTGATTGTGGACCTCCAAAAGGTGCTCCAGCAGGTGGTGGTACGTCTCCGTAACTTCCGCCTCCTGGTGGAATAAAGCCCGGTGCTGTAATTAAAAATTATTGGTTATTTAATATCAACAATAGTTTAACATAAGTATCGATTTTTGAAAATAATAAAATACCTGGGGGATAGCCTGCGTTAAAATTTTCTTGGGGTGGTGGATAACCGGCGTTCGGTGGATACCCGGGATTTTGTTGTGGGTATGGATAACCTCCTAGAGAAGTAAAAAAAAAGATTAATTACTAATACTTTTTACAATTATTAATTAACATTTTTAGCTTATTTTATATATTGATGATAATTTGTTAAGATTCGGTTACGATGGCGGCATCCTTGTCGCATTCGATTTTTCTGCTACCTACATGGTGCAAAGCATGAAAAATATCTTATATCATGTAAACAATGCACATTGAAATAATTCCAGTATTGAGCTAACATAAGATGCATTATTACGTTGATCCAGAAACTCAGTAACAGTAATTTAGTAATTTCATATTACTGGATCGAATTGAATTTCCGGAAAAACAATGATCCAAAGAAGCTGATGAAGATGAATATACATTGTCATTTGCAAAATAGTGATAAACTTGATGAAATTCCATGAAGTATTGATGCATGTTTGCACAGTTTTATTAAACAAATTATTTAATGTGATTATTTGAAACTTAATTAAAGATCAGAACCTTGTTGGCCTGGATAGTATCCTGCATTGGGTGGACTCTGCCAGTTGGACATCTTTTTGGATTAACTGAAAAATAACCTAAAATTACCACACTAAATCAATCCATGGCTATAATTGGTTGCATTAATCAATTTAATTTTATAATATAAATCATTATGACATTTAAAGTAATTTTTTTGATGATTATTTATGTCATTACACTGGAAAGAAACCTTTTTAATGCTAAAGAATTGTATAAAATTCTTAATTGTGAGAATTTTGCATGAACGTCAACAATACGTTCACGTATATTTATTTTTAATTGACGGTAATTATTTATTTATAAAAGAAACTACACGTGATACATATAATAAGAACGTTGAAATGTACAATGTTATTTGCTTTTTATAAATATTTTCATTCTCTTTTCAATAAGTAAATGAAGTTACTTGGATATATTAAGTTATTGATTTCAACTTAATAATGCGTCATCCTTATCACTAGAGTATCATTCAAAATTTTCACTCATATTTTTGTTTTAAGAATAAATAATTACATCATCATATGCAAGATATCTCTACGTTCAAGTTGGCATCGATATTTTTATTCGACGCTTTATCTATTTTGATAAGAAACAGTATTGTCTATGATTTTCTTACGAATGTGCATATGTTGTTCAACTTTGATGATAGTTAGATTAAATATTAAATTTCAAATCATGTGTTTAGAGTAGATGTGATGAAAATCATGAAGAAAAAAATATATACGTTCACAGACGTTAACCGATGATATCATAAAAAGAATTGATACACTAAACAGTGTGAATGATGGAATACGAAAAATTTAATTACAATTATTAGTCAAATTGAATGTTATTTTTTTTATTCACAAGAATAACATTATCAATATACTCCAAAATATTGCAAATGACCTACATTTATGATATGTATTAGAAAGCGTACGAATCTATATCGAGCATTTTGTTATTGATATAAAAAAAATCCTTTATATTATAAACACAAAATAAGTCATAAAAAGAAGAGAACCTGATGAATTTTTTATTACGTTTGACACTAATTTTAATCAATAAACTTTTGACTTATTAACCTTCGTGTTAGAAGTTAAACTATTAATCCAATTACCGGTTATTTGCAAAAGTTATACCAGAACTATAAAGCAAAAAAACTCATGATTGTGGAGTCTATAAAGCAAACGTATATTTCGGAAGTTGTATACATATTGATACGTCACTCGTACTTTCTGGAAATAATGACAATCGATAAGAAAATCGGATGTTAGAATAAACTCACGTGTATTAATTTGTTCACAAGCTTCAATCTGTTAGACGCTTATAACAATTGATCACAATCCAAGTATAATTATCAAATAGGCTCACAGAATGATATTAGTTATTCTATGTTTCCAAATGTCTAAAAGGTCGAACCACACTGTCTGACGTTGTCGGAAGTCTTTAGTCATAAACTAAAAACTGGATTAGGAGAACAAAAATTTTTATCGCTCTATAGTGCCGTAAATGTTACGTAATTTACCAAAGACTACAACGGTTTTTTGAATTTATTGACTGTCGATAATTTTTATTGTATTTATGATACAAGAAATAGATGGCGTTACATGATTAATCTTATTTGTACTAATGTCACAAAGCAGTCTATGTTGATGCAGCTGATTGCAAATACGCCAACATTCCTTTGACAGTAGACACACTCAGTTATGGTGGCCTCATCATTTCGGTATCAAATCGTACAAAGTTTCCATAAAGTGATATTATAAATAAGTTCTGTTGTTAGTGATAGCGCAAAATAGAGAGAATCTTTTTGGAGTAATAAGTCTGATTTAGTGAAAGCAGGAAACCCCTGATCACTCGAACAAAATGGGTGATGGCAGAGAGGGTGAGCGGCAGCCGCTCTTAAAGAATGAAAGTGTCACTTATAGCTCACAAAGCACCGATGTCATTGGTAATTATAGTTGTATATAAATATATTTTATTTTGATTTATGTAGTTTTGATTATTTATGGCCATAATGTAATATTTACAACAGATGGAACACAATCAAATGTCAACACAGTTTCTCCAATCGGTCCTGATGAAGTACCTCCACCCTATCAATCAGCAAATCAAAGTGGAATGCCTATGGTCACCTGCAGAGTGTGTCAAGCAATGATTAATATAACCGGGAAAAAAGATCAACATGTTGTTAAATGTAGTCGGTGCAATGAGGCTACGGTAATTCAAATTGACAATTACTCCTTTTTTATTTATTGATAGAAGAATTCATTAAATTTTATCCAGATTTAACAATGAAAAAAGAAGTTGACAAATCAATTCACTTATAACAATTTCACTGTATATTATTAATTAGCTAGTATTATCAAATACATAGTATTACTAATGTTTTTATAATCATTTTATAAAACTGTTAACATAACAATCATATAACGTTGATGAAAGTTTTGAATTCACCAACTCTTACTATGATTTCTGTTATTTAATTATTTGATCAAATTGATTGCAGCCAATAAGAAATGCTCCACCTGGCAAAAAATATGTTAGGTGTCCGTGCAATTGTCTTTTAATATGTAAAAGCTCATCACAACGTATCGCCTGTCCAAGGCCAAACTGCAAACGTATTATAAATCTTGCACCTAGTCCAGTAACACCTCCAGTTCTTTCGATGCCTGGAATGTGCAGAGTATGCTGTGCACATTGTCATGACACATTCTTGGTAAAATTTTTTATCTATTCTGCTTAAAATTTTACTTATACTAGTTAATTTAAAATCACTATTTTATATCATATCATGCTACATACAAATTTATTATCAAATTTATCTTTATGTCTATTTCCAAGAGAAACATTTGATGATACTGTTATTGAGTTATTATTACGTAGATATATGAATAGAAATATAAAAAAAAATTCAAAAATAAAAATTAAATAAAAAATTAATTTCAATTAGGTCATTTTTAGAAAGTTTCCTGAGGAATGATTTAATGTTCTATTTTCTTCGTAAATTATCAATTTTTCTTATCAAAAAGAGTCGCTAAATATTATCCAAAGTAATGAATAATAAGTTTTTCATCTTAGTTCTCATTCTGTTCGTATACTCGGTATTGTTTTCTTACAGAACAATCACGTATTTAACACTCATGAAACAATTGGGTAATTTCATAACATTACCGGGTAATACTTAAATAATTCTTGCGTGACTATGCATACAGTGAATGAATCTTGTTCTTTTGTGTATACTTTAAATATTGCTCGAAAAATGTTAAGATTTTTTTTAATTATTTATGAAAAAATTAACAGTTCAATACGCTAAATAACGCTCTGGCTCGATGTCCGCATTGCCGGAAAGTGTCTTCCGTTGGACCAGATTTTGCTAGAGGACGTGGCATCATGTTTACCACCTTGGGAATAATCGCACTCGTAATTGGCATTTCTGTGACGGTACGTAGTTCCTATTTCACTTAAAGATATCAACGAATAAAGCTTAGTTATCTAATCATTATAAATTTTTTTTACAGGTCGGTACCTATTCTTTGGTGGGAACTAATGGCGGAATTTACGTGATATATGTTGGTAAGTTTTTGACGTAACTTCATCATTGTAACAATAATTAAATGAATGAAAACAAATGTACCCAATATTTTTTTGTTTTAGGTGCATTCCTAATTGCACTCATTTGTTTGGCACGAAGTGTTTATTATTGTACACTAAAAAAGAGTCTGATCGAGGGTCCATTGTAGGAATAGACAGCAAGAACGAAAAATAAGTTAGAGTTATGTAGGATAAAAAACAACATAATTCTTTGGATGCATAATGTTACATAATCGATTTAAATGAATTCTTATTATTAATCGTATACATAACTAAAGGGATTAATTTTTTGACAAACATGACAGTGATCTAATACGTGTCTGTAAGTACACGAGTTAATTATTATGAAATTGATTAACTTTATCTCTTGTCTCGACGGATACTGGATATCGATCATTAAGAACTCATTTGGATGCGGCTGGTCCACCACAAGGTTGTTAAAGTAATATGAGTCGGGAGCAGAGTAAACATTAATTTACTTGCTACATTACATCGTATTTTTGCTTTTTAATAAAATTTCATTAATTTTTTTTTTTGGAAATTATGATCAAGCGAATGCATGCTATTTAATTGTAAATCACTGGCGTAACGTTACGCGTCATTCCTTCAATACGCGCGTAGGTTTTTTTTTTATTTTTTTTAAAACCTGTGTCGTACTATTACGTAATAATTATTAAATAAATGAGTATATTATGTATATGTCACTGTATCTTAAATAAATATTAGGTATATCAATAAATCATTTTATGTGACTTTTTTAAATATTTCAAATCTTTTAAGTTTATAAACTGTTTATTATTTCATTTATTATCATTTCCCTTATTGATTGTATTTTTAAATATATTTAATAATTGTCTTTCATAATAATCCAAGGATGTTACGTATTTTTAAGTTATTATTAAATTAAAATTATACCATTATTTACCTGACTGAATTGTCTTAAATAATACATTTCATTTTAGTTATGCTGTTATTTGAGATAATTGTTTCTAAGAATTGTCAAAAATTTTTAAAAATTCGTGAAAATGAATTAAAAATAATGAATACACTTAAAGTGTTGACTAAATAAAAGGAATACGGTATTTAATTACCGTTTTATTAAATCTGCTTGGAGAAAGTTATAAAAACTTTAACCAAAAATTAAATTAAAGGAATATTTACTAAATTTTTGATTAACTGTTCTTTTATCGAATTAAATAATGTTCACACAATTTATAACTAGAATTTTTTTACCAACTATTTATTCCAATTATTATCTGATGATACACTGAAAATAGAATTGAATAAATGTGTTCAATGTATTCATTGAATTATTTATCGAGGAGGATTTCAATTTCTAATAAACCATTAGAACTACTTGATAAAACGGAAACACAATAAAAAAGAATATAAAAAATAATCCAAAGAAAGAAGAACATGTTACTTTTCCCACAATACATTTTGCTCACCGATTATCATTGCGCAATTATTCCCACGCTGAAAGTATGCAATCTACATACAGCAATGTTATGTGTATGAATCTTGACAGCCATTTCCCGACATTTCATTCATCTCAATCAGTTTGTTTACGAGGAAATCATGGGACTATTAATATCTACTATCAATTACTATTTTTTTTTTTTTTTTGTATATTCTTTAAGTTATAAATGTTGCTTTTCAATACTTTTTACTTTAAATCATTCAACACATAAAAAGGATGACAAGCAAAAAATGAATCATTATCAACATTTTAAGAGACATAAAATAATTAAAGGTTTAGTTAAATGATAAAAAAATACAACTGTATTGAATAGAAACTAATACGCGATGAAGAAAACGAAAGTCTTCGAGATGAATCACAAGGGACGATTATGAGAGGCAAAAAGTATGCGAGTAAGGAAGAGTAGTAGGGATCAGGTAACTTTGTCAGAAGAATTCAAGCAATGTCATCAAACTTACATAACATTTATAAAATAGTCCAGGCTCAATGGTGATACAGAGACTCTTTCATCTTTTCATTAATCATGTCCACCTACATTGTATAAATATAAGATATATAGGACGATCAGTTATTGCTTCAACAGTTGAAATACAATGCTGTATAAGTGCAATAAACTTTAAGCAGACATAATTCCTCTAATAAGAATTTTAATGTGACAAATTCTAAAACACTCAATATTGTTTATGCAACGCTTTAATGAAAGGGTTCACTTAATTTAATTGCGAGAAATAGAAATTTATTATACGCGTTCATTGTGTTGTGAGATTGAATATTTTGAAGTTTCTTAAAGCTTTCCCAATCCTGCAATTACCTGTAGGTTTAACAGATAGAAAATTACCACAATGGAAAGTTTTGAAGAAATACAAACCTATTAAATTATCGTCAAATATTTTTTTTTGTTTTATACTAAACAGATAAATTATTCATTGTCCATTTCATCTACTTTCTATTGGCAATTGTTGAGCTTACAGTAGCAATAAAGCATGACCCCGACGATGGTTCAAGGATGTGCATTAATTGCAGTTATGTCGTTTGCGTTACCAATTCATCGTAGTAAGATGCTGATTTAACGAGAGGCCAGAAGAAGTATCGAGTGAGAGGTAGGAAAGTCATGGGGAAAAGGTAAGAGGCAACACATCGACCCATCCCTTCCCATCTTGGGTGCGACGGAGCACCAGTGAGGAAAAGAAGTCAGAAGAAGAGGCGGAGATGAGTCTTGAGATTCACAGTGCATCGACTGTTCTATTGTCGTTTAATATCTGCTCTTCAACTTCTAATCAATTTTATCATTTGTTTTTGAATGTGAATATTAAATCATCAAAATGTGGATTCATTTAACATTGTGTAAGTTTTATCAGTTCGAAATTTAATTTATTTAATTAAAAAATTTCAAGTTTGCAAAATTTAGCATAAGTGCTATAAATCAATGATCTTGATCACTTAAAATCTTCTTGAAATTCCATGCCTAAAAATTTATTCGAATTCGTTAGTTTTTATATCTGTAAATTAATTAGAAATACTCATTAATGATGGCAATTACTTAGATTGAATAGTGAATAAAAAGATGATTGAAAGTTACCTTCTTTGATTTGTGTAATTAACACAGGCTCTGTTACTCTCATTCTCTGTGAGAGAATTCATGGACTAGATCTTATCAGTGAAGAAGAGCCAAGCAGAACATATCCTTATCGCCGAGCGGTGGATGGAACCAGAGGAAGGTAAATATGTAATTCATTAGACGTAATAATTTTTGGTTATTTGATTATTTTAATTGGTACTTTAGAATGAGAAATAAATTGCAGTAAATATTATGATCCTGATGAAGATGATTCCTTTGACATTTACGATCGTTATGATGAAGAAACAGGTAATATTCTTATGATTATTAACAAGATTCTTGAAGTGACAATTATAACAATTCAAAAAATTTCTCAATACCCAACTAGACTTTTCAAGCTATCGAAGTAATGTGCCGGGAGAACCAGGAATTGATTATCCATCTTATACAAGAATTCCTCAGACTAGTTTTACCTGCGAAAGTCAATTTAGAGGTGAGCTAATGATCAGATTATATACCATTTGAACTTTCTCAAGGTTGAATTATTTTAGAGAATATACTTGTTTGTTGTTTATCTAAAGAATCTGATGCTTATTATTGATATTACCTTGGACAATCGTACAAATATTTATCTTGATTACAAAATTACGAAAGTTAGTTAAAGTTCATTGTGTTAACGTTTAACTAACTGATGGCCCATCAATTTTTTCACTGTTTATTTTCATTTTCTACTCAATTGAGTTTAAAATAAAAAATTTATCAACTCTTCAACACTTGTAAGTTAGACAAAAATATTAGATTAAAATAAAAATATGAGTAACGATTAAAATTGTTTAGAAAAAAATTCATCAAAAGAATAAAATTTATTATTAATTACCCAATCATCTCTTCAGGAGTATCTGACTGGTAGTATATTTTGCTAAAAACCGGTTTTGAAGAATATAAGTAACTTCTAATTCCAAATTCATTCATTCATCCACAATTTCTAACTACTAACAAAAATATATTTGTCATTTACTTTGGCTTTTTGTCACCTTTAACATTGATGTCAAGGATGAAAAAGCGTATGCTGGATGGTACCATGCTATAAGATAAGCTACGGGATCTTTTGCTAACATTTTATTAACTTTCGTAATAGGTCAACAAGTCGGTAGAATAACTATGAGCATTACTTGTGGTATTGAATTGACTAAATAAGGAACAAATGAAATAATTCAAATTTTATACGATCTATAATTGATGAATTTTCAATTTTATTCAGCTCACATACATTGCACCTAATAGATATGGCAGATTAAATAAGCAACTGCTTCTAATCGATTTCATAACTCCACTCAGTGCCTCATTAGCCATCCTTATAGCAAATCACTTTCTACATAAATGCAAATAAAATCTTCCTATGTTTGATACTGATTCCTCTCTAACTAGATTTTAAGAACCTGAATGAGAATTACGAAATTAGTGTGCTTACATGAAAAAAACTATTAATCCCCTCACCATCGACATCTTTTTGCAAGTTTTAATTAAAACTATTACATAATAATTAGTCAACATTAAAATAAAAGAATATTTGTGGTACATTAAATTTAGAATTAAATATTTTTACTTCATCTTAACATGGAAAAACAATTTATCTTAGATTAAATTAGGAATCGCGAAAATTTTCATTCTATCATTCAACATACTGTCGTTCTATATTGATATGTGTAATCATTAATATCGTTTTAATAATTGATTTATGTTTATCTTTTATAGTTATTTTTTATTTTCATTTGAAACTAGAAATGACTGTTTTCCTTGCTTTGTTTCAATTTAAAAATATTCTACTCAACTTATTGTTCATATTGATTTAGAATATGAATTTCCTCTAATCTTAGAAGTGGATAATTATGTAGATGAAAGTTTAAACGATCAATTTACTTACGTATATTTTATGTTCCCAGGATACTATGCTGATGAAGAAGCCGGATGTCAGCTATTTCATGTTTGTGATGGAAATTTTCTAGTATCTTCATTTCTCTGTCCAATAGGATCAATCTTTAGTCAAAAATTATTAACTTGTGATTGGTGGAATAAAGTTGATTGTTCTGCAACGAAGAGTTTTTATCAAACTGTTAGTAGAGATGTCAGTGAAGTTGACGATGATGAGTATCTTCGGAAGGCTTACGAAATGACAAGTCTTCAATCAGCTGATAATGGAGTTTCAATAGATCCTAGAGATCAAGTCGATAATTTAGATAGAAACCATGGAGATGGTCATTTAAATGAGCTTCAAAATTCAGAACAATATCCCGATTATCAAAATATACAGTCCAAGTCCAGTCACCCGCAATTCAAGTATAGCTCACGGTACTCCAGTAGTCCATCCTACAACAGAAATTTAAATTCTTTTTCGAATGAAGCTCATGAAAAACCATCTATTAGAATTCATACGGTAGGAAAAGATAAAAAAGATTATGATGATAATCAATACAATCGACATCGGCCAGCCTATGCTCCAACTGTACCAACTGTAACGACAACTACCAGAAGATTTTATTCCCCCACAGTGCCTTCAGTGATCAAACCTACCACAAGGTCTAGACATGATTTGGAATTTGAAAGTTCAGATCACTTGTACTCAGCAAAAGGAAAAAGTAGGAGCACAACAGTTAGATCAACTTTAATAAATCTGCCATCGACAACTGAAAGGCCGAGAATTAGGAGTACTACGATACCATCTACTTCAAGAAGTCCATTACCATCACCATCATTGACTACTCAAAGAGTAACATATTATTCCGCTACTCCAATCGTAACTTCTACTACAAAACGTCCACCATCTACTACTGAGAAAGTATCATTTTTTTCTGCGACTCCAATTAATGTAAAAGATGATTCATCAACAGACGATGTTAATACAGTATCAAAAGAATTGTTGAATACGAGTGATGATTCAAATATTATTCATCTCGAGTTAATTAAAACTGACGAAAGTGGAGAAGAAAATTCAGCATCTCGAGAAGAGGGAGATGTACTTTCAGAGTCTCCAATAATTAATGTCATTCCTTATTCTTTTAAAAATGATAGTGATGCTCAAAATGCTATAAATTCAACTTGGTCTAATGAAGCCAATATTATACTTCCTGCATTAAGTTTTCTTCCACCATTCTACTATTATACCAATGTTGATCAACATGATTCAGTAAGTGTGACGAAATCTGACGAATTGGAAATTAATTCAACATCATTCATTGAAGAGTCAACAACTTCTTGGTATGACGAATCAACTATTAGTGTACCATCAGCTGATATTATTCCACCGATAAAAGAGAGGATTGAAGAAGAGCTTCAATCGTCTACCTTAAATAGTATTGACAACTTCTCTTTGGAAATAGATAATTGTACGGAAGCTGAATTCAACAATGGAGATAAAATAACGATTTCTCCAAGTTTAGAAGAAACAGACTCTCCTCTTATTCATTCGATATTTGAAATCAACAATGCAACTTACCCAGAAGAAAATTATGAATATGAAGTAGTAAATAAAGATGATAGTAAATTAGGTATTACTGATGAAACTCTTGAAACTTCAACATTTAACTACCTAAAAGATTATTTTGATAAAAAGAAGAAAGAATTACTAGGGGATTTAATTGGAGGAGAAAGTTCACCAGTTCAAGTAACGTTGACGGTGAAGAATGATGAAGATTTAGATCCTAGTGGCGAATTTATAAGAAGCCTTATCGCTCAACATGATCCAGTTTCAGCAGGTCAGTTGGCTGATTTTGAAATCGTTAAATCCCAAGCGCCAAGAGGTGGAAAGGATTCTGAAATTTTTCAAAAAGCCACAAAGGCAGTAATTAATCACCAAAATGATAAAGGTAGATTTAGAGTAAATAATTATGCAATTAACCCATCTACAAGCACACATACAGAACAATTTATGGAAGATAAAAGTAATGATAATTTACCTAGACCATTTTCTTTGAACAATCAAGGAATTACAATACCTATGAAAGCTGTTGATGAGTTTCGCCAAGAAATAAAAACTACTACGTTTTCTCCCCCAACTATGAAAAGTCAGTCCATCATGACAGAAGAGAATTCACAATCACTGCTAAAATCTGATAATCGATTTAATTTATCGAATCAGGATAGAAATGTAAATTTTCAAAATCGAAAAATGGTACCTGTTAGAAATGAAAATAACACAAATGGTAATATGAAAAATTGGAATGTGAAAAAAACTAAATATGTTGTGGAAACTGAATTAGTTCCGTCTATTGGATTTTCATTAAATACTAAAGAAGAACGTGATGAATATGCGGAAGCTCTTAAAAAAGGATTATTTAGCGATTATTCTGTATCTAATTCCAATGTAACATTCAATGATGAGCCAAATTCTAAAAGTTGAAAATTACAAACAATAATTAATGTTTAGAAACTTGTTGATCACTCTTCATGTGAAAACCTTGTATTTTGATGTAAATTGAAAGTTATTAATTAATAGTAATCAATTTATCATAATATTTAAGTTAAAAACAATAGGAAAAATTTGTTATTATAATGTTAGACAAATAAATAATATTTTCCTACATCTCTCTATATTTTTTCATGAAATAAACCTGCTATTTCATTTTTAATATCATCCTGGTATGTTCATATATAAAAATAATGTCATTAATCACGTTATCTCAGTGGACATCGAATATATTCTTGATGATCTTTAAAGATTTTCCTGAATACAACACTTTAAATATCATGCTGTGAATTGCTTACATGTACTTTTAAGATGTTTATCAACAACATATATACGAGAGAAGACTAAGAGATAAGAAATTATGTTGTGAGTAAAAAAATGATTGTCAAGTATCAAAATTACACTTTTTCGATGTTGACTCTGTGAGGTTACAAATAACTCAGGATATTAAAGTAATGCTTACATCATCAAGTGGGCCTGCTTTTTGATCAATTTTTTATGTGTTGTGATGAATACATGCTTAATATGTATGCTCTGATTCTGAAAACAGTAAAACGAAAACGACATGATACAATCAATACTAATTTGCCAAAGGAATTCTGATGTAGAAAATTTCCGGGAAAAATTGTACTATAAAAATTGTATATCAAGAGATGATAAGTTCAATAACCTCAAAAGTTAATTGTCGTCAACACCTATATTACCGAAAGTTAATAATTGTTGGTATTTATTGTTGGTATAGTAGACCTTGAATGTACCTATTTCAGCTACAATGTCGAGTAAAAAAATTTAGCAATAAGTTATTGAATCGTAAACTTTAATTTATCTTTTTTTAATTAACAAGTATTATTTTTAACAGAATATTTTTCCAATATTCCAGTTTACTGTGTGAAGTAGATATAATTATTAATTTAGTTGTGATAGAATCTATGTGTAGTATTTTTTAAATCAAGCACTTTGAATTACTAATTATTTCAATATTCATTGCTTGATAATTTTATTCACAGGTATAATTATAAGCATAATTAATCGAATACAAACCTAATTTGATATTTTAATGAAGGTATACACGACAGAACTTGGATTCAAGCTAATTACGTCTTTCACAGATAATCTACGATAACTTAACAGGAATAATTACACTATCAAGGAATGGTATATTAACTCAATTAAATATGAATACATAACACATTTTAGATTAGAATAATTTTTTTTCTTTGACTGTAATTTTGCTTTCTTAATAGTTGATATATTTATTAGGTCTTATTGTATATCTAAATTTACACCACCTGTTAGAATGTATTGTTTGTTTATAAAAAACTGTTATAACAGAATTTCATTTACTAGTTACTTGAGCCTCTTTGTATTCTTTCATTAAAATCATGTAAAAAATTATGATAGTAATTGTTAAAAAAATTAGTCTATAACTTCAACTATTAAAGTGTTCATCAAGAATCGTAAATATTTTTGCTTTCAACCTTTTCACATTCGATATTGAAACAATTATAAATACTCTACATTACAATAGTTTCAAAATAGATTTTTGTTGGAGTTGATAGATGTATTTATCGGATCATTATCATAGGCAGTGAATGTGACAACATAAAATTTGATAGCTGCACATATTTTTTTGTATTTAGTAACGGTCTTTTTTATAGTTTTAGAGATAAAAAAACGATCAAATACAATCAATGTCTTATATATGTATATTTTTCATTATGTATTTACAATTTCACAACAAAATCGTGCAACATAACATCCTTCTCACTTTTAGTCGTAAAACAAATCACGACTTTTGTGAAAACTGTGGACATCTCTAAAATGGTTTTTAATATTATAATAATAATGGGAATAATAATAATCATAATAATAATAGTAATAAATTCATTGGTATTCACAATAATAATTCATCGATGTCAAAAGGCGGATTTTGCGTTAAGAATTTACAAACATTTCTAAATACACTCATCCTTAATTTATTTTTTATATGTCTATTTTTATTTCATCATTAATAGAATTTTTTTTTATAATTCACTAGCCATCATTCGTATAATATTTAGATTGTCCATACTCACAATGATATTTCCATCCATTCATATTAATAATAAACTATAGTGGTAAAATAAAATTTTATTTCATTCGTTTTTGAGTATTTCACATTTTATTGAGGAATATTAAATTTTTTTTTATTAATATTAAGTTCAGATAGTAGTTAAAATCAAAGTACGTCCATTAGCTTTATCATATGTATTTACATTTTTTCAAATATTATATATTTAATTGTCTTTCGATTGTATGCAATATTAAAATTATATTATTACAAGAAAATTTGACAAAATGAGTTTTCAAAGCTTTCGAAATAATTCATTTGTTAACAATAAAATATAAGTTTTCATTATGAAGAATTTTAATATTAATTAAAAATATATATATTTTATGTAAAAATTAATGAGTTTATTAAAGTACAAAATTTCAATATTTTAATGACATATAATTGAATAGAATATTGTATTTGATTGGAATTTTCTTTATTGTATTTTTGATAAATTGTTTCTATTTATTATATAGTTATTCAATCATAATAAAACTTTATATATATGGCAGTGGAACTATGTGACATATCAGGAGGCATTCATAGTAATAAGTATTTAACGGTATCGCGCTTTTATTCTCGTACAGTTCGCGCATTTACATATATAAATCAATAATTTTTTATACAATTTAATTTATTTAAATTATTATATTATTAAAAAAGTTTTATTACTCGTCTGATTTTTATTTTGAATATCAATAAAAATCTAACGTAGTTTCATTTCATTCCGCCTTTCGACTTCGATTTAATATCATTTTTACCAGTTCTTTCATTCTCTCTCATTTATAATTTACTTTAACTTTAATCTAACGATAAGAAAGGCAATCGAGATAATAGCAAAATCTTTTAATGATCTTTTTTTCTGTTGGATCCAGGACCCAGGACGTAAATTAAAGCGCATGGTGAAATAATTATGTAATTAAATTCATCGTCAAAAGAAAGGAAGATGAAGTTAGGAAATACAGCGAAACAAGCCACCGTGGCGAACTTGCTTATTTGGTCGACTACTTACAAGTGCCAGGAAATTAGAGCGAGAGAATCTACTTGAGCTTAAATAGTCATTAGCCGCAAGAGAATAAAATGGTTTCGACTAAACTAAGGTAAGAGAGAATACCATCTGGAACTTGTATCGAGGACAAACGTACCACGACTTGGACTTAATGTCGCACAAATGATGTCCATTGTTGTGTGACAGACCTCAAAATTCTTACTTTCTTCCCTCTTACTAAGCTGTTAGAGATCGTTGAAGTGAAAGATTTGCGTTTTTATGTTTCTTTTAAAATTGCTATTTACATATTTCTCTTTGATTTTAACTTCTTTGAATCTTAAAATACTTGAATAAGACTTGCTATTGTCTCGATGCTTATGAACACTCCTCGTACAACAGAGGATTTTTCTTCTTCAGAGTCGAGTGTAAAAACAATTGCAGTGATACAGTAGCATGATGATTTTTTTATGATTTAGTTTAATGTAATACAGCAAATCTTTGGCGATTTTACGTATAAAGTTTTCTTTGTTATTATCCATTTATCTATTTACAGTAAGAAGGAGAAAATTATTCTTATGAATCAAAAAAATTTTATACAAAGAATTTTTCACTATTTTTCAAAAATTCTACTTTTTAGGGCTTATTCAAATATTTTTTCGACTGCTAAAGTTAATTTTCTCCTTAGTAAAAGAACATCTAACATCGTATTGAATATTGGCATATTTTTTATACAAAGATCTTGATCATCATTTTGCCTTGAGCCATTTTATATCGTATAACATCTGAATAAATTATGTTTTTAAAATTTATTTACCTATATTCTGTGTGCGCAATGCACTAAATTTGATTGAAATTTCTGATTGCACAGGAAAATGACTGTGCACTCATGCTATTTGTTTTATTCTTTGATTTACACATTAAATTTATTCTTGAATTACCTGATTTGCTCCACTACTAGTATTATATTATTTATTTCCTTATATATATTATACAATATGTATATCATAAATTTTATATACGTTCATCGTATATCTTATATTGGAAAAATCAGTCTAATCGTCATACATATAAGTATCCTCGATTTGAATTACCAGAGAAATGCATTTTGTAAATGTAGTTGGATTGAAAATAAAAACATTTTCCAACGTTAATTAAAAACACTATGTTATTTTTAAGTTATATTTTATCAGAGTGTGTTTATTATAGTTTACACCCCCCTCCGCTGTCTTTAATTCGTACCGGATTGAGCATCGCGTGGGAACTTATGAGATAATATGTAATTTTTTTTCATTATGGTTTCTTCTGTTAAACCACATCTCCAAGTCCCTCGGCGACATTTACTCGAAGTTTGACGAGCTTTCCTATAGTAAGGTCGATGCCGTTAGCACATCCGGGACGACTGGCCTCGGAGGGGAGTCCATACATCACACCCTCATCTCAGTCATACTCCCTTGGGTCGTACGGTTTGAGACTTGGCCGCCTTGTAGCAAAGGTTGATTCTCAGGTGGACTTTTTGCTCTTGGAGGTGGTGGAGCTCGTGGCACTGTTATATGAATTGACCCATTTGGTGGACACTGTTAACATAATTATTATAGAGTGAGAAATAATTGTTAAATAATTTATTAATTAAATAAAATAAAATTCATGACGTAACGTTAAGACTTTCTACTCCACGAGGTACTCCCATTTCATGGATGACGGATGATCTGGGAAGAGTAGCATGTCCTGGATGCTGCTGTTTTTGATAATGGTGCTGATGTGGCAGTGTATGAGTACTTTGGGCTTGTTGAAGTAACCCAGACTCACTCGATCCTTTTATAACATTTCTAAAAATAAAAATGTGGTTTTTTTAAGTGTTATGAGTAACCCGCAATATTATTTTTTACGATTATTTTATTGATAGGATATTCTGAAAGTTATGAAAAAAATTTGAAGAAAAATGAGATTATAAGGGAATCAAATATTTATAAATCATTTGAAAATTTTTTTTTCTTATTATCTTATTAGATGGAATTTGAGATGTTTGTTTGGAAAGTAAATTCTGAATAAAACTTTTGAAAGTTTTCAACCGTTTTCAAAATTTCTAATAAAAGAATAAAATCTTTGAAGAAACTTTGAAACATTCCCACATTTTTCATAAGTTGTTAGTTACTTCATTGAATAATTTTTCAATTATTTAGTAAATTGACTCGAACGGAAGTCTCATTATTGAATTATTAGGTGAATTGAGTTTTCACAAATGTATTTATCTACATGTCAACTTTACCTTCTTATCATTTCATTCTCTACATCAACCACAACCTGACCACCTTCACCATAGTGTGAATGAGGTAGTGGTGGTTGTTTGAGTTCTGTGAAACCCCTAGGGCCACATTGCTGATTCATCATTTGTTGTTGTTTTAGACTCTTTACTTCTAGACGATTCTTGTCACGTTGATAATAGACACCAGCAAATATCAGGACGTTTAAAATTAATAAACTACAACCAATGGCTATTGTTACGCTTAAAGCTGTTGAATATGCAGTATATCTGAAACAAGAATTCCCTCATGATAAAATTTCTCTCATCTTACTAGAATAATTCCAAAAACCTACCCGGAAGCATCCATGGCTGCATAAGGATCTAGGCTGGAATTATGAACATTTTGAAGATTTGTGCTTTGGATAAAACTGACACAAGTCGTGATACTGTAATCTGTTGTTGTCGGTAATTCCGTTGTGAAATTTCGTCGTCTGTATTCTTCACTAATTCTGCTGAGAGGATCAGGACGTACTGAGCCATCATACAGATTGGGATCTCCGTGGCTGCGGAAGAGATTGTGTCTTGGCTCTACGTCTTCCATTCCAGCTCTATGTAATTCCGGAACTAGTCTTAGCCAAACAGATAACTGATGAGCTCGGTAGTGATTCTTCATAGAGGGTTTTTTTGCTAAAAAATAAATGACAGTGAATTATTATTAATTCTTTTTTATCTTATTTCATCAACTCCTCATTATTTTTAGCAGAAAATAGAGAGAAAAGTTATTATAATAGATCAAGACATTGAAAAATTGTTTTAATAAAATTTTTCCATCCTTTTGTGAGGGATAACATTGTAATAAACCGATACTTTGAAAATGACTTTAACCATTTCAATTTAAAATCTTATTCTTTAACTTTAATAATACTCTGAAATTATGAAAAAATTATCAGGCTTAAGATTAACTCTAATTGAATTTTTTTTTTTTAATAATTGAAAAGGAAGCCGTTTTGAAAGATCGTCATTATCAGATATTTTTTTATTATTTCAAAAGTAAGTTAAATACTTGGAATTAAAGTTAAAGAATAAAAAATTTTAAGCTACTTTAAAATGTATTGAAGAAAGAGTTTTGGGTTAGAGCTGATCAAATTGTAATTAAGATAAAGTTAATTTTTTATTTGAAAAAAAGTGCATGGTTAAAATTGTTTTTTGTTTCGGAGCTGAAAGATAACTTTTGTACACTATTTTATTTCGTTTAATGTTTTTTAATATTTCTATACGCCATATTCAAATAAATGTAATTGAAAAATGAGTACTGGTGGATTTATAAAAATCTAAAAAAATACATTTATTCCATATATTAGTTTAAAATTTTTCGAAATAATTAAATATTCATATTCCGCTCCAAATAACAATGCAAAAGAATTAAAAATCCATATTTAGTTACTTCATAAATTGGAATTTTTTGTGTACTATTATTTTTTATTTTATTACTTTTTTTTTTACTAGTAAAGCGTTATACATTATTTGATTTTTATAAATTTTTTTCATAAAAACGTAAAATCAAATGGTCTGTTATATATTTTTTAATCTGAACATGAAAAATGCAGAAAATTCAGTAGACATTTTCTCTTGATAACAAAAAGTGAGCTTCAATTTCTTTACGTTTGACTTATAGCCATCATGTTCGTGTCTAGCCAATAACGTGGTGAACATTTCATCCCTGAGGTTATTCTTTCCTTCATATTTCTTAATTTTTTGTCACTACATGAACAGGATATCAATTATTCAAATTTTCATCAAAGATTCTCATACATTATTAAGTAAAAATAATTAGGTGGGATATTTATCGTCGATAAACAAGATAAACAATTTATGTGTATTTTAGTTGTTAAGATTGCGAGTTGAGTAAGTCATAGCGAGATGGCAAAAGGAGAATGGGTAAGCATACCGACGACTGGCGAGTAATTACTTCCTACGTGCTAGGAAACCGTACACGGAGCAATCTGTTCGATGTTCACCGTGAAGAAAGTTCGAAACTATCCAAGCCAGATCAAAACTTAGCACCCACCAAGATCGCGCACCTCTTCTCATACCAAAGAGCACAAGATAAACTGATGAATTTGATGCTAGGTTTTGGCAAGTATTGAAATTCATGGCCAACTAAACTTTAAGTATGAATATTAAGTAAGTGATTTATTTTACAATTTTCAATACCAATTTCTGCCGTTTTTCACCAACTTTCCTGATATTTTTCTGTTATTAATAGTTTGTTCTTGCAGATGTAATGAAATTCAGGTGTTGGAAATATTGGATTTCGAAATAGTAAATATCTGATTCCAATTTATGCATATGTGGATTATTGTTTCTGAAAGTAAATGAAGCAATATTAATTACGGGACTAATCTCAAGTTACTGCAAGTTCTAATTTCAACTATACAGATAGGAATATCCGTCGTCAGGATATCCGATTTAGATCTTAGTTAAAGTTTCCAAGTATCGACTTGAAATCCATTTTACCACAAGGTATGTTATTTCCATATTAATGTAGACCTTTGGGTTCAACATCTTTTCACCTATTCCAGGCTTCTCAGTATTGTCTGTCACACGTGCGTCCGATCTGGTGACTGGTCGACAAAGCGACGAGCTCTACTACTTCTACCAATTCTGCCAGATGTTGTTGTCTATTTTTCGTCTGATTCTTTGTCTCATAACTTCTGGACTTTCAACACCCTATCAACAACTCTTGTGAAGTATTTTCAAAGTATTATCTCTTTATCATGTGTATTATTGAAAAGTTACGTATACTATCAAAATTAAGCTACAAATATTTCTACCATTCTTATCATATACCCTTGTTTGGTTTTCTTTTTTATGCTGGTGAAATAGAAAAATTTTTATGTTTAGCTTCTTTTACAACTTCCTTCCGTTATAAAAACCGTATAAAATATATATTAAATTAATATAATTTTCGTATATCTTTTTGCATACATGAGCATGAATAGGAACTTTATGTAATATTTTTTACTTTTATAGTTTTTTTTTATTATTATGAATATTTTATAGAAATAGCTTTTACTTTACACTATGAAAAATCTACTAAAATTTCAAAGCGCACAGAGAAATATTACTTGATTAAAACTATCATTTTTAATATTTACCTTTTCCAATTTAACTTTAGGAAGATGATGCTTAGGTTTAAAAGAATAAAAGAACTTTGAATATTTTTTTTTTTTGTGACTTTTTTCCTGTCTTTCAGTAGTATTAAGGTATATATTATTCAATGTTCATCTATCATTTCATGTATGCACAAACATGACGTTTGATTTACATTTTTTATATATAAATTTAACACAACGTTTTTTTTATCTTCTGATGAGGATTAATGTTTTATTTAAATCTTTTTGTATCAAAACAATCAACTTTGGTACAGTATGTCGTTATTTTTGAGTTGCTACAAAGTTTGAATAGACACTCGTACTTTAATTTCCACCGAGCGTGCGTAATGTAATTTCTAGTTATAAGAGTTTATCAATTTTTTTCCATTTAACTTGGTGAAAGTTGTCAGAAGGGTTGATTATCCAGTCAGCAGCTTAGACTTCTTTATTGCTTTTTCTGTGTCTCTACATTTCCGTTCATCATTCGTTCATACTTGTTTGCAGCAAAGTAGCTACCAAAACTAGAGTCCAGATGCTCGAGAAAACTTTTGCTTCTCTGGAGAGTCATTTTTACTTGCCTTAGCTGACCATAAAAAGAGTTGAGGTAGTGAGGGAACTTGAATACAAGCGTGAAACCTGCCGAGACGAATTAGGTGATGCAAGCCAAAAAACTCTACCCAGAAAGTCAAGAAAGAGAGAGAGGAAAATTTAACGAAAGTAATGTGTACTTTCCATCAACCCCGGTAACTTTAAGGTAAAAATTTAACTTGAATCGAAAAAATTTTTTCTTATTAATAATTTTAAACTTTCATATTTTTATTTGTGTAGTTGATCTAATTGGGAAAGTAAATTAAATCAAAAAATTGAGTAAAAATATAAATCATGAACAAGGATTCTTGCTCGGGAAAACTGATAAATATTTTGTTTATTCGTATGATGATAGAGTGGAGAAAATAAATTTTAAATTTGGATGACAAATAACTTCAATTAATAATTTAATCCCAAAAATCAATTTGATTTCGAGCATCAAATAAATAATCATATAAAATAAATGTCTAGTAGATTAAAAATAAATTACCTAATAAAACTTATGTTCAATTGACTATTAATTAGCATGAATTTAAAAAATATTGTGAAATTCGATATTAATTGTTGGCAAATGAATTCATTATAAGTTTATTCAAATTAAAATAATAATGACATTATAATGAATAAATTATTATTTTAATTTCATGAAAAATTTACTGCTCTCTTGAAATAAAATAAAATTTTGTTACCAATATATTTTAATCTTCCAATAAATATTTTATTATATCATTATACTCATAAAATTCAAATTATTTATTCAAATTACTAAATAGTTTTTAAATATTCATAAATTTTGATGTTTTTTCAAATATTTAATGTTAATGATTAAATGAGAATTTATTCTTTCGTGAAATTTAACTTATTTTATTGTAAAAGACTTTTTCGTTTTATTCAAATTTTTAAACTAAATTAACGATTTATTTTCAATTTATTGTTTCAGAGTACACAAAGCAGTTAATTATAAAGTTATGTGGTAATGTAGGAAGCACGTCATATACTTGCAATGGTATTTTGGCGAATGAGTAATATATGATGGTGCGGAGTGCAGAGAGGAAAAACATGTAGAGGAACTCAACCAACAAGAATGAAAGCCACACTTGTGAGCAGTCCCCTTTGATCGAGTTTTCCCTTCGAAGACTCTTTACGAATGAGATATTATACGAAGCTTGTAAAATATAATGTATGTTTCTATCATGAATATCACCAGAAACGAGATTGTCTTTATGTAGCTTTATGTACTAAATGCTTCAAAGTTGAAATAATTGAATTTTGTCTGTTACATATTTTGGGATTTAAAAAGTTGATAAGTTTAACAGTAGTAAGTCATTGATTCAGTAGTTAACTTTCAATTATTATTTTAAAGCATTCATTCAAATTTTCAGCTCTTAGACTTGAAAAACCATACAGTCAATACTTTTTGTTAGAAAATAAAGTAACTCATTTTCAATTAAAATTTCATTATTTTAGTTAATATAAAACTTATTTATAATTGAAGATTTATTGCATGCTTGAGCTTATGACTTAATAAATTGCATTACAAGAATAACTGTATAAAGTATGAATACGTTCATAAAAGCGGAGAGGATTTCTTAAATAATTATAGTTTAAATTGAAAATGAATTGAGATAAATTCGAGTTAGTTCGAAAGAAAAAAATAAGAAACTAGTACAGCAAGAGATTCAACTGGCAATAGCAGTGTAAACACATTAATTAATTAACGAGAGTATACTCTAGAGTGATCGTTATTTTTAGAAGTCAGTGTAAAATCGAGAGTTAAAGTGCATTTAGTATAATTGCCAATGCAGTAGAAAGTGTCTCCCAAGTTATGGAAGAAGATTAAATTTCGCAAGCGTTTGGCTTACAATAGAGAAATGCACAAGAAGTTCTACTATTACAATAATGAGAATATAATTCTAACACGTTATTGATCGATGTATATATAAATTTTCGAATTTTACTTGTAATGTAGACATATGGATTTGAAATATTAATTAATGTATTAATTACTTATCCCATTTTCATGCTCAAAAATGAATTTATTTTCAATTGAAGGAATGTTATTACGAAATTGAATAAAGTGGTCCTGATGATATTGGAAACCGCAATAACGATAGTACCAAAATGAAATTATACTCTACCACTCCAGGAGATTGCGGAAAGCAGACGAATGAGTTTGACTGCAAGATAGGCTGAGGCCATTAGTGGTGTATGCGTCTCTGAGTAAACATGTTATTCGAATTCCGACTTCATATCCGTCTTCAGGAGACGATGATTCGGAGGTAGAACGTGAGGAGGAATAGAGTTTCAGAATTCCGAGTCACAAGATGAACGAAAAGCAAAGGTTCCAGACGACAAATAGTTGAGGAAGCTTCTACAAGTCGAGAATCAAGTTAATTAGCGTCGAATTAGTTGTAATTACAAAATCTTTCCCTTAGGAGCATTTTTTTATACTTATTTGAAGTCAATTATTTAAGAGGAAAAGTATTTTTCTGGGAGAAATTTTTTTTAAACATTATGACTATAAAAAAGAAAATACTTTAGGTATAAAAGTCACTGAATCCTGATCCTATCAGACACAATTCGATGATATAGAGGCATTCGCTTAGCTAGACGTTTTCCCATGGGGATAATCCGTTCACTCTAGACTCGTTCGATGAACATCGTGTCTTTTTTTTATAAAAAGACTAAAAGAAGTCGAGTTGCAAGAATCCGATTAATTTCCTGCTCGTCTTATATACCGTCTACAAAAGACTATATACGGTTGACTATTGAGTCTTCTGGCTTTTCAACTTGGTGGACAAAATCCATCAGTAAGATTGACAAAATCAGAGATGGAAGAAGAAAATTACTTTAACATATAAGAACTTGATTGTACCTTCAACATTTGACGGTTTTAATCATTGAAATTACTAGTGTTCAAGATATTAGATTCTTAAGAAGCAAAAAATATCTAACAATGTGTTTTTCTTCAGCCAGAAACCGGTAAACAAATGAGAAAGTAACTTACAACAAGACTATATATTCTAGATAGAGAAAGATAAGTCTAGTAAAAGGCAGAGAAACATTTTAGAGGTACCGAAAATAGCGATAGAATGATGGTGAGAAGTTGGAGGTTGCTTTGTAGAACGACGTGTTAGAGAAATGGGATGTGCGAGATACTAGACTTGAAGGCAAGCGACAAATTCAGTTGACGGAGTCTAGAGGTACACCACCACACTTCTTTTTCTAAGGCTTGAGAAATAGTCGTGGAAGAATTTCTTATTAGTTTGGAAATTGAAATCTGGAGTACGTCTTGCGCGTGATCCGAAGCTCCGCTTTCATTCCTCTGGTCTTGGCATACAAGAAAAAGGTTGAGAGACTTACACTTGATGTTAGGTAATTCTTTTCTCAACATGTTCACGTTTCTGGAGAATTTCAGATGGAAAAAAGTACATTGACAAGGTTACAAATTAGATGAGGAAATACTTCAGTTTAGTGATATGTTGATTTAACATTATTTGCAGTAGAAATTAATCTTATTCTCCTTGTTTATTTTTATGGATATTCAATGTGCAGAGTCCTAACGTTCATCTATTCATTCTTCAGTAATGTATATTATCGACAAGAAGACCAGACTTGTAGTATGTCGACAGCAGCAGATGCTCTAGAAGCATAAGCATTCTGCAAACACGTAGAACATGCTATAATATTATATTTCTGGCTTTGTTAACACTCTCCTCTTCGCCTAGCTACTATCCTCTTCATCTCTTTCTAGATAGTTTCCAACATGATACTGTCAGATTCCATTGCTAATTAATTTATACCTTTATAACATTCCATATATTTAAGTATCAAAGAATAGTGAATTAGAAAAAATATAAATTGCCTTAAGTACTGTTGAATGAATTTAATATTAAAAATACCTCAGGGAGCGGTAGAATTTATTATACGAACTATTGATGTTGTATATAATAAGATTAAATTCTTAATCGGTATTTACCTTCAAGCACTATATAACATATTAGCATCTTAATGCAGTAATTTTGTTGAAAGTTTACATGCTATTTATTCCCTGAAGCTTTCCCCCGGGCACTTTTGGTGTCTCTGATATTCTCAATTGATGGATTTTATAGTGTATCGACCCTTTGATAAACTGATAGTGATGTTTTAGTCAATTAAATATTTAGCTTTTCTTTAGAGAATATTTTGTAAACAAATATATCTATCGTTTATTTGTAAATGATGTTATAAATATTGTTATTAGTTTCATAAAAGTTATTAAAAAAAATATGCATCAGAGAGTTGAATTATAAATATAGATAATGAAGAGAAAAAAATTGCAGTTAATTAGTTTATTAAGTAGCAAAAAGCAAAATGTAATTTTTGAAATGATTCTATTAATTATTTTTTTTATAGAATTTTCCACGCTTTTTTTTTAGAAACATAAAAGAGTTATAAAACATGAAGAGATTAAGAATTAATTACCAGTCTAATTATTCTAATTTATTTTTTTCAGGCAAACGTTGACACGTGATTATTATTTTTTATTGTTTTCTTTCTATTGACTTTATATAGTATTAATTAAAAACTTTTGAATATTCAAATGCAATTGGCGGCTTTCCAATTGTTAGTCTAGTCACGGGTTGAAACATACGAACAGGTTTAATCGTCGATGGTTATGGTGATGCTGATGAGCTTGGTTCCATCACCCTTTACGAGCGTCGGTGGCATATTCCTAGTTAACGTAATGTGTGGTCATTTTGTATTTCCTGCTGGCCTCCATGAATATACATATCTATACTTATGTACATAAAGTCCAGGGGTATGGTATAAATTAACCAGACATATTCTACACTCGAGTGAACTGGCAAACTACATTAACGGGAGTTCAAGAGAAATGTGACTCAAAGTTTGTGCTTAAGGGCTCAAGGGGTTGGAAAATTTGTATTTGCGATCGAAACATGTACCGGCATTATACTTAGCAACAACAGTAACATGTGCGACTCATAGATATAGGTGTACTTCTGTGCGAGTTGAGTTATCTTATTAATATATACCATAATCTCCTTAGAAACTCTTGTAATGCAGAATTATATTCACTTCAAACAATCCGATAGAGACTGACTGACTTGACAAAAGCAACACATTCGCACGCATCTAATCACAGGACAGCAGTTTCCGTATGCAGTTGAGATTAAACTCATCTAGCGCAATGAAATTTCACGTCAAACGATCGTCAGCCAAGCTTCCCACGTACATTAATTCATGCATTCATGAATCATGAGCTATAGGATGAGCTATCTGTAAAGTTAATCTTCAGTTTTTATTATTTATACAAACGAAAATGAAAATATTAAATTCTGATAATAGAAAAAAGAGTATGATAAGGAACAAGAGAAAGAAAAGATGTTTATTTTACCTGTATAATAGTGCTGTTGTATCAGTTCACTGTTATTAATGTATATTCCAGAGATTGAGAATCAAATGATCAAAATTTCATAAAGCTGATTGTTATCACAATAAGAGATGAATAATTCTAGTTGACATTGTTGATTTTATTTCCAAAGGACATGAAATAATTGTATAACGTACATTTTATTATCGTCGTGATTATTTTTATTGTTAATGGGAAGTTTATCTTCCTAATGATGTTGTAATTCTTTATAAAATAACATTTTTAAATTAATTAAAGAATTTTTTAGATTACGATTTTAATGATATTTTTTTTTTTTTAATAAATAATTCTTAAATAAAAATTTTAACAATGTCCTCCATGCAGGTAATACATTAATTGTGTATGTGTGCACATATACGTGTAGATTAACTGATAGAACGTGACGATTTATGTCGTATTACGAAAAGCACGTGTGCGACATCTGGTAGTTATACGTGAGATACTGATGGAATTTTTAGGCGATCTTTCTTTTGTTCCCGAACCCCTGTCGAGGTTGGATGTCTTTTTGCGTCGTTATTTTGCCCAACAAATAATTACTAGGTATGTATGAAGATTAATTATTTAATTACCAATACATATACGTACATATATTAGTAATAAGTACACAATGAAAAGTAGTTGGTTACAGAAAAGTAAACATGCAAATAATTAAGGACTATAATTGTTTGAAGGAGAACTCAAACGATGCATCAGCCGTTAGAACTCCATTGAAAAGCCTTGGGCGTTGTAAGTTTTAATCGCTGCTTTTGTGACGCCATAACATTCTACGACATAAGAGATTCCAGTTCTCATCTATTGTATTAGCACCTTTTGTGTGCAATATAATTGTAATGTGTTATTTGAATATTCAGTTAATTTTCTAATTATTAAAAGACATTAGGCTTTTACTATAAGATGACTGCGGATATGTACATATGTGACTTTGAGGATTTGAAGTTTTAATATTGGAATTAACTTTATGGAAAATGGAATTATATCGGTAAGTAATTTTAATCACTTCAATCTTTACATACAAAAATAATAATGGTGGTTTTAATGAGGAAAAAATTTGAATTACAAATATTTGATACTTTTTATTCAACTAAACAAATAATCTGCTTAGCGTTTTTGTTATTAAATAAACTTTTCACCTTAAAGTATTTGTACTTGACCTAGTGAACAATTTATGAAATTAAAGGGCCAATATAAAATTCTAGGTTATTTTCTCATAAATTACAAAAAGTTTATGCTCTGTTGGAGTTTTAGTAATTTTATATTAGGGTGTATGAAAGCAGATTTTCACCAAAGTGCAGTATTAAAAGCCTGTATAGGAGTAGAAAGTAAAATAAAAGTATTTAAGACTCAATATTTTATAATAACTAAGTTGGCCGCATACATAAGCGAGCTTTTTTCAGTCGCACAATCTTCGTAAAAGCTAAGAAGCTGAGAAGGGTGAACAAGTAGTAAAAAGTTGAGCTAAAATCTGCTGTTTAACTTATTATATCTTAGGTGATAGTCAGGTAAAAGCGTTATTCGATTAATCCTGTTGGATAAAACACAGTAAAAGCAACGCGTCCCAGAGTTACGAGGCCCTTCTATCTCTCTTTCTCTTTTACTCTTGTTTACTTTCAACTTATTTCCCTGGCTTTATCAACTTGCGAATGAATTTCACTGGGACTGGGAAAAATAGAAGATAGTAAAAAAATAGTTTGATATTAATTGCTGTTGGGCTTTAATCCTTGAAATTGAATGCAGTTCATGTATTTACTTTATTTATTTAGCTTACACTTTTGTTCAAAATGTGAAAAGTAAAAAATCTAAGTATAGTATTTGTATACTCTTGTATTTATAGGTACATTCTCGTGAGGATTATCGATAAATCCTGGATTTTGTGTCCTCAATGTTATACAAAGCTCATGGACGATGGCTACCCGTCTACAGTGTTATGAATTACGACAATTTATTGGCGCGTCGAACGTTGACCTGTATCACTGTGGATAAATCCTCTAGACTGATTTAATTGCGCAGGACATTCAGAGAAATATAAAAATTTATAGGTGCTACTGTAATGAAATTTTTCTTTTTATCACGAAGACTATGTCAATTTAATTGACTTTAGTACGAACATTTCTCTGTAAAAATCTGCTCAATTGTCTTGATCTTCTTACATTTGTTCTTCCATAAAATCTGTAGACGTAGCAAAAAAAGTTATGAGCTTGTAATGATAAGGTCTGTTTAACTATCTTTAATTTATAGCTTTTTCACCACTGATTTTGCAATGTTCATTTCTTTTAAATCCATCAACTCATCTATTTCTTTTATTATTATACTTGAATTTTATTGTTTTCAGACATGAATTTTGATGAGGTCGTATTCTGGCTTTATAAGCAGCTAGAGTTTTATAAAAATACCTAAGACTTTATTCCAACATTAGACTGAATTTTCTTTTATTCATCGAGGATTGAAATATTTAATTGATGTCATACAAAATGAAAAAAACTCACTTGGTAAATAATTTGAACTCTATTTTATTACTATCAGTCATAAATCGATTGAAGTGGAGCAACGTGATGATTTTTTACAATCAATAAATTTGATAAAGATAATATTACTAAAAAATATTGCATTTTGATTACGGATTCATCATTCAGTACTTGATGTATGTCAACAAACTGATGCGATTTCAGTCACTATTTTTTGATGCGTTAGTTTTCAAATTTTTAAAAGAGCATCAGTGACCCGACTATTTCCGATGGATTGAACCATATCACGCATGAAGTTCATGCAAAGTGCAGGGGGAAATACACTACGCAACCGTTTGAATTCCAATGTCGGTTTCATGACTAAAATAAAAGTATAGTGTATCTATGTATACAGTTGAGGGTTAAAACTGATAGTAGAGATGCAACGACTGTATATATCGGCAATATAACGAACTATATGTGCATACGAATAACTGTAGGTAGGGTCAATCGCTTCGAAAATGGTCAAGAGCTCCAGGCTTATTGGAGAAAGGAGAAAGTTAGTTATGATACCAATTTGTTGGTTCCCTCTCGACTCTCTAGTCATGTTCTAGCACTATTAGCCAACAATACTGAAACTTAATTGATGCAGAGACTTGTTTTTATCTCGCTGCAAGTTCCCAAGCGAAAAAGAGAGAAGTTGGAAACATTGCCCTGTCAAGTGCCCGCGAGCAAAACAAACGTTTTGATCTGTGTTCATCAATTAAACAATACCAATTTCTATTTTTTTAACCTTGTTTTTCTAATCTCTTATTCAATGATTACAAATATTTTTTCTAACACAAATTATTTGAAAAAATGTCAGTTTATTGGATTAAATTTAAGTTAAGTAATTAATTGACCTACACCTTGTGTATGAAATGGACAAAGAAGATGTAATTAATTTTGACCCCTATCACTTTCACGCCATTATTTTTTGTCTTGATTTAGCTAGCTTTTCGTGATATATGATGATTAAAACTAATGATCTAGAAGTGTTTTTTTCTTTATCCATAGTCATCTCATTTTTTTATATGTTGACACAATTTAAAATAATCAATTCCGTAGATGCTTCAATCTAATTGTATTAAAAGAAATTCTTCTAGTTTAAATTGTATTGAGGTTTCATTTGTTTTTACTTGAAAGCCTTTTGCAATTGTATTGGACCATAAGAAGTTCGTAAATACACTAGTAGTAAAGATATTGGTTGCCGTACGAAATAACGAGGTAGGTTATTTCTCTAAGGAAGACGACTTGTTAGTCTTTTTTTTTATCCTTATACACTTTGTCAATTCTAATTTTAAATAGGTAGAGAAACACTTTGGTTGTAGTATATATGTATTCATGCATATACATAGTTACACATACAGCAAGCAGTTACTTCCTACTCTGTAGATGAGAGCAGGCTCAAATGCATTTTCCCTTAGCTTGATGGACTTTGTATATAGTCTAGAGACTTAAGTCTATCACGATAGAATTTGGTTGAATGCTTGAGTTAACCGGGTCGTCCATTAACTTTGGCTAGCTTTATTGTCTATCATTTTCATTTATTATATCACTTTGAATAATTATCTCATTTAATTTAAAATAATGGTTCACTTTAATTGAAAGATATATTTACGCAAATATATACTCACTTATTTCCAAGTATTTTTGATGAATTGGATCGTACTGTTCCCAGTTGACAGATCTGAATCGATTACGCTCTTTACTGATCATCATTGGACCATCATTTCGATGGTGTTCGTAAACATTCGGGTTTCTGTAACATATTTATATTTAAAAGTAATTCATTATTAATTACAACGTCTTAATTTTATAGGTAAATACGAAGTTGATGGTTATTTGGTGTACTTTGGAGAATTCCTGAATTTACGAAGAGTTTCCGGTTACTTTAGAGTACTTGCCAGCTCGCTCCGGACACAGGAAGTAAAGTGCCAGCCACAGTTGTGTTCATCATGGCCACAGGACATTCCTGACATCCTTTGAGCACATGTTCAACACAACTGAGTGATAAACAGGATTGGATGATTAAGGAGAAGGAGTTGACAGCAATCAAGTGTGTACACTGATTTTAAATGAATTTGGTAAATATATTATTTTATTTGAAATTAATTTATAATAAGTTTCAAGTCAATTGAAAAAAGGAACTTCAACTGTCAAGTGAATAGGATACTTAAATTGTTCTATCGTAATTACAAAAATTTTACTGGAAATTAAGTTAACTTTAATTTTTAACTAGTGAGATAATCCGAGACAGATCCATTGGTTGTGTGGTAATCCCGCTAGTTTGTTGGTATCTCAACGTGTCTGACGTCGGATTTGCGCAATTCGATTCCCGTTATCTGGTTATTGAGGGCATAGGGTGTAATTATGCGGTAGCGCACACTATGATGCCCATGTACGTCAATAATCCATCAGATGTACATACATGTGATAAAACGTGAAAGAGATTTAGCTTAAAGTCAGATGATATTTTTTTAAAGACAATTTATTAATTTTTTTCAAATCTATAATTATCAATAATTCATTCAAAGTTAACAGAATTGATGAAATAGTTCATTGAAACAGATATAGGTTCATGCTGATGAAAACGTTTTATTATTTAGTGTCATCATTCATTATAATGATAAGGTACTGGATTTCAATCAAATTAATTACTGAGCTTATTATATATGATATTACTTATTCATCTATTCATATGGTTACTGTTAATCGTGAATATTGCGTTAGATGTGTAATTATAGTGATACATTTAATGCGTACATTTACTGAGAATTTCTTTTACTATTAAATTGTATGTGGATTCAAGAGTTTCTCCAACGATTTAACTTTTAATAGAATGCATCATGAGGATTAAATACGAAATAGAACTATAAACTGTAAAAAGTATTATCGAGTTGGGTTAAAATTGTTAACAACCAGATTCAAAACTCGGATAAACATTAAGCTCTAGAGAATGAGAACATTGATAAGTATTGTTATAGTTTGTATTTTTATGAAAATACATAATATTCTAATTTTGATAGAATTAAATAATATTTGAAAAAAAAATTAATAGTCAAATTGGACTAATCAGAAAATGAATATTAGTTTATCCCACTTCAGCCAACTTCCAAGTACTAAACAATTCTTCGACCAATGAAGATGTCAAAAGCAGACACTGCTGGCGTCTCTGCTCGTTAGTAAGAACGGATTTGGCCTCGAAATCTGTATGTCTCTGATTCACTCCCGTCGTTATTCTCTTGAAATGGAATGGAATTGGAAGCAAATTGGCAGAACGCCTTGGAATTTCTTCATCCGTTTCTAGAAATTGGTGAAGGCTGTAGATAAATGAGCTGTCTGTAGTCATCATAACATACATATTTAATTGTGCGTTTATGAAATATATATTAGTAGAGGATTATTATTGTACTTTTAATTGCTATTGTAACACTTTCTTTATGATACTTTTGTCATGATAGAATATCTCGACTGTGGAATTTCCATTAGTATTTCGTCAGAGATATGCACTAAAGTGGTTAACGCTGAAAGCATAACCAAATTTCGCGGCAAGACAAGTATTTTGAGCCGCGAATAACTAAATTTCCCTCTTTCTCATCGAGTTGAGAATAAGGGAATGAGATAAGATCCCCTACTATGACGCTAGCACACTCGAAATTCGACGGATAGGCTGCTGAGACACGTAGTTCCAATATCGTCTTAACGCCTGACGACGTAAGAATTTCACTGATAGGCGTTGGGGCGTTCGTTCAACGCCTTTGGGCGAACATCCGTTTGTTCTCCAATTTCCCAAATTCCATTCCACGCTCCAATCGTTTCATTCTCAATAGCCTAGAGGAGTGAGAAAATCTACGATAGATAACTTTTTGGCCTAGAATCTGCACTCGGTAGAAATTGAAATTCGTTCATTTTTCATTCCTTCATTCGTATATTTCTGATACTGTTGCAATATTGCCAGTATATCATTAACTTTAGAGTTAATAAACTTGTTTATTTATCTGGAAAAAGTAATTATACATTCATCAAATAAATTTATAAAGCAATACAAATAATACATGAATTTGATATTGATGTTATTTCTGTTTTCATCAGCGTTTCAATTTTGTCAGTGAAATTTTACATAATCAGAGTGTGTTTATTCATCATTTAATTTAATATAGTAGTAAGATTAAAAGTTTATGAATATAGGTTGACTCGTTAATAATTTGAAAGTTACATGCTGGTACTTAACAAGGTATTCAACTTTCTCGCCCAATTTTGAATATGCTTACGCTTCTACGTAACATGTTAATGTAAATTACTGAGAGAAGTAAAGAGGACTACAGTGAGTAGATGAGTTTGATGCAAATATTGTTTTATTTAGCGATCCTTGTCTATTGGATTGGTCTGTTAGTAGGTCTGTTGGTTAGATAGTTGTTAAAGCGCTAGTCATTAACGATTTGTCCCGTAATTAAGCTACGCGAGTAGCAAATTTACCAGACTATAAACGACAACGTGTATATAGCGATGAACAAGAAAAGCTACGAGCAAGTGTATGAGTTTTAACTACCTCTATTTAGTTGGTGCCCTTTCATGGATTTTACCACACGATAGATAACTCTAGAATCTATTGGGTTGAAAGTTTTATCATTCCTAGAAGATAATTGGTGGTATTTAGGACTTTAGCAATACTGTTGCAGTTCCTCTTTTCTGTACGACAAGTTGTCTCTCGTGCTAGCGGATCTACGTGATCGAAATAACGAGGTAATTGGAGCGTCCGCTGGGTGCTGACAATCCCCAAGGATCAAATTGCTTCACGCGAGAAAATCATAGATATTTTCAAAGTTATGTTGCCTTTAAAGTAATAATAAATTTCAAGTATTCCAATCATGCTTGCCATTTGATTCATTTTGATTTTACTGATAGTCAAATTGATATAAGCTTTCGTTTGAGCTTGTGGAAGTAATAATAGCTGTGATTACATTTGTTAGAGCTTTAGATAAGGCATATTGGTCAAATCCTATTGAGTCCTTGAATCTTATTACTTGCAACAGGTAAAGTCAGTGGCTTAAGCCTCAACTTATAAGTTTGCATGAATATTCGAGGGAGAAATAAAGACACAAAGATAGTGAAAAAAGAGATGGGCAATAAAGAGAGAAAGAGAGAAGGATTGAATGAACTTAAGGGAGAAGAAATAGTTGGTGCAATCGATCTCAGGTAATTCCAGGAAGCAAATTAAGTAGACCAATCTCAGCGAGGCGATAGAACGTGATTATTCTATTAAGGGGTAAATCATGATATAGAGAGGGGAAAGAGGAGGATGTTGAAGAGTAGATGCAGACAAAATCGATCAAGTAGTAAAATTCGCTTAGAGATGCAGAATTTGGATAAAATGCTGAAATGGTTAATAGCAATTGAAAAAACTAAGAGAGCCAATAATTTCCCGAGAGGTTTCGTATACTTTAATAGGATCGTATTCAATTAAAACGCTTGATTTATTTCTGGAAGCCAATGAATGGCACTTGAATTGCATTCTGAGCTTAATCAATAAAGTATAATAAATAAATAAGTTTGTTGTTCAGCTTATTAGCTGGTTGAATAGGAATTAATATCAATAATAAAAAAGGTAATACGATTATTTGATCAGTGGTTACAGTTGAATCGTAGTCTTAAGCCCATAAATCCTTACATAAATAGAATGGCAATCGTAAACAATAATTTAGCATAATCGTTCGACCGGTGTAGCCTGGGAGTTGAGAGTAACGTAGAGTTAACGTGCACTAGCTCTAGGTTAAACATACAGCTTGCCTCCAATAACCACGAAACCGGCAATCGCAAACAGGGCGTGGAGTCGTGGCCATGCTTCGTGGTACTTTACCGTCGTAATCCTAAAGCAAGCAGCGTATAATGCAGACATACGTGTTAATTACCAAGGGTTAAAGTCTATATGGTGATACGCCATCATCTCCTTAGTCAGATTGTTAAGGAAAAATACTCAGTTGTCTTAAAAATGAATATTGATGTTTATTTCTTAGTTTTAATTCAATCAAAGTGAGCTGTAGGAAAATTTTGAAGGATGACTTTAAATAGAATAGCAAACATTAAAGAAGATAGAGCATATCATTTGTATTTATTATCAGATGTCGAGGCTGTACATAGACCATAATTTTGAATAAATAGGGGTGATACTCAAACCCTCTTCCACTTCCGTAATTCACGTTGACTGACGTTAACTCTGCAGGATTATCCTCGCCATTTCTCTTCTCAGCTTCGTTCTCTCCCTGTCTCAGACACCTCTCCGATCACCGTGAAACAACCATTGCTAGGCAAACGAGCAACTTCAACGTGGCTATGTTGATTTACTTCACTCAATTATCTTGGAATTTTAATTATAGCTTGAGCCATGTAGTACTCTTTGTTCATTTGTTCAATTAATTTTATCTGAGTTTTGTAAAAATATATATACATATCAACAGTTATTACAAAGTTATTTTATTATTCATATAATATTTGAGTATATGTAGTTTTTTGCATTCATTGGATATATTTTTAAAAGTTTGAAATAACGAATGTGAGTTTATGTGAACTTTTTAATAGAGACAATAACCTATCATAAATTTAACTCTCGTAAATCAACACTATTTTAGTTATTGTCAACGAATGGATAGAAATAGTAAAAGAAAAGAAAACGAAATGAAAGTGCATATATAAAGTCACCACTGCAGTCACACGTCACTGATTCTTGGTTGTTGAGTTTTCTCCCCAGTGCAGGCTTTCTATCTTTGCCTTTTCGTACTGTATATTTTTTTTCTCAAGTCCAAACTCATATATAAAAGCTTTAGTAGTCTGATAGCAATAAATAAGCATGAAACAAGCTTTCTTAACTTGTTTCTGTATACCAGTAACATATGTATACATTACTTGGTGGAAATTTACCAAAAGTTTGTATTGTCGGTGTTCACTGGCAGCTGCTGTCAGCTAGCTTGACAGCAGTAGAAAGTATTCTCTGTGAATTTTCAAACTAACAGCTTGAGGGCGATTAAATGATAAACTGGATCGGAATAACCAACTCAATTTCAGCTATCGCAGTCTTTAAGCCACAAAGTTAAGCTTTACTGACCACTTTATCTCCTCTTATCAGATAAAATGCTAATTTTATTTAGTCACTACACAAACGACAAAAGAGATCATCATCAGGACCATTCGTGTAGTGATGACACGAGTTCGTTTAATTCTGTAGCTCTGGAACGTTATAAGAGCATGGAGACGATTTAATTCACGTTTGCATGTAGACAGTGAGGGTTGCAAGAAAGGAGAACAAAATGGAAAGAGAACGTAGAGAGTGAGAAGAAGAGATGCGGTCAAGTGGAGAAATGCTGGACTCGACGTGCCGGATGGCTAACCCATATAATTCCACAACCCACTGTGATAATTCCTTTTCCCTGGGAATTTGCATTACAATGAATTGCGAGTAAATGTGCTTAAAATTGTCATATAAAAAATACTAGGGTATGAGGGGTATGAGAATATTGTCGTTATACAATTGTAAAATAATGTTGAATTTTTTTTGCTTCGTTATTTTTCTTTTTTAACTATAAAACAATGATATTGGTTTTATTTTATAAAAATAGGTATATTCAGTTGAATTTTTAGAAGTTGATATACAAATTTTTTGATTTTCAATAGTTTACGTAAAATTCGTCAAGCATGGAGATAAAATGGATTTTGCAAGCGAAATCGATAGATAACGAGAGAGAAATGTGACATTCTCGTTTCCGTAGAATTTTTAAATTATCAGAAGAGTAAACCAGACAAATGTCGATTTGATTGATGCGATGATGAAACATGGTTGATGTCAATATAGTTAAATGCTGTCACTTTTTTTTCAATATTTTTCATTTGTTGACAGACGTTGAAGTGAAACGAAAAGATATATAATATGAGCAAACGAAAAAAAGTAATTTAATGTGAAAAATGTATTTTTAATGCTTATGGGCGTTTTATTTCATTATATTTCTATAGAAATAAATTGACTAATAGAGATTTATTCTTCTACTTTCATTTATATGATTCTAGAATAATTTGAGTAAGATTTATTCTCATATTCAAATTATGTGTCATATAATTGATAAAGTTATAATTTTATCTCCCGAAGTAAAACTAGAAAAAACCTAGGAATGCAATAAAAAATTAAATATTACAGTATTATTACAGTTTTTCTTTCTTTTTTTTTTCAACATAATATGTGTATTTTAATAACGAAGCTTTTTATATTTTTTCACAAAGAATATTTGAGTTACAAATGTTGCAAACTGTAACTAGAATCTATTTCATTTCTAAAATATCTTCATTAACACTGACAAAGAGACGAAAAGTCTGTCATATAGCTAGGAAACTTTGTTCTAATTTAAGCATGAAATTTTTATGATCGTATATTTTTCATTTTCTATAGTAAAATAAATTGAAAAAATGTTTAAAAAAATTGATTCAGGTGGAAAAATAGTTTACTTGAGATTTTCATCACGAGAGAAATATAAATTTTAAATGAATAAATATTAATCAGTATTTGAAAAAAAAATTTAAATAATGTGATAAGAATAATTAAAAACCTAATGTTAAAAACTGAATTTTTTACAAACAATAAGACATCTGTAGGTTACTGAAAAAATCAACTCTCTCATCTTTTCCTTTGTTTTCTTATATTGTCTGTTGTTTTTTCAAAAGCAATCTCCGTTTTATATCAGAGAATTTTTCTCAAGGGAAATGTATCTTCTGATAATCGGTTTCTGTATGAAATACAGACCGTAGAGTATCATTTCCTAATAATGAAAAATATCTCTGTAAATTTAAAATAATTTTTTCAAGATATCCTTTAGCCTTACAAGAGATTCAATGTCTATGTATCTATAGTGTCACGTTATCCTGTTCAAATGATTAGAAGTAAATTAAATGAGACTCAAATAAAAAAGGCCAAAAAAAAGTAGAGCTATAACTATTTCTGATGAGTACGTGACGACGAGCGATCTTGAAGACTGATCCCGTGGGATGACGACCACTTCAATTTTCCTCTAATCCCCAGCAGCTGTCTGCGATATCTCAGGGGCATTTGAACATTGGCATCGTGTTCTGAGACCGTAACCTTTCACCTTCTGTTCTCCATCAATAGGTACCAACGGTATATGCGCGACTATAATTCTGCATCGACGAGGTGAATTTCACGTCGCCCGAGGCAACTGTACTGAAATATCGTTGGTTCGTTCAATGCTCGCTTTTGCATATTCATGGCAGGAGGAAGTATTGGAGAATGGAGTAGGGTCGAGGGTCGCGCATATGTTGCCAATAAGTTTGTAACGGGTAATGCTTGGTTGTGAGCACCTGAGTGCGTAGTTGTGTATAGTGGTATCCTTTGATATCATTCTCGCCCACTACGATGTTTCATTGTGTGCATAGGATTTCTATAGGTAGTACAGACACGCCTGTAATGCTCAGTACACGTTTCCAGGCCAAAAAGTCAATTGCAAGCGATTGCTGTACTTAGATAACAACGCAAGCACGTTTGTGTTTACGTGGAGATAGAGACACTGTGGTGGTGCTGATAAGAGATACATTTCTGGATGATCTAGGTTATTTCTCGAGTAATAATGAGCTAAAAGCATAATGATTAGTAATTCAAGGTAGCTACTAATCATCCCTTTCACAAAGCAGTCAATTAAAATAACGTTGAATTTACTATAATATTTGTTTTTCAGATCAAAGTTTAAAGGCTGGGTATTTTCACTTAAATTTAATCAACCAACTATTTCATCATCTCTACTCTTATTGAAGATACAAAAAAAAAATAATTAAAAAACACATCCAAGTAGTGAATAAACTCATGGGAGTTATTACCCAGTGGACAGCCTCGAAAATATTTTCACTTTAATTCGAGAACTCACGTTGGAATTCATGAATATGGAAAATTCTGACTCTAGTCTGGTATACTTATTTTTACTATTTTTTTCTAGCTGAATTTTTAGTAGTAATTTTTTTCTTTTGACTTTTCACACCGTATGCCGGAATTTATACAAGTGCCAGATTATAATTTTTTCGTTCATCAAATTTTTTATCAGAGAAAAAGTTTAAAATATTCCAAGATGCATACTTAATTATACTCACCCCGATTTAATAAAGCTTGCAAATGCTTGGATAATGCTTTCGGACATAACGATTTCGGATTTAGTATAGTTAGATTTTCGGAAATATCCAAAGCCCTCTACGAGTGGTGCTCCAAAAATATAAGGCAACTCTTCTCCATGAACGGTTCCCATTTTCTGAAAAATAAATTATACTATTTTATCTGCATCGTAAAATGTACGCAATAATAATGGAACGTTTGTTATTTCTCATAACATTACTGAATTAACACAGTGAGTTTAATTGAAAACGAGCTCATAAGTCATCAGTAGATGGGTTCTTGTAATCAAATAAACTATTCCGATAAATGAGATCGTTACTGAATTATTGCCGTGATGTTGCTAAACAACGAAAGTCAAAAAATAATAGTAAATACGAAAATAATTGAATATGATTTTCTAGAAATTTTTTCTTTTATTGCCATGTATTATTCAAGTTCGATAAAAGCTGTTCTACATTTAGTGGGTACTTAATTACTCATCGAAAAATAAATTTTAAATGGGCTCTCAGTTTCATTTCTACCATATGTAGCTCTATCCATACAAGTACTTTCACATTTATAAAATAAATACAGAGAATAGAGAATTCACTATTTTGGTCTGTTTCGACTAATAACATATCACTGAAAGCTTTGAAGCATACTTTTCATCAAGCCTTTAGTGACGATTTCCGTTGCCTCACCTGGCGGGATTTAGTATCGATTTCTATTTTATTATTTTTTATTTTCTATCAAGGCTCAATTCTGTCACATTTCCAGCTCTTTTGGTAGACTTTCGATAAATGACAGTAGAATATTAAAATAATACAATGAAATGATACTTGCAAATAATTAGATTGATTAGCTGAAGAAACTTAATATCATATAACCCTTCGTTCAATTTATCGTTTCTTCTAACTTATGGCAAGTTCCTGACAATGATGGAATTCAGTTTGCGAAACAACCTCGACGAACTGACGCCTCAGTAAGACAATGACTGATACAACCATGTGGAATTCATATCTTCTTACTGGTGCGGATTGTTAGTTTCTGTTTCTACGTATATTAGGTTTCAAACTTTGCCCCAATAAGAATAATTAAGCTAAATTCTCAATTGCTTCATACTTGGCTTGAATTAGAAGGTTTTTGTGTCTCAAGAATAATTAGAGAAATATTTAACTAAATAGATATCGAGGAAGCTAATTTATTTCTTATTAAGATTAAGAAGTCGAATGATTTGTAATAAAATTACATGGTAATAGTGAAATAGTTTATTACTATATCGTTCAGCATGAAAGCTAATTGGAAAAAAGTTTTCTTCTTTTATCTTTAAAATAAAGCATTAAATAAAATTTTTTATCAAAGAAAAATATAATATTACTAAAGCTTTTTTAAAAAGAAATTTCATCTTCAATATTATACTTTTAAACAGAGATGAGTTAAATTAGTTATATCATTTACTAATTATAAATATAAATTATTCTCCATTGAAGTGGAATCATTAATTTTTTTCAGTGTGAAAACGATTTTATACAATAATTTTTTTTTTGTTTTAAAATGATTATAGATAAATAGAGAAAAGAATAGCAGCAGAGGGACTCCATTGATATTTCGAAAGTCGTAGAGATTGGAACATCACTGAAAAGTACTTGAAGTGGAACAAGGGCCGATACAATAATGTCTAGAGATGTGTAGACATCAGAACTGTGGAATTGAAAAGGAAGCCAGAAGTTCCAAGTTTACAGATTCTTAGAAATCGACAAAAAGAGTGTCTGAAAATTCTCCGTGGTTACACATACTGATTTACTTGAATCTTCTGTTCTCAATCGATGGAAACGCCAGAGACATAATATACAGAAGCTTTAAACATCGTATTGAATTCGTTCGGCATTCGTTCCACCAAGGATTATTATCTTCTTTGAAGATCTGTTCAGTTTCTTGAACAACGATAAAAGCTTATTTTATTTTTATAACACGTACGTATTGAGTTTTAATATAAAAATAATACATTAAAATTTGAGAAATAATGAACAATTAGATATACTCAGTTATGTGAGTTTATATTCAGTAACATCATTCTCTGTACCGTATTGATTTTACATAACGTCTAAGTCACAGTCACACTAAGCTTGCGGTGAGATCACGAACCGATTAATCGCAATGGTCATGGACTACAGCTATCTGAAATACGACGGTCCAAATGGTTGCAAATCGATAACCATTATCCTCAAAATAATGTCAGAGACGCAAGCGATTGTTTAATATTTCAAATTAATCTTGACATAAAAAACCATTGGATTTTCTAGAAGTTGATTTTTCAAGCCTTAAAATTATATTTTCAAACTTGACTGTAATAGTGTGACCTTTTAAATCAATTTTTCACACAAAGAAGCAAGTTATAGCTGTCTTCATAACTTCAAATTCTTTTAAAGTCTTATTCGAACAAATTCACGTGAATATAATAAAAATATATTTTATATGATTCTAAGTTATAAAATCAAGTATAAAACTCTGAATATTGCCAATCATTGGTAAAGATATCCAGTAATAAAAACTTTGATGATAGTCCAATTTAAAGCGCATATTTTTAGAAAAAAAAATATCTATTCTTGAAATCAATATCATATTATTAAAGTATTGGGAATATTTCATTGTCACATTGAGTTTGTCAATCATCATTTTGAGGTAGGTCTTTTCTATATATAAATGGTTGTCGTGGTCTTGATTTATGAGATGAGAAAAAGATATTTATATATGTCTACTCAGTTAACAAATTGCGAGTGTCATGACGATGGACAGTTTGCGACAACCTGCTGAATTATATTCAAATACTCGGACTTGGGTTGACAGTTGAAGTATCATCATGTGATAGTTTTGATAAAGCTTTTATGACATTATTATTATATTATTTAATAATTTTTACTATCTAAGTAATTGATCATCATATCATTAATATATTCAAGAGCATGAAAAAATACTCGTTGAAATTTTCTAATGGTTTAATAGTCAGGTCGAGAAGCGCGTATCATAACAAGATGAGTTAAGTGATAACACTTCATAATTGGCAAAATTATCTTTGTGCTTTAAGCACAAGTAACGAATAAAATTCATTGTAAAGCTCTCATTATAAGTACGTTATCATTATTTCTTTCTCTTTATTCTTGTATTTCTTCTCGAGTTTAGTCTATTTCTGTAGTTGTTGAAGAATATTCACTTTGCTCAGTTCGCTTAGACTTAGTTATAGTGTTAGTGCACCCATTCCATACGGTGTAATTCGAGGAATCCTTGAGTCGTGTGTTGGCAGTATCCCGACACCCTCGCAAAAGTTAGTAGTACAGTATTCAAATTACAGAGGAGAGCGTCTTTCAGACTTTGGTGCAAGTTCGGTAAGGCGTGGGAAAACTGTCTCGTAAGGCACGAGGAAGTTGCTCGAATAGTCGATGTAAAATTTTGGCAAGACTGTTTTCGAAAGATGGAATAGAAAATATAACTTTAATAGAAAAGAAGAGAGTTGAAGAAATATTACAATGTTCACCTTTTTTAAGAAAAGATGAAGAAAAGAAATCGTTTTTAGAAAAAAAAATTGATTTGAAAAAGAAAAAAAATTGACTTAAAGAAAAGTAAGATCATAACTGTAGGAGTTTAATAAGGAAAAATCTATTTCGTAACGTAAGAAAATTGTTATAAGATCGTTTACTTTTGATTCAATTCTCCAAGCGTAAAATTCGAATTCACGAAACTTAGGAAGTACTTACATAGTATACCTACATACATATTTTCAACAAACGTGAGAGAATTGAAGCGAACCGAAACTGGGTTTTATTTGCTATTATTTTGCGCTGAATTCACTGGTGTAGTAAGTTCTCTACTCCATTTTTCCTATGTTAGATCAGTAAACACGTATTATAGACAAACGAAGTACGTTGGCTACGAGTTTCTTGTCTAGAAAAGAACTTCTTCTACTTGAACAAAACGGACAAACGCGCACTACCTTGATATACTCACAGTGAACAAACATTGCAGCAAATTCTTTTTCCAGATATGCATCTATCATTCCAACATTTCAAACTGCTTTTGAATAAAATTCAAATATTCTGAAATAAAGAACAAATAAAAAATATAACATATCTCGGAAGAGAGCCAAAGGTGTTTTCTGAATGGCATTACAATGCTCCAAAGACCTCATCATGGTTGATGTCTTTTGCATCGATTTAAATTTAAATGAAAGAGATTACATTTTTTATTCTTTCTATTATCCCAAATTCTCTTGCAATTGTATTGATGTTACTTTATCTGTTTCAGAATTCCTTCAAGTTCATCTTCTGATGACATTATCGATATTCGAGTGCTGTAAAATGGTGACTGGCTCGTAAGTGTGAAAACGCTTCTAGAAATGTCTTGATGTTCATGAAGAACAATGTCTATCTAGCTTTCTCTGGTTCATATTGTTTCTATTGCCTATTATTTTCGAGTTGCTCACGTGAGTATGAACACTAAGAACAATATGTAGACATATAGGTTTTTGCTTATGTATGTTTGTGTGCATGTCGCCAGCATACCATCCCTTTGCTCCATGTAGAGTATGAGGTACTTTTGTCATGGCAGTGAAGCTGAGCTTGGTCGAGCTATATAAAGGCGCATATAACTGAAGAGTGTAAGTTTCCCCGTTGATCTCTGTATATGTCACGTTATCTCAGCTTCGTAGTCCAGGTCATTCTCCTATTCCCTCTCGTCTCTCACCTTTTCTATTTCTATTTCGACTTGAGTACACTCTACCCTCTATTCTCTACGTTCATACCCTCTTTCAGCTCGTCTACTCTTCTTTCTGTCTCAATCCTCCAAGTTATATGCCTCGTTGTGGCACGAACTATTCCTATTGCCTTTTACTTCTGAGCTACGGAGTTGGATAAAAGGTGAAAAAGCTAAAAGACAGAATCGTGTTGAAATACTGTTCAGAATGAAAAGAAGCTTGGGTACCATCATTTCGAAGGTTACGACCGGTATCATCATGTTTTCTTTAGAAGTATCTGATTTCGTCGGATAAAATTCTCACGTTCACCAAGAAATCTTTTCTTCGTTTGATGATGTGATTGAATTATCTTGTCATAGTATACTATATCACTATGCAATGAGAAGAATAATTGAGTAGATAATCAACACAAAAGATCGGAGTCAATGTAGCAAACAACATATTCTAAAATTTACGAGGCAATGTTATAAAAGGTAAAGACAAAGTTACTCAACATCATCGTATTTTCTAGAGTCTATTCACGAATCTATCTATTCACAAAATTCTACTAATTAATTCAGTAAAGAATGTCAGTAAAATGAAGAAAATCTACATTGAAGGGTTTTCATATAGAATTAGAACAAAAGCGAATAACTTTCTTGTCACTTTATTGTAAAAATTTCTATGAAAAATATTATATATATATTCTTTGTGTGATGACTATAAACTAGATTGTACAGAATTCCAAAGTAAAGAAAATATTCAAAGCATTTTTGGAATATTAGAAACAATTTACTCGAATGAGTGACATATTTTTTCAGAAAAGAGAAATTTTGGAATATTTTGTGTTTTATGATTTTTTTTTTTTTATTTGAGATTAATCATTTGATTTTTATACAAGTATTTTTTCTCTTTCGAGAGTTAAAAAATGAAATTTAAAAAAAAATCTTCATTATTTTAAAATAAAATGGTATTTTTTATCCGAAATTTTCTATTTTTTATACTTTTTTTAAAACAAAAAGTAATAAAAGTCTTCGTAGTTTTCTATTGCGGAATGTGAATACCGAAAATGAGGAAACTTTAAGAGAAACTGTTCAATTCTGAACTCCCCAAATTTAACCAATGTGATGTCGGTTGCCTTGAATACCATAGAATTGGAAAAGAAAGAGAATGAGATACCTAGCACATTCCTATTTGCTTCCAGCAATGAAAAAGAAATAAAAAATTGTCGTCTATAAAATTTGAAGTTAATGTTTACGTGAATAATAATAATTGTGATAAAAAAATACAAGATCCTCAACTAATATTTGGAAAGCTAACAAAAAGTTTGGAGAGGTTAAAAATAGATGGTAATAATCAACATGAAATGCATAAAGCATCCTTCGGATCAATTCAATACACCTGAGGTGAATGTATGTTGTGGAAGGTCAATCATCTCTTCAAGTTTAACTCACACTGGCCATATATTCAGGTGTGTGAGGGTTGCTGTAAGACGATACATTATTAGACATGAATGCATGAACGTATATTACACTAGTTATATGGTATTCCATTGTCTTGACTCAAGGGGGAACCCGAATCTCTCGCTTGCTTGTCTTCCCTTTGGTGCTCGTGATAACGTGACGGTACGCATCGTAATCTCGAGAAACTCCCCAGAGACAGTATCACAGATGTGAACCGAGACGAGTGGAATTATTTGGGCTTATGGTTGATGAATTGACAAATGATATTAATTAATTTACTTTATGTCGCTTAGCTTCTAACATAATTTCATGATTACTGCATCAGTCGAAGACAAGAGTTATAGAAAATGCATTTGTTGATGATTCGAGATGTGTACTAGTATTATAAGAATTTTCTTCTTATATAGATAGACATTTTAAATTAATTGAAGAATAAGGATACGAGTGAATATATTTTCTAGATAGCTAATCTTGAGCTAAGTGAAAACGGACATTGTGGTTCACCATGTGCGCCGCCAGGGCTGGCGTTCGGGAAATTAATTTTGAGGCAAGTACGGGATTTGTGGACCTCGCTCGACCTTTTGTCGTGAATAAAAGAGGAAAGTACGATTACCAGGCGGTGGTGAAAAGTAGAAAGAGAAAAACTATTGGGAGAGAAAAAATCAACTAGCGGATGTGAAAATCCGTAGAACATTCGAACGTTCAATCGATTGTGAAAAATCTGAATAACTTCAAGTCAAGAGAGCAAGAAATCCAAAAAAGAAAAAAGTCACTTGGATAAATCGATATACGTGGCTTCGCGAGGGTTTCGCGATTGACATTGAATTATTCTTCACTGCTGACACGATTTTCCATGCTTCTCTTGTCGGCTGGGCAACTTTTTCATCGTAATGGGGTAACATTATACGTTTCCTTTCCTCTTTCATTCTTCCATGCAATAAAACTTGCTCTGGAAATGAGACTGAAGAGAGTGGAAGCTTGTTCAGAGATTCTTCTCTAACGCCATTTTACAATTTTATCGATGTTTCCTCCCCTCTTAGCCCCAAATCTTTTTTTTTTCTTGTTTCTGTAGGTCTGTAGCACATCGATCTTCTGTAGACGTTGATAAATTGTCGAGACAGAATAATATTAAGAACACTAGAGTGGTGTAAAACTTTAATTACCGATAAATGAAGTTAATATTAAAGCAATAATTTGTTTGCTCAACAAGAGGTTCATTTGAAACTTTGCCATCATTTTACGACTGATTGTTACTAGAGACAACTGCAATGTCAATTGTCAGTTACTATTCTGTTACACTCACTGGTTTTACTGTTTTGTTGAACACAACCACGTTACGTATTCCAACCCTTTCTGTGTGCCATTCTCTGGGTCGTCGTGGTATTCACTCGGATAAATAGAGAACTCGTGTAACGGAATCTCACACGATCGCGGCGTTTTGTTGGCGCCGAGTCCGGGTGATTCGTTTCATTGAATTCCAATAAATACAACCGTAACGCAATAATTCCGAAGCCATAGAAGAAGCCAATAAATTCTTTTGGAGTCTTCAAACACACTGCTCTTGTATGACAGTTTTAACTGCTTTTTCAGTTACATTGAACTTTTACAGTCGCACCCACATCATGAAAATGTGATATTTAATAGTTTCGCACTTTCACAATATAAATTAGTTTTCTGAGATTTCTATAAGCGCTGAATTTACTACTTTTTTTTATTCGTAACAGCTTTTAATGATTTATTAAATAATTATAGCTAATATTTTTATGGCAATCTCTTTTAAACAAAATTAAATTTTTTAAAACAGCTTTAATGTAACATTCTTGAATTATATTAACTGATATAACCAAGCAAAATTTTCTGGATTAAAATGTCAATATTTATTAAGTAATCAATTTTTTCCAAAGGGATAAATAAACTTGTTTATTACGGGTTTTTACAAATTGTATAAATTAAAATTTACGGATTTTTTAAAGACTATCAAATTGGTATTTATCAACACTATCGACATTTTCTGAAGTGTAATGTGGCATAGATAATGCATGTTACATGAACATGTCAGATTTAAGTTCATCGTGTGAGGATTAATTGGAAATTCTGCTCGTGGCATGGATCAGAAGATTACTCGAAGATAAATGATAGCAATACGTAAACGACACGATAATCATTATAGTTTTTAATATAGTGTATCAAACAACTATTACTCACTATGATTATTAGAAGTTTATTTTTTATTATTTTGTTATAAACTTTATAATTAATATGATAGTTTTATCATGAGTTTTTATTTTCTTTTATTATAAAAAAATGTAGAAAAAAAACATTTGTATTCGAGTTTTCGAATATTAATTTTAGATTTTTATTTTTAGATATAGATTTTCTCATTGTATTCAACATCGATATGGCTCACTACTCTATTGAGAACCGAAGTGCAATATACCCTTTTGTGCTTAGAGCGACATTGTAACATCGTTCCATTCGACACCTATATAGTGTCAGCTAGAACATAGGACCTTGTTGATCTTCCATCAGACCATATAATTTTGGAGTTACATACTCAGGTAATGTAGTTATTATTATTATTATTATTATTATTGTATTTTTCTTTTACTGGTAAATCTATAATCAAATTGGTCTTTTTAGTAATATTAATGTATTTGAATTAGAGTGATTGAGAAGTGTTTGTGAACAAATATCTCCTGAGAACATTTTCATACTGAAGTGATAAAATTTTTACATTTTTCAACATTTATTAATTTTTTTAAATTTGAATTTCAGAGTTTTCAAGAATCGGATCATATTTTAACCTCCTGGTATCAGTTTTTCCACTGAATTATAGATCGAGGTCAAATTGGGAATCGAATTTTTTTAGTCATCATGATTCAACAAAAATGGAAAGAATAAAACTATAGATGAAATTCTTTTTAGATTTCAAGCCATCTCATAGCTAAATTTAAATTTTTTGTTGGCAAAAATTTTGTTAAAGACAAAAAAAGATTTTGTTTCAGCTCATCTGTGAGAAATGAAAACTGACTTACGTCGGACTAGTTGGAATAATCATAAAAAGAAAAGAATCAATGGGTATGACTGTCGATTTTTATTTGCAAGACATGCAAAATCCGTTTGGCATTGTGAGAAAGATCTTTTTGTCATGTATGTGTATAAAATATACATATCTGTATATTGAGGCTTTCAATATTCCACTTTTGTTGAACAGAAAGATTTGACGTAGACATTGCTATGTAAGATATTGATTCTTATCGCCCATTCGATTCTTTTTATATTATAGCGATATTACTAGAACAGCGGTTGCATTATTCATAGCTATTCGAAGAGCAATGAAACGATGAAAGTCAACATCAATAGATGAAAGATCCTGTCGTCCGAATATTCAAATCGGTTGAATAGACTGGTAAAATTCTTGACTTCGTATTTCATATATGATATAACATACGTATTACCAATTTCACGCTCTATCCATTTTCTTTACAATCATACATTGGAAATATTATTTAAATTCACGCCAATGCATTCTTTATTATTTGTGTGACTTTCTTTGACTTCATTTAATTGGATTATTTGAAAAAACTGGCCAAGTTTTCTTAGTGTTATGCAAAAATATTCAGCAAGACAATATGAAACAGAAACGTGGGATGAATAGATAACAGCTTTTGTAACTTGGCTTCACGCGTGCGAAGTACATTGGTATAGAAGCAAGGAGTATGAGGGTCCCTAGGTATTGAAACTTTTCGATGCGAATATCCTTAGCTACGTGTACGCGAATTCTCTCGCACCCGGGTGCGAATGCGCTCGCATTACTGTTGTTCCGGGCTAGATATCAACATCCTGTACACCATAGTACACGTGAATACGTGCTGAGACTAAAGCCAAGCTTTTTGTGAGTTACAAAAAAAAATATTTTATATGTAAGCTGAGTAGTTTGATATTTTCTACTTTACTATTCGTCACTATACTTGAAGATATCAAGTGTACAAATATTTTATTATTATTATTTTTCTCATTTTTTTTTTTTTTTTTTTTTAATTTTACGAATTTCTCGGAGATGTTGAATTTTTTTTCTCTTGTGAGAATTGAAACAAAATGAGAATTTGAGCCAGAGTTGGAAAATATTTTACTACTGGATTCTGCTAGTAATCCGATTCTGTTAAGGATAAAAAGTTTTTTGGAGTTTTGACAGTAGTTTGACAAAAATGTAATCTAAAATAGAGAAGATTGGATAACTGAAGAATGGAGTATAATGCATTCTAAGAGAAGAATCTCTTTTCTAAACCATTACTTTAAATAGAACATGTTACTTGGTTGTTATATGTGGACAAAAAGTTGATAGCTCATTCGCTCATGTAATTGATCTATTAAAACTCAATTTCCGCGTGAATTCTCGATAAATTTATTCTAGGATCATCACGATTTTGTTTTTATATGCGTTCATTTTCACTGTTCATTTTTACTCATTATTTCTTTTTTTCGCAGACACGGTGGACCATCACCAAATACGATTTTCTCAAGCATTGAAGGATAATCGGAAAATTGATCAGTTGCTGAGGGTGTAGAAGAACAAACAACCGCAAGTCTGAGGACTTTTCTTTTGACATAAATGGAAAATTTCAAGGGTATTCAATGTGACGGCTGGTGGATATAGAGAAGGTAAGTCGAAATGGAAATTACAGAAAATAGATAGAAGTATTCAAAAGAATTTTGACTCTTTTTTACAAATTCAATCCGATAGTATTTGCACTCGTATTTGATTTTTACGAAGACTCTTTCATTTCAACAGTGGACAAATATCACACGTTGGAAATCGTTTTGTGTCATTTAACGGCACAAAGTCGATAAAAAAATATCGATAAGGTAACTATGGGAAATAAAAGTAGAAACGTACAGTGCAATAACTATCACTAGTAATATAACCTTGACTATTCATTCGCGTCAAAGCATGACTGAAAATTGAAATAGGCGTACATCGTTGATTCGTGCGATATTTCAATTAAATTCACATTCGACGTATTATTGAACTGTTGAAGTTTCAAATGTGTCACGTCATTAGATGTCAGTTAGATTGTCAACCAAATGTTTGAAATAGTATCTCATTTCCATTTTATTTAAATTATTTTCATTATTATCCATTGATTACACGCTCTATAAATTGCAATCGAATGCTTTCACTTTACCAATTATTGAGAATGATTATTTTTTTTTTTTTTTAAAGAAATGAAAAACGCGTATAGTACATTTTATCAATAATATAATCCTGTTCCAGGAATTTAATTTTTTAAAAGCTACGTTTTAAATAGAATAAAATATGTGTAAAATATGTGCACAATTTAAAAGGAATTTTTTTTTAAGTTATAATATTCGTTACTGGAATAAAATTTTTTATTATGAGTCAATTTTACATGCCCAAAAATTTTTATTTTTTGTTTGCGTTTTTCTCTCTGTTAATCATTCTATCGTTTGTATGCTTCATCGCGTATTAATATTTTCTATATAATTAATTATTATGATATTCGATCAAAACAATAATACATTATTGAATGTACATTGTTATAAATATTCGAGATGTACTATGTAGCATTATATTAAAATATTTCTACTCTTTGTGTATTATATTTTTATCGATTATTTGGCAATGGTTGTATATTTATTATTGAACAATCATAAAACTAATTGCGATAAAATTATTAATAAGTAATGTTATATTAGCCACTTTTATATTCCATGCTACAATATCACCAATGCAATGAAAGTATGGTGTGTTTATTTTATTCGAGTTTTAATATTTATTTCATATATTTATTAAAGCTTTGAAATAGTTTTCATTCTAATATTGGATAACTCGGATATTGTTATATATTTTTTAAAATTATTTTAAAAACTTTTTATTACTCTGTATTGATGAGTGTATACTTTTTTGTATCAATCTGAACATTAATCAATCAACTAATAATCACGGCAGTAAATGGAAGTTTTTTCGTTTGAATTTTGTTGCTGTGCAATTTTAAACATGCATATTGATATACTAGACGAATATACATAAGTGTTGAAACTGGGAATGAATATGCATGTGTCTGTGACCTCTTTGTTGCCAATTATCGGTGTGTTTACGTTCAATTATGAACAAATTACGATGCATCGATGCAGAGAGTATGAGAGGAAGGGAAGATTGGGCTGGTGCTTTCACAAAGTGAGTGGTGAACCCATTGGCGATGCGCAGCATTGGAATCAATATCCGCGACACCCTGTGTCACGAGACCACTACATCCATAAACTATGCCACTGTCTATTCTCCTTCCTATGTAGTATATATATGGATCTCTTAGTATACTGCTATTACAATAATTATTACTATTAGTCATTGTTGATTATTGACTGTGACAGTTAGACGAGAATCTCAAGTTGATTCAGTGGTTTCAATTTCAACTGGAATTCGTTGGTTATTTTTTTCTAGAAGCTATTCTAGTTTCCTTAATTGAATCTACGGATGAGAGAAATTTCTTGCCGAAGGTCGTGTCATTTACCCAAGTAATCGTCGTCGAAATTCCATTTAATCTACTCACCTCAGGGTAATCACCGTCCTTGGTTTGAAAGTCAAATACATAAAAATAAGTCTTGGGCATTGGTTCTTTTTCACTATCAGGAACTGGTGTGATGTGAGGATTGTTTGGCTGTCTTGTATGTCGCAGAGTAAAAAGATCTCCAGTTTGTACAAGTGGTGCTACAAACTGAGCGTCACTTAACGCACGAACGCATCCGTCTCTTGTGTTTGATGGATGTTGCATTGTTCTCTCCCACTCGGTATACTCATTCACGATCTGTTAAAACAAAAGTGTGGTTTATCAACGGATGAAAATAAATCAGAGTGTATTAAAAAAAATTGTTTACATTGATTTTAACAACATTGGAGTCTTTTGTTATTTAGAGGCTATCATCATTAAACTTTTCATTGAATTTTCTAATTGAAAAATTATTTATTCGAGTTAAGTCAAGAGTTGCTAATAGAGCAAAGAATTTAAATAAAAATTAACCTTTATACATTTGTTAGTTAACGAAAAAATCACCTCATGAATTTTTTTATCACAACTCGTGTGAAATGATCAGATTACAGTTTTCCATGTACACGATTATCTGACACTAAAGTGTCAAATATTGTTATAAGTTGTTTTTTTACGCTTTATTTTTATTTTTTTATCCGATCCATTTGTTTTATCCATATCCAAATACACCATTTAGCGGATGTTCAGAGATAACAGTTATGCAGATATTTATGGTATCCAGAGGACTGTGAGTATCAGTCTAGCTAAATATTCGTGATACGTGATCGAGGGCATTTGCTTGTCGATATGACATTATATTTTTTGTTGTCAAAAACATTTATGATTAATGCTTCTAGCATAGCCCTCCAAGGATAAATACAATAAACATCTGCACATTTTATTTATAACTGGTAAATAGCCCATGTGTTTTCATTTCATCCACATGATTCGATTGAAATTTGTTGTTATTTAAAATTATTTACATACTGTGTAAAATATTTCAGTTAGATGAAATGTGTAGGTATTCCTGACATAAGTTCTGATTATTCTATCTCTCCTGTCTCCTTCGAATCCAGTTTGAACGTCTCTCTCACTGAATCTCCATAGTGCTTCACTTGTTGTTACGCCAAACAATAGATCATACTTGTTGTTACTTGTAATTGGAGTTCCAGGATCGTTTCTCTTTGGGAGTTGTCTAGAAACATAAACATAAATTCTATCCAATTTTGTATACATGTAGACTCAATAAATTAACGAGATAATCATTTTTGAGAATAGTAATGGAACATCGAGTTCTTATGAATAAATTTAAACGGAAAATGAGAGAAATATAAGATATAGAACAGTTTTTTTTCTTACCCAGATCCTTGAAATTCTGGACCCAGATAGGAAAGTAAATCTTTGTAAAAGTCTGGCTTTATCACGACACCGTCGACACTGGGTCCAAAGGCGCTTAGAAAAGTCGGAGGTTGAACGTCCGCTGACATTAACTTTTCCAAGCTGGTATCTCGAAGGCAATCTACGATTAACTCATGCTCCTTTAAAAGATCCGCTGGTACTGTGCAATTGACTGCTTTTGCAAGTTTTACAGCGTACGTAACTGGATCTTCAACAACTGCCCAGGATGATAAAGCACTACCGGAAAGTAGAATAGCCCTCTTAAAAAGACCTAGAAATAAAATATTTAACAGTAAGTATTTTTATTACACCAACAAATCGTTTGAGATACTCAGAAAATTAGCTAAATGCCTGAATAAATTTTTTTCATCGTCTACATTATTTCACTAAAGTTTCCCCCGATTATTTGTGTTCCTTAAGAAATTTATTTCCTCTATTCAACCGCACTTTAGTCACTTAGAGTTATCCATCGCTTATTTCTTCCAAGAGATCGTTTGGAATCTTTTCATGTATTTACTACACTAGTGTACTCCTTATTTCCTTATTTATCTTCCACACAGTGCATTAGTAAAACAATGTTATCAATGAGCTAGTTTTATTCAATAAGTTTTTCGAAAGAGTAGTGCAACTACTCGAGGACTTGAAAACTCATTTCAAATTGATGATGCAGAGAATGATTTATTTGGCTCAAGTAGTTCACAAATTCATTATTATGATTGGAGTTTACATCAAGTTCACTTTAAAAATTCTTTCGTTACTCTTTCTTCTGCTCTTTCGACTTGTGCTACTTTATCTTCACAAATTTTCAAGACTCAAATAGTAACAGAAACTTTCATTGGTACTTAATGAATAATAGTAACTTTACTTTACGATTAAATAATATTTACTGAAATTCAATGTTACAAAATGTACTTAGTAAATATTTATCAGTACTTAAGCTATGTTTGAATTTCACATAAATATATTTCAAAATTGTGATTTGTAAATTTGACCAACAATTCATTCATTTACTTACATAAAATTTTTGTTTATTTAAAAATTAATTAAATTACTTGAAAGAAATATTTATTTAGTGAAATGCATCAACGACTGCCATATCTAAAAACTCCATTGTGTTTTGTGGAGAAATGACGTGGTTGTTTTCTCAGTGTAAAATCCGTTGAAAATTCTCAACAATTTCTGGGATGCCATACCTATCCGGCTGCCGGAATTCATCCTAATTAGGGAATGTTAGAACAACCACAAGACGACTTTCCCACTCGTCTTCTGAAGTTTACAAGAGGCCAACTGCTTACAAAACGCATGCTCAGACAAGCTTTACTATTTCTCTAAAGCTCAGTATGCTGAATATATTTCCGTAGGATTTATTTTCTAGCTCTATTCAAGTTTTTTTTTTCATTAGTAAACAATTTATCGTGAATCATTTTTGTTAAATTACAAATAATATACTAAAGTTAAAATATACTAGAGAACATTCTATGTTATTGATACAAGTATGCGTTTAAATTTTACATACAAGTATCATTCTTATTTCATTCTTGTCTATATCAGTATCGAAAAAGAAAATTGGAATATCTCTATTGAAACATGTGGATATCAGAACCTGGATGAAGATCGTTTCCTACTGATTTTGGCCAAGATCCAAGAATACAGGAGTAACCGATAAGACACTGTAAGATCATGGAAATAAATCCTAGAGCGTATACATGATCACATGGATGTTATAGAAAATAATTTTTTTATAGGTTTAGAAAAAAGATATTCTTTATCGATTCTCGTTGATATTCACCAAGTCAATGTGTTATTAAATCTGTGCAATGAGTAGCTGTTCATTGACTAAAGCCAAAATGACATAAATATTTTCATAAAGATGAGTAAAAAACTCTCGAAAGAAATTAACTACCTAATATTGAATCTAGATTGACATCATAATCTAGGGGTTTGGAGGTTGGCACGTGTCCAGAGCACGCGTGTCTATGCTGACATAAAAGAAAGTATTTTCCAATACGGTTCATAATGGTAGAATGCAGTGAGGTCGAGTAAGGATGAAAAGACATGTCCATCTTTGATGTGGTGAAGCGTGTATGAAATACAGGAACATTAAGGAAACACGTTGCATAGAAGCATAAGAGCAGAAACACTGTTTCACGCACATAATATCTCGATAGACGTGAAAAGATATGTGATTTGAACGTCTTAGATAACATGATTGCGAGTTGCTATATTTGTACAACTATCAACTACTCTTGGATTACATGCTATGGCCAATACCAAGCTGGTGTGTAAGTGGAGTGATAATGCTGAGTTTAAAGATATTATAAAAGTAGATATCTAATATCTTCAGCAATGTGTTACCAAAACTCAAATAAAACTCTCGACGGTCTTGTTCCTTTTCGCCAAAGACGCGACCGCTTGTAGCACATGTTTTCTTGGAATATTACGAATTTTAGTCGATTTCTGGATGGCTTGAACGGAGGATCCTTAGTCACTCGACATGAAAGAGCATGGAAATAGACTGAAAAGCAGAGGAGAGTTAATCTAACGTATAATCCGGTGTCTTCTATACACAGGATCCTGAAAGTTGCTGTGAATGTAGTTTCTAGTTGAATATGAAGCGAAAAGGGTGAAAAGGAAGCAAGAGAGGGGGTAAATTTGCAAGCTACATAGTCGCACGTGTTAATTTCAAAACTCAAGCAAGAATCAAGCCACTTGAGAGCAATTGTGGAAATTTCATATTCGTACCTCTGTCATCCTCAAAATGCTTTTTTTAATTTATTTGAGGATTAATATGTATATGGATTATAAACTTACCAGGTATTACAGTGGGGCTGATGGCGAGAAAATTGACACACGCAGCTCCAGTACCGTGACCCATAAGTGTTACGTTGCCAGGATCACCGCCAAAGAGGGCAATGTTCTCTTGGACCCAGTGGAGCGCAGCTAGCTGATCCATAAGACCGTAATTTGCCACTCGTGCTTTAGTGTGTGGTGAAATGTTGGCATTGAGAAAACCCAGAACACCAAGCCGATAGTTGATCGTTACGACTACTTGGTCAGTATAGCTTGCAAGGACGCTACCGTCGTATGGATTTCCGCTTCCCCAATCGTAGCTCTCACCATGGATATACAGAAGCACCGGATGTCTCTTGCCACCGTCCGATGCTCCTAGAACAAGAAAACAAAATCTTCAAACGGGTGTGTCTTTCTATTGTTGTACTATACGATCTACCTTTATTGATATCACAACATGTTATCGATCGTTTTCCGCTTATCGTAAAGATAGAAAAGTAGGAAACAAACACGAGAATGAAATATAAAAGAGAATGATGAAAAATTTATGATATTTTTTATATTTATTACTTATTTTGCTATTTATGGGGTGTAGTTTACACAAAAGAAGGCCATTCTTTATTCAGAAAGATACAACCGTTCCAATAAATTTTTTCTTGATCAAAACAATTTTAAATTCTGAAGTTTGATAAATATTTATTTATGTTAAACAGATGAAAAATTTTGAAATTGATTAAGATATTTCATTTTCTTTATGAATGGATTTTATTTTTAAATTTTTAGTAAAAAAAGTATTCTTGCAGTAGATAATTATTTTCGAAGCAGTCGGTGAATTTAGAATTATAAACTATAACATAACGTAAATCATTGAACTGAAAATTTAAAAAAGTCAACAAAAACAGTGTATCCAACTTTCAAAAGTTTCTTATTAATTATTTTTCTTTGACTTTTAGCTTGTTTATTTCGTCTGAATTTTTATTTTATTTTTGTGAAGTTATTATTATAAATACTAACAGTAGCGATATTAATAACTAAAATAAAAAAATTTTATTTCAACATGATATATTTTTTCATTCCAATTATTTATCATTTCAAATAAAACGTTGAGTGTTTACATCCAAAACAATTCAGAAATAATATTTGTACAGATATTGAAATATTTCATCCAAATAATAAATACTTAAAACAAAATAATATTCCGCATGAAAATGAAATTTCTTTCTCAATTATGTTATTGAAAAATTGATTGAATTTATCTATTGGATATATAGTAATTAACGGTGCGAAAAGTAAAAGCAAAGTTTCACTTTCATTGGTATTCAATCAATATTGGTAGGCTAGTGAGTAGTTGTTGCCACGACTCAGGGTTTTTCAACCCCTATTGGCATCGTTAGATATAAAGTGAACGCTTGAAGCGGATGGGAGAATATATATAAGAGAGAAAGCAGCTGAATGCGGAGACCCTTATCGAAACAAAGGGCTTATGTTGACCGTACGTCTAGCCCTATAGAAACCTTGCTGTTGCCTATACTAAGGAGAAGCTAAAGTGGTTTTAGTTTGTCAAAGACTATCTATTTCCTTCTTTCTTGCTGCTGAATAGCGTGGAACGAAAAAAATTGGAGCAGAAAATAACGGAAATATTGAGGGATTGAATAAATATTTTAGTTTTGCTTAAGAAAGATTTGTGTAAACAAACATACTTTGTTATCATTCAGTTCATAACGATGGGTAATCAATAAAGTGATAGTTCATAAATGATAAAGCAACGTCAAATAAAATATTGATAACGATGATGATGATGACAATGATGATTTGAAGGTAAATAACTAAAATGAAAGCTGAGAAAACATCAATTAGAAGCAACACTAGATATCTCTTGAACGTGATGAAACTGATAAAACAATGGTGACAGACGAAATGTGAGCTTGATTAATGATAACATGTTTGAAAAAAGTAAGCGAGGACGAGGAAGAAAAAAAGCAATGATGCACCTCGTTGGTTCTCGGCGGGTTGGGGTTATGAAATCTTGTGATGGATGGGTAAAACGGTTAATCGATCAATGTTCTTCATGTTCATCCAATTTATAGTGGAAAACATTTGTACTCGAATTAACTATATGTGTCAACGTGATTATGATGCTGGCAATGTGAATGCCACCAGTAATGTAAGATAACAGTGAAATGAAAACTGGCATTATTGAAACCTGACACGAATAGCATTACATTAACTGCCGAGTTGGTCATTAAAATGATAGTTAAACTTGTGTTTGTTGGTAAGAATGTCAACACGTGATATAATAGAATGGCATGAATGAATTTATTAAATAATGAACAATGTTTAGTCTTTTCCATTTATGAACAGTAATTAATAATATTGTAATTATAATATTATCAATTCAAGTCTTGTACAAACTAATTAATGATAGATAATTGAATTACTGGAATAATTGTAATTAGTACACAATTTAGATGTTATCTTGATAAATAGAATAATATATGATATTGGTTCGGTAATAAAAGATGGTTTTCCAATAAATTCGGTGGTAAAAGTTAAAAGCTTAGTGGCAACTCACAGAATGCCCAGATAGAATATTTTAAAGTCTTGATAAAAAAGTTAGAGAGAAGAAAGCACCACAAGTTCCTTCCACCCTTGCAACTTTACGTTCGTGAGTAATTCGAGCAAAAATAGCACATCTTTACAGCTTTCCCTCTCAGTAGCCAGCGAGTTTATGGTGACTCATCTTTTGCGTAGAAAGTTTTACCTTCAAAGCATTATTTCGTCATTTTTAACTATGCGAACGCGTGAAAAAAAGAAAAGTGCAGAATAAGAGAAGAAAAGTTAGATGAAGCGAATGTTTATGCTTTCCTCCTCGGGCTTTATTCCTTTTTCTTGCTTTTCGAACTCATATTTTTTATTTTTCATCGTTCATTGGACTACCTTGATATTTCGTTGAATCAGACCTACTCTTGTATATAGGGAGACTTCTCGTGACCGTGATACTATCTAACAAAAAGAGAAGGATATAACTCGAGGCCATTTTATGACTCAATGTCAAATTTTTTGTGCTTTATCTATGTTTATATTCAAGATCAAGTAAGGATTTTTTTAACAAAAAACTAGGCATTAAAGATTAACGTAAGGCCATTATCATAATGTCTATTTCTTTCAATTTGATCTTTGAATTGATGAAAGAATTTTTAAAATCAATTTTTACAGTGTTACAACAAGTTGGTAACTGTGCTTACATATGTATACATGATTCACCTAGTGTATGTTGGTGAAGGGAACAGCATGCACATAAATAAAGCATGTACGAGCTTTATCCTGGTTATATGGATCACGTGCAAATATGTGATTCGCGGATTTTGCACATACAAGGGAGTGTGCATGAAGTAGTCGAAAATGTGTATAGAAGCTTGAGTAATACTTTAATCCTTGAACAATGCAAAACTCTACTTTTGCTCATCAAAAGTACGTCTATGTACGAGTCCGCAAAGTGGTTGTGCAACTATATAAATACATGCTTCTACATCTATTTGTATATCATATTGTACTTGGATATTTTATAATATTCCTAATCCTAAAAGTTAACCAACAAACTAACAAAGTAACTTGAGAAGGTTATTATAAATAATTATAATGAGTTAAAAAGAAGAAAAGTAATAATTGAAAAGATTTTTTGTACTAAGGTAGTAAAAAGTGATGTGACGTCTAAGTTTATTACCAACTAAATGTCGATGAGGCAAATAAAATGGTTCACGTTAAAATTGTTATGAGATTCAGCAGTTTAGTTTAGTTATTGGTTGTCTCTTTATGCGTCTCTATGTCTTCTAGTGTCATTAAAAGTAACGGGAAGATAATTTAAATGAGAATTGCTGATATCGTTACTCTTGATAGCGTATCTTTTGTACTTACGAGCACATGAAGATGAACTTAAACTTCTTTCTTTTAGTCGATTGAATTGGAGATTTCCTACAAGTCGGATTTAATATTGATTTCTACCACTGGCTGACGCGATTTTGAACCCGATTAAATCCAATCGACGTGATGCTGCACGCGCGAATAGTCGATGTGCGAGAGGTAAAAGCATGGGTGCTTTTCGAGAACGACGTCGAGTGCATATGCACGAAAGCTTTTGCGTTCTCTGCCACTGAAATATCCATACCAAATCCTGAAGACGTATTGATTCGTTGAAGGTACTGCATAATGCAGCTCTTGCATGTACAATTCGCTACGAAATCGTAAATCGAAACGCATCAATAAGTATATCGATGCACATCCTCACTGAGTAATGAACTGTCTCGTTGAAAGTGAAAAAATTATCATTTTCATTGAGTCACGTAGTTATTTACAATTATTATACTAGCCCTTTTATCTTGATTTGTTTGTTTCTCTTTATACTTGAAGAAAATTTACCGAGAGAAAAGATCTCTGAATTTTTTCTTTTCTCGTGAATTTCAAGAATTTTTTTTATTGCTTCTGAATATACATAGAGGTTTGCTACGCGTATTTTATGGAGATAAAGTGTGGATTTGTGTGGAAACTCTATTTGGATGAAGATCTCTAGAGTTTAGCTGTATTGAAATACGATCCAAACCCCTTATATGTGAAGGTTTATGTATATAGAGGCAAAAAGTTAGATGGTAAATTGCGGTAGGATCCTGATTTTGACATAAGTAGATACTCAAATATTATTTGTACATGTAACGCTGACAATTGACAACTAAATGAAACTACCAACTAGTGAAAAATTAATTAATTTATCTCTGTACTAAAAAATGTAACATTCATAATGAAACAAAACATCTCAATACTTCAAAAGCATGTATTTTTTATTATTAAATCAAAAGACGGAGTCTAATTCCCAAGTTTGATAGTGAAATATAAATTTAGTTTGTGGTCAAAATGACTTGAATATGATTCACTCATTTCTACCATGAAGTATAGCAATATAATTTAGTATATTTCAAATATAAAGTTTCTTAGTATTAGCATAGTAAACATAGATTTACATTACGTTCACCATACTCATTTGAAATGGTAAAGGTTTAAGTATTTATTCACTGAGAAGTAGTCAAACAAAATATACATTTACTCGGCTCTGATACTACTTATTAGTTCTGTTAGACTTCTTAGAATGTCTAATTTCAAATAGTATAAACAGATTTCGAGCTTATGCCAACAAGAATAAATACACAAAACAAAGATTTATTTTTATTCTTCATTAATTATGCTTTAAACATTTATCTAACACTTTATCATTCATTAATAGAGTTTCTATTGTTGATTTTATTTAAGTAATGTGATTAAATGTTTGACCATTTCAGCATAATTTTTTTCAGATATAATCAGAATAATATCTCAAATCATCTCCAACATTTGTAAAAGTTGAGCAATCACAGTTGATAGTCTCAAGAGTATCTTTAAGTATGATTGGATATTTGAGAATAGACACTAAAGGAGGTGTAGGGTAAAAGAGAAAAAACGAGTGAATCGTAAGAAAGAGTAAGTAAGAAGGTGTGAATCGATGTAATCCTCATGCCACTTTGCTGATATCTTTTCAATCCCAACATACTATGCTCACGCGCCAAGATCTCTTGGCCTAATAGCATTGCTATTTACTTGCCTCCTTGTCTCTTGAGATTGCTCTCATCCTCATACTGCATGCCTATTTAGTCTACCATCTAAGTGTACCCTTGGAATTCGTCTCAGGAACCTTTTCGATTAAGTTTAATCGAAATAGTGCAATCAATAATATCCCAGCAGGTCACTTGGTGGATTGTTATCGCCAAAAGGATAATATCATCCATAAAAATGGCCGATGAAACGAAGATCAACTCTTTAGACGTTGTTACTAACAACGTTTCAACATTGAAATGATCCAATTTAAAATTTTATTTGATTATGATTTATGGCGAGAACAAGGAAGGAAGGAAAAAGGAAGGAAGAGTAAAAGAATAAAAAAAAGAAAAGTTTAAACTTGGAGATGCCAGTACTGCTAAAGTTTGTCTCTGCATCTCATTGTGTTCAACTTTACTTAGAGTTTCGTAGCTGACAGAGAGTTTTTTTTTTTGAAGCACCTGGTTACCACTTCAATCGCTTTGTACAATGACGATAGAAGACATAAAACGACATATGATTTAGCTACTTAATTTGAATCTTAATTTAACAACCACCAGAAAAGTGTTCTTATTGCACACTAAAACAAACATCAAATTTTGCACAGTAGTAAAAAAGAAAGATAAAAAATCATGCTCATGATGTTCGTTTCTTTGTATTTTCAACTACTGGAAAAACAAAATTTCTAACTTATCAATCCGTATGTCACTGTTTACTAAAACTGGAAATACTTTGTGTGCTTTTCTTCAATTTTTCAAGTTCGTGAAATTGATCTCTCCATCAATTACCGTTGCAATTGAATCCAATAACGTAATGCAGGTTTCAAAGGCATTAAATTACACTAGTTGTAATATATGATCGATAGATTTACTCGATTAAATAAAAAAAAATGTATTAAGGATAAATAGGAAACCTATCTAACAAGAGTATATCTTAAATAATGATATGATGATAGTTCAAACAGATTATAGTAAATAAATGGAGATTCTTATCTATAAAAAAGTATCAGCCTTTTTTAAAAATAATTGTTGGCGTTTCAATACCGTTATATTGATGAAATGAAATTTACAATGAGGTACAATTAGGTTTCTATGATTGTCCATTATAAATTTTCAGCAAATATGCATGGAATGATTTTATTTAGTTTAAAAACCAACAGAATTACTGTTGAATTGGGTTTGATGAAGTTAACTGGTCTCTTTTGCATCGGAAATCCTCTGGGTATACCCCACGTCAGAACACGCTTGGCTTAACAAACGAGTCTCTCGTTGTTTCGCTCCAGCAATCAAATCTAGCGGGTCAACTAGTACTGTCCTTCTCTTTCTCTGCGAATCCGATTACGAGATCAATTCCAAATTTCTTCGTTAGAGAGAACGTAGTGGAATACTACTCTGGAGAAACCGTAAAGCGATTAAGGACGGGTGAACTGTGGAATTCACAGCAAAGCATGAGCACACACGTGTCGTGGATCATGAATCAAAACTCTTGATCGTAGTTACGACGAATACGAAAATCAAGTTTAAAATAGATGAACTATGAGATTCAAGTGAAATTTAAAGTAGAAGAAATAAAGGTACAAAAACAAATAGGATTTAAATAAAGCACAATTCTCGAAAAACTGGATAGTATTCAATTCAAGTGTTGGTTGGAGGAGTTCAGAAGAGTAAGTAGAAGTCAAAGGAAACTATAACTCTCGTTACGGACGCCGCTGATTGTACTCTCATGGTGTTGGAGAACAAAAGTTTCACTGAAACTCGCTTTTGTTTTAATCCTGAGCTGCTCTGCCTGCTTCCCTTACATTTTCTCAGTGTTGTCGTCGGCTGTTTGCTGGTGTTCATGTTCACGATAATGTATTACGAGTTATGACGCATGAGTACACACACTCACCGTCACGTAATTCACTCGGAAACTTGGAGAATTTCCGGATAAATCAGCTAAGGTGGTATGAGGGTGAGGATGACTGTAAACTCGTCGTGCAGCATATGCAGGAAAATAATTTAATGCATGGTCAAAATCTCGGTATGCTATCGGGGGTGGTGTTGTAGTTTACATTGTGAAATTTTTTTCACATTTAATTTCATTTTCTACTAATTCCATGTTCAAAGCCATTAAAAATCTATACCATCGGTACTTAGTTTAGATTTCAAATAAATTTTTTTTCTAACAAATTATTTTTGTTTCCAGATTTTGCTCTTTCTTTTAAAGTATTTTTAATTACATCGTACAGGAAAAGGAAAGATTTTTTTCCAGACTGGGGTCATATTTTAACACTACTTAGAAATAGCTCTTTGAATTAAAAAATCAAATCCCTACTGAATAGATTTTTTATCTTAAAAAATATTTTAAAACTCAGTTAAGTATCCCTTTTTAATTAAAAATGATTGACCTAAATTTATTGTAGAATAATACAGTTTTATCCTCTTAAAGAAGTGTAACGGAGTTTAATTGAAAAAAGAATTATTTTTGCTTTTTAAAAGAAACAGTTAGTCATACTGTTAGTGCTTGATTTTGTTTTACAACTTTTTTTCGTGTGTAAAAATTGAATTACTGTATATTTTGAATGAAAACAAGTTTTTCTATTATGCCTTTGAAAACAAATTATAAAAATAGACGTCACTCACACTGAAAATTTAATCCTTTCCATCATCGGTTAATTTCCATAAAAGCTTTTTTTTTCTATCAATATCGTTCAATTAATTTCTATTAATTATTTTACAGGAACTATTCACTCGAGTGCCGACTGCTGTTATTTCGAGAAAATCTTCAACGTTTGAATTAATGGAAGACTAGTTTTCAAGATTTCTATTGGGAAATTTTTTTTAATGAATTTATCAAAAACAAAAGAAACTGAGTCAATATTGGTCGCATTCATATTATATCAATATTTTTTTGAAACCAAACGACTATTTCAATGGGATTTTAATTTTTTTACTTATTCTTGGTAAGTACAGAGGATTCAATCATTTTTTAAAATTATTATTTGACATCTAAAGAAAGACCAAACTCAGAATAAAAAGTTAGTGAGAAGAAAGGTAATATTCGCTTTCAAAAGAGATAGTAAATAATTCTACAAAGCAATTGAAATAAAACGTTTTCACAATAAATTTTTAAAGTCATATCAATATATCTCTTACCCTTCTGTAACTGTCACATATGTATGTCTTGGTTTTTCTTTAGTTTCGTCATTCAACACCTTTAACTATTGTTAGAAAATTTATTTCAGTTGAAGATGTGATGTATCTTGTAATACAAATTGTAATAAATTACTAAACATAGTTGTTTACTGCTAACTAATTCTAGATGGAAATCAATTGGCATCTGGTGGAGAGTAAAGCGTGACCGAGTGAACATGCATGTAGATGAATTCTCAGAGAGATCTTTTCTGTGTAGTAGTATTTAGTAGGGCGGAAGGGGAATTTAATTAAGCTAAACGAAAATTAATTGTCACAAAAACGTGTAACCACTATCTAACCTCCCTTACAATGGCGGTAGAGAAATGAAAAGTTGTGTATAATAAGATTAAATAGATTTGGAGCTAACCATTGCCATTTCATTTTATGATGTTTCATCCTATTATTTTCATTGTTCATTTCGTATTTACTCTAAACTATCTGACGGTGTTATTATTGATATTGATATGAATATTGATATGGTTCATGATGATGAATATCTGTCGAAAATATTGAATTAAATTATTCAATAGAGACGAATATTCATTCATATAAGCTAATATTTACTTCAGTGTAGATTTTTTTTCCTGCTTTCGAAATCCAGAACATGTACTAGCATATTTTTATGTCTTGCTATGGAAAATTTTAAAGTTGGTAACGATAAAGTTTTATGTTTCGATGAATCAGAGCGTCTGTCGTTTTCATATTTAAAGGAAAGGTTAAAAAATGAAAAAAATAAAATAGATAAGCAATATAAAAAAGAAGATGAATGCGTTGAATTGGGACAAGATAGAGAGAGGAAACGTAGTAAACCGATAGAGGCTAAAATAAAATCAGTGCAATCGAAAGAACTTTCTGCATGCAAATGAAAATAGTTTCAAAGTAAAGAAAAGTCGTGTAAATTGATTATTGAATTATTTATTACTCGCATTTACAATTGTTTTTTTGACGTTGATTTTTAATTAAGTCCGTTAAATTGATTTTATTAGAAATCTAAAAATAAACTTTAAAATGACGTACTATCAAATGAATAATATGGAAAATAAATATTTCCATTCAATTGTAATTTCCTTTCATCTTTGAATTCCAGAAAATCAATGAAAAGCTAGTAAATTTACAATTTCATATGATTCATTATTTTTGTTCAGTGTAATTGAAATATATAAATGGAAATATCCCTAAATTTCAATTTATTAAATGATAAAGAAATTTGCATATAATTCCTATGCCGATTATAATATTATTCAATGTCGAGCAATAATATTGATAAAACGATAGCTTTGATAAGCCAGTTTATTCTGATCTCCAATAGTCTTCTTTTTTTCCATATTAATGAAACTTTCAAAATGAATCAATTCTGAGTTTTTCGCATTCCTTATTTATAGCAGTTGAATAAAATTCAGTATTAAACAAGAACTCATTTACATTTTCATCTAATGTTAATCATCACATTATTCATTAGTAAATACTAATATTGATTAAGGCGTAGTGTAGATATTCTATTTACTGCAATTTTCAGTACAACTACATCATTTATGCTTGCAAAAAAACCACAAATTTGCAATATCAATCAAATTTAAGCTTTCTTTAAATTGAAACATTGTTTGCTTCCACAGCTTGATATTCATAATGAATCCCAGTTATGATAATGGACATTAAAATGTGTTTTTTCATGAAAGACAGTGTTGGAGTGTTGGTGTATCTGAAGCATTAGCAAAAATTTATTAGTAAATATATTTATACGTGTACATACATACTATTTCTGTGCTACTCTTGATGTCCATGAGCTCAACGTATGATGCATATTTCGTGGACTAATTAAACGACGGTGCAGAAATATTCTACGCTGTGGTCGAATTATATCACTAAAATGACAACAATTTGAAATGCCTGCGAGCGACGCTAGGTTTAATCATTCACCAACTACAGTTTATATCTCTCATGAGATTCAATAAGCATAACAGCCGTAAAAAAACTATTCCATTTTTAGTTTAATAAATTCATTATTTCATTAAACTAACAAATGTATTTTTCCTTCAATGAAATACACATTTGTTATCACATTCAGACTATTTTAATATAAAAATTTACTCGAGTTATATTAATTTTCCAAGTCACTCTGTATGCAAATCTAGCCATTTCAGTGGAAAATTTTCCTTTTAATATTTCTTTATCACTATCGTTAATTATTAATTAATATAAGCGTGACATAATTCATTATCTTGATGAAATAATCATTTCATTACCTGAGTAGATAAAGTTCCAGGAAGAAAAAGAAATAGAAAAGGATTAAACTATGTAATATAACTGATAATAATTCTTGACACATGAGATACTGAAATGATTGATTAATAAAAAGGAATTATTCTAATAAAGTAGAGAAACTACTTTAGTTTTATTAAACAATAGAATTAGTATTTTAGCATCAACATATTGAATTCAATATCTGTAGAAAAGTATGCGGAAAGCATGTCTTAATTCAGATGAGTTATTCGAAAATTTTAAATTCAAGTTTTGATGATATTCTTTGCTTTAATTCAAGCATAAATATTCAAGTTTGGTAGGGCAACCCCTTCAGAAGAAAATGTAGGGCATACAAGAGATAATTTTACAGGTTCATTTTAAGCGCATCCATTAACAGGGTCTACAGTGAAAGAGAATTGAAGGGAGTAGTTTGGTACGAAGTACCGGACGCATATTTTGGACTAAGTGCGCAAGGCTAAAAGAGGGGTTGGAATGCGTTAACTCATTCCCATCCATTTCTGTAACACATCCAATATTCTATAGATCCTTTCATTAAACATTTTAATACGAAGTTTATTGAATTTTAAACAAGTTCGTCCTTCATAAAAAAGTAAAGACTTAATTAATGTTGGTGGTTTAATGATATTCACAATTGCTATGATGTACCTTTATGTCGTATTAAGTTTCAAAAGGCTTGGAGGTATGCAAAGATAAGTTTGTTAGGGGAAAAATGAGCAACGTTTCTTCATTGCCGACAGATATTTATAGAGGACCGTCAAGATGTTAGATTGTAGGCTAAAGAAAAATATAATTTTCTTTTGTACAACTTTTAATTTTCACAATATCGTTTCATCTGTGTTACTTCTATTTTGCATCATATTTCTTTGGTAGAGAGCAAGTTGTTGCGATACACTAGTAGAAAGAGTGAAGGAATGAAAGAAATTTAAATTTCATCTGTTATCTTGTTGGCTAACAACAGAAATATTCATTGTTGTGTCAGTTTGGCTCGTTTCGTAATGGAACCACAACGTCTTAATTTTTATCCAGTTTGCCTCAAATATATTTGCGAATATCAAGTAAATAAACTCGTATAAAAATCACGAGATAGAATAATAATAAATTTTTCTTTTTTAGGGAGCTGCAACGATGTTTTGTGCTTGAAAGTAATGCACTTGAACAAAAAAAAACAGTGAGCCAATTCTTCAAGAGACTGCTGCTTACCCTGTTCCCTATGGTCAAGGTAATTTTTTTAATGCCCCACTACGGCTATCTCTTTGCTTTTCGTTTGACTGAAAAGTTTTACGAAAAGCTCTTTCGCCGATGCCACGGAAATGTTAGTAAGTTACGCTGTAAAGTTTTCTTGGTGAATTTTATCCGAGGCCCTGCGGGCTCTTTGCCCTGTATATCTAGACACGCTTACGTATACTTGGCTACATTTTTTAATTAAAAACCATAGTGATTGGAGCATAGTTAATATGAAAGTTTTCTACGCTGCACCTACTTTTTTCTACTTAAATCTTACGATATCCTTCTACTCGGCCTTTTAATTCACTCCCTTTTGTTACACACTTACTTTTCTTTCTTTAAAGTTACTCCAAGTCTGGCAGTCGATCGTGGTCAAGTCTCGAGAGGACATATCTCACGATAACAGACAAGCGATAAAGCACCCAGACTGTTAGTGGCCACAAAGCGCAAAGTACATTAGACCGTTACAAACTTTACTCATGCAGCGTAAAAAGGAAGTTATACTCAAGTCGTCTCGCGTATTTTCATGAAACACATTAGGTGTATGGTATCTCAGAGTTAAGTCCGGATCAGTGTTTAGTGCTTTTAAATCAAGCCACTTTTTCTGCTATTTTCTAACTCTTGACACACTCTTGCACTTTCTTGAGAGTTTATTTTTGTTGTTATTTATTTCTTTTTTTTTGTTTCTTAAATTCAATGACTCATATCATTTATGATTTTATCAACGATTCGATCAAAACTTAAGTGTTATATTGCATCCATAATTGGATGTTATGCAATCAATTTCCCTTCTTTGATGATTGTTATTTCTCTGAACGAATTATTGTATTAATTATTGACCCTATCGTTTACTACATAAAACAATAGGCTGAAAAATTGACCAACAGCAATTGAAATAATAGTGAGAGAATAAAAATTCATTACAAAAATTTTTGTGACTACGCCAAAATGAAAAATCTAAACAAGTCAAATGGGGAATTCGGTATTTTGAGTGTCGGTCGGTCCTTTTGATCGAACAATAGATACTATACTGCAATGGCAGCGTTGTTTGTCATGTTTCAAACGTTATATACACCTCAATGTGTACTTGGACAAACGTTTCCAATAACTCGAACGATTGTTTGGGTATATGCTCTTTCGTTAATTGTTGTAAACACTTCAGTCAATCAATAGCAAAGTAGGCAATAATTCTAAAGTCTCATATAATAAAGTTATCGATAAAAATTTATGTCAATATTTATTATGAATTACTCAATTTTTTGTAGTATTCAGAATCTTTATGAACAGGCTGATAAAACTTTGAATACATTTTCAAATCATATACAGTCAAAGTTTTTTTCCAATACCTAAAGTGAATATTGTCCAATCGATACATGAGTAATTCAACAATTTTTTCTCTTATTGCAACTGGAAGAGAACTGGAAACATGCCTGGCATATTTTTCAGCCAACGTGGACTCATCAATCGTTGGAAAAATTTATATGCGGTTTCTTGGTGTACGTATCCGTATGAAGAAGTGATATAAATTTTGTTGTTGCTTTTCTTTACTTTGCATCAAATTCAGCAAGAATTATTTTTGTTTCTTCCTCTCACTCAGGATAAAATTATAGATCTGCATCCTCTCGTTACCCATCGTCGTTATGCAGCAATGTAAAGTCGAATGTAGGGAAATAATAGTCGTGGTGAGATGAGCGTGCAGCGATCTGCATGACAATGTATCCAAGGGATGTAGATTAGTTCAGGAGCGTCAGTACCTATTAAATAAATCGGCTCTGACTCGTTGTGGCGTTGAGACTATACTGCATAAATTGAAGTCGTTAGATTTGCGTGGAGTTTGAGTTAAAAAAAATCTTATCAAATTTGTCACAAGATGATAGCTAGTTTTGGACTTTATATATCCACAAATTTAAATCTCGTAATAGAAATAATAATAGAAAGAGTAATAGGTATATAAAAATGTAGAGATGGAACAAGTATTTATTTTCTAAACATGGAGTGCTCTCTAACGTCATATAATTCGATGTATGACTAGGTGCTTTTTTATATTAAAATAAGTTATGAATTTTCTTTTTAGAGCATAGCAACGATCAGATTTCTTTTATTCAGATTATAATGTTATAATGTTTTTATATTGTTTCCAGAGATCATCCATAATGGTTTTATCTCTGCTATACAAAGAGTTCAGTTACGCAACTTGATTAGCATACATAAAGTTATCTTGTAGTAGGGTTTCCATTAACAGTGGTCGAGGGATTCAAGCTTGGTTTCGTTAAAAGATGCTTATGTACTTTTGAAAGAAGCCTTCGAGCATTACGTCTTTGTCTCTTCTTTCTTCCTTGTGAAACAGAAAGCGTCGCTCGAGCAATCAGCAATCTTGTCTAGTACTCGTTAATATTTCAAATGACTTTCTTGTTTATTACTTGTTTTACTGCAGCTATTACTTCAGTACAACTGAAAACGAAATTAATTTACTGTTTATCTCTTTAAAGCTACACTCAACTTGGAAGTGATTTTAAAGGAAGAAGACAAGCTTTTGCAGAATGTCATTGACCTTGCTTCAATTCAGATTTTTTTATACCATTGCCTTTAGCGCTCTTATTTTATTTTTTTTATTTTTTCACACGACAGTGTCATTACACTTTAATTACCGAGTGAACTCCGGCTAGAGAGAAAGATCAAAGTGAAATTTATCTATACCAGAGCTGGACTCTCGCAAGTCTCCCTGATGTTACTTTAACTTTTCTACATTGACACATTGTTCAATAGTTTAACTTTTGACTTTCAAGACAATGGTTTTTGTTTTATTACATAAACCAATGATCACAAGATTAGTTCCCGAAAAAAGCTTTAAAAAAATTTAATTATTTAATTATTTTAATGAAAAAGAAAGTAAATAAACGAAAATTAATTTATTAACTTTATATGAAATTACTTTTATATTATACTGATAATAGATAAAATAACTTTCAAATTTTATTTCGTTTTATCGTCAATAGTGGGAAAGTTTTTTCTCATTTTAAAACTTCACTAATGACTGCAGTTTAAGTAATGAATATTCAAGTGGAATATAGTATTATGTTCATATATTAAACTGAATCAGGTTTTAATAGATAATCAAATTTTGTTATTAAAATAAAATAGGTGTGAAAAAAGGAATTTAGTTACTACGTGGATTTTTAAAAAATTACACTGTTCATCAAACTTGGGTTTTTATCAGAAGTGTTATGTAAAATCAGGGAAAAGTTTGTAGAAGCTTTAAAGAGATCAAGACTATGCATAATAAATGAACAAATGTTTGTTAGCAGATTCATCGTTAGTGACGTTTCCCTGTAAATTTGTAATCTAGAAAGCACTCTTCATTTTCCTTCCATTCACTTAACAGGTATATCTCATGAGTTGTTTATCTTTTCCACAAGAAATGAATGTGTGACATTTTCTCTTCACCTTTATACATTTGTTTCTATACAAAGTAATATAATTAATTAATTTTTATTCTGAAATTCCATTGTTGAATTCACAGTTAAATAGTTTCAAATGTTAATACAAGTCCAGACAATCTACTCTGAGAACTCTGGAAACAAAGTGGTACTTTGAATGATGCATATTGTAGTTGGTGAGTGTAGGATGCAGTTCATTGAAGAATGAACAACTCAATTTAAGTTCAATGTGTAATTATATTAAAATCAAATAAGTAACAATTTATGTAAAAATCTTTTACGAAAAAATTTCTCGATGGAAGACGATGAGAAGAAATTGCAGTTAAGAAATGAAGAAAAGAGCTAATAAATTGAGCAGAGCTATTCTTTCATATGCAGATTTGAAAACTTAACAAAAGTGTACTTTCCCCTGCACACTCTTCTGTACTCATACTCTCATCTCAGTAAGTTCGTTTTCATTTCTTCGTAATATAACTTTCCCCACCTCAGTGGATTGCAAGCGGATTTTATTTTACCATGCTACTCATTTTAAAGTATCCGGAGGCTAACCCTGGACCACGGGGTTTTCTTACTTTCCCTCTATCCATACAACGTAGAAATAATGCTTTGAAAGCTTGGCTAGCTGTACTATGAAGTACCGTACCTTTTATTTCCACTTAAGGGCCATTCATATTTAAAGCCGCATCCGGTCGCCATAAGGATTTACTGTAGCGTGCTTAAAGTATGTAAAACAGTAGCTGACGTATCTGAACAAGTGGTAGTTTTCAGTCGTTGAATTATGAAATCAAGTGTTATTGTTGACGTCAAGATATTCTATTTTTTTTTTTTTTCAGTTATTACCATTTATTTTTATTGCAATATTTGAATGATTATAATATTTTTATTCAAATTACTTTTTCTTTCATACAAAGTAAGATCGTATAAAATTTATTAAATAATTTTCTCTTTGGGTAAAAAAAAATTTAATAAAAATGATGATTTACAAAACTTACTGTATATTTTTGCGAGAAGAAATTCGTTTGGTACCATGGAAAAAAAATAAATTGTAGAAAAATCCATTCAATAACTTCTAGAGAAATGAAAAATCGTTGAGGTAACCGTAAATTTCATTGGATATTTTCCAATAGCGTAATTTCCCCATAAGGAAAAAAGTTCTTTTCTTCGTACAAATAACTTTTCTCATAATGTATAGAGAACAGGATCTTTATAAGGTAACGAAAATGGTCTCTTTTGGTCAGACACATATATTCTCATTTGAGAGGAAGTGCTAGTAAAAAAAGTGAGCTAAAAACTGTAAAATTGCATTTAGTAGTATGTGGTGTTACGACTTTCTATGGCTCGTTGGTGGAATCAAGTCTTGGTAAATGGTCAATTTGATCAATTTCTAAGACGACGTAACTCTATGATAGTGTGTATCTATGTTGCAAACTAAAAGACGCAAAAAGGAAAATCCCGTAGGTGGAAAACTCGAATGATTTTTTTTATTTTTCTTTTTATTTTCCTTTCTCATTGGTGTTTTTAACGACAAGATCAACGTAAAGATTTGATTTGATTACTTTGAAAAAGGCAGAATTTCGTGGCTCTAGTTATCCAATGTGATCGCAAATTTACAGGAAATTGAACGGCATCTACAGCGCTATTTGTAAGCAATGCTATTGCAATATATAAGCATACTTTTAAAGAATTTGAAAATATCTCTTTCTCCAAGCGTTGCATTCCATTCTGCTTAGACTATTTTATTATATTGTGGTTATTTACTCAGTAATCTTTTTTATTAGAATTTATCTCTTTACTCTGATGCTGGAAAAAGTATCCAGCCGTGCGCGCCAAGATGGAACGTGAAGTTGCAGTCTGTCTCAACGATTTTTATGCTCATCCAAAGTTGAGCTTGGAAGTAGAGTAAAAGAAATAAACAAGCATGACAGCTCAAGACTTGAACGTTTAAATTCAAGATTGGAGATTGTCAACTCGTGTTAGTCCTTTCTCTTTTGGCACGGAAGTTTATCTGTGTTGGGTGCTCGGTTTCAGTTTCACGTGGTCACCCATTTATAGTAAGAGTCTACTAAATATTCCAAGCGATGCACTTGGTGGCTTATCTGTTGTCTTCTATATCCTTTATAGCCTGCTGTAGCTTTCTTGCGTACAAACCAGTGAAACTATTGGTCTATTCAGGTAGTCGTGCTGCAATATATTCTAATATGCACAAAAAACAATGTGTAAGAACTAGAGAATAAACTTTTATGAAAAAACTTATTGAAAATTCATTTCAATAATAATAAAAGTTTATATTTAAATTTTAAAATTGTTCATGTTCTATTGTAAAAAATTCAATCACGTTCGTTTCATTAAATTTTATATTATTTAGGTAGATAGATATTGATTTTAAAAAAATAAAGAGCATTATTTTATGAAATTATTAATGGAGAATACATTGAGAATTTCATTGTCATATCCTGTAAGATGGATGGAGGTGCTAGAAGCTTAGTACATAACATCCAATTATTAATTAAAATTCATAGAGAATTAAAAATAATTAGATTCGTTATGCAATCATAAATAAATATTTAATTTTATCGATATACTAATTGGCTGGAAAAAAATTAATTAAATATTATTTTTATGCTTATTAACATTTGTGAATAATCATAAAATTTTTTTTATTAATAATAAACAGAAAAAGAAAATGTATTTAAATGACAGATTCTTAAAGAAAAAATCAATTTGAAAACAGTTTCAATTTTCGCGCTAATTGTGAAGAGGGCGCTATCGTGTATTGAACTTCCGCGACATCCCGCCAAAACGTCACTCGAAGTGTCTCACATCATAGAAATGACGCTCCGAAAGTTATACTGATATTTTTGATTAAATAGTATGTAATAAATGTCAGTCAATCTTGAATTAATTAAAATTTATTTTATCATAAAATTAGAATCATTTTAAGCTATAAATAACTAAAATATATCTTAGTATGAATATGTTTTCTTTAAACTTTTTTTTACATCGACGTCGTAGCCATATTAAACTCCAAAATTTATTCAAATGAAAAAAATGAATAAATTCTAAGGGCAGTAAATATATTTCGTAAAAGTCTAACGCGAAAAGATAAGATTAAAAAATTGTATGGTGGAGAAGCCGATAACCTGAAGTATAGAAAATATTGTCTTAAACTCTAGAACTTGAAAGTGTATTAAATTTGGTTTTTTATAGTAAATTTATCGGATAATTTCCGTATTATAGTGATATTTTCAGTGGCTGTGATTTCTGGTAGTTTGTAGAGAGTATATTCAAGTCCACTTCATATCCGGTAAGTTATATATTCTCTTACCACCTTATCCAAGCACGTTGAACACATAAACACGATAGAATTGGTACACGGTCTTCGGTATCACCTACATGTCCTCTAAATTGGTTGTAAGGGGATGATAGGACAGTATTAAAAAGATTCTGTGAGCACGTAGATTTTGACGTAGCGTTCAGAGTATACTAAGTATGAAAAAGATTGGGAAATCTTTTATCTCCGTATGTTTGTAAAATTGATAAGGGAAGAAATTTTTCTCAGTTATATTTTTGCCCCGAGCACTTCGATTATGTTTATGAAAGATTTCAAGCAATGTATGACATCACAAAAGAATGGCCTTCAAAACATTCACCTTTGTTTATTTATTTTTCATTTCAGAATAAGATGAAAATTTATCTTTGGTTCTTTTTCTCTTACTATCTTAATATTCTCGAGTTATTTGCACTCACTGTGAAAACGATGTGATGAACACACGAATAGATTGAATATCCCATTTCGAATTGTATAACGTAGGAGATACTTGACTATCTTGTGTTGATCAAAAAGAATGGAAGGTTCGAAGTAGGCACTTTCAAGTGCAATCACAATCACTAGTTTAAAGGGAAAAGTGTAAAAGAAAAGAATGATGTTGAAGAAAGGAAAGAGAAGAAATATCTGATTCAATCATCCATAATGTTGAAGATACTTGAAACAAGAACAGAATGAATTTTTTTTCAAGATTGAATCAGTATTGAGTAACATGATGTAGTTCAATATGTAAAAGGATATCTTTAATTTTGACGATTCTGCAAGATAAATATCAATCATTGAAAGGGGAATAAATTCACACGACGAAGTCAGTGAACTCAGAATTCAGGAAATAGATAAACGGATGTAGATATATCTTTAACGCTTGAGTAATCATGACGTTTCCTTCAAAAATCGATTAATCCTACTCCTGATTTTACTCGAAGAATATTTCTCAAAATTCAACCCAGTTATAGTCTTCTTGTTTCTGCAATTTTCTTTTATTGAGATGGTTTTATTCTGATATCTTTTTATCGACTTTCTATTCTAGTATTAATCTATGATGAATTATAATTTTAATTCTCTTATACTGTTTTTCTTTCATTCTTGGAATTTTTTTTTATCTCGGTAAAGAACCTGGTAACGAATTCCGGATTCACAGACAGGAAAAATTACCTCATTGTCTGGTTGAAACTTGCAAAAGCGTGAAGAAGATAAATCGTTTGAATACTTGGCATTTTTTTTCTCTTGCATGTACATAAATGTATAAGGTAATTATTTAAGAACAAAACTTCATTACAATAGGAAATACTAAAAATCTTAGTAAGTAAGTGTGTTAGCCTCAAACTTTCAGCGAACTCTTAAAAGTATTATTTTAGAGCAATGAGAGGAAAACTGAGCAAATGTATAGTTTTACTTTTGTAAAGTGGTTGAAGTTTAAATTGAAATAAAATTAACATTAATTCATTTTCAACTCTTATCAATAAAAATTTGTTAACACTTATCTCTTAGTCTAGAAACATAAAAAATAATGAGGAATTGAAGGAAGCTATTTTCTAAATTTTTCACTATATATTATCATATCATTCTATGTTTTAATATATATATATATATATATATCTATATTTCGTTATTTTCTATAAATAAAACTCTTATAGAGTTACTCAGGTCAACCGTATCCCAAGGGCATTCTTCAATATAACAACAGGCCGCGAAGTAGCTTGATATGGTAACAGAATATGGGATCAAAAATAGTGATATAAAAAGAAAGGACAAAAAATAAAAGCAGATAAAACGGAAAAGGTAGTCAAAAAGATCTTCAAAGATAATACTTTGTTCTTTCTTTGTCGTCTTGTACTCAATACAAGAGGGTGCGTGTGCCTAAGAGCCAGGATTTCCAGGCGATGCACGTCGGTCTTTGTCTAAGTCTCGTGCAGTCTTCATTTATTTAGTTAAGAAGGTACGACTTCATCGTGTCAAGTTAGATCGTTGGAGATGGAGAAATAGTGAGACTAGGATTTGAAGTGGAAAAAGCCAAAGTGAGGTAAAAGAAGCTAGGAATTTTGAAGATGCGAAGTGTAGAGTATGTCAGATCTTTGAAACGACTCTTCTTTTCTTTTGGTATTCATCCCTGGGATAGGTCTTGGATATTTTTTCTTATTTCCTTTTTTTAGAGGCGGCTAGTGTCTTGTGAAAGACGTTGACACTTAACTACAAAAATGAGGGTTCGAGGTGACCAAGTGAAGCATACATCAGTAGAGGAAGTCATTTCCTACGATGTTGAGGGATAATGAAGGCTTTAAAGAAAAGAAAAATACCAAGTTGTAAAGAAAGAGAATAATGATGTCGGCAAAGAAAATCTAGGTCAAGAAAAAATTGAATATCTGATATCCATTATCAAGTTTCACAGGTCATTAAAAAAGATTTGAAAAAATGTTACAAGTTTATCAAATATAGTTAACAATTCTAACATACTCATTAACATTCATGTAAAAAGTAAATTAATAGAGGTGAGTCCAATGAACTTAGTAGTTTGTGAAACTCATACATTTCGTTGTCGGTAGAATAAGTATCCAATTATCTGGCGGAGTGCGTTACAAGAAGACACCAAGTGTGATGTCGTGGAGAATGTATCTAGCCTAGAAGGAGCTTAAGTACGAGTACAGTCTTCTGAATATAAGCACGATAGACGTCACCAAGATAACGATTTCGCGTGCATTTTAGCACCTTCTGGTATTCACATTGTATTTTGAGTCTTTCACGTGCTCTTCATTATAAAATATCATTCTCTGAATTCCTCTAAAATGTACCTAAAGTAATAAAATATTTCTTTTACGATATTGGAAAATATGTATAGAAAATTACTAACTTTATTTCCAATTTTTTATCAACGTTGCTGTAACGTAGTAAAATTCTTCTAAGGAATATAAGTCAAGTAGTATTTAATAAAATTTTTTTATACGAGAATATATTTATTATAAGTGATGATATAAACTACATACATAAAAGTTCTCGTTTTTTTTTATGGGATTATTTTCAATTTTGAGTAGATGCGTCAAAAAAATATGCAATTTTAAACAAATGTAAAGCAGATTATTCTACATAATTGTTATTTAAATTATTGAATGAAACGTAGTTTTAAAATGATACATTTCAGTTTTTGGTTATTACCTCAGAAGTAGCTCTCTTGAAATTTCACGAGAAAATATTAAATTTTATTATTAAAGACATAACTGTCTTTTTTGGCACAATAACAGAGGGTCATAATTTATTATTTATTGGAGGTTTTTTTTTTTTATGAAACTTGGATAGAAAATTTTTATGAAGACTTATCTTTCATTAGTGTTGCATGAACTTGTTCATTTAATGATTCTTCTCAGTTATATGTATCATTTATCATACCACTAATAATTCCCAACGTCTCTCGAATAGCAAGCTTTAATCATTTGATTTCATTTGTTATAATTTTGAAGGCTATTTATCTTTTTTTGTTATTAAAAGCAACATAGAGCATAGTAAAACTTTCAGACACAAAAGTTTTGTATTATTATTTTATATAAAACTATTTTAGTATCCATTGTAATATTCATATTATTTTTGAAGATTCAAAAATTTTTTTTTCAGCATTAGTAATGTATTTTAAATTCAATTCATTAAATTTATTATTATGTGTTTATACATAAAATCGCAATATCAGAAATGAAAATAGTTGAGCAATCATTCTTTTTTTTTCCAAATAAACGATAAAATATTGTTCATTGCTATTTTTGATGTTAATAACAAAGAAAACAGTAATGGTAGTATACACTAATATTGCCCAGCAGATTACAATTTTTTTTCAATATTTAATACAATACTGGCTTTTAATTAACGTGTATGACTGAAAAAGCAGGAAAACTTTTAAAAAAAACTAGAATTTGGAGTGAGATCTTTTAATGAAAATTTAAAAAGCGTTTTATCAGATAATTTTACTCAATGGAAGAATAAATTCTACATTTATATAAAAATAATAATATATCACAAACAATGCTCTTGTTATTAAACTTTTTTTTTCGAATATAAGCTTGAATAAAAAACAACAAAAAAAAATTTAATGGAATACCTATTATTATCTATGTATCTACATACTGCAAACATTTGTAGATTGCTTTTGACACAGGTGTAAAAGATTTCTTAATTATTAAATCTTTCTTTTATTCATATCTTCGAGTAATAGATTTACATCTGATTCTTAACCTGTCAAATTAAGACTATTTTATGAAACTAAGGAATTTTTCTATTTCTACAGCTAATGTATATTATGTACTACACTTATTTAAACAACTTTCTGCAACTAATTTTTTGTATACTTCTGAAGAATCTTTTTGATGCATTATACAATTTTTAATTTATCAACATAATATAAAAAAACTTTTTAATTAACAAATAGTTGAATGACAGTCGTGATTTACCTTACTATTTGTTGAACCACCCTACGTATCCTCAAATTTCCATTTGCTTATCGTTACTCGTATGTAGCTAAACGTAATTTATCTTCAGTAATGATACCAACTTAAGGGTTAACATTAGCTCTGAGTAAATGACAGTAACATGAGAGGGAAGGCACATGCGAGAACTAGTTGCTGTGACGTAAAGTGTAACCGCAAACGAAACGGTAACCATCACTTATTTCTTCATGTTCATATAATTGGTAATGGGATGCTTTTCAGCTAAAGACAATACAAAAAGTCAGATGATTTAGTATTATTTGATGTAACATCCAATCGTTGATTACTTTAATTTGTGTATTGAAGAGAATTGATTAGAAATATGCATAATTTACAATTGATTATTAATTTATACACACTTCATTATGTTGATTTATACAGTCAACATACATATTATGCAAATTAATTTTCATTGCACAGTTTTAGCTGATACAACAGACCAGCAATGAATGCTTTATTTAATAATATCATTCATTCATTCATGATCACTTTTTTGAAAGTATTTTACCACATTTAATAATTTTTTTAGCGATTTATTCGGGATCCTTTATGAATAGCATGAAAACATTTTATCGCAGATGAAAAATATACATTGCTGACAGCTAGGTGTGTTTTTAAACCTTGTAAATATTTTTTTTTCATAAGGCTTTTTTTATGTTGAAAATATAGAATTGCACTTTCATATAGCGAAAATTAATATGAATATTAAATAGGTTTTGCGATGGTTTTAATGATAAGGCTAACAAAAGTTGTTCAGGTCTGGTGATGACACGGTATACCTTGGCCAACAAAAGAGCCATACCCGTATATCCTGGTTCTCTTCATTCGTCCACTCTGTCTAGTTAACCAGTGAAGTTCGTCTGACATTTCGACCGGCTATCTTGAGATTTATTGTGAACTGCTTTCTAGTCTGTCTTATTCGTCTTCCGTTTTCCGATACCGAGTAAAATGGGCAGTTAGCCACGGACTTTGTTACGTGCTTCATTCAGTTAAGAATTTATGTCTATATCTATAGCCTTCTAAATTGTATCATGGTATTTAAGCGTATAATTAACTAAAGTCTTTGATTATCGGTCTTTTTTTTTTTGTAGATAATGTCGCAATATTTGAAATTGTGTCGAAACTATCAATAATGATCCAACAGTCGAAGTTTTTTGCAGTAAATTCTACAAAGTCTGTAAAAAATGTTTTCTCCTAAGCTGTAGAAACTTTTTTCAAAGCTAGTTGAATAAGAATTATCTTCACTCAAACAAATATTTCATGAAAGAATAAAAAGAAAAAACAATGTATAAGAGATACTTTTATTTAATAGTTAAAACTAATGATTCATCTTGTTATTTCGTTCAATAAATCTTGAAACTTTATTAACAGAGGAGCAATCACTTGTAAAATGAAATTAATTTCTTTTCAATTTATATGGCTATCTATGATTAAAGAATCCTTTGGAACAATAGCTTTGTGAAAGTTTTTCCGAGTTACTTGAGGTATTAAATACTTGATGTCCTGGATGGTGAATTCGGAATAGACATATATCAATTTGTCACTGACGTTAATTTAGCACTATATATGATCGGCATCATTTGATTCCAACGATCTCTGTACCGTAAAACGTCGATTGGCGCGTGCGGATTGCCTCCGGAAATTTGACAAAATGAATTCCCAGATGAGTCGTTGCTCCAGGCAAAATACATTGGACGATCGTGGATGATTAAACCCAGTTGCGTAAGTCCGATATGATAAACCGATAAATAGAAATAGGTGTTATATGTTTACCATCTATTTCATACATTTTGGAGTCAAATTTTGCAGTTAGTGCATTATTAAAATGAATTATTATTTAAGTGAATTATTATCGAAGTGATAATCCGTATATTTGTTTTATAAATATCTATGGATTTGTACATTGTTGAAAATCTGCCAGCATTGTGACAAACACGAAAATAGTTTTTGTCCTCAGGGAATGTACGACGGTGTATGTCGCGATGATGAACTTTAGCACCAATTCGACATGCCTTTGACATGTGCTGAATTGAAAATTTGTACATCAAAGCTTTACGATTAAGTTTTCTCAAGCATCAATCACGATACATCGAAATCTTCGTACTTGATTCCAGGAAATGTTCCATTTTCGGAGTTGTTGAATATAAAAAAACCCATCTTTAGTAACACATTGATCTTTCGCGGATTGTTTGCAAACAGATTTGTCGACTCATGTATCTTGAATGTAAAACAAACCTATTCGACTCTAGGGATATTTAAGCTCTATTGTTTTTATTCTGGTTTAACAGACTGCATTTTTGGATTGTGTACTTCTTCTATCAAGCATCTATAGATATACAAATGAATATTTTCTCTATTTGATGACAATTCTAAATAAGAAGATTTTTATGTAAATACATTTTTCTATAAAATAATAGATGAATTTTAAGTCTTTGAAATAGAGAATAAAAAAAACATAAATTTATAAACTTTTTTGCTTTAAAGTTATATCTTCTCTTTTGCAAATAATTAATCTCAAAGCTATCTTCCTCTGCGTGTACCGTGATTCAAACACTAGCTCATTGAAAAAAGTGTCTTTGACTTTTTTTTTTTATCTTAATTGTGACTAAGAATCTGTCGTATTATTACTTTGATGCAATTGTTCAGCTTCGTTACAGCTTTTCATATAAAGTTAAAAGAATTTTGTTAAATTATACAACTTCTTATTTCCTTCTTCTTACTTTTTCAAAGTTTTTCCAAAAGAATAAACTCAAATAAAAATATTTTTAATTAATTTTTTTTTTATCTGACATTAAGAATAAAATTTAAAATAACTTAAAGTCTCGATAAAAAAGAATTGATTATTGTTTTTACAAAATTAAATCTGGTCAATAAATTTTTAAAAGAATGTTTGTGTAATTCATTCAAGAGCTTTTAAAAATAATTTTGACAATGGAATTTGATTTTTTTCCATGACGTTTATCTTGGTACTTTATGTAAAATTAATTCGAAAAAATAAGTGAAAATAGCTTACGAGAGATTTTTCGAAGTGACACTCGTATTCACAGTAACGCTTGGAATGTAATGTGACGGTAACGAATTCTAGTGAGGTTGTGCACTGCGAATTCACACCACGTCAGCGCGACCGCAATTATACCACGTGGAAGCTTCTAATTAAAATTAGAGGTCGTCGTGGAAATGGAGAATAGGTAAATGGAAAGCATAGAAGAGCAGAGAGACAAGTGTGCGTTGACATCTACAAAGGTGAAGTGACGAAAATACTAATGAAATCATATCAACGATGTCAAGTCTTGATTGATTGATAAATATGTCAGAAACACTCATTAAACTGAACCACAAAATACTTTTTGTCTTTTAATTACTTTATTATCGTATCCAGTTTAATGAGATCATCTAATTATTAGAGACATTTTTGCAGGTTTCACATCAGTATGACTATTGTCAACGCAAGATATTATGAACTTGTACAATATTACTAGAGTGATGAAAATCTTGGTGAAAAATGTAGCCAATAGGATAACGAAAGGCGAAAATATAAGGAAGTAGGTTTTATCCCTCTTAAAGAGGGTTGTGACACTTTTGAACTGATTTATTGTCAACCACTATAGGGGGTAAGTTTTTGACATATTTTTTTCACTGAGATTATGTAAAGACATGACGAGGGATAGAAAACTTTCACCAAGTAAAGTGATACCAAGGGATGTGGAGAACATTGATGAAGAGACATCTTAAATCTCAAGCATTTCAACAATAATTGAATACACCCAGAGGAAATTTTATTTGCAAAATAGTAGAAATGTGTATTGAGTATGAAAAATGATTATATAGGAAGAAGAAAAGACATTGAAAGGAACTGGGTTTATTTTCGCTATCTTTGGAACTGCTGAGAATGACTCCTAATAAAGATTTACTGTTGGGACATGAGTGGAATGATCAGACTAGAAAAGGAATAAAGACGAGTTAGGTATAGATATACCAAAAGACGTAAAAACAAGAGTTTTTTTCGGTTGGTATTGGATGTGTATACTTGGAAAAGTATAGAACAGATCAACTTTGATTGTTCTTAATTTTCTTCAACTACGTGGCAGGAAACGATAAATGCGATGGGTCCTCCAGGTTGATAACAAAGACTGAAAGACTCAAATTTTTTATTGTTTAACATGTTAAAGCTGTTCCAGTGAAGCATTGACAATGATTCCTTTCGTATCATTTTTCTTGTGCAAATCTTCTCGTTTATCAAACTCGAAGTGTGAGGATCTAAAGGATTTGAACCTTACGTTGTGAATTCTATGTGAACTCAGTGAATAGTAAAAAATTTATCCAAGTTTTTAATTCAAGAATAACTGGTATTTGTTATAAAATTAACGAGCAGTTAATGGTTGAAAAAGCACTCATCAATGGATATGTATGTATTTAAACAAGATACAGTTAAACATTCGGTTCACGAAAATGCTATCGTTTGTATTCGTACAATCCCAAAGGTAAGGGAATAGTGTACACTAGAGGAAAAAGTGCAGGTACATATACCGGAAAGACAATTCAACGGGGAATTACTCTATACTGTGTTCAAAACAAATAGTTAAGCTACAAAACTACTGACTTAACAAATAGTCAACAATGGATAACATTTTTTTTTATGTCGAAACGTTTAAAAAACTGAAAACGTTCGTAAAAAATATATGAGAATAATTCGTAAATTCATGACACGTTTCTTCAAGTTACATAGCCCGAAGAAAAGTGCACTATTCGTAATACCTTTCCGCACAATTTCGGGTGAGGATGCGGCAAGAAGAGATGAGCATTTCGTGGTGTACTACGGAGATGTAATAGGGTAAAGCTTGGGTAAGGTGACGGTAAATGCAGCCGCAAATAGAATGTAGAAGCAGTATAGAATGAAGAGGGGTAGAGGGTGACCGAGAGCGATGAGAAACGGTAAGAGGAGTCCGGAAAGAGTAAAAGCTTAGTATGAAAAATGTCCGGATGATCCCTCACTTACCGTCGCGCACGCGAATGTTCCCTGTAGCTAACGCGTTCACCGTCGTGCGAGAAAAATTATGTTTTGAGCCTCTACGTGTCCAACGTTCACCTCGTACTATCATCCACACAATTCATCTATTTCGCCTGAAAATAATCCGTATCGCTTTGCCATCCAAGACTTTTACCCCTGGAGATTTCACGCTGTATATAAGATAAATTAAAGTAGTAACGAACGAAATGTCTGGACGCTTTATATATGAACTGGAAAGTGCGAAAACGAATAGCGAAAGAGCTTTTACTTGTACAGAGAGATTGCGAGTGACAATGACTGTGATGAAGCTTCATGTACCTCCACTATATCCTCATATATTCTTTTTCGTTGTAACACTGGAATTAACAGTCAAGCATCTGATTCGATCACAAGTTCCAAGTAACTTTCAAAATGTACAATGAACTTTCACATTGTGTCCATTTACGTATCTACTTTATCATTTAAAGGCTTAACGTACGGAACTGAAGACAAGTTCATTTCTCCTCTGAGCTAAATTACTTGTTTTACGAGTAATGAAAGTCAGTTAGGGCTCTCAATTTTTTTTAATTTATTTTATTTTATTTTTTTTCAAGCACAACAAATAAAAGTAGTTTTTTTTTTCTCTTTTCTATATAGTTGCAAAGGAATTTGTCATTGTACTAAATTATTTGCTTCATTAAATTTAGATATTTTGTAAAATAAAGTTTAGAAATATTTTTTTTATTCGTCTAATGATATCACCTGTGATATATGAAAAAAAAATTCCATAATTAGTATGGTAAAATTCAACAAAACAAAATCTGATAGTCACATCAGATTTATTAACTATTTATTTCATGAACTTTTGTTATCTATTCAAGGTTAAAATTCTATTTTCGTTCAGACTAGTATGTAAATTGATTCTAGAACTTGTAATGCTTACTGGTTTTCTTTCCACTATCGAGATACTGTTGTAGTCTCTTTGTCTGCTTTTCTGTTCTTTCTTATACCGCAGTGGTTTGAAAAGCTGGAAAATGTGGTCACAGTTGAACATTTGTGGAAAACCTTTGGTATGTCGTGATCTTTAGAGCTGTCACCAATAGCTTTTGGAATTTATTCGCCATTATTTCTTGTATCTATTAAAGTTTTAATTAGTTGTTGGTATTAAATGAAAAAAAGTTATTTAATTGATTGATTAATAATGTATCTAGTAGCATAAAGAAGAGATTAACATAGAAAAAAGTTAAAAATATCACTGTTCAGAATATTCTGCTGCCTCTCAAATTATGAAAGTGGTTGCTCGTAAAGTGACACTCATGTGGCTCGCGAGTAAAAGTGCCCGCTAGCGCATAATTGAAATCCGATATTCAACGTAGTAATACTTGATGTAGAGAGAAAGAGAAGGAGAGATAAATTATGAAGTAATTTTTGCTATGTGCATTTTGTTTTCATTTTAGTGATTATTTTATCGATCGATTTGATGAAAAAGTTGGCTTGAATTTGAGTTAAATACAACAGTAGTAATTCAAGTATTTTTCTGCATTATTGTGAGCATGTTGGTGACGATTGTTATCATTATTGGCAATGCCACTTTGCTTAAAAGCTACATCAGTTTAAATCCTTCTTTAAAAGCAAAAAATACATAAAATTGTGAAAAGAATGTAATTCTAGCAGGTAAAAGTATTCTTCAACTATATAACCTCGCCCCTAGCATAGTATTCTATTTTTGGTTTCGATGTTTGTGCTACTCTCTGGTCCTTTGTAACATGCGAAATGTCATGCTTGACATTTTGGTGCTACAAAAAGCCGCAGTAAAGCGTTCTAGTTTCCACACTCGAATGATTTATCATGAAATGTCATTTTTTTACACTTTCTTGTTTGCTCACGCGCACTTAATCGCATACGAAGATGCACGTACGTCGCACAGTAAACGACGATGCTATAGGGGACGATAAAAAAATGCAAATTCAATTTACCTTTCGAGTATTCTTTGTATGAACGCGATTTAACTGAACTCAGATTTGAAGCTGAGAAAAAAGGTTATATGTGTAATCACGTTCTAACCCGCATATTGATGGATATATCGATCAGTTACTAGATTTTCTGTAGCTTTGGGGGTTTAATCGTGTGAATTCCATTATTGATCAGCATATACGCTTTCCATGTCATTATCCATCAAAGAGCTGGTTTACCAACCATTATATGAATGCATGATAGGCATCACGCTTGAGTGGTGTTTTAACTACTGTTTCAAGTCAAGTTCAGAGTAGACTACCTTGAACTATAAATAAATCGTCTAGTGCATCGAGCAATTTTGCCGATGAAACTGACATCCAAAACTCGCAGCAGTTTCAGCGAATTTAATAAATTATAGTAATTGAATTAGAAGACAAGATTAAAGATCATTGGTTTACAGTGTAAGTACGAAGATGCAGGGTAATATGTTGTAACACGTCTAGGTGGTATTCGTTTTCTAAAGCAAGAAAGTATTTCAGGATATTCGTATACGTCGGATCGCTTTTATTTATACCAACACCACCAGGAGCTTGATCGATAGCTAAGGTGGCTCAAGTCTAAGAGCGTCTCTCTTGCCACCGATAAGCGCCTCATCCATCCGCTGTAAAGTGTGGAGATGGAGGGTAAGCAACGATACGTCGTCTCTGCAGTTCCGGTTCATCGAGCGAGAAAGGAAAAGTCTTTCTGTGGTCGATGCTTGCTGCCAACAGACTCTTTTGAGGAAAATTTTGAGTTAACATTAAACTATATCATTATAGTAAAGCAAGGAATTCATCTATTTATATATAATGACGAGGATGATGAAAGAATGTTGGATTGTAAGAGAATATTTAAAAATTCAGTAATCAAATTTATTTGAAATCTGGAGAAAATGATTGTTTTATTATTTTATACATCTGTATGAGTATAGATTATTCCGTGAAGGATTAAGTTGCACAACATTCTGGCAGGATTTATCACCAATAATGCCAGATGGTGGTTGCTATAAAAGATCCGGTCAAAGGAGGCAAGTTAGTGTAGACGTGGAGAAACGAAGAGGATAGAAGAAGTTCAAGTTGGAGATCATGCATGTCTGACGAGTGAAAACTTTATGTGGGTGTAAAATAATAAGAGCTGAGTCTCGTTTAGACGCTATTCGAGTTTCATAGGGTCGTATTCATCGAGCATAGAGCGATTGCATTGGTGACCTAGCAAAACACTGGAAGGTGTCAGACTGAGAGAGATGTGATATATAGCATCATCAGGCCTCGGGGATATAATCTCGTTATCTGACATAGGAAGTCACTCCGGAAGAGAAGAGATGTTGGCTTGAAACACTCCGTAAAGCTGATTTCTCTTTATATGACACTCGGTACAATTTTTAAAAGTTTAAATAAAAATAGGGAAAGTTAATTTTTCTTTTTTTTTATTATTTGCACTTCATCTTCTTTAACAAATTAATAGGATGCCAAGTTTTTCGATAAAAAATAGCATAAGCTAATTTTATCTTGACAAGAAAAATTATTTTTGAAAGCAGGAGGTAGAAGGTGGCTTCAACATGATAGATTGATTTTCTAGAATACATTTTTTCTAATAGAGTGAATGTATCAGTAATAGAACAATGGCTACAAGAAATATACTGTCAGATTGTCAGTCACAACCTAATTTTCATAAATTCAGTAAATTTAAATATTTAAATTAGATAGTTAAGGGATATTCTTATCAACCTTTTTGACTACTTTTTCTCAATTTTTTTGGATAATGTTTCAATCTCCAATAAAATGATAACAAAATTTTTCAAATTACAATTTTATTCATCAGCACAAGTAGTGAAATTTAAATTGTAAAATGTTGAAATAGTTCTTTGAGAAAAATATAAATAACAAAAAAGAATAAAAGATTGATTGGAACGATTTTTGTAAGTCGTTTATGCAAGTTTTTCATGAGCCATAACAGTTCAAGAATAATAAAAACTTGTATAAAATAAAGTAAATACAGTGGAAAGTTTTCTTTTATTACCTTATTAACTGTTCGTTTATCATGTTTGTTATACTCTTATTTATGAAATCCTTTGAACCTGAAATGATCAAGCCATCATGGAAGTATATCATCACAAAGAGATAATATGAAAATTTGTTCCAACATTAGCTTTATTTTCAAGCATGTCCTTTGCAACCAATCGCCGCGGTACTGGCATGCAAATGGCAGACCGTCGATATACTAATATTAGAGAAGCGTAGTGCAGCTGACACCATTTCTGTTCGTTTGCTGCCACTCCCAGAGGCAGATCGGAGAGTCTGTGAACTCTAGACACTCATGGTTATCCTTTGTCTTTACCTTTAGTTGATTCTCGCTGTACCTACTACATGTTGAAGTCAATGCATCAGCCATATAACCTACGTTCAATTTTGCTTTGTTCGCCGTTAGCGACGGCCAAGTGATTAATGTACTTTAGTGGGGCGTTGCGTTCCTTGCGCAACGGAATATAAACCTAAAAAGGCCAACGAGTACTCGTGCCAACAATAAGATCTATGTATACGTATACCAACTACTATATAAATACCACTTCAAGTTTGTTTTTCATACAACCCTCATTACTCGACTTTATAGCAAGTTTTTTCTACTTCACGAGTGATTTATTTATTTTTTTTCTAGAATTATAAGAACAAGTATATAATATGCTCGTTATGAACCAGTTTACATTTTTCCTTTCACCACTTTTTCATGCTTTATATTATTTATATATTTCGGATAGTTTCGATAATAAAGTTGATAAAGAATTCGTAACAATACATTTCTAGCATAGTATCCAACTTTTAGAATTCTCAACATTGCGTATAATATGGTACCTTACTGTAATATATAGAGATGCTGTCAATACTTGGTAATTAAAATCTATATTGTGTTAGAGTTTCTATTAATACTCAAAGCAATTTTACTCAAGTAGAGTTTGTTATTTTTCAATAGAATTAAAATAGTTTTCAAATCACAAAATAATTTCTCAATGTCGTTTTAAAGTTACTCTTTCTCTCTGATTATCTGAGTCAACTGAGAACTGTACGTCTCAACTCCTCGAGCTTTTTTCTCGACGCAACCTAGTGGAAAATCAGGGCATCTGCCTGAGACATTTATGTCTTGTGAGTGACACCCAAGCTGTCGACTGAAATACTCGACATCTATTGGATTTTTTTTATTCCATGGAAATTTTATGAACAACTTATTATTCATGTTACATATTAACACCATAATGTGCTTAATAATTTTACCAAGTGATTTGTTTTAGACAATAAAAGAGAAGTGGTACTTTAGTCGAGAATATTTAGATTGAAATGAACCTTTCAATCTATTTTATTTTTTTTTTTTTCATGATATTGATGTTTGCTGATAAAGACAAAGCTCTTCAGAAATTTGATTAATACGAAAGCCAATAATAAAATGGTTATTGATTTTTTAGCTGAAAAATTTTTTTAATTAAAACATTGTTAAAAGATTTAACCATTTTCTGCTTCGAAAAAGAGTTGGATTTTTATTAATTCATTCATCAGAATATTACCAAAAATTCCATATAAAACTGTTTTATTTATTGATCAATCAATAAACATGTTGGATTAATAACGATATTCAAAAAATATTTTCTTTATATTGATCAATAGATCAAACCTAACTTTATTGCTGTTGATATTTGAAAGAACTGTCTAGTTAATTTAGTGGTATTTGATCCAAAAATTACCAGAAACTTTTACAGAAAAATGAATCACCAACTAAAATCCAACATACATGGTTACTTGAAGTTTCTCTGTCGATCACCTTACCACTTAGAATTAAGTAAATTTTTTTCTCATGTATTCCTTGTATAGCTAAATAAGTTATTCGTGTGGTCAGAGTATGTGGTTGATGAAACGACAAGCATAACAGTCGTCCTGACTTGGAGTTAGAAAATTATGTGTTGAGAGAAGCAATTTCAAGTTTTGATGAGGCATGCGCGGTCAGGGCACCAGTTGTGCTTGGCAAGACATTTATTGTATATCCAGCTTTACTTAGTTGATGGGACAGTTTTCAATTTAATTATTGGCGGTCGTCGTCAGTGTAGACCAGGCATGAGAACAATTATAGAAGATAGAACCTAACACCCATGGCGTATTTGCTAATGAATAAAGCAAGCATGGACTAGTATAAGATAGAACAGTGACGAAGATATAGCACCAGAAGCGTTTGTTTCAAGCAAGTCTAATGCTAACATGGAAATTAGCCATATCCCATAACTTAGATGTTTTTACTTCTACACCTCTAGTTGCCAAATTTACTATTTTTTTATTTACTTTTTGTTCTTCTTCAATTGAAACCATTTTATGAGCTTGAATATTTAGTTTTAAATTACCTATTGACTCCTGTTATCGATTATAGTGATGCAAAGTCTGTAAAAAAAGCGACGAGCAATAACTATCCATATTTGAATTATCTTCAAAAGCTTTCATGAAGTTGAAAGAGATTATTTGATTACATCTGTAAAAGGTGTTTTGAAGTTCTTCTTTCTTTTTTAATCATTTTATCTTTGTAAATTTATTTAATAAGCTTATTAAACGTTTGAGCAAAAATCTCTACTCTGATTTCACAGAAGTCCAGTTTTTTGATAAATAATTAAATAGGAATACTTTTTCAAAGTAGATTTGAACTATGTTTGTGACTGTAGATTTAAATAAAATTTATTTTTTTACATGCAATTGGAGCTTGATCCAGTCTGATCATTTTTGGAATTTTTTCTTGTATATTTTTACAAAATGATGATTCTCTATCTTTTTAATTACAAAGTAGCTCAAAGGTCGATCAAATTATTTTTAATTAATTAAAAGAATTATATAACAAATCATTTCTAATAATCTTCTTGTAAATAAATGCTAAAGTAAATATATTTAAAATTCACTCAATGGAAGTAAATAAATGAATGTAATTCAAACTAAACGATATAAAGTTTCATCGGGTATAAGCAACAAACTTTGTTTCTGGGTGCAGCCAATCGAATTTACGAATCTGCTAGCGATCATCCAATGTGAAAGTAAACCATTCGTATATGTGGACTTGGAATTGGCTTTGAAATCCAAGAAGTCAATCCTTTTATTGTTTAGTGCTTTAATGGAATATATGATTTGATTTTATCGTGGAAAATTTGTTGATTCAAGAATAGTTGATTTCAAGCAAATGAAACAGTAAAAATGTAAGGAAACTGAGATGTCTTTTGTGAAGTTAATGCAAGAACAATAGAAAGCTATTTGAATCTCTCATCTATTTCTTATAATATTCTATTACTTGGAATTTCGTTTTTTGCGGGGAAAACTTTTCAATGTAAAAATCTCTTAAAGCTCTTCACATTTCGCTCCGCTAGTCTTTCACCTAATACTTGACGATACTGTAGAAAATTCTTGACAGAAAGTTTGCCTCTTCTTTTCTTCTCTGTCTATGCTTCGCTTAATTTCAGTGTACAATAAAAGAGAATATTCGTTGAAATGTTTTTTGTTTAAATTTATAGATAAAAACCTTAAGGACTCTAACTATTCTGATTATTTATAAATAAAAAAATGAAATAATGATTTTGTCATTTTTATAAAAAGCCAGAAGTTTTCAAATGTTCAAATAAAGTACAAGATGTTGTAAATATCTTCATTTCAAGAAAACTTTTTCTTATTTTTTTTTTTGTCTTATTTATTTCTTCAATAGTTTATTGCAAATTGTTTCTAGGTACTACACTGCAAATCCAAGTGTTAAGCAACTAAACACTTAAAATGTTTGCAATGTTAATAAACATCATAAACGAACTATAGTAATCTTGTAGATGACTTTTAAACGTTTCTTGCCGTTTACCAAAATGCTGTAGTTTGTTTATGGCGTTATCAATTGTAAACACTTAGGTGTCTAATTATTAAACACTTTAAACATTTCATTACTAATCACCTAAATTTTTCGGAGTTTGCAGTGTAAACATAAATTAATCAAAATAAAATGTATATTTTGATTTACTAGTCTAAAGTAAATAAGTTTCTCGAACAAACTTATCTTAATAATTCTAGAGACTCGATATTTTTTATTATATAAGTATCAAACGTTATTGATTTAATATTGTTTTAATTTCAAATGAAAAATATATTTGTAGGAACGCTTATTTTATTTTTATTTATAACAAAAATTCGGGCCAAACAAGAAAATATTGTCACTAAAAAATACGATAGATGTATAAAAAATTAGACATATTCCGCATTGATAATTCGATAAATTTTACCCAACAGTTTACTCTCAAAGCAAGTTTGGTGAATGTGCAGGCGGTATCGAGGTAGTCCATTCGACGCTACTACTTGTTCTCGACGCTTCTGTGTCTGACTTAAAATATGGCAGTCGACCACTCCTCCTTACAACGGTGGAACTATTGTCCGCCTGAGCAGGAATTCGTACTACTGACATCACAAACTCTTTCACTAGACTAGTGTATAGATCTGTAGAATTTTTTTTAACTTTCAAATTTTTTTATCATTGTCAGCTAAAAAATATTGAACCAAGTAGACAGATATAATAAAACTAAAAAGCAGTATTACTTCATTCTCTAATTGCTCGTACTATTTTGCAGAAGTGATCAAATTCGATACGAAGTGGATAAATCCACAAGACATCAAGCCACACTAAAACTTTTCCGCCAGGCGCTTAAGTGCTGGAAACAGTTGCCAACACGGGGTACGCTGCATTGGAGAAGTAAGAGGCAGTAAGGGGATGAGAGGAAGAGCTGAAAATACCAGAAAAACAAAGAAGACGAAGCTAAAGTATGTGTGGCAGTGAGAAGTCGAAACCAAACGATAAAATGTCTTTTGCGCCTTGTACCAAGCCAGTTTTAAGAGGGTAAAAAGAAGTCTATTTTTTATTATCTTTTTTCTTCTGCTACCAAAGTAAATAAATTTGAACAGCAATATTTGTGCACCTGAAAGTTATCCCAACTCTATCAGTACATTTGTTATTAATCACAATAACATAAGGACTGTTTATTAAAGTTGTTATTTTCAAGTTAGTTTTGCAATTTAGTTATATATCTATATATAGTAATATAATTATTGCAACTGTCATTCACTTTCTCATTTAAAATGTATGCATTGCCTTTTGTGTCCATGTAATTAAATTTAGCCGGAAATTGTGCACAAAGTGAGTGTTCTACGGCAGCCATAAATTGCGGAAAGCCAAAGGAAACGGAGAGCATTTACAGCTAACTAAATGAGCTTTTAAATGCGTTCGTGATATAATCAAATGAAAAATCCGCAAATTGGAAGTTCGATTACCAATAGTAGAAGTCATAGTTTTTTTTTTCACACAAATCTTATCTACCATCAAGGAACTATGGTGAAACGTATTTCTTTCTGACAATCCGTGCGCAAGTGAATGATTTAGCAGAGTTGCTGCAGACACGCGAGGAGTAATGGTTCGCGTACAGTAAGACGGAAGAGAAATCAATTTTCCCGTCAATCAGAAAACGGTCTTTTCACTTCCTCATCTACACTACCCTTGCTATTCATTTAGTATTTATATTATGATCGTAAGCTGTTTGAATAAATATTAACTACTACGTTCATTCTCTTATAATCAAGTTCTTCGTTAAATAATATCACATGCTAATGAATTTTCTTCACAATATTCAGCTCTATAATTATATTTATTTATCACTTTTTATAATACTAATGTTTCGATACAGATATATCGATGAGACTAAACTATCGACTATTCAGTTTATGCTAAATTCTTCAAGATTATTATCACTTACACCAATACATATTTTTTCAACTGGACTGTTAAATGTTGTCAATAAGAATATTGATTTACAGACCAGAGTTTTTTATTCATCATTTATGTGCTGCTTTAATTTCAACTGCTCTACTAGAGATCAAATATAAATTTTATTTTTAGCATTCAATTGCGGTTCATACCAATTACAGTAAATATATTTTTTTAAAATATATATATTGATATAAATAATTTCAATTACCTACATGGTGTGCGGTTAGGATGACGATCCACTGACTGAAAGTATTTTTAAATAAAAATTCACTAAATTTTAAAGTATTTACACAATATTTGATGGATTGATTCTATTTATACTAACAGCAAAATTGATGGAAAATACTAAAAAAAATAATACATACAAAAAAAAACAAAAAATCATTCTATGCGTAGTATGTAAATAAATTTGAACTATTTTAGAAACACTTCTTATACATAATGCAAAAAAATTTAGTGAAAAAGTTTCCATGTAAGTTTTATTACATTTCTTAACTTTATAGCTAAAGAATATACTTAGACTACACATAAAACCCTATTAAATCCGCACATGCGCACATTTTGGACTCACTGGTATACCATGAACATAAAAAACATGCATTTTGTAGTTGAAAAATGTTTTACATTACATTATTAAGTACATCAAATGTATGGAGTTTTTTATAGTAAAATCGTGTTACTCTTTTTTTTTTTTTTTCTGAAGATATCATTTCAATTTTTTTCCAATGCTCTAGGCTTCAAAATATTGTTATTTTCTTCAATAGTAACACTGTTTACGGTTCGTTGGCACGCGTGAATACTCACGTGCCAAACTCCCTTCCAACTTGCTTTTGATAAATCGACTTTTTTCCTTACAATTTTCTCCTTTCGATTCCACACCTATACTCAAGCACACTAGCCAAACGTGCTCAGGCTTCTAGAAGGTTTAAGACAGAATCAAAGGAAAGTAAAATTGCTAGATCAAATAATAATCTGTTTTTCCTTTTATAAATTTTCTTTTTTTTTTTTCAATTTATGCATTTTAACTGGGAGATTAACATTCAAAAATTAAAAAGTTAAAATTTTAAGTTCATTTAAAAGTTAATGTATTTCTTAATGTAATTTTGTTGTTATCTCTGAGGAATGGAGATAATTGAGAAACAGTTGTCTTTTCTTTTATAACTGTATAAAGTGAGATCAATGTATTTTTTTGCTTGTTAGTTTAAAAATAATTTTCAATTATTTTATTCATTTCGTAAAAAGAAATTGAAGGTTTTAAATTACTAGTAGGGTTCAGGCGCGCTGCGCGCCCTCAACATCATATTATATACGTAAATAAACAAATAAAATTATATTTTATTTTTAAATTAAAAATCTCTTACGCTATTATTTCTAATAACCAATTAACACACGAATAAAAGTGTTACGGACTTGACATAAAAATGACGATGACCGGTCATGCCTTTTCTGAGAAAGGAATCGTAGAAGAGAAGATAGGATTATGGTCTGGTTTTTTATACGGTCCATTTGTTTATTTTGCGAGCGATGATGTAACAAAGTAATCATGTAATTGACTAAAAACAAACAGTGACTTATGATCTTACTTTCTTTTCTAATATAAACAAATATACGAATTGAAAAATTTTTGAATAAAAATATAAAATTGATAAAACAAACCAGGAATGTTGTACAAAAGTTGTCATCGTCGGTCACTTTTTCAAGATTTTTTTTATTATTTCAATAATTTGTGAAAATTTTTAAAGTATATTAAAAGTGTAAGATAACTATAATATAGCAAATTATATTCTTAATGAATTTTTGGGGACTGAGACACCTGAGATAAAACAGCTTTCTGTAAGCCAAGACCTTGTGAAAAGATTTTTTTCTGAATTTTCATATTCATGAATCCTTCATATTACAAATATTTCTATCATTATCATCGTTATCCTTAAATAAGAGTATTTTCTATTTTTATTCAGTTATCCTGAAAAAATTCCATCCAAGAGAAAATTCAATAATGTTTTCTGGTATCTTTGAGTGTAAACAGATGAAATTAGAAATTAATTGACGAGGTCATTGAAAATAGGTTGAGTAATCTATTTTCATTTTTATATTAGAAATGCACTTAGTGGACTTCAACGAATTTTACTGGAAGTAGTGTATATGTTCATTGGTTCGTTGTCACGATGACTGGTACAGTCAACGGACAAGTGAGCTTTCCATGTCGGTCTGACGAGTTTTCCTTTGATCGTTAAACGTTATAAGCCGTTTGTACAGTAGTATCCTCTTTCTCTCTGGTTAGTGAAACGAAACTCATAGCCACGGTCGACACAAGAATAGTAGCAACACGGAAGATAAAAATTTCTATGGGTTGTCAACAAACTTGTTTACTTTCAACTGCAGGTGTATTTGTATTCAATGAATAAAGTTAAATAAATTCGTTGAATTTTATTTATTTAAATTTATGAATACAATTAATGAATTCATAAATAACGTTGTATTTAGAGTGATTTCTGAGTTTTGTGTAATTTTTATGACAAATCGACGCTCGTTGTTGCCATGTACAATTTATTACAGGCTCGAGGGACAAGTGAAATAAAAGTAGAAACAAGGGCAAGCCGATATTCAGGTTGAAATCAAACTACACTCGAGAGAAAGAGAAAGAGTGAATTGAGCAGGGGGGGGGGTCCAACAATTCCCAGTTGTGTAGTGCTCGTGAATCCCCAAGAGCAATTTCACTGGACGAATAAAACGAGACATAAACACCTCGACAATTCAGCTCCTACAACGTTTCCAGATTATGTGATCGTATCTTGAAATGAAACGACACACTACTGCTATCAACTTTATCCTTTTCGCACTCTCCATGTCGCTTGGCCTCAGAGTCATCATAAATTACGGTTTTTTATGAGCTTCCGTTCCATCAAAGAGGTGTGAATTGAGGAAAATTATGTCCTCTGTAAGCTCATCATATTAAAGCAAATAAATGTTATAAAGGGAAACCATCTCGTTGAAGAAAATAGTTTATTATATCATTACTTGTGACATTTATTAACTGTAATTATTTCATTTCATTATTTATTTACGAATCATTCATTAATTTTTGTCTTCTTTTGTCTCAAGCAAAAAGAAAAAAAAAAAAAAGACGAATATAAAAATTTTTCACTTCTAGTCCATTTAATTACGAGACCAACAATGCATCTCCTTTGACCCTTCATCCTCAGGTGCTTTTTAGTGAAATAGACTTCCGCTATAGTCCACAAAAAAAGAGTTGCCGGAAAAGTGCAGGGAGAGCTACTGTAACGCGTCTACACATCCCTCTTACCTTTCTTCAGCATATCCCTCTGTTACTCCCGTCGTCTCCACGCCAATTGTCTCTGGCCATTATATTTTTGCATGAAAATATCTTGTGCCGTTTCTTTAGCATCCACCTACCTCCTATCTCACACGACTATTTTATGTGTCTCTTTTGCATTTTTCCTCTCTCACTCCTCTACTTGCATATTTTCTCTTTTTTTATTTTACTTGCTTTCAAAACTTTTTTATTCTTCCTTTTAATACATCTATGGCAATAGCATCCATTGCCACTCTTTACTAGTTATAACCTTCACAGCCTTTCCTCGAGTATTACCTCGTTCGCAGTTTTTTATCACTCTTTTTTTTTCGATAACTTTTCCTAAAAAAAAAAACTAATTTATGAGAGGTTCTTTACATCATGTTATATGACGTTGATTTTAGCCGACATGATATTTTATGCTGCGAAAATATAACGAAACGATGTCTATGACAGAAAGGCCAGAGTTGAACGTGATAACGACGATGAAGATGTGCAAGATAGAGAGAGAAGTATTTAGAAATCATGGGCTGTCGCACATGTCGATAAGGCGTAACGATCGAATCTCGTCAGTGACCTAGTGGTATGACCCTTTAATCTGATGTCGAGAACACCTATTAAGCAAATCATGGCACTTAGCGTCGATAACAGCGCAAGCGATCTTCTCGCTATGCGTTAATATCCTAATTAAATAATAGTACCTGGTGTCATCCAAACAAGAATCATGACGTTACACTCGATTTTCACCAATTATTAAGAGACTTTCGTTTGCATGACATACTCAATGATCATCCAATTAACGTCTCAATAAATATCTCAGGGCCACAGTTTAGAGAAAAATTCGTATCCAATTAATATTTTTTAAACTTTTTCATTCACTTGGAAAAAAATAACAGCCGAGAGAATTTTTCACGCTTTTCTTCCAATAGTATATATATATGTATATACAGTAAAAGCCGTCATGTTCGGAGTCACGGTTAATAAACGTATGCTAGTGTAGTAAAAGTTTCAAAGTTTTCTCGCTTCTTCACTAATTGGCAGTCACGTGAAAAGTAATGTTTTCCTCGTTGAGAAAAAGCCTCAGACTAAGTTGAAAGCTGCAAAAGAGAAAGATAAAAAGAGTCAGCTATAAGTTTAACTTATAGTTGCAAGCCAGTTTTAAAACTTGAGTATCAGAACAATACTTGGAAGAAGTGAAATGTAGTTAAACATATTACTATTACCAAAAGTACTAGTCTTATGTGTATTTAAATCAACCTTTTTTTCTGTTGGTGATTAAAATAAACTTTATGTACCCGGTTGTATCATTGTAGTATTAAAAATGTTTCGAAAATTTCAATTAACTGGTTTTAATACTTAAGACGATTCATGACCAACGAAATATCTGGTAGATTCATTAAATTAGCGCTAATGAGCAAATAGTATAGAGAAACTGAGTCTTCAGGTAAAATTATGGCAAGCGTTTCTCTTTCCCTTCGAAACACTAACGAGTTGCTACTAATGAATTTTTAAGTTTTAAGTAGCCATCCTTTCAGCTCTTGTTCCTGTTGCATGCTCTGGAGTACCGCTTTCCTTTCGTTTTTAACGCAATGGCCGGAAAGTTTTCATCCCTAGAAGATAGGGTTTCATTGAAAATTACTTTCAACGCGCTTAAAAAAAGCCCTATCGAGAGTATTACCGCCAAGAAAATTAATTCTTTCCGCCCGTTATTTTTTTAACATTTTTTCTTACTTTCCTACAAACATTCGAGAAAGAGGATTAAAAATTATGATAATCTTTGTTTCAACCATAAGTCTGAGATTTTTATGACATTGTTATAGAAGTCGTGTGAGCCTTCAAGAATAAGTTGTGTCCTTTCCGCCTTAGATACTTCCGCTTGACGACATTTATTCCCTAGGCCGTCATAATTCACCAGCTTTGTGGAACTTTTCAAACTTAGATTAGCGATTCAATTTGGGTCGACGGTAAATCATTCTTCGAATCGTTTTTTAATCGAAAGCTCGGGAGAATCCACATAGGAAGGTATCAGAAAGGAATGAGGATAAGCGGAAGTAGGAATTTCAGGAACGGAATGCGGTCAATGCTTTCATTTTGTCGTTATAAGTACTTAATTTCAGAGCGCATCGACAGTGACATGAATTATTCAATAATTTTGTCAATGTTAAAAATTTATTACTTATAATTTATAAAACGAATCTATATGAATTTTTTATATTCAATTTTTTTTTGTCAATGAATATGATGCATAATTTTTGTTATCAAAATACTCAATTTATTAAAAGACAATGTTTTATCATAATTAAATGCAAATGAGATTATTTTAAATTAAAAAGTAATTAAAAATTCTTTTGAAGCTGCAATTACTATTATTAATAAATTCTAATTTATTTGAAGATTTAATAGAAATTATTTTAATAACATTTTCTCAACGGTTAAAATAATCTAAAATTATTTTTATAATTTAATATACTTGATTAATAAAATTATCATCATTTTATTCCAGGTTTAAGCTGATTATCAAACTGACACTGAGCTTTATTGAAGAAGAAATTAAGAAATGAAAGTTTGCTGAAGATTCGAAAAGATCTAGGATACCACCTGCAGCACCAAAAAATAAGAAAGAGGCCAAAATGGTTAGAATATATTGGGTAAGTAAATTTATCCCTAGAGTTAATTTTTGATTGAACTTTTATGGGCTAAAAGTCAGGAAGAAAACGGAATCCGTAATTATCTACCTTATTTGAAAACAAAAGGTTAAAATATAGTAAGATTGATTTGAGTACGAGAAAGAAAGAATGATGAAGAGTATAAAGCAAAGAAAAGAGTAGTATTGGGACCACCCCAGAAGTCGAGTTTTCCTGAAGGAAACTAATAATCGAATTCCCAACTCTTCAGAGTTCGCTCCGGGTCACCGAATACTTCTCTAGGAGTTCTTTTATCTTCCAATTCGCGTTCCAATGCTGATGTCGTTCTCACCCTTTTCGTCGACATTTTTTTTATTTCTTTTTTTTTTATTCGAATTGGGATACTTTTGCTGAGAATATTCGATGATTCATCCATTGCTCTCGCATAAACTGCATCTGCTTTTTCAATAAATTCTTTTAACTTTTCATATTTAATTTATAACTCATGGATAATTTAAAAATTGAGAACGATGATGATTAACGATTTTCTCTGATAGTTTACTCTTTTACATTGCACTGAAAGTTTTATGTTTTTTTTTTCTCACCATTCCTGAGAGCAAAAGTATAGTTGTGTAAAAAAGTAATAGAACACACACTAGGTACGAGATGATTTACAATCCACAGGCGCTACTGTTATCCCACGTAATTAATAAAATGATTAAATGAAACTTCCATTGTCGTCCATCAATTAAGCGGTTAGCGAGAGAAATAAAAATGTGGGTATTAAGGCATAGAGAAAGTTATGTCATGAGAAATCTAGATATTTGTAATCGTAGACGTGTCATAAAGTCGAAAAGGGGTGGGTGTCTTTCCGGAAGTGCTCAACCCGTGTCGAAATAAATCCAGTTTTACTTATACAAAGAACACGTCATAGCTCATGTAAATCGAACGGGGTCAAAGTTTTACCTTAGAAGCACATTGTTCGATGTGAAAATGTAGTCCAAGATAGATCACATGGAAACGGGGAGAGTGGCAGAATAAAATATTTAAAGTACTTTCTTCTTCCCTTACAACTTATTGCATCTACATACGTCCCCGTTGTCTTATTCTGCTTTTTAGTTTTTTTTTATCTTCACATATAAGATCCTTTCTCTTATCTTTTTTATTTCTCAATATTTCAAAAACTTTTATACTGAATTAATTTTAAAGTTGACATCTTTGGTGTATAAAAAATTTAATTGGTATAAACATGAATAAATTTGTAGAATGTATATAAAATATAAATTAAGCGAAGAGTTAATTTAATTGACATTAAATAAATTACTTTTATTTATGAATTTTTAAATAATTTTATTTACTGATTGGACAAATTAAAATGAATATATTTCAAATAATTATGAAAACTCAATATGAGATTTAAAAAAAATTATTTAACAATTTTACAGATTGAAAATAGTTGTTTACTGAAGAACAAAAAGAAATGGGTGAAAAAATCAACAGGAAAAAACGTTACTGGAATAAATGAATATTTATCATCTCAAAAACGAGTTATTGCATAAAAAGTTAAAATATCCATAAATATTTTTTTGAACAAATTATTGGACAGGTTTTGTAAGCGGTCCTCAAATGAAACAACACCAACAAATATGGCAGTTGAATTAATTTGAAAATTGTTACACAATTCAATATTCATTTGAGTGAATTAGTAGAATGTAAAAATAGTGAAGGACGTAAAAATCGAATCTTTTCACTAGGCGTCGGCTGTTGTGGACAGCTTTGAAATCGATTCGCAGACCATTCGTTGTCGAATTGTGAGGGTGGTCAACCGCGAGGACACCCACGGGCATCGAGGTCTCGTTAAAAATGCAATTGGAACGACATGTTGGTTCTTTCTCTTTTCTGGTTATTCGTTGAACCCATGTTCCCAATGGTATGGAGATGTGTATATGGTATGATAACAGATAAAAGTGTAAATTTTGAAGGTGAATGAATATTTTTGAGCTGCTGTACACTTGTTTCCTTTCTCGCATATACATTTAGTTACGCTGGTAGAGAAAGGCACATCTTTTGTATTCTGGATCGTTGCCGAGCCTCGAATGATATGAACGAAAAGAACGATGTGTGTGCAAAAGCGTTCAGGTTTCCGCTTCCGGTTTACATTTTATGTCTGAATGTTTCATTGTCGAAATGTGAGTCTGCGTATCCAAGATACACAAAAGAGATGAAAACAGTTGACCCAGATATATTGAGAGAAAAAACAAAAAATAACTGAGGGCAAATGCTTGGGTTCAACGTGTACTAGTGTAGTAAAAGGAAAAGATGCAATCAGAGTAAGAAAGAAAAATGGAGGATGTGTAGCTGAAAAATGAGTATATTAAAAAAAATCTTCAACCCTAAAATTTCTGTCCATTGAAAAAGTTGATGCCACGCCAATGTCATTTTCTTTCCATCTATCTAAATATGTCTTTTATCTTGCTTTAGGTATAATATTTATCCATTGTATTTTCCCTCATAAATGAAAGCTAAATGTAGTCGTGCTAAAATATTTCCTCTATAAATAAATTATTTAGCTTCATGTGGTTTGAGAATTAATAAATGACTGTAGATAATGGAATTAAGAGAGTTTTCACAGCAAAAAGTAGGTGAAGAAAAAATAAAAAAGATATCAAAAGAGGGTAGAAGTAGCAGTGTATTCAAGAAGTAAGTTCTGGTTAGAAATCGATTGTCGTCTCGACAACTCCAAGTGGAAGTGGTTCAAGTTAGAGTAAGAGGATATAAGCCAGGGTTCACTGAGGGTTGTTATTCAATGAGTTACATGCAGCTGGACCACTCCTGGAGTCTGTCTCGTTTATTTTTCTTGCTTGTCTCGATGCTTCGTAACTTCCTAGGCAACCTCTTCACCCTAGTTCTCTGACCCTGCCCAGTTTTATACAACTATATCTAGTTCACAAGGCTGTCCTTGGCAAGCTAACGAACTTGCTAGCCATACAGCCTACCAATTTCAATGATGATTTGCATTATCAAATATTGTATGTATTATTTCATTCTTTATAGTTTACTGTACATCAAATTCTTTTTAGTTTATTAATTTACTTAGTTTATTCCTTCATCTACATTTTCCATTTAAGTTGATATTTTTTGAATTATTTTCCAATTTTATTATCTACCTCGACGTATTTTTCTGTTTTTTTCTTTCTTTCTATCACGTTTGATTTTTATTATTTTTGTAGTAAAAGTATTTTCTATTTATTTATTTTATTTTTTTTTAAAACAAAACATTCCATACGATATATAAAATTATCGGAAACGTTCCGATATTGGCGTCGGTACATTTTCTCTCTCGTTCACAACTGTGCAACGCACGTACTCAACTCAAAAAAGGATGACGTAAAAAATTGAGAGAAATAAGGAACAACATTTAACATAATGACAACTGAAGTTATGAAATATTGTGTGAGCATGCTATTGAAGTTTGAATTTCAACTGAATAAAAAAAGGTCAACAAAAAATAAAATATTTATGATTATTTTTAAAATTCATTTATGAAGAATTTTTTGTTATTATTGAGAAATATTTGGTCTGAATATTTATATTTCATATAATAAAAAAATTCCATCACAAATTGCTGTAAAAAATAATTTTGTACAGCTTTTTGATCTTTTATAATAAAAAATATATCCAATTATTTTCACTTCACTGCATACATCGCTTTTGTTTTATAAATAGAATTCTATACATATAAAATTTAGTTTATGCTTGAATTTCACTAGATTTTGATACAATCATCAGAATAAACTGTTAAGAAAAACATCTGGCACAGTTTCCTGATCTTTTAACGATTAAAACTCGATTTAATTATATTCATCTTACTGCATGCAAGCATGATTCTAGTTTGTTAAATACAATTATATATTCGAAGAACTTTGTTTTTGCACTCCGATTACTCTAATTATTTTCATCATAAAAAACTATTTCCTACAGTTCTCCAAATATTTTCTTTATTCCTTATTATAGTGAATGGAATCGTATTTCATTCTTTTTTCTGTTGAGGTAAATTTTACGAATTCTTTTCAACTGAGTTGATTTTATCAAATATATTTTTTGTTGATAATGTGATAAGTGGTTTAATTAATATTGCAGTGGAAAATAATATTTTACTTTCTGATTTAATATTTCATAGCAGTTAATATTTTATTTAATTATATTCCAACAAATGCATTTAAACAAAATTTTACTGGAACAAATTGCATCTCTCTTTTCGATAAAATAATATATTCTTTATAACTAAGTTAATTGGATGCTTGTGTACTAATAAAACATCTTAGTGATATAATTTGGTAGCATTTTGATCAAAACAGGGTAGTTGCAGAGAAAAATCTTGGCATCGTTCCCTGATACTACAGCAGTTGAGAACGTGTTCAGTCTGTGTTCACATAAATTTATACGAGGACAATTTTACTTTTATGAATAAAAATCTACAATCCTGCATGACATTCATATATGTCTGTTTCAGAATAAGTCAAGATAGAATTATATATCAATTATTTACTTAACTTTTCAAATGTAATTTAAATATTAAATCAAACTCACCCATTGCTGGAGCATAAATATTTAAAAATAAACAGTCTTCGCTTTGATCCTTAAGATGCGGTAAGAGCCTTTTAAAAAATTTCAATCGTCCTCTAGGCATTCGCTCCAACGCAGCTGCTTCGTTGGTGATATCAGGAAGTCTTTGAGGACAGACTGGACTGATGGAGTGGGCAAGCCTGAAATATTGTTCAAAGAAAAAAATATTGAATTCCAAACATCAGCATCATATTCCATATGATATACTATCAAATTTTTCTATTGAAGAATTCCTATAAAGCAAACGTTTTCATTCAAAAGCATTTTTTTAAAAATTCTAACAAAGGTATCAAACTCAACATTACTTTACCAATTTTCAAATAATCATTTTTCATTATATCAATTAACAATAGTATTTAAATAAAAGATTTTCATTAATATTAAAATAAAATGGATGAAATTAGTGGAATAGTTGTAGGTTGAAACAAAAGAAGATTAAAAAGCAATTACCTAATTCCATCCCAAGGGCTGGGTGCTTTAGTTGGTGAAAATCTGTTGCCTCCAGTGGGTGGTGTGGCATATGGTATCCCGAGGTAAACGTCCACAGGTCTGAGTGGGCTGTTCTCAAATGATTGAATTAGTCCTTGGAGTTGACCGTTCCGTAACTGAACAATTCGTGGATTTAACTTGGTCTTTACGGAAAGCGTTAACACTGAGGGCGGAGCAATGAGGCAGACAAGAATAAGAAAAAGTTTCATTTTGATTTGAAATATATTTTTGAATCCTCGTCACTGGCAATAAACCTTGAGAGGAATTGATTAAACCTGATTTGGCAATTATTTATAAGTAGATTGACCTAGTAAGTTTACCCTTTCCGAGGCTATACTATGGCTTTGCATTAATATTGGCGTGATGATGATTCTACATTACAGTATCTACAATTCTCTACTCGCGCCACTACGGCGCGCCACCCAAAAGTTAATTTCATCGCCTAATTACTTCCGTTTCCACTTGAACACGTTCCGGATATTTTGACGTAAAAGACGAGAGCACACTAATTACTCTTCGACCATGTTCACGAGCTCATCAATCTTTTAATGTTGCTTACGAGAAAAAAAAATACCAAATAGTACTTCATGTTAAGCGAAGTAATTATACCGTAGCGACACGTTTATTGAAAGTTGATTCTCAACCATTTTCTCTATTCATGAGTTTTTAATGATTAAAAAAATGATGATCTTATAATCCAGTAAATTATTTTTTTCAATCAAGTCGAGAAAATCTCAACACTCTTATTTTTCCCTTCAAGACACATTCAATTCCGATCGTTAGGAATATCTAGATAATTGGACACCACCTTCCAGCTTGAATCTGAAACACAAAACAAGGAAAGATAATAAAGTAGTTGTAGTTACGTCTCCATTGAATTAAGAATTTTATATTGTCGACCTAGATTTGAAACTTGGGAAACAAGATTCGGGTTAATAAATAGGATTTTACAAGTGACAAAGAGCTGGTTAAAAAAAGTTTCTGTTACAACAAAAGCATTGATCAAAGATATTAGCTTGTGTCTCCTAATACCACTCTCTTTTATTAGATATCTGAAGACTCTTTGTCTTCCACATTATTTTCTTCTTTCGAAGATTTTTCTATTTCTCCTGATGTCTTTATTCCAGGATAGAACATCAGATTTTTTTCTCTTATCAGTTTTATTTCTTCATTTTTCTAATCGTTTACTTTTAAATAGCTTTCCACCATCATGTTGCTTCGTAATCTTCTTCCAACCTTAAAGAATCAGTAATGGCATTTTTAATTTAATCGTAATCAATATACGTCAAGTATCAAACTTGGTTTGATTAAAAGCATAGTTATCTGTTTGTTAAATCATCCTTAATTCAAGTTTGTTCATATCAGAGTAGTAGGGTATAGAGAACCGAAGAGAATCAAGATTAATTCAATACCATTAATTGATCATCTACAATTGGAATTCGATAACAAACTTGGGTTCCTTTAAGTAACATATACACTTAAATGTAGTTTAGTATCTGTATGTTAGGTTGTTCCTGTGGCTTAGCTGTTAATCGCACGATTTACTTTAGGTTCAGTTAAACATCGTAGACTTTGTCTCAGTCTGCTAGATTCTCAGGATGTATTTGTGTTTACGATGTGTAAGATGCAGGCAAGTTAGTAAGTGCTATCTACCTTAGTAAAGTGAGAGAGAAAGGGTCTATCTTCCGAAGGAGAACGGGGGATACTGTTTGAGTTTGTGAAGCAGTAATAATTGTTCCGCCTAAACTGAGGACAGCACCAGGCGTCCGGCGATAGCAGTAGTTGCCAACATAGCGTTCGATTAATGGCTTTGATGCAGACTCATCAGCTAGTCCCTTTAAAAACTTTTTTTTCTCTTAGGAACGGCTTTATCAATTTTGGGTAATTAATTTTAATGAATATCCGACAGTATCAAAGGGTTTCTATACTGATATTATTTACATCAGTTTTAATTATGATAATATTTACATTATCGTTCATTATAGAATATTCAAGAGTAAATTAATGTTATTAAAATGATATCACAAGATGAATCTAAACTTTTGATACATTAAACGAATTTTTCCCAGCTTGAATGATACTTATTTAAACGTAATTAATTATCAAAGGTGTAAAAAGTGTGAATAATTTTTTAAATAGCATAAAAAATATTCAGATAATATTAATTAATGTGAAAATTTTTAATAAATTTTTGAATATTATAACCATACATATACAATTATGAGTAAACATTGCATTTAACCCTTTAATACCTAAATGCTCTGATTTTTACCTTGGCTGTCAACCTCATGTAACATACTGAAAAAAATTTTATACAATTTGAAAAAGCCATATTCTTTGTTGTTCAAATGTTACTCTTTTAAAAAAGCTGCATAAAATTTAAAAAAAAGTAATAAATTTGCCTCATTAAGGGTATTTTTACTAAAATGACGAGTAAATTGTGATTTATTTTAAATTTTATGCAGCTTTTTTAAAAGAGTAACATTTAAACAACAAAGAATATGGCTTTTTCAAATTGTGTAAAATTTTTTTCATCATGTTACATGAGGTTGCCAGCCAACGTAAAAATCAAAACATTTGGGCGTTAAAGGGTTAATGAATAACACATATCAATCAAGTGATTTTCAATACATTTAATTTCAACTTGGTATAATATACTTTGAATAAAAAATAAATTCACGTTTTATAAATTTTGTTGACATACTTTATTGATGAACTCAACCATTTTTTATTCATTTTCACTGATACTGAACGTTTTTCTTGACAGTAAATAATTATTTAGTCATTATTAATAAACGTTCTTCAATTAAATCATTGGATTTTTTATTTCATCAATGTTTTAATTAATTCAGCACTAACACATTTAATCAACGTACATCAAAAACAGTATGATTCTCATTTTGGGTCTATGCGGGCCAGTAGACTTGACCTATTTTTACTTGAGGCCATTGACCTCATCAGCTGACGCCTCGATATTCTCTTTGCACTACTGTACTTATGTCGGATTAAACGTAGCTTTTGACTACTGAAACTGTAGATACAGTAGTTGATGTACAGATGATATTAATGTTTAAATTAATATTTGAACTTCATGATACTGAAAGTTTTTTGATATTATTATTTTTAATAATTATTATTAAGTAAAATTGAATTAATTTCATTTTTCCATGATTTAAGCATAAAAATTTTAATATACATTCATTCTTAGTAGAATAAAATAGATAAAACTTGAAATTTAACCTTGGTTTTACAATGTATAACTTCACCAAGATGGGCTTTATTCTCCTTAATTTCTTGATTACAATCTCCCCTTCTTCTTCCTTAAATTTGATGTTAACTTTGTAAATTATAAAGTGAAATGAATTTTACTTAAGGTATGTAGGTATTATATATATATGTAAATTGTAAAAATGATTACTTTATTATAAACGAACCGTTAATAATACGGGAAATTATTATTAGAAAAAAAGTTTAAATGTTGTTCTATTCCTAAAGTTGTTGTCGAGTTATAATTTTTGCTGTCATTTCCAGCAGCACACTTTGTATTTAGATGCTCTCTTATATTTCCTGATTAAAACCTCTTCCTGCTTAAATTCAACTTTACTTCCCTTCCAAGATACATAGATCTTACAACCAGTATTATTTAAATTTATAACGTCATAACGCGTCAATTAAGAATTAATTACTTGAAAGATGATGAGATGGAAAAAGTTATATATACCATGAAAATTGAATAGTACAGTTTGATGGTAAAAGGTGCAAAATAAAGTTACGAACTAAATTACTCGACTTATATTGAAAAATTTATTAACCTACAAGATTAATTCACCATCTATTAAAAAACAATGTGAAAAGTTTAACTTAATGATTTTTTAATATGTTTAATGCCCAATCAAAATAAAAAAAATTGTTACTAGTATTGATCTTTACATTATTGGATTTTATTTGATACAAAAAATTTTCTAAATTTTTCATTATAACATTTCAATATTATTTTTTAATGGAATTACTAAAACACTTCATTTCAGTTCCATTTTCTTTCGTTTAACTTCTGCTGCATCTCATATTTTATAATTTTTCATGACTTCATAATTTGACATGATGACATACAATCCTAAATCTCCTATTAATCTCCAAAAATACTCCACAACATGTGAATTACATTCATTGAGATTTAAATAACACCACACATGATTCTAAATGCTCTTGGTCGACATGAAAGTCTCGTCGTCTATCTTCCATTAAAATCCTTTGATACTCAGTTCAACGAATACGTTTTGAGTTTCGATGAGATTGTGACAAACTGCTTTGCGGTTTTCGGTGTATCATCGTGGAAAATTCAGAGGTAGAATTATGGGAATATAAGTCTTTGGTTGATGTGGCGTTTGATCTTTTAAATGAGTATACAGCTGTTGGAATGTATGCAAAAAAAAAATGACTGATCAGCAAAATAGATATTATTAAATCATAAATTGAAAATATAGCAAAAATACCACAACAATCCTTTACAAATTTTATATTTTCGTACGATCAGCAATTTCTTATATTGCGAATGTACAATTTCTCCTATTTGATTTTCTATCGGCTTAAATATTGTTATTATTCCGTCTTTGTGTGTAGAATAGCTGTATGTTCAATATGTGAAAGCTCAAGAGAGATTTCGTTCCTCATCGTCTATTACGTATGACATGCAATTTGCTCATGAGATAGCCATTACGTCTGTTCATAGAAGATAGAAATGTGCCAGAGTATGGATGGATTCTATTCACAATAAAACATCACTTATCAGACAAATTGTTCATTTGCAGGCATACACCTTTATAATTTTTTTCCACTCTGATAAACTATTGCTGCTGTGACGTCCGTCTGTTATTGTTCCTCTCAAAAAATAATCAATATTCATCTTTTAATTCTAATCATTTCTCCCAAAATTTTTCTGTTCCTGTAATATTTATAGTAAATTGGAAATGTTGCCATTTTAATATTCATGGATGCAGTGCAGTGATAAAAAGATTTATTTAATATTCATAAGTATACAATGCGAATCAATATGAATCATTTTTATTAACAAGAGTGTATTATCTGTAATCCTTTTTTGATCATTTAAAAATGTGTTATTTGATAACGCATTTCTAGTGTGAACACACCCATACGTTCACTTAATAACTGTTGTATTCGCAAAATCGGACTCATTACAATTACTTTCCACTGGTAAGTTAAAAATTTTCGTGAAGAAACCATGAATTTTGACTATGCCAATATAAAACATAGAATTCAATTTATGCACCCGTGTGCATAAAAATAACACACATGGGTTTGTGATGTGTTTTATTTCAATTTAAATGGATTTGCAGTGTCTTGGAAAATTTCTCTTACTTTAATCGTTTATTCAATACAAATGCAGACTCAATTTATTATTATTTCTGACCTTTCATTTTGCTTTGAAAAGGCTTTCGTCCATATCCTCTTATCATATGAATACCTCTGAGAAAATGATCGTTCTAGTAGTGAAACCTCAAGCCCACCATTCGGCATTTGAATTATGAGCTTGAAGTACTGAGTCTCACGGTTGTACTCTCCGTTGATTCACTGATCGAATGAGGTATATAACATAATCGATAAAGTTCAGCTCTATATAATATGCCATAAATTATCGGTCGATAATTTCACCCGAGATTTAATTAATGAGTAACAGAATAAATGTTTAATGATATGATTAACCTCCAATCTTGATTAATATATTATCGGTTTACGGTGAGAAGGAATATAGTTATAAATATGCATATCTCTTTGGAGTAAATGAAAATAAACTTCGTTTAAACTCATTCTATGGTAACTTATTGTTTTTTTTTTTTTAATTATAAACTGCAAAAAGAACTTCAATCATTTTTATTCAATTTCCAATTAATTAAATACGTAAGAGTGATAATTTTTGATTTGGTAAATAAAACATTTGTTTTTGAATGTAAAACAATCATGACTTTTTAGTGACATGTTGTTGACATTTATTCATCGGATATTGTGGGATTGTGGAGCAGAAATGTTTTTAATAAATTTTTTAATTGTGTAATCAGTAATTGAAAAAGGATCTATGATTTTTAGTTTGCAAATATGGTGGTTTTTGTTGATATTAATTTTTTACATTATCGTACATTATTCAGTAAATATATTATGACCTTCTTTATATTGGAATGAATATTAAAGCTATTTAACTACGTTATTATAAATTTTAAAAATTTTTTATCGTTCATTGTATTCGCGATATTTACATAGTTGACTAACTCTGCTTCATATTTATATTTTTACACCATTACCCACAGTTTTTATCATATTTCCCACGTGTAGTATTTTCAGAATACTTTTAAATAACTGTTATTAAACAAAATAAATTTTTAGTCTCCAATAAATAATTACTAAAACTGTAATTAGGATATTCTTACTCGACGTAGAATGTTCATATCATATTTATGCACAAATTATGAATTAATTATCAAGCCAAATATACATATGTATATATGTGAAAACAGTATCAATTAGTTTTCCATTAGTATAATTGGTAATGGGAAATTTTATGAGCTATGAATAAAATGAATAAATCAATATCAATTAATATTGCTTTTAAATTCGTGAACGATTGAAAAAGAAGTGTCACTTAAAAAATAAACAATGTCATTTTGGCAAACAATTCGTCACAGAAATAATAAATAAATATTATAAATAAAAAAATGAAGATGCTGTTGTATTATCATGAACAGCTTATTTATTAGTGAATGAAACTCATGTATGAAACTGTTGACATTAAATGAACATTAATTTATTTTTCAACAATAATCCAACTTTACTTGTGAGTGTTTCATGAATTATTAATAAAATAATAATTTCTCTTGATAATAATTTATACAAAAAAATTTGAAAAATATTAAAACTGAAGTTTTTGACATCAAAATGGAATAATTATGAAAAACATGACATTTAAAAACATGTATTATATGAAAGTAATTGAAAACAGTATTCCTATGAAAGTAATCGGAATATTTGAAAGAAAATTAATTATTGTATATAACAAATTGCAAAATAATTAAATTTTTTATGAAATTTGTCGCATGAAATGTTATAAATCATGATAAATTTTTCAATTTGCATCAATTAATGTATTTCTTCAGATATGCAAATATGAAAGGCATAAATTTTAATTGAAAGATAAATAAACTGTGGGTGTTTGATAAACCCAATCAGTAAAAATTCAATAATGGTAAATAAATATTATAACTAGAATAAAATAAAATTGATAAATGCCGACAAAAATTTTCTGTACAGTTGTTGTAAATCGATTTTATTTCCCGTAAAATTTGCTGTTTTCATTAAATCCAGCCACAGCCAGAATAAATGTTGTCCCGTGGCGTGTACATTCCCTAAGCGTTACGTGGTTCCATAAGCCGTTGATTTATCGGATGGCCAAGTATTGTCTCAGAATAACCCAACAGATACATTCGCAACCTCGCGGCAATGTTCCATGCGTGAATAAAACCAACATAATTTATACACATTTTGCAAGCTCATTTTCACACAAATTAAATACTTTGGCTAAACCATTTTTGTCAAGTTTCTAGACACCTGCTCCTTTGAATTAATAAAAATTTTTTCCCTTCAAACATAAGATGAATAAATACAGATGTACAAATAAATAATATTCTATGTGCTACAAAAGAGTACTTTTATTTATAGACTTGTGGAATATAAAAGATATTTTTTCCATTCTGTTCAATTGTTCATATTGTTTTCTATTTTGAGGAATCAATACAATTCTTCATCGTTTCTCTTCTATGATCATAGATCTTGCTTGCTGAAGCATACAGGCATAGAAAACATATATTTCAATTGAAGCTTCGTGAAAATATAATGGATCTTGATACAATTTGGTCGATATCAGGAAGAATGATCATCGTAAACAACCAGATAAATTTTATTATCATTTTATTAGTCCTAAAGAGTTCTATATAGTGACCAAAAAAAAACAAAAAAAAAGACGTCCAAACTATTTTCTGTGAGACAAGTATATTATGTCGAATAAAGTTGTCAATATTTTTTGTCATTTTTGTGCAGGAAAATGTTTCAATTTAATATGAATGTAGATGTAAAAAGTAATTTATTCATAACTAAAAATAAAATATAAATTCTATTTTTTTTAAGTCCATGTTGTATTTACATATAATACTGCGTTGATGTGAATAGAGGTTAATGCAACGAGAAAGAGAGAGAGAAAGAAAACGAGAGAATCAAAATGATGATAAGGATAGTAGGGAGTAAATCGGTAACAGAAAAGCTTTTACATATAACATGACTATTTTGCATATCGCTCTTTGCTGCACTTAGCTCAGTGATACTTCGTCCCAGTTCTACCTCCTTCTTTCCTGCTTATTCTCCTAACCGCTCTATTTGCTGCGTTCCTGTAATTTGCCCTAGATTTACTCAACCATTTTCTCTCTTACTCTTTCACCCTTTTTTTATAAATCATCAAATAACTTTAGAGTATTCAAAGCTATTAAAAAATTCAAAATCACGTTTAACAACTATCGAACATCCCCATGTGAATTAACTGTAAGAGGAATTCTCATTTCTACAGTTAACCTCTGAATTGCATCATCATAAATTTTACCAATGTCCCACTCTCACTTGGTCGTTTTGAACATACTTGTGTTGAAAATTCGTGCTGTTAAGTGGTCAGAGTAGCTAGGATCTACTAAATGACATGAAATAATTCATTGAGTGCAAACCTATTTAACATGATTATCGTAGTGTCGTAATACCCACAACACAATTAATACACATTTATATGATCATTGTCATGAAAATACTATTTTATCTTGTCAAAGTCAATTGACCATTCAAATTTTTTTAAATGTTGAATTTAATTTTGATGTAAAAGTATTTTTATTTATTCCAAACGAATATTTGTCTCTCGCTTCTTATATGAATGTGTGGATTCAAATAATTATTTTGCCTACATCAACGAATTACTTGAATATTTACTTAAAAAAGTTCAAAAAATCAAATTACGAAAACGATGCTTAGTTGAACTTTCATGTAATACCATACTTTGAAGATTTTTTTTATCAAAATAGTAAAAAAATAAGCATACCAACATTTCCTTTTAGAATTTTATGCATTTTAGGCATTCGTGAATTTTATTATTACTTTATAAAAAAAAAACTGGAATTATCATGATTCATAAAGTCGTAGATTAAGCAGATTCACTCTCATTAAAAATATTTTTCTGACAAAAAACTTTAGTCTGTTCATTACATTGTCAAATTAAATGAACAGTATTATCATAATTATTTGAAAATTGTAACAACAATTTTAAAAAGGATTTTTTAAAAGTAAAATTATTAAAAATATATGTTTGAAATAGAATTAGATCTGATTAAAATTCAAAAGTCTTATTAACTTAATTTGAAATATGCTTAGAAGTTGATAATAAGTACATTGTAAGTTTTCAATAAAATTAGCTGCATCAACTCACAATGTCTTGATAAATGGTTCATATCACGACCGTCAGTAAGTGGAGAATAATAACATAAATTTCTCTTACTTATAAAATATGTAAATAAATTTTGTTAAGATGGAAAATAATTTACATACACTGTGGAATTGAATTTTAATGACATATTCTTTAATTTAACTAATTTCTCTTTCCATCTATTTCTATACATTAATTATTTTCCGACTAATAATGTTTTTTTATCAAAAAATAATTTCATATCTTTTTAATTTAATTTTGTTAATTAAAAAATCACTATTTATTTAACTTACAATCCTAATAAATGATATAAAAAGTAACTGATATTTTCAATTTATGGATAACCATACGATTAAAGTTATTCATTTTTTTGACAAATAATACTTTTGAACTTATTACAATTACATTAAAAAGAGTTTTATCAAAGCTTTTATTTCTATTAATTATAAATGTAAATTAACATTTTAATAACTCACACTTTTTTTTCAACTCTGGCTTTTATTCTCGATTTTTTTTTCATCTAAATGATGACCTTTATGTACAGAAAATTTAATTATGACTTGAAAGTTTGCATATCTTCAACAAACAATTGCATTGGTATACAATTTCTATTAAGATATCATAATTATAATGTATAGTTTCAATTATTTCCACCAACAATGTTTTATTTAAAAAAAATATATTTGCACACTGTTTTTCACGTATTTTATTTCAGTGAATGTAGATATAATATCCGTTTGAAAAGGAATATAAAGGTATTGACAAATGTGCAAATGTTGATACCATTAGATAAAGTAAACAGTTTCAAATAGAGTTGACGAAAAAATTCATCTAATTTCGAATCCATAAAGGTTGTAAATTTTATTCAAAATGAAACTTAATACATCATTTTTTGGAACCATTTTTTTTTTTACAATAAATCTATTGAAAAAATTATTTCTGTTCAAAGAATTCCAACTGTCGTATAAACTTCTTTCAGATTATCAGTTGTTTATATCGAGCTTCGTTAAAAAATAGAAAACTCACAATAATGTTAGTATTGAAGTTTTGACAAAAGTTTTCTAGAGCAAAAATGTAAAGTAAAAACTGTTTGAAATTTCCATATTTCTGGATTCCTCAAGTATGAATGTTGATAAAGATTGGAAAAAATAGAAAACAAAAATAAAAAAAAAACCTCAGATGAGAGTATGTGATCGATCGAGACATGACCCAGTTTCATTTGTGAAAAGAGAACTGGAGAATGATAGCCTCTGGTGAGAAAAGATATGTTACATTTTTATGCTCGATTATTTATTCAGCATGATTTTATCATCTTTGTTATTTCATGTATGGTATTGTATTCATTCCTTATTTCCACTAATTGTTTCATTAATTGTTCCAGTATTTCAATTAATGATTGTTATATGTTACACACGATATACGTCTATTTATATTTATCTTATATCTCTAGACGTATACCAGAGTCGCAAGAGTAGTAGAATATTAAGGAAAATAAACATTTGTGTTTATTTGTTATATACACACACACTTTGTCCACTTTAATTTCATATCTACGTAAGAAAAACAAATAAAAATTAATAAACTATCAAATTGTATGAGGGTGAATTCATTTAGTTATAAAATAATTAACATTAAAAGCTAATATACACAGAGAGAATTTTTTCACTAAATCTAAGTGCAAAAATGAGAAGTCCACGTTTCGAAATTTATAAGTAAAAATATTTCTGTTCAACAGTGAATTTTAGGTTGTTGTAAGTAATTTTTGAGTTATTCCAAGTAATTATTTTACTAAGACACCTTTTAAGTACAAAATTAATTTACAAGAACTCCAAATTTACTATCGAATGGAAATATTTTTACTTATGAATTTCGAAACGTGCACTTAGATTAAGTGAAAAAATTATCTCCGTATAGTCAAGTCTTTTTTCTACAGAAAATAAATGTTTATAATATAATAGAATATTTCTTTACTTTCATAGTTAGGATTCTTTGATAATAAGGAACTTTCAACGAGACGAAGTTTTACCTTTATTTTGACCAACGTAATGTTTTAATATATATTTTATTATTCTCTTAAATAATTTTATTTAAATGAGAGGTATTTTGTTTTTTTAATGAACTATTTGAATAAAATAATGTTTAATTAAATCTTATATTTCCATTTTTATATCTACTTTCATTGTAAATTCTTTATTATACTATAATTTTTTGTCTAAAATGCTTTACCAAGTTTGCCCATAATATACATGAGATTTTTAATGATTTTTATTTCAAAACCTTTCATTCATGTCATTTCTTTATATTCTTTGAAGTAAATTCAAGCTACGACAAAGTGAGTAATGGGCTTTTCTGAGTTTATCCAACCTTAGAGTACTTGATGTAATAGGAGAAAATGTCACGGAATCTGAAGCCATAATGTTTAATTCAGCACTGGAAAAAATTTTTTTTATATTATAATCATAAAAAAATGTAGGAAAATAAATTTTTTAACATCTTTTTATTTCACGATAACCAATCACGACTTTCTGTAGGATAAATGGAATCAAAAAATTAATTGAAAAAACTTTGCTGAGAAAGTCGAGTTTTTTGTTAAATTTTCTTTAGTACGTTTCTCTAATTCTTTTTCATCTTTTACTACTTACTGGGTGGAACAATCTAAATGGGAATCTTATCAGTATACCCTGGATTTACAAATATCTTTTGAAACATTGCGCAGGTTTTCTCGTACGTGAAAATTTATCTCTAGTTGTTAAGGAAATAACATTGCTACAGGATATTTTGTCATGCTACAGTCCTCCAAAAAAGAAAGAGTGCAAAGGTTCGTAACGCTAGAATAAATTCTACTCGAGTTATTACCTTATCTTTGAGGACATTTTTATAATAGATATAAAGGCTTGAAAATTGTAGTAACTTACATTCGCACAACAGCTTGAAAAAAAAAATAGTGGTTACTTGACAAACATTTCTTTCAATTGAAAATAAATTCATAAAACTCTTTGTAATTTTTAAAAAGCTTCATTAATCTCATGGTAGTTAAATATTTTTCTATAGTTTTCGTAGTATATTGTGGTATTAAATCGAAAAAATAATCATTGAAAAAATTGTTATTGTAAAATATTAATTGAAAGACAAATATTATCAAGTCAGCAGCTAGATATTTTTTTAATAGCTTTGTTTGATGTTTGAATGATTTTTTTTTCTCCAAAAAACATGACTTTCATTTTGAAAATAATTGGTTGTTAGGAAAAATTTACGGCCAAAAAAAAAATATTAAATTCATTTTTAACGTACAATTTTATTATGATTTTTTTTTGGCGTATACTTTTACAAGAACGAAAATTTGATTGTAATTAAAAAAAATTTATCTATGAGTGAATTATTTCGAGTTTGAAATATTTTTCATTCCCATATTATTTTTTTTTTACAAAGATTTTTTTTTTTCCAAAAAGAAGAAATATTTCTATTATAATTTAACCCGTATAATCAACTAGTGCTTCTAAAAATGTTTTTTAACTGCGAATTCTTCTATTATTTAAATGCAAAAGAAGTACTTTTTCTTGTAAATTTTCATTTGTTTTCAATCCGAGTAGTCTTTATGAGAGTTAATAAATTGTTGTCATGGGTTTTATCAGTTAAATTTGAAACCAAGTCTTATTAATCCTTTGTTTATTTATTTTTCCTATAAAATAATCTTGTTGGTAATCTTTTTAAATTTTTTCTTTCATTTCGATCTCCACGAAAATCCACGACTGCGATAAAGTAAAAGACATTGGGGATTGTGCTCCGAGACTCTGTCTGTATTTTCTAGGGTCACCGGACATTAAGCGAAAAGGAAAAAAGAAGAATCATTAACCCTGGGGGTCATTAGTGTGTGTTTTTCTTCAAGTATAGACGAGTACAGGGCACTAGGGAGCCTAAGCAAGAATAGTCAGTCGACTAAAAGCGAAAGCGTGATACTTTATAGCAACAATGTAAGAAAAAAGTGAACAAGAAAATGAAAAGCAACGTAGCACATTTCATTCAAAGCGTGAGTGAAGTTTGTACGTGCCAGGTGACATACTGCTTTTTTTTTAAAATAAACTATGGCTAGGAGATGTAGGGTACGAAAAAGTACAATTGAAGTGTACGTGAGAATTAAAAAGGTTGGATGACTATTTCTCCAAAGTTGAAGGGTTAAAATTACTATAAAAAATGTTCAATGAATAACCTGGAAAAAGTTTCTAATTTATGACTTTTATGTGCATTGTCATAGAAATAATTTTTAAAAAATTTCAACGACTATTTTTAATTCATATCGTTGAGTGAAATACATGGAACATGAATTAATAACAGTACAATTTAGCAACAATGATGAGTTATTATTTTTTTAATGTACGTCGAAGAGTAATTTGAACGAGTAATGAATATATTCTGTGATGAAATTATGATTCCATGAAAAAATGGTATGAGCAATTAGTGAAAAATTCGCTATGAATGATAGAAGCTTGACGTTGGAGAACTGAAAGAAACTTAATGTAAAAACGTAAAAAAGAGAAAAAGAAAACGATACTTTTTTGTGTTTTGAGGGTAGCAGTAACGTGCTTTGGATACTAAGCGACAGATGAAAAATGTTTCCAAGAGCTATCCCCTTTCATCCCCGTCACATTTTAAAGTCCAAACATTCCAAATCATTCTTTTTCTGTTCCTCATTCTCCTTTTTATTTTATTTTATATTTTTACAGCAAACTTTAGTATCAATATTCTAGTGTTGAATTGAATAAGATAAAAATTGTCGTGAAAATAAAAACAATACGAATTTACATGATGCATCAAGAGATAATATTTTGTACAAATAATTTACAATAATGCTGAGAGATAAAGAAAAAATAGTATAATTCGTGAGATGGTTTTATTAAATATTTTAATGTAAAATATGTTGGATAAGAATAAGAGAAAATGTTACAAAATTTTTTTATGATGCCAAATTCTATTCACTAACAAATTAATATTCAGTTATCCATTATGAAAATCTGTAGTTTTATACATTTTAAAGTTTTAATTAACAAAAAAAAAAGGATGTCAAAGGTAAAATAACTTTGAAAACTTATTTATCACTTCTATAACTGAATACTTATTAAATCAACGAAAAATCTTCAACTTTATTAATATGTAAATGAAGTTCTGAATGGATAAAGTATCTGTTTAAGTTACGAAATTGCATTGAAAATGAAACATTTCCTTTAAGATGGTACATAGAAATTACGATGTTTCATGGCAAATAAATTATTCCCATTTTTTTTAAGAAGGAAAATGGAATAAAATGAGACTGCCCATGTATTACATCATTATCTGTACTATAAAATTTTTCGTTTTTGCATCATTTAATGGTAAATGGAGAAAGAGATTTATAACCTGTCTTCTCTCGATTTACTTATGTATTCCGTGAAAGAAACGTCATAAAACACATCTTATGTTAATCTGAACGCCTTCAACAGGTAGACAAAGAGCAACCGGATATTTATTTAAATAAATGTTAGAATAAAAAAATGATTTAGGAAGTTTTATGTGCTGCAATAGGATTTGAAAATAAAGATATTTAAATTTCAAAAATAAAACTGTCATATGGTGGACCAGAAATTTAGAACGATAAAAAAATATCTTCTGAATGATTCATTAGCAGGAACAGACCCATCCTGAAGAGTTAAGCCTGAATTTTAAAAAATATTTCAAGCCACCTTTATCTGACAATGAATAATAGTGAACTACATTTATCAACAAAGAAAGTCCTAAAGAATAAATTTTATTCCACACAATCATTTGGAAGATAAATTTATTCAAATTAACCAATAAGTTCATTGGCGTATCTTGAAGATGGTTAGTGGTAATCAACTTTCAAAATGTATGACAGTTTCAGTTTAATGGAGGATAAAAGGATGCCTTTTCCACTTTATAGCTGAGCTTAACCCTCCAATGGTATTTTTATGATTTTTTTATTTTTTTTTATCGCATATAAGCTTCATCTGAAGATGCATAAATAGCAAAGTTTATTCAAAACGTATCTATCGCAAATGTCCTCTTAGAGAAACGTCTTTCAACTTTGTAATTATGAAAGTTTCGACGAATTCTTGGGAAGCTGTGGAACTTGAATCTTGGATTATGCTTTAGGAAAGGCCTAATCAAACTCCTCGCTCTTACTGCCCTTATCTCCCTGAATTGCGAACCAGTTCGTATCCGATGTATATATATTGCAAGCAGGCAATGTTAGATTATTACTCGACATTGGCGAATTCATCGTTATGCCTCAATGACTGCTCATTCGGCAAATCTCCGGTCTTGGTGCAAATGACTTCTCTCTGATTTGAGATTCCTTTGGAGCGCATTACCATTCTAGTGGTACTGAAAACGTTTGTCTTTCCGAAACTCTCTCTCCAACTTTCGATTCAATGTTACATATTTCCATTTATTTATTCTTCATAATTCTATAACCAATTCGATATATCAATGATCCCGGAAAAAGTTTTAACTTCTTATGCAAACTGTTATATCACATATTTCTTATCATTCTATACCACACTCCATAAACACTCTTTAATTTTTTTATTGACAAACATTTCAAATGTTGGTATAAAATTAACTATTATCCTCGCATTTTTTACTTGGGATTATGTTTGATAATGTTAAACGAAAATGCGACAGTTTCCAATAATAATAAATTGCAACGTTTTCTTTCTTTTTATTAAATCAGTATGAGATATAAATTTTTAGAAAATATTTCTGACAGCTAAGTAGTTTGGAAACACGAGTTGAATCTATTATGAGGAAAATTCTGATGCAGTAGGAAAAACATTTATTGAAGAAGATATGTTGTGTAAAAAAAATAAATAAATTTATTAGAGAGTGATGTTTGTTGAAGTATTAATGTTTTTCAAAAATTGAATGACTTTTTTAAACTATTTCGTACAATAAATGCGTTAACTTTGAAACGAAATGTTTTTTTTTTAATATTTGTTTAATTAAATTCCATAGAAGATAAAAAAAATTTTTTATAGCGTATATTAATAATAAATTATTCTCAAAAAGTAGAGGATTTTGTGTTTAACTATTAATACAAAATTTTATTAAAGTAATTTCCACAGTTTCTGTGAGTGAATATACTCCTGTTAACTCAATATTTTCATCAGAACAAATCGTATTCTTATGATTTTAATAAAAAAATTAAATTCCACGAGAGCAGTCGTTAAATTCAAGCAACTGAAATTTTTATATACACATTTTGGTGAATTTTACTTGAGTTTGGTGCATTTTCCAAATTCTGCGTTTTTCAGTAGAGTGTAGAGAAAATTTTTATACTTTAATTTAACAAATAAAAAAATTTTGCTGTAAAAATATATCTATATATTTCTCTCAATTCTTCAACAGTTCAAAACGTGTAGTCATGATGATATAAAGTCTGCTGTACTAAACTCAGTTGAAATTTAATACAGCGATATATTTTGCTTCATGTGAAGGAAATTTTATAGAGGAAATTATCTTTAAAATCCTAAATAAGGTTCAGAAATAATCTTGTTGATTTTATATACGAGATTAGAAATATCCTTGAAAACAAATGCAAAAAATAGAAAATATTTATATCCGCTAAAAAGCTTTGATAATTTTTTATCAATAGAAATAGAATTTTCCGAGTATTTATTGATCATTTTATTCAATTGATTTAAAAGTTTTTTCACTACTAATCAAAAATTCCAGTAAATAAATTATTAATAATCTCTTAAATTATTTTTAGCATTTCTTTTTTTCAGTGTTTAAAAGAATTCAATTACCAAAAAAAAGTTTGGTCTAAGAAAAAATGAATTTATTGAAAGAAATGCTAGAAAAAATCATCTAATGTAGACTACGTGTCTCAGATGGTGCTAAAGTCTGTCCCGAAAGTCGTAACCTCGATGGTCTCCTGTGAGAGGAAAAAATGATTAAAACTTAACGACTCGTTACGTCTTTTAAATCAATTACAATTAATTAAATCGTATATTAATATACGCCTTATCTAGGGAGTGAGAAAAAGTCATTAAATAGCTCTTTCACTCGATTTAATAATTGAGTAGTACACTAAATTGCAACTTTATGCGAAGTGTGCACAATTCCGTGTCTTCATCTTTTCTTTCATCCCTAGCTAAACCTCTTTGCCTCTTTTTGTCCACTAGGGATGATGTAAGCTCTCAAGTGCATCTCTCCACGTGCACCTTAATGCTTCGTCAGTCAGCTTCTTCGCAGCTCGTTAAACAGGATCAAATTTGTAAGAATTCGATAAAGAAACTTTCCGGCCAATTCCACTGTGGCTCTAAAGAGAATTTCCCCGAGAAAGCTGGCGGGAAATCGAGTGGACTACGACGTGTTCACTAGCTTTCGAGTCAAGAGACATCATAAGCGAGTTAAAGAAAGTGAGATTACCAATAGTCAGCAAAAATGATCAAAGACGAAATATTAATGACTGTTGAATGGCATTGTAGACGAGGTTGAGAACAAAAGAATGAATTATATAAAGTAAAAATTTAAATATATTCTTAATGCATATTAACCTACTCAACCATTATCAATCGATTATATCTCTTCTCTATTTTTCAATATGTCAAGTATTTCAGATTGCGGTTGACGAAAATATACAAATTTTGTTCAATTTATTTCAATCGTCATTGAAAAAATCTTTTTTGAAGAGCTTAAGAATTTTCACTGCAAATCCAAGTTTGTTATTCTTGTAGACACTTTTTACACGCTAATCTGCTTTAATGCTAAATGCCATAAACAGACTATAGATTTTTCACACGGTATGAAACGTGTAAAAAGTGTCTACAAATCATGCATAGTTTTTTAATGGACATTTTACATTGAATACACTTTACGCATCTTATTTTAACACGTTTGTTAAATCTTGGGATTTGCAGTGATTATTAATTCTCAATTTGACAGCTTTCTTTTAAAAGTTGTTGACTTTCAAAATTATTATTTATCATAAACTTAAAGTTTTTATTTTTCCAAAGAACAATAATTTATCAGAATATAAACAATATTCACAGTAAATATTCAAGTAAATTGTTAATAACATCATTTGGATTGTTAATTCGACTATTAAACTGTTTTAGTAATTTAATAAGAGTTACGGGGTGTCCAGCGAATTAAATATATTTCTTGCAATCTAAAAAATATGTTTGTTAATCTCTTCGAACTCAAACTAAAATTTTTTTCAAATTATTTTTTAAGGACTGCTTAAACAGTGCTCTTTTTGAGATACTTGTTAAAATTCTTGCTTTAAAAGTAATTAAACCGTTGTTCTCTTTATGTGTTAAATTTTTTCTAATTCTACAATTTAAATAATCCAAAAAAGTAGTACATTAACTTAAAGAAAAAAATCTCATTATTTTTTTTATTCACAAGACTCTTTAAACAGCAACTCTTGTCGAAAGATGGTACTTCTCAACTCTCAGGAAAAGAATAAAATATAAATTTCGTACTAAATTAGTGAACAATAATCCTGAGGATACCAAATAAATTCACTAGATTCATCTTAAACGTGAATTCAAGATAAAATTTAACAATGAATGAAGGCATAATAAAATTGTATGTCAGTCACAAATGCAAGTGGCTGAAGTAAATCAACGAATCTAACTTCCGCGAGATAATACATAGTAGCTGGTGGCGGACGTGTGTCGGTTGGCAGTCAGCATTCTCCACGAAACATTGTGAACTCAAGCGAAATTGTATCGCAGTAGCGACCGAATCTACTCTGTAGATCTGTCCACAATGAATTATGTGACCTTTGAAGTCATACTCTACCAGCAACGCAAGTGAGAGAAGAGCGATGTGCTTGGTATAAACCATCTATCTCAACGATTACAATTGAATCATAGATAATACACGTGATTTCTCCCCAACATCACTGATCATCAGACACTTATATATGAACGGACATTGTCGATTTAATCGGTGCGTTGATCAATCAACGTTAAATGCTCATTAAACGCCAGCATAGAAATGATCAGACTATTATTGAAACCGTTAATGCCCATTCGTACATGCGGCCATACTGATTGGGATGTACTACTCTACCGAGAATTTTACCAACTATTCAGATTCACACGTTGTAATGTCACGTCATGTCATAATCGATCATAAATACTCAACCTAATTTATATGACTGTCAGACTCTCTACCATTATTTACGCTTTTTTAATATACATATCTAATTTTCCACTATGATATTACACATTCTCGTATAGGAGTTTCCTCTTTCCCGCTCTCCTTTGGTCTTTTTCGTTACGGAGCAGCAACGCGACCCCAATAACTTGCTGATAAGAAGAACGGGAAAATTAAAGGCGAGTAAGCCGGATCGATTTGAAAGTTAATAAAAGAGGTTCCTCCCAAACGTGACAAGAATCCTTACACTCAATGTCTTGTCGAGGAAATGTTCAAGGGAGTAGACCAGGTATAATTATTGTAGCTGTAATTATTGAAAGGAAAAAGAGAATAAAATTAACAAAATTATTATTTTTTTCTTCCTTTTATTCTTATGACTTTTATTGAGCGTAGCAATAGGTGTTTGAGTTTTTCGATTTTACAATACGTAGAGTACTCGTGAAGTGTAAGTAACTAAATGGTATTTATCGTTAACTGTAGGTGGACTCCACGCTTCCGTAACGTGAACTTTCACCATTATCTAAATTACTTCATGCTCCCAAAGGGAGATGAGAATAGTTAGACTTGATGTCGCTGGTTGCTTACAATGCTGTAAGAGAACTGTCTTCGGTTGGTAATTACTAATTAAAGTTTAACTTTATTCGCTAAAAAATGAATGGTATTTCAGTTAATTTATTCAACTTGAATGATGTGTGCATAATTCGAAAATAAGAGAGAATTTTTTAAATATTTTTTTTGAGAGCAATGAAAATCAAAAATATTACGTTTGTTGATGATGAAAAAGCATATTTAATATTAAAATTTTAATTTTTCTTCTTATTTAACTTATTAACTTATTAACTTTCTTGATAAATTCAAGTAAAATAACATTTCAGCCTTGAGGGTATTTGATAAGGTCGGAGAAGATACATTTTTATATAAAAAAATCATACCTTGTAATAAAGTAGATTCTTTGACTTCTCTATTGGATTCTTCAGTAAAAATTAAATAAAAATTACATTCTATCTTGAAGTAGAATGTATTTTTTAATAATTTTTTTTTCAATTTAGTGGAATTTAAAAAATTATAGTGCTTCGTAAACATTAGAATTATATAAAAACTTTTCTTTCTTGTGTCTGAGTGAAATTTAAATCTAGATATTGTATTAATAATAATAATAATAAACAAAAGATGTAATTAAATTTTTTTTGATAATTTATATTTCTTTTTCTTTTGGTTTATTGATACAATTTAATTTTTAAATAATTATTTTCCATGAATAAAAACCAAATCTTCATTCACTAAAAATGAATTAAGAATTTAATTGAAATAAAAAATTTGAAATCAAGTTATGCAGAATATGTAATTAATAAAAACCATCCTTTACTTTAAAATGAATTAACACTTTCTCAAATGCAAGAAATTTTCATTTTCATTTCACAGAAGTTTTTCGCTTTCATAGCAAATAAAAATTAACGTCCACTTTCTACTAAATGACAAAACTTGAATAAGTAGTAAAATAAAAAAGAATGGAATAGGAAATAATTTCATAAAACTTTATCGATAAATCTTGTGTGACGATTTGCAGAAAAAAGTGAAATTACTCGAAAAGAATGGACTGAAATGTTAAAGCAATATCACAGTCGACTAGCACGAAACGTCTTGGCATACCAAGTATGTCGCAGTGATCTTTAAAACAGAGCAGAAGCACGCTACGAAGAATTTAAAATAATCGATCGACATCAAGATGTGAAGGGTTGAACTGTATTGGAATGAAAATAGGTGAAGAGTACAGCTGGTAGATTGACGCAGTGAGTAGGGAGTAAATGAAACGAATTGAGCAGTAGGTGTCAGCAGGGAACTAAGAAATATTCCAGTCAAACGATTTTGGATGAGAAAATGACAGACGAGAAATTGGAAAATTGAACTTGAATTCAGCATCAGATCAATTTCACAAATTTGAATACTTAAAATTTTTCATTTCGTTTCAGCCTACATCCTTCTAACGCATTTCACTTACACTTGACGTGGAATAATACAAATGCCAATAGATGTCAACCATTTATATAATAAAAATAAAGTTGAAAAATCTAGAGTTTTTTTGGCTAATTGATCTGACCCGGAAACATGAAAGAGAAAAAAAGAAACAAGTACATGAGCAAAAGTTGATTGTCTGTGCTAATAGGGTTATTTAGCTTTTAGGATAATTATGTAAAAGGGAAGGGTCAGGAGGGATATCTTTTCAAGTGCTGATTAGCCTCGTTGGCTTTTCTTCTCTTTTCTCCATTTCTTATGGCTTCCCCTGGGTAATTATCAAGCGCACATGCAGACTTTCTTAATTTTACCTCGTTATTTTCTACATCTGATCCTGTTTTGCATGTTAATTCAACCGATTCTGCACGAATTCACAAGTATTGAGGATAACTCGCTTGTATACATATACACGTGTGTATATATTACATTTAGTAGAAAAGCATATCGTCTAAAACAATATTAGTCTGGTATAAATTCACGTAAATACACCTAACCTGCTGAGGCACGTTTCAATTTATTTGTTAGCAATTTAGCGTTAGAAGTGCATGTGTATATGTTGTTCTCAGATAAAATTATATATCCAGTGATATGAAACTAGGTTGCGATTTAAATTTAAATACTAAAATATGATAGAAAGAGATGGAAGTTAAATTCGTAGTAATGCGAAGCAAATGAGTAAAAAAAAGAATAGAAAGATTAACCCAACTTTCGACCTTTGTGGCTTGGATGAGCTGTACACCTTAGAATTTATTTTTAACTTTGTTGCCATCATGAGCAACTAACTCTCTTTTCTACAACCACACAACACTTCTCAACCCTCATCTGACACTACGAATTGTGTCAATTCTCCTCATCATCTCATCTTTTCCAACTCGTTGACACGCTCTAAAAACTCATGTGTCCAGTAGTTGTTATTATATATATATATATATACAAAACCTTTTGTTCATACTATATCTTTCCTTTTGATCTTATTTTATAGAAAACTTTTCCACAGTGACGTTAGACAGAACATTCAGCAAAAGTTGCTCGACTACTTTTCGCCAATTCAATCATTAGTTTTACAGAAAGAACATCCGAGAGCATACTTGTGAATTTTTGTACGATACATGAAAAGACTTTGTGGAACAAATCTTGTAATTATTTTTCATAAAGGAAGTGTATGGGGGGGATGAGATGTCTTTGGTAAAGTTTTGTTAAAATATATGTTTTAATGATGATACATATTTTTTGTCGAGTTTTATTTAAAAAAAATTGAATATCTATATTGGAACATGTTATAACAATGTATTATTACATTAGAACAAAGATCAAATGTTTTATCATTTATTTTAATTACATCAAAATTGAGATAGTTGTTGAATATTTATTAACAAAAAGATTGAATGACTCATGCAAATTATAGATCTAAAGATCGATTAATTACTTGGAGAAAATAAAAAGTAAAAAAAATATTTAATTAGAGGAGAAGGTTGGATTATGGTCCAGTCTTTAATATGATTCATTTGTTTATTATGCGAGCACGGTGTGTCATCCATCAACAAATCGACAAATATATTAAAAAACAACTTTTTGACTATAAGCAGAAACTTTAAAAAGTGACAATTAATGATAATCTAACAGAGTAAAACGTAATTAAAAAAAAAAACAAAAAGTGACCCATGATCCTATCTTCTCCTCTAATTAATCAGTAAAATAATTTCTATTGTTCTATGAATGTAATTGCTTTTTTTATTAATAATAGTTCACTAACATGTGAAAATAACATTAAAAATTTCAATATTTCACAAACGTGTAAATATAACACGCATAATAACTCACTTGAATTTGCAATGAATTAGTAAACAATTTTTTACAGTAATATTTTACGTTCATTTTATTTTGAATTTTTTTTTTTCGAGGGATTGGAATCAATTATTCTAAAAATAAACTACAATTAAATGATGGATTGAAAAATGTAGTACAACGTTGTGTGAGTCGTTTATATATTATACGAGTTTGTAGAGAGAACCGCAAACCGGCCTCCCAGGGCGAAGTGATCTACGTCTGTAAATTACACAAATTTTAGCGATTTAAAAAATTTACATTCTAATTTATTTAATAGATTGCTAATCCTTGAAATTAATCAAGTAAAATACGAGGTAAAGGTTATCAAATCATTTATTTTATTTTTTAGCACAGAAAATATCTATCATTTCCCAATAGCTAGCTATTATTTATTACCTAAATTAACAAAAAAAAAAAAAAACTAATTGATAACTTGGACTTGAATTCATTCAATGAATTGACAACTAAATAAAGTAACACTGACCAGTAGTTTTCAAGAAACTCTCTTATAGTTTCAAATAACGTTTTCTTAATAGAGTTATCAGTAGAGTAATAAAAAAAACTTTAGCTCGAAGCATGATGACTTCAATCATTTCTTCATTTCTTAAGTAATTCAAGTTAATTGTAATAGCATTTATCTCATGGAAGTCGAGTAATTTGTATTATAAATGTCAAAGAATTACACAGAAGATCAACATTATGACACTAATTATCAATTAGAAAAACAAAAATATAACACAGTCATTTGTAATCAACAGAATAAAGTAATATTCTATGATTTTTCAATATTATGTTACAAAAGAAAGTAAAACAACATTTTTAATATAATTGATGAAAATTAGAAGGAAATCCTTTGGACGATGTAATAACCAACGTCATGGATTAATAATCCAACATGATTATATTAATATTAAGCGACTACGAGAGCAGATTTTGAAACCAAGCAACCCAAAATATATGATAATTCTTGCAAAGTTAATGATTTCTAATACCAAGCTTTGAGAATAAAATATTTTCATACATAAAATAAAATCAACACATGTTCACCGTAATGTAAATTCTGTTGGAATTTTTTATCCAAAAATTAAGTACTTTGGAGCTGAAATAAAAATGCAAAAGAGTCACTCATAAGACAAAAAAAGTACAAACTTGAAGTATACAAAATGAAGAATTAAAAGCTTTCATAATCCTTCATGCAGTGTTTTATCACGCTATGTCCTTTAGTCTCTGAGAGTTGTTTTGACTTTTTCGCGTTTTTCGTTGACGTTAAACGACCAAACATCCGGTATAATTTCTGCTTGTTCCACTGGCAACTTATGAGGCAAATGCTATGCACTGTGACGACTAATGAGGACCAGTTACAGTGCATGATAGCCGCAGGGTTATGACATGTTTTTCTTCACTAGGAAACGTTATGATAAAGAAATACTGTGTTCACTGTAGTGTTTCAAAGAGTCTTTAGTTATTCATGTTATTATTTTTATTCTTACTATAGTCCTTTTTTTTTTTGTATTTTCTATTGCTCTGTAAATAACGATAGTTTAAAAGTCTCATTTCTCAACGAAGCATTATATAAAGCTACAGGATTTAAAATGTATGAGTCGAAATCCTTGAGCAATATTTTATTTCGTAAATCCGGCATTAGGATTCGATAATGTGCGAGTGAAGTAGAAACGAAAACTGGCAGTTGCAATTTAAAAGCTTCTATAGTATATAAACGATTGTACAAGAGTGGAGATCTCGCATTAAAATAATCTAATCCAATTCAATAGTCAATTCAATTTGAAGAACATTAAGCTTTAGTATCTCTACTCTTTTATTAATTTCTGAATTCATTAATTTTTCTTCTTTATTTGAAGTAAATGGACCGTTAGTGGAGGTCTTAATGAAATTATGACATATAAAAAAATATACTGATCCTTTTTTTTTTTATTTTTCAGATTTACCAGATAATACAATGATTTTTTCTACGGCAGAGAATAAAAATACTGGTGTACTTACTTATAGGTGTTGAAAAAAAATATAAAAATAGACAGACTTCCTGGCATTATTAATCAATATTCAATAACCTCAATAAACTCTTCGTTAGTTATTCAATCATAAGAAATATGATTTCACTCTGAGGATCACCAGTACATTGAAGAAGGTGTTATAACGTGAATAAAATGACAATTTATTTTTAGTTAAAATTAGATTTATAATGTTTATAAAGCAGGGTATAAATTAAGTTTTCATAAATTTCAAATCTACGTCCGTCGTAGTTTATTAAACAAAAATAAAAAGGAAAAATTTAAGGAAAATAAATTTGTTTTTTGTCGAAAAACTTGGCTCGTAGTTTAGTTGAAGTTACTCGTTTCACTTATTTCAATTTTTCTCGAGTAATATGAAACAGTTTTGGTATTCAAGAAATCTCTTATGAATACTTATATAGTAATTGAAACACAACTTCTAAAGTGAAAATTAATTAATAAAACACAAATAATTCCTATAATTAATAAGGTTGAAATTATTTTCAACAATTGGCAGCTCAGTTTTATTATTTGTCTGACGAACGAGTTCTCTTTATTTTTATTTGCTAAAGTTTGATTGAACCATTGTTGATATACTTTTGAAATTCTTTTTTTTCGACGTAATTTTATATTTAAAATTGAAAAGTGTTCTAGTAATTTTGAATAAAAAGGTAAATGAGTTGAAATCGAAATTTTAATGTAGAGGATGATATTAGAGAATATCCCAATTTCAGTATTAAACATTTCTCTGTAGTGCCATTCAGTTAAATTAAATATTTTTCTAATTTTCTCCACTTCTTATTCTCGGTAAAGTAATTTACCTTACGATGAAATCATTGAAGATATTTACAATCTACCAATGTCAAATAAAAAGAAGAAACATGAAACCTTTAAGATGCTCATTCGCACACTTTATGTCGTTCAGAATAAACGAAGACTTAGGAATAAAGTCGAAGCAAGATACGAACCGCAGACCCAAGAGATTTAGTCTGAAAGTAAGAGACGATGGGGAGCCACTGATTTTCCTCAAGAGATTTATCGTTTCACGCCACAGTGAGATTGTGTTACCTAAGGTTAAGGCTCGAGAAATAGGTTTTTTCTCGTTCAAGTTATACTTCAATCTAGGAATTTTTCTTTTTGTTACAGACCTAAAATATTAAGCCAACCTCGACAACTTTGCAGGTAACATAATTGAATATCACTTCACCCCTTACTTTATGTTAAAGTAATTCATTAAAAATGTTTGCATCAATGAAAATAATTATAGTTTAAAGAAAATGGATCTTAAAAGAGAACTTTATAGAATCGTTTAAATTTAGTGGCGTACTGGAGCGAATGATTTCTTCATTCATTTGCAAGATTGATTTAATTTAACTAACCAATTAACAATCATTTTTACAGACAATTTCTATTAATAAAATTACTGTCAAAAGTATGCAATTATTCGCATGAGATTTTAGCTTTTTGCTCGAGAAAAAATCAAATAAATTAAAAGGTTTATGAAGGAATAAATATTTATGTACTCGTTTTTCTTTTACAAGTATACATAAAAAGTAAACAACGTTCGATTAGTCTTTATCAGTTATTAAAAAAAAAAGAATTAAAAATATACCAAAGTTAAATGAATGAACAGAACATTATGGAAATTTATAAATGCAAACTTTTATCACGATTGAAATTGTTGCTAATACGATCACTTAGATTAAAATGAGCGTGCATTAATTTTGACAGGTTCATGATATCATAAAGAATTAAATTAATCATTAAAAAAATTGATTTCACCATGAAATTTCAATTTTATTTAAATTTAGACATATGTATGTATTAAATCAAATAATATTCATGTTTTCAATTCTCGTATAATATAACTGTGTTCAATTTAACCATTTTTATTCTCATTGTAAAATATTTTACTCAAACAATGAATAAATGAAATAAAGACATACTTGTTCGTGTCTATTTGAAAAAGTATTTTTCCATGAAAACTAAATTTTTTCTTAGTATACAAAACTAGTTATAACTTTTATACAAGCGTATACACGAAGTCAGTTACTGGATTATTTTGCATACACCTCATCTGACTCCAGGGATCAACTCACGCAATATACTTGACAATTTTCGTTGAACTTTTTTACATTCAATTAATGATAATTTGTAAACAACATAAATAATAACAAAAAAGAATTTAACGTGACAAAATTTCCGAAGAAAAGAAAAATTAATAAAACTAGTCTAAATAATTTCATCGAACGTGAAGAATCAATAATTTTCGAATTTTTAATAATTAATGAATATTTAATACTGTACTATGTTATGTTTAATAAATCACTAATTTTACAAATTAAATTATTACATGTTTTACATAATTTTGAATATTATATTCTCTTTAAATGATTAACGCTTTAGTACCTTCGAAAAGCTGTGATCGTTAAATTTTGATTCAACTTTTTTGTCCTTCTTCACATATGAGCCGTCAATTCAAATTTAACAATTCTTTAAAACATTCATCGACTTCCCTTCTGGGGTTCAAATTAATTTAATTTGTTTCAAAATAATTTCTATAGCTGCTTGGTAAGAACTTTCTCAATAACATGTTTAAATTCAAAAACTTGTTTAATATAAAATGCAAAAAATAAACTGTCCATTAATGTTATAATCTTGAGTCAACGAATTTTTTTAATGTGAGTATCATGAAAGAGAAATCTATCAATAGATGTATTTTAATTATTAAATGACACATCTATGATCAATAATCATAAATAACGGATCCGTTGATTAAATTAGAAATGATGTCAAACAATTTTCTTTTTGATGAACATAAAGAGACAAAGGCTTGGCAAATATGAAGATACAAATGCTGCAACTTTGTCATCACATTCAACTCTGTCTTGCTAAGGAATTTAGCACGGAAAAAAATTTAATATGAGCTATGGGGAAAAATAAGAGCCAGGTGTAGCGTTAAGCTTATTAAGATTAGTCACTTTGTAACTTAATTTAAAAAAAGGAAATTTTTTTTTCTCGTTGTAATGAATTTTTAATTACATGAAACAAATATCCTGTTGCTGTAGCAGATCGAAAGACTGTCTAACTCGACTTGACTGTTATATCATCTACCAATTTTTTTTTTCCACTTTATTGTTTCTATAAATAAAACAAGTTAAGTTAGCAATAGCAAAAAAAAATTGTTACAACTGTTTAGAATTTTCTGTGGATGTCTACACGGTTCACTGATTAAATTCTCAGAAATAAAATTATTTCAAAGTTAAATCATACCGTCCAATGTAAATATTTGATATATACATGCAGTTTAATTATTCTGACAAACATTTAGTTTTCATAAATTAAGTAAATTCTAGCATCAAAGGAAAAGTATTGATAAAATGTAATATCTATCATCATTCCAATATTACTGAAAAGGTTCTAAAAGAAGATTCCTCTTAAAAATTCTATCAAGATTTTTTTCCGGAAATTTCTTAGACGAATTCAATAAGAAATTATATCAACGATTGCTTTCACAATTGAAACAATAACTCTAATAATTGTATTACTAGACAACACAATAACTTCAATGATTGATTCTCTCGGATGAGGATTTTCGATTTCTCTGGCCAAAACATTGTTACCGTTAGTCTGTGTATGACACAAACTGGTGTCGAGCAATTTTATTCATTCTTTGTCGTCGGTTTTCTCTATTTTCCACAAGTCTTGATAACATACACCTCGTCGTTTGGTAGTACACATACGGGTGTGGAAGCTGCGCGGTAAATTGCCAATTTAGAACTGGACTCTCTGCTCCGCCGCTTTGGCATTCGTGGCAATGAAGAGCAGAGGAATAGTTAGCAGCAGAAACAGGCAGTACGGTTGTTACATACTCCAGTTGCGCACGCTTCTCTTGCATACGTGCCGCGAGTAAAGCACGAGAAACTCTAATTCAACTATTAACGTTACGATCGAATGGAAATTCCAAGCGGTCGATCAGCCACTGGAAGAGAAACTAGGCATGACAATCGAAGCCCTAGCATGACCCGTCCAATGCAACGACCCACCGTGTAACTAGTCTGTCTAATCCACTCGTTCTCAATCATTTCCCAAATTCGATGCGTCTGCGGTATTCATTATAGTTGCAATTATTTTAATGAGAGAATAAGGTGTGGCTTTTTATTCGTTTAGGGTCCAATCAGTCAATTCATTTCCTCTACTCCCAAAATCACTAGAGAGTTAGATAGTAATTAACAAGATTCGTTGATTATGTGATAATATTCCTTCAAAGACTTTCAATCATTTGATTAATTACTACGTGATCAGCATTTGAAAGTTATGTAATAATATTCCCTTCAAAATTTTCATACAGGAACTAATTATTGAAGCGCGATAATAGATACAATTTAATCAATCGAGATAATTGATAGAAAAACTTATTAATTATCGAGACAGAATATAGACGAGAGATAAACCCACACAAAAATAGACGGACACATTCTTTTTGTTGTTGAATTTGATCAGAATTACTCAAGTTCTAATGTCAATATTAATCTTGTGAATTTACCCGTACAGAAAAATTTCGTTTCCCTGCATGTTACCCAGTGAGGAAGTTCCCTGATGTACCCCTCATAGGACTGTGGAGAATGTTTGGAGAAGAAAATTTTTTTTTTTTGTGATAATTGTTCCTCGGTATTCCAAACATACTTTAACATGGGAAAACTAAGTTTTCTGCCAACAACTTGGGATCTATGAGGACTATACAGATAAATGAGCATATCAATGGATTCGTAAGAGTGAGGACTTTTTATTGCACCAGTTGAAATCATAATTGGCGCATAATTTGTGCTAAAATTTTTGCATAGTTCCGGTTCTACCCCTCTCACGGGTGAAATAATTGATTTTTAATATGTTTGACCCGATTTCGTAATTCTGGGCGTCAAGACGAAGAGAATGAGTGGTCGATCGTCAAAATCGGACAACTTTGATTTTTCGACCCAAAAAAATGGCAAGTGGTACCCCTTTCCATTTTTTTTGGCCAAAAAATAAAAGTTCTTTGATTTTGATGATCGACCACTCATTTTGCTCGTCTCAATGCCTAGATATGCAGAATCGCGGCACAGCTTAAGAAAATTCAGTATAACACCCTTAAAATGGGGTAAAAGTGGATACAAATCACTAAACATTACCTTTTCAACTTTAAACTCTTGTAACTCATGAAGGGACGGTCAAATAACATTTTCCATGGACGTTTTGGAAACCTTAGAATGTAAGCTACGAATATATATCCATAAAAAACCTTTAAAAGATTTATTTCCCCCTCAAAATCGCTAAAATAAAGAGGTAAGTCACATTTTTTTAAGAGTTTGCGAATTATTTTGGCGATTTTAAGGGTGAAATAATGATCTTAAATGTTTTTCATGGATATGTTATTGTAGCTTAGATTCTGAAGTTTCTAGATACTCCTTGGAAATTATTATTGGACCGTTCGTTCACGAGTTATAGAGGTCGAAAGTCGAGAAAGGGTCAAAAAATCACCAACTCTTCCCGTTCTGAGCTCTATAACTCGTGAACGAACGGTCCAATAATGATTTTCGAGGAGGTTTTAGAAACTTTAGAATCTAAGCTAAAGATATGTACTCATGAAAAATATTTTAAATTATTATTTCACCCCTAAAATCGCCAATAAACTTTGCAAACTCCCAAAAAAGGGTGACTTTTTTTATATTTTCTTGATTTTCAGGGGGAAATAAATCTTTTAACGGTTTTTTATGGGCATATATTTGTAGCTTAGATTCTAAGGTTTCTAAAACGTCCATGGAAAATGTAATTGGACCAGTCCTTCATGAGTTACGAGCGTTTAAAGTCAAAGAAATGATGTTTAGTAATTTGTATCCACTTTTACCCCATTTTGACGGTGTTAACGTGGATTTTCTTAAGCTGTGCCGCGATTTCGCACATCTACGCAGTGAAACGAAGAGAATGAGTGGTCGATCGTCAAAATCGGACAACTTTGATTTTTCGACCTCAAAAAATGGCAAGTGGTACCCCTTTCCATTTTTTTTGGCCAAAAAATAAAAGTTCTTCGATTTTGATGATCGACCACTCATTCTCTTCGTCTTGATGCGTAGAAATGCGAAATCGCGGCACAGTTTAGGAAAATCCACGTTAACACCGTCAAAATGGGGTAAAAGTGGATACAAATTACTAAACATTACCTTTTCAACTTTAAACTCTTGTAACTCATGAAGGGACGGTCAAATAACATTTTCCATAGACGTTTTGGAAACTTCAGAATCTAAGCTACAAATATATATCCATAAAATACCTTCAGAAAATTTCTCTCATCCTTAAAATTAAGGAAATATAAAAAAAAGTCACACTTTTTTGGGAGTTTGCCAATTATTTTGGCGATTTTAAGGACGAAAGAATTATTTAAAATATTTTTCATGAATACATATCTGTAGCTTAGATTTCAAAGTTTTCAAAACCTTTCTGAAAATCATTATTGGACCATCCGTTCACGAGTTATAGAGCTCAGAACGGGAAGAGTTGGTGATTTTTTGACCCTTTCTCGACTTTCGACCTCTATAACTCTTGAACGGACGGTCCAATAGTGGTTTTCGAGGAGGTTTTAGAAACTTTAGAATCTAAGCTAAAGATATGTACTCATGAAAAATATTTTAAATTATTCTTTTACCCCTAAAATCGCCAATAAACTTTGCAAACTCCCAAAAAAGGGTGACTTTTTTTTATATTTTCTTGATTTTCAGGGGGAAATAAATTTTTCAAAGGTTTTTCATGGATATATATTTGTAGCTTAGATTCTAAGGTTTCCAAAACGTCTATGGAAAATGTTATTTGACCGTCCCTTCATGAGTTACAAGAGTTTAAAGTTGAAAAGGTAATGTTTAGTAATTTGTATCCACTTTTACCCCATTTTGACGGTGTTAACGTGGATTTTCCTAAACCGTGCCGCGATTTCGCATTTCTACGCATCAAGACGAAGAGAATGAGTGGTCGATCATCAAAATCGAAGAACTTTTATTTTTTGGCCAAAAAAAATGGAAAGGGGTACCACTTGCCATTTTTTTGGGTCGAAAAATCAAAGTTGTCCGATTTTGACGATCGACCACTCATTCTCTTCGTCTTGATGCCTAGATATGCGAAATCAGGTCAAACATCTTAAAAATTCATTTTTCCATTCTTAAATAGGGGTAAAAGTGGATACAAATTACTAAACATTATCTCTCTGACTTTAAACCTTAATAACTCATGAAGGGCTGGTCCAATAACATTTTCCATGGACGTTTTGGAAACCTCAGAATCTAAGCTACAAATATATATGCATAAAAGACCTTTAAAAAATTTATCTCCCCCTTAAAATCGCGAAAATAAAAAGATAAGTCACATTTTTTTGGGAGTTTGCCAATTATTTTCTCGATTTTAAAGGCGAAAGAATGATTCAAATTATTTTTCATGGATATGTATTTGTAGCTTAGATTCTGAAGTTTCTAAATACTTCTTGGAAATTATTATTGGATGACTCGTATAAGAGATATGAAGGTCCAAAGTCGAAAAGTAGATGATTTTTTACCCTTTCTTCGACTTTGAACCTTCATAATTCTTATATGAGTCATCCAATATTAATTTTCAAGGGGTATTTAGAAACTTCAGAATCTAAGCTACAATAACATATCCTTGAAAAATAATTTGAATCATTCTTTCGCCTTTAAAATCGAGAAAATAATTGGCAAACTCCCAAAAAAGTGTGACGTTTTTTTATATTTCCTTAATTTTAAGGATGAGAGAAATTTTCTGAAGGTATTTTATGGATATATATTTGTAGCTTAGATTCTGAGGTTTCCAAAACGTCCATGGAAAATGTTATTCGACCGTCCGTTTCAAAGTTATTAAGGTTTAAAGTCATAGAGATAATGTTTAGTAATTTGTATCCACTTTTACCCCATTTTAAGGGTGTTATAATGAATTTTCTTAAACTGTGCCGCGATTTCGCATTTCTACGCATCAAGACGAAGAGAATGAGTGGTCGATCATCAAAATCAAAGAACTTGTATTTTTTGGCCAAAAAAAATGGAAAGGGGTACCACTTGCCATTTTTTGAGGTCGAAAAATCAAAGTTGTCCGATTTTGACGATCGACCACTCATTCTCTTCGTCTTGACGCTCAGAATTACGAAATCGGGTCAAACATATTAAAAATCAATTATTTCACCCGTAAAATGGGGTAAAACCAGAAGTTTGCGAAAATTTTCGCACAAAGTATACTTTAATAATGATTTTTGCTAGTGTAATAAAAAAATCTCGACATTACATCCATATCTTCTATATAACCCCTCGATCAACCCCATAACATCATTAGCATGGAAGTTATGTACTTTATGTAGTTTTTATAAATATGCTATTGTTAATGCATCCAATCAACGTCAATAGTCAGTCATTTATTATTTCATGACAATGCTTCTATCGACAACCTTACGTACGACTGCTCCGAAGAAAGATAACAGACGTACGCAAAACTGCTGTTCATATTTTACGTATGTACTGGATACTAGAGATATTTACAAAGATTATTAAAAAAAACTTTTGATTTGAAAAAGAATTATAAAATTGCAAAGTTTGCTATGTTTTTCAGGAATAAACAATTGAATTGAAATGAAGCAAAATGATAAAATATCGAAAAAGTGTCCTAGCTAGAAATGTGTGAGAGCGTGATACGTTAAAACATATATATTTACAATTTAATTAACTTTCCGAACAAAATACTTAGACTTTAAAAGTTTTTTATGATTAATCTAACACAGATACCTTTGACAAACTTCAAAATCAAGTAAAAGTTTATTCGAGACACTTTTATTCCTACACCCTAACTTCTCAATATCTTTTCATTTCTGTTTTAAATAAGAAAAAAAACTCAAGTTTACGTGGTTTCTTTTGACTTTTTTAATTAACAGTTGGTATTTAATAATCTAAAAACCATAAAAGTAGAAATCGTTTTTAATTGAGGAAAAGACGAAAATGATTACAGTGAAAAACGTTTTGCCACTTGTAGAAAATATTTTATTAAAAATTTGCCCAAGCTTTCTTAACGCGTATAATAATGATCATCAAAGGTACTCAAATGGATAAAAGAGTTTTATAAAAATTAAATCTATTGCATAATGAAGAGTGTCATGCACTTGAATTTAAATGGAGGTACGGCTATTTTAAAAGGAATCATAAGATTTTGGGCTGGAAAGTAGAAATCTCTCGACTTCTAATCTAGATAAGTCGAAGTGGTAATGGTGCCTAGGAAAATGTACTGGAAAGCTAGCTCTTTATACTTAAGAGAACGAAAGGAAGACGAAGGAGAGAAGAGTAAAGCAGCAAAATGCATCTGCGGTCGGCGCCAAAAGACCAAGACTGCTGCTTGCTTCGTCAGAGATACGACTGAGGCTGGAAGTCGCCAAGAGACCAACTTATTGCCCTTTGTTGTACGAATCCAGTTACTCTAGTGAGCTGTACTTTAAGTCTGCTGGCGAAAAGAAAGACAGCTGTGAGGAGAGTCAAGAGAGAAATACGAGATGAGAGAACTGTAAGAGGGTGTGTACACCAAGTCCATCCTATATACAGGGGAAAACGCTACACTACACTAACTCAGTTTTTTCAAGTTTTTTTTTTTTTTATTCACCTGTTTCAGTTAGGTCGAGATTAATTAGTTTAGTCGACCAACCAATGAGACAAAAATAAACCACCAAAAAAAACCTTATCCTCAACTTCCATTGAAAGAGAAAAAAAAAAACAACAGTATATTAAATAATGAATATTGCAAAAAATAGCTTTATAGTAAATGAATATCTTTTTTAATGTTAAATTTATTTGCTACATAAAAAACGTGCTTATATACAGCTTTTTATTATCTTCTGTTTTGTGTTAATAATTTAATAAACACTCTTCTTCAGTTTAAAATCCGATTTAGCGTGCAATAAGCACAGCCATAAATTAAGTTTTACGGTAAAGGCGACTTTTGTCCTCTTTACAAATTATAATTCTAGATAATATCACTGATAATGAATGATGTGAAAATTCTTTTATTACAAATGAATTAAAATTATCTTTCAAGTTTGACACTTGATGATAATTTTCAACAAAAATGGCTAAGAGTCAAAAACAATTGAATCTAGTTTAACAACTAAATTAATCATTTATCGATAGATTCATTATGAATTTATCGCACCGTGAAATCCAACAGCCAATTAGAACCTCAGTAAAACGTCCATGAACATGACATCGTTGCTGTAACAACGGATTTTTTTTTTCTTTTGAAGAATATCAATCATTAATTCATTGACACTAATTCTCTATTGTATTGTCATAGCAACTAAAGTAATTTTCACAATCTACGTGGGCTTTTAATTAATGATGTAGCAATTAAATAGAATATTCTATTATTTAGGCGAGAAATGTTGATAACGTTAATATGTAATTGCTTAAATATAATCGGATTTTTGGAGTAATACAAAATCAAAGCAAGTGAAATTTGATTTTTTTAAAGTTACTTTGAAGTTTAACGATCGTTGAAAATTAATTAGTTACGATAAAATAAATTTTACACTTTATAGGACAGAATAAATGAATAAATAGAACGATAACTTTTGAATTATTTATAAATTAATTTACGTAAAATTTTATTATTCTCGTCTATTCAACGGTCAAATAATTGTTTTCCATAATTGACTCTTGATAAATAAATATCCCAAGAAGATAAAATATATCCATCATTTTAATATGTGCTTCAAATATTTAAAACTAATATTTACATGTGTAGTAAAATTACTCTGATTAATGTTTAGTTGAAATGTCAACAAAGTGATGGTAATATTTATTGAAAATAATTTCTTCGATGATCAATAATTAATATTATGTGAAGTTAATTTAAATTTTACTCTCTATTAAACTGTTACGGTTTATTTAGAAAAAAACAAATGTAAAATTTTATTTCGCATGAATTGGATATACTACATTTATAAATTGCATTATAGTTTGCATATTGGCTCAACTAGACTTAAAATAATTAGATTTCAATAAACTAGAAAATATTTCTAAATTTAAATAAAACCATTAGTATGATACTAAATTTATACTTTCAAAATAGTAACTTTAAATTTTTATTATTTGAATTAATAACAATCTTTTTCATAATAAAGATACAATTGTTTTGGAGAAATATTAAATTTTTCATTCAAAATTTCATTTTTCAAACTTTAGAAAAAAAAAACAATTCTCTAATGACTATAAGAGTATCATACTTCGAAGGAAACTTAATTCATATAAATAGATGCAATTTTTAACATCAGTACGATAATAAGATTATATTTATAGAAATAATTCTATTATACTCAGTAGTAGGTTGGCTTTTAATTTTTTTTTCCAAAAGACAAAAATGTGAATAGATAAACTAATTGAAATAGTACAAAGCTAGAATTACAAAATTATGATTCCATAAAATAAATGATCAAATGCATGTCATTGAAAATTCGAAATGATAATAAAGTGAGAGATAACAGCTGATAAACAGATTTAATTCGAACAATTAGCATCATAGAATGAAATAAATATGAACGAACAAGAATCGTAATGACTAAGCAACCTACGAAGATGATACTTTTAATTACATGGTCTTACTGTTAGCATAAATCATCAAAGGACAGCAAGAGAAAACGACTGAATACAACAGTGTGAAGTAAGAGAATAAAAGTTACATTTGGAATATTGAATATCTTAAAAATAAAGACCCGTACAGAAAAATTTCGTTTCCCTGCATGTTACCCAGTGAGGAAGTTCCCTGATGTACCCCTCATAGGACTGTGGAGAATGTTTGGAGAAGAAAATTTTTTTTTTTTTGTAATAATTGTTCCTCGGTATTCCAAACATACTTTAACATGGGAAAACTAAGTTTTCTGCCAACAACTTGGGATCTATGAGAACTATACAGATAAATGAGCATATCAATGGATTCGTAAGAGTGAGGACTTTTTATTGCACCAGTTGAAATCATTATTAAAGCATAATTTGTGCGAAAATTTTCGCAAACTTCTGGTTTTACCCCATTTTACGGGTGAAATAATTGATTTTTAATATGTTTGACCCGATTTCGTAATTCTGAGCGTCAAGACGAAGAGAATGAGTGGTCGATCATCAAAATCGAAGAACTTTTATTTTTTTGCCAAAAAAAATGGAAAGGGGTACCACTTGCCATTTTTTGAGGTCGAAAAATCAAAGTTGTCCGATTTTGACGATCGACCACTCATTCTCTTCGTCTTGATGCGTAGAAATGCGAAATCGCGGCACAGCTAAAGAACATTCAGTATAACACCCTTAAAATGGGGTAAAAGTGGATACAAATTACCAAACATTACCTTTTCAACTTTAAACTCTTGTAACTCATGAAGGGACGGTCAAATAACATTTTCCATAGACGTTTTAAAAACCTTAGAGTCTAAGCTACAAATATATATCCATGAAAAACCTTTGAAAAATTTATTTCCCCCTGAAAATCAAGAAAATATAAAAAAAAGTCACCTTTTTTTGGGAGTTTGCAAAGTTTATTGGCGATTTTAGGGGTAAAATAATAATTTAAAATATTTTTTATGAGTACATATCTTTAGCTTAGATTCTAAAGTTTCTAAAACCTCCTTGAAAATCATTATTGGACTGTTCGTTCACGAGTTATAGGGGGCGAAAGACGAAAAAAGGTCAAAAAATCACCTACTTTTCTCGTTCTGACCTCTATAACTCGTGAACGAACTGTCCAATAATGATTTTCGAGGAGGTTTTAGAAACTTTAGAATCTAAGCTAAAGATATGTACTCATGAAAAATATTTTAAATTATTATTTTACCCCTAAAATCGCCAATGAACTTTGCAAACTCCCAAAAAAAGGTGACTTTTTTTTATATTTTCTTGATTTTCAGGGGGAAATAGATTTTTCAAAGGTTTTTCATGGATATATATTTGTAGCTTAGATTCTAAGGTTTCCAAAACATCCATGGAAAATGTAATTGGACCGTCCGTTTCCATGTGATTAAGGTTCAAAGTTAAAAAGATAATGTTTAAAAATTTGTATGCGATTTTACCGCCATTTAAGAATGAGAAAATGAATTTTTACGATGTTTGACCTGATTTCGCATATCTAGGCATTAAGATGAAGAGAATGAGTGGTCGATCATCTGAATCGGATAACTTTGATTTTTCGACCCAAAAAAATGGCAAGTGGTACCCCTTTCCATTTTTTTTGGCGAAAAAATAAAAGTTCTTCGATTTTGATGATCAACCACTCATTCTCTTCGTTTCAATGCGTAGATGTGCGAAATCGCGGCACAGTTGAGGAAAATCCATTTTAACACCCTTAAAATGGGGTAAAAGTGGATACAAATCACTAAACATTACCTTTTCAACTTTAAACTCTTGTAACTCATGAAGGGACGGTCAAATAACATTTTCCATGGACGTTTTGGAAACCTTAGAATCTAAGCTACAAATATATGTCCATAAAAAACCTTTAAAAGATTTATTTCCCCCTCAAAATCGCTAAAATAAAGAGGTAAGTCACATTTTTTTAAGAGTTTGCCAATTATTTTGGCAATTTTAAGGGTGAAATAATAATTTAAAATATTTTTCATGAGTACATATCTTCAGCTTAGATTTTAAAGTTTCGAAAACCTCCTTGAAAATCATTATTGGACCGTTAGTTCACGAGTTATAGAGGTCAGAACGAGAAAAGTAGGTGATTTTTTGACCCTTTTTTGTCTTTCGCCCCCGATAACTCGTAAACGAACAGTCTAATAATAATTTCCGAGAAGTTTTTAGAAACTTTAGAATCTAAGCTAAATATATATACTCATGAAAAATATTTTAAATTATTATTTCACCCTTAAAATTGCCAAAATAATTGGCAAACTCCCAAAAAAATGTGACTTACCTTTTTTTATTAGCGATTTTAAGAGGGAAATAAATTTTTCAAAGGTTTTTCATGGATATATATTCGTAGCTTACATTCTAAGGTTTCCAAAACGTCCATGGAAAATGTTATTCGACCGTCCCTTCATGAGTTACAAGAGTTTAAAGTCAAAGAGACGATGTTTAGTAATTTGTATCCACTTTTACCCCATTTTAAGGGTGTTATACTGAATTTTCTTAAGCTGTGCCGCGATTTCGCATTTCTACTCATCAAGACGAAGAGAATGAGTGGTCGATCATCAAAATCAAAGAACTTTTATTTTTTGGCCAAAAAAAATGGAAAGGGGTACCACTTGCCATTTTTTGAGGTCGAAAAATCAAAGTTGTGCGATTTTGATGATCGACCACTCATTCTCTTCGTCTTAATGCCTAGATACGCGAAATCAGATCGAACACCTTAAAAATTTATTTTTTCATTCTTAAATGGCGGTAAAATTGCATACAAATTTTTAAACATCATCTCTTTAACTTTGAACCTCAATCACATGGAAACGGACGGTTCAATTACATTTTCCATTGACGTTTTGGAAACCTTAGAATCTGAGCTATCCAACTAAATCCACATATTTATTGCAAAATGATTGTTTCTCCCTCAAAATCGCAATAATATAAAAAAAGGCACTTCTTTAAGGGAGTTTGCCAATTATTTTGGCGATTTTAAGGGAGAAATAATGATCTTAAATGTTTTTCATGGATATTTTATTGTAGCTTAGATTCTAAAGTTTCTAAATACTCCTTGGAAATTATTAGTGGATAACTCGTATAAGAATTATAACGGTTCAAAGTCGAGGTAAGGGTAAAAAATCGTCTACTTTCAAACTTTGGGCCTTCATATCTCTTATACGAGTTATCCAATAATAATTTTTAAGGAGGTTTTAGAAACTTCAGAATCTGAGCTACAATGACATATCTATGAAAAACATTTAAGATCATTTTTTCACCCTCAAAATCGCCAAAATAATTGGCAAACTCCCTTGAAGAAGTGCCTTTTTTTATATTATTGCGATTTTGAGGGAGAAACAATCATTTTGCAATAAATATGTGGATTTAGTTGGATAGCTCAGATTCTAAGGTTTCCAAAACGTCAATGGAAAATGTAATTGGACCGTCCGTTTCCATGTGATTGAGGTTCAAAGTTAAAGAGATGATGTTTAAAAATTTGTATGCAATTTTACCGCCATTTAAGAATGAAAAAATAAATTTTTAAGGTGTTCGATCTGATTTCGCGTATCTAGGCATTAAGACGAAGAGAATGAGTGGTCGATCATCAAAATCGCACAACTTTGATTTTTCGACCTCAAAAAATGGCAAGTGGTACCCCTTTCCATTTTTTTTGGCCAAAAAATAAAAGTTCTTTGATTTTGATGATCGACCACTCATTCTCTTCGTCTTGATGAGTAGAAATGCGAAATCGCGGCACAGCTTAAGAAAATTCAGTATAACACCCTTAAAATGGGGTAAAAGTGGATACAAATTACTAAACATCGTCTCTTTGACTTTAAACTCTTGTAACTCATGAAGGGACGGTCGAATAACATTTTCCATGGACGTTTTGGAAACCTTAGAATGTAAGCTACGAATATATATCCATGAAAAACCTTTGAAAAATTTATTTCCCTCTTAAAATCGCTAATAAAAAAAGTTAAGTCACATTTTTTTGGGAGTTTGCCAATTATTTTGGCAATTTTAAGGGTGAAATAATAATTTAAAATATTTTTCATGAGTATATATATTTAGCTTAGATTCTAAAGTTTCTAAAAACTTCTCGGAAATTATTATTAGACTGTTCGTTTACGAGTTATCGGGGGCGAAAGACAAAAAAGGGTCAAAAAATCACCTACTTTTCTCGTTCTGACCTCTATAACTCGTGAACTAACGGTCCAATAATGATTTTCAAGGAGGTTTTCGAAACTTTAAAATCTAAGCTGAAGATATGTACTCATGAAAAATATTTTAAATTATTATTTCACCCTTAAAATTGCCAAAATAATTGGCAAACTCTTAAAAAAATGTGACTTACCTCTTTATTTTAGCGATTTTGAGGGGGAAATAAATCTTTTAAAGGTTTTTTATGGACATATATTTGTAGCTTAGATTCTAAGGTTTCCAAAACGTCCATGGAAAATGTTATTTGACCGTCCCTTCATGAGTTACAAGAGTTTAAAGTTGAAAAGGTAATGTTTAGTGATTTGTATCCACTTTTACCCCATTTTAAGGGTGTTATACTGAATTTTCTTAAGCTGTGCCGCGATTTCGCATTTCTACGCATCAAGACGAAGAGAATGAGTGGTCGATCATCAAAATCGAAGAACTTTTATTTTTTCGCCAAAAAAAATGGAAAGGGGTACCACTTGCCATTTTTTGAGGTCGAAAAATCAAAGTTGTCCGATTTTGATGATCGACCACTCATTCTCTTCGTCTTGATGAGTAGAAATGCGAAATCGGGTCAAACATATTGAAAATCAATTATTTCACCCGTGAGAGGGGTAGAACTGGAAGTATGCAAAAATTTTAGCACAAATTATGCTCTAATTATTAAAAATTGCTATTTGTTGTAACAGTTCTAGATTAGTTCTTCATTACAATAAAATTAACAACCTTGAAAAATCATCATTTACATAAGTTTTTGTTTCTTATACTTCCATGGAAACAATTTGCCCTGATCTTTCCTATATTCATTATCAGTTCAGCTGATTACACTATATATCCTTCATCTCAATGAGCGTAATAATAATGCATGAAATAATTTTCAACTAAAGGGCAAATTTCCATTCATTTGAACATCGAATTTACTTGAAAACCGCTTTGAAGTTAGTGAGAAAAATCGATTTAAAATAGTAAGGGTTATTATTGCAACCATCGATGATATTTCCATTCAATATCATACCGTCATGATTAATCTTCAATGAGCACCTACATCTATATCATATGTATTAGTAAATTTTTCGATTCTCTCAACGCTACCATTTTCATCAATATCATTTAGTATCAAATATATACTAACTATCTAATGCATTACTTAATAAAAAATTGATTAATTTTATTCTGGTACACAGAAAAAATCAAATCTGTTTTTAGTCAGCATTATTCTTCTTCGATCAATATTCCATACACACAAAACACTCACCAATAAACTGCGACCATAAAATTAATCTTTTTTTATAATTAAATCTCTTGAATAGAATTTGTAAAAAAAAAAAAAGAAAAAAAAATATATAAAAAAAAATATTTACTGCAATTTCAATAGCTTTGACTTGACCACAAGGTCTATAACAACGTTATTGATATAACAAAACCATTGAAAAATTGTTGAAAATTTTTTTTTTCCCATTTCAGAAATATTATATACTTTTGAGCCCATAATATTTTTTTATTGTTTTTTTTCAATTACTAAAAACTCAATAATAATATACGTAGCTGAATAATAAAATATTTTTCTAAAAACTTTAATTCTTTATAATTATCAAGAAAAAAATTGAAACACGATTAAAATGAATTCATCAAACAAAATAAACTGTTCTTTTATCCAAAACATTGTTGTCTGTATGATTTTCCACATTGTTAGTGCTAATAACGAGTTGGGAATGCGTAAATTCGCTGTGCTAATGCCGTACTAATACTAGCAGATACAATAGACAAAGGGGATACGCTTGGTAGGTTGGTAGCTCGACGTTTATTCACCAATGAGATTAGTACTAATTGAATACGGATCGAAATGTCGCGCTTTACTGGTGTTCATGCTTGCAGGTAGGACGTTATACATACATTATGAATGCATATAGCTGTACTTGGAGAGTTATCTATAATAATGCCAATTGCATTGAAAATGTATACTTAAACCATTCAAATTTATTTCATATGAACTTAGCAGTACCTCTGACCATTTTCAAGCATATATCACTGAAACCATCTTGATAAGAAGTTTTCGCTTTACCTTCAGCCCAATAGTGGTTTTCACTCACGCGCGATCCTCAATGTTGCTGAGCATCAATCTTCTCTCTTGATACGGCCGCGTAGAAAACCTTATATCCTTGGCGATTAATGCTCCATCGAAGCACTCTCGCCTCAGAAAACCGCACCTCATCCTCGATTCCCACGCAAGGATATTCACTAGATTTTTCTTTAGTCCGTGAGCAAGCTTAACAGGAGTAAAAAAAGTAAATAACAAAGCCATGGATATAAAAGCAAGGGTAAAATAAAATGCTTCTTCTTCACATTTTTTATCTCTCTCCATCGCTTTTTTATTTTCAGGTGTCTAATTGGTGAGAATAACGGCACAAAATAAAACAATTAATAACTGTGCCATGTTTTATATTTCCTTTATGGAGTAGCATTGTTGAAATATATTTCTAAAAAAAATTTAATTGTTCCAATGCATGCTTTGGTAATGATTTAAATGTATTTTAAAACAATTAGATATTATTTGTTCAATATGTTACTTATATAAGTTTAGTGAACTCCAATTATGTTAATCGTTTATTTAAAAATAAAAATCGTTCTGTCAATATTAAAGGAAAGAATAAATTAATATGTTTGATAATTTTTTTTTTAATTACTCTGTTGTGTTCAATTTTTTTATTGCATCAACTTTTTGTGTATGTGTAGATAAAAGTATTCTGATAAAAAAGAGCAATAGAAATATGTTTGATTTTTTAATTGTAAGTTTTTGTTATTAAATTTTTAATAAATAATTAGTATTAGGATTTATGATTTCTATTATTTATTTAATAATTATCTGGTATTAATAAAAGTTATTCCTTTTATTATCAATGTACTGCAACGCAATAATAATTGTATTTAGCAAAGTTGAGAAAAGTTAAATGAACTTGGTAAATTCTTGATGTGATCTTTTCCAAAGTATTTGCATTTATGAATGATGCAGAAATGAGTTTATTAAACTTTGTGATCAGTGTATTTTCTATGAATACAAAAATTTTCTGAAAGGTGACGAATGACAAAAACATTAATTTAAGAGAAGAATGTTGTTTTATTTTAGCAAAACTGACACGACTTGAGGTCAAATTTATTGTACGCATACTTTAATAGAGGAACAATAATTACATAAAGATATTTAATCCTTGAGATTTACATTTCATGACCACGTGCAACTAGCTCATATCCTTGTCCTCACTTGTTTTCCCATCTCAGCTTCACTTATACAACTTATCCTTTGTTCTCATATCTTTTTCGCTTACTCTGTATACTGTAATCTCGGTTTAACCCGGCTTTGTTGGACTCACAGCACAATTTGAAGTTGGAGTTTTTACCAAAATGAGCAAATATACTAATTGAAAATTTTTTAATACCAAAATTACCTTATTATCATTTATCTCATTTGCAATTTTCATTCACTTCAAACAAAATAGAATATTTGATGATTATTGATGATTTATACACCGGTACATTGAATTTTAGTTAGAATTCATGATAAATATTATAAGAGGGCTTTTAAGCAGGCTCGGTTTTATAATTAAGCCGCCTGTAGCGTTGAAATATCAACTATCCTGATTCATCGTACAGTTCCGAATAATAAATGTAATATTGAAAATTACTTTCATAAATAAATAAACATACAAAATGTTGATCCAATAGTATTGAGCTTTTCTAAAATTTCATCTTTATTATTATAAATAAAACATTTGAAATAAAACAGACTTAAATAAAAATTCAATTGTTTTATTATTTATAAAATTTACGATTATTTGACAAAAATTTTTCGATGGTATGATAATTAACGGACTTCTTAGCTAAAAAAAAATCAATAAATTTAGGGAATACGATAGTTTAACTGATCAGGAATTCCGTAAATTCAAATTAAATGTTCTGAAATAAATTGAAACAAATGTCAATAATTCGATTATATTTTTCTGAGAAGATCAAAGTTTAATTGGAAATTGAAATTTCATTTTTTTAAAACAAAAAACATTTGTTAAATTTGTGATAGAGATATGTGTTGAGTAAAATAGAATTTATTGCTGGTAATGCATCGGTTATGACTATTTTAATCCGAAAGCAATAAATTAAACTCCAACGAAATGAATAGCGACGATAAATACGAACGTTCCCATCATTGATAGATTTATTCAACTCTGAGTTTTATGTTAATGTGAACGTAGAACAAGTTTTTAATAGTTTTTAAAATGACTTGAACAAATTTTTAGACAGCAAATTATGTGATTATGATATTTCATAATTATTCATTAAAAAAAAAAAATAAATCTTTAAACTATTTATTATTATTTCCTTCAAATATTAATATTATAATTGAAAAGGTATTTATCATTTTATAGTCAAATTTTTGGTGCCTTTCATTCATAGAGAACTAGAAATAAATAGATCATCAGATAAAATTTTCCATTCGAAATTTCAATTCCAATAGAGAATATTCTGTAAAGTCTAAGAATTATTGAATAAAATCAAACGAAAACTGATATCTTACCTTTAAAATTCTCAAGAAACTCGTATTTTCCATATTTACAGAATTCTAAAACGACCTTAATGAGCATAATTGACCAGTTTTTTTTTTTCACTTTTTGTGATAAAAATTATTTACTTTTCAATAAGTTGAAAAAAAACTTCTATCAATAATTGTAAGGAAAACAACCTTTTCATGACTCATTGAATTATCTAAAAAAAACCACAGTCTAAGAATTAAAAGAAAAATCTAAAAATAAATTATGTGGTAATAATTTATTAAAAGAAATAATATCTTAGATGAAATTTAATTTTCTCGATATCCTTATAATTACGTGGCCATAATGAATACTGTGTCACTTCCCCAAAGATGTAAACTATTCACGCAAGAAAAAGTTTCCGAATAATGTTGCCAAATGGAACGAAGATAATTGGGTGCACTTTGGCATGAACCCCAAGAGCTAGAAAACTTGATGACAAACTATTCAACATGCATCTAGGAGAAAAGTAATTTTCATATAGAACATAGAAACCTAATGCAAAAAGTATGAAAATATGTCAAGTGAAATCTTGGCTTCTCTTAATTACTTTTACTTTTATACATACGTGAAAAGGTTCGTCAAGTTAAATGCTTCCACGTTACAATAAATCTAGCTCAAGCGTAACTTTTTTATTCGTGGAATAGAGCCAAGCAAAACACCCGCAAGTCTTGCGATCTTATCACCCCTAGTACGTCTTTTGAATCCCTGTCAAAGAAACGCTTGATAGAGATTGAATATTCGAAGCAGATGGTGATTATGCGCTTCCTGTTTGCATACAATTTATTGTTCAAACATTTATTGAATATTTAACTCATCTATCATGTATTTATATAGACATTTTCACTTTAATATTTAATAGTTTGCAATTACTTGAATAAAAAAAATGTGTCACAGATACCAATAAAAAACACTCACCAATCAAATATGTAATCGTCTGTTAATTTTCCATTATTTTATTTTTATTCAATTTATTTCACACTTCATTTTTTTCTTCATCACTTTGTAAAACTTGCACCAATTTATTGCAATACTTCCAATTATTTGTGAATAATCATTTAACTTTATATCAGTGGAATTTATTTTTCAAGTATTTTTAGTAAAAATTTCTTTTCAATACACTTGTAAAAGATTTCGAGAATTCACTTCTTTTTTTATGTTGAACACTTTTCACTAAAAATGAGTACATAAAGTAGAATGATACATCTTTGACAACGCAATTCAAATGCTGTTTAATTGCAACAGTTTGATGACTTGTGAAACTATCAATAAATTCTCGCTTTTTATTTACATGCAAATAATGTTGTCACACATGTGAGAAATGATCATTGGCTTTAAAAGGTTTCGTATGAATCCCGCCAACGTAGATAATTTTTTTTTGCAATCAATAAAACGGTTTATATTCATAGAATTTTAGAATAAGTAACTAATAATAAAAAATTTATTTGTTGTTCATTTATTTTTCAATTTAATGATATTTCATTTTTTTTTTTGTGACTGTAATGTCCTTTAAAAAATACACCGTGTTGATAATTGGTATTTATTTTTTTTAGTTTATTGATGATAGTAAAAACACTCAAAAAATGCATTTTTATAACGAGAAATTGTTGATGTGAATAAATTGTCTTTAAAAATAATTTTTAATAACGAGTTTCACTAATTGCATACACATTACCGAGCAAAAATATTGTACCGGCATACGAACACTCGCGGTTTGAATCTGGAGAGCTGACGACTCGAAGCTCTCGAGGTCGACTACGGTACGAGAATGAAAAGCTCGCTCAACTACGGCGCATCAAACGTTGAGATACTCCACTCGCAATCGCGCAGTAGCCAATTCGGTGGATTACACTTTCCAAATTTTTTCTGCACATTGAACTAGTAAAGGCAAAATTGAAAAATATCACTTTCCAATTTTTTTTTTTTTTATTTTGGTAAAAAGTAAAATAAAAATTTAAAACTTCTTCTCTATCATTTTTCTATTTTCTATTTTTTTTTACAATAATTAAAATAAAAAATTGTTCTTAAGCTTCAATTTTTTTAATGTAAATAAAAAAGCGAAAAAGAATCATTCCGATAAAGAAACTATTTTTTTAAACAAAATATTACAGAATAAAAGAAGATAAATTTTTCAGGGATTTACAGAGCTTTTTGGAATCTCGAGATGTCGGAAAGAGCGTAATCCAACCTCCACAACAACTGGAATATCTAGAAAGCAAAGTCTCTGGTCCAGATGCTGCGCAAGTCATAAGACGATATAGGGATCCAACAAACTTCCAGCCTACTGAAACAAAAATACCACCTGAGTTCAATTTAACCGCGCAAATTTGAACAAAAAGTTACTCTGGATATTACCTACAGATTAGAACCATAAAAGATGATCACTTAAATACAGTAATAACTGTAATAATGATCCGGTAACATATATCGGTCCAATTAAACGCAGCAAATCATCAAATCTTAATGGTTTATGGTTTGAAAAATCATTGATCAGTCGGTCAGTGGATACTGAATCTTGATAGCACGTTGTGGGTAATGAAAACCACTAGTGAGGATAATTAGAGGACTCATGATTATCCTTCAACAGAAGTGCGGCAAGTTGGTCTCGTCAGTTGAAACCACAACTATGGGGAAGCAAACTAATTAGAGGACCCGCGATTATCTATCACTAGGGTCACTATGCTCTTTATTTCGACAATCTCCATATACATTAGTATCATATGTAACATTTTAAATGGCTATACATATCAGTATGTAAATGTCAGAATGACATTATTAATACTAGCAATGTACACATAACTGTTGCATGAAGGAATGAACTCTAAAATCATTAATCTCAAGCTTCATCATCACTAAAGCTCAGTGGAGATGAAGTGTCGCTTTAATTAAAAAGAAAAGTAGCAACAAGAGAAGAAGATTTGATTGTTTGACTGTTTCAATTCTCAAGACTACAATAAATAATCTCATGAGTAGTTTTTCTTGATGATAAGACGCGTGCTTGTGCATTTCCGTTTAATGTTCTACTCTTCATGACTTTACTGTCATATAACTTTGTGCTCTTCTTCACGTGTTGTTTTATTGTCGGATCTGATGTTCTTACTCGGCTTGACGCAACAAAATGAATGAGAACACGGTGCGAAATTCAATTTAGCTCATAACACAAAGTGAAGAGTTCTCTGACGTGACGAGAGAAAAATCAATAAATACGAACCAGTAAGCATAGTCTCGACTATGGCATAAACGATGAAAAGTGTACGAATAGACACTTGGCCATCTGAAGCGTTGTCCCTCTTCGGAACTTCGTGGACGGAAACAAGGATGATAGGACATCTCTGCCGGCGATGAAAATATTACTCAAGATTTCATTATAGATAAACTTCCAACGTCTATTTTTTTATTTTTGTTTAAAATAAAAGAGCTTTTTTAAGTCTTTTGAACATACCTGACTCTAACATTTTATTCTACTAACAGCTCTGATTACACAAATCAGTTTTAATAGAAAAAATTTTATACACAACTCACTTCTACGCTCTTCTGTAATTATTTCCGCAACGAAAAAAGTTATTTGCAAGTACTGTTGGAGAAATACATCCACTAATAACAAACAAAAAAAAAAAGAATATCACTTTGTTATTGTTTTTTCATATTGAACCCGTTGATTAAAGTCAATTATCCAGCTTTATCTATGGTTGTTGGCCTGAAAGATTTGTTTCGCTTGCTATACCTGCGCCTGTACGATTGAAACTATATTTTCAGGTCAACAGCACACACTGGATGCGGAATCGAGGCGCCGGCTATTGAGTTGTTAGTGGCGTAACGAGTACAGGCTGGATAGTGGGTCCCGAGCCAATTCCGCAAAATCTCGCGGCCCTTTGGGAATTTCGTATTTACTGAAAAGCAATACTGTAGTAGTATTTTAATATTAACATTTTCAAACTTGAATATCTTGTCAGTTTCAAACTTTCATCATTTCTGTTGCGAATTTTTTCCAACAGCTATTACAAACAGACGCTCACTCTAGAATTGAAACGAAAAAAATAACACTTGAGTTAATTACTTTCAAAGCATCAGAAACAACTCAAATAAAAATATTCTCAGCTCAGCAAGCTTCCGTTTAATTTGTGCTTGAAAGGTCAACGACGTGATGAAAAGTAATTGAATACACTGTTTAATTTGCTTGAACATCGTCGATGACTTGTAACGAGCATTTGATTGTAACAGTACTAATCAACCAGTCTAAGACATTGTTCGTATCTACAATACAGTCATTATCATCGATTGACTGTTGAATGTCTAACATCATCAGCAGCCAGCCTAGAGAGTTTGAGAGTATGAATTATTTCTTATAATTAGAATGTCAATTTTATTGAATATTTTATGTATAATTAATTATTGAAGTACTTCAAAATTGTATTATTACATTCAATTAACTTGAAACCCAAGAGAAATCCGAAACGCGGTAGTCAAATACGATATCCTGAGTCAATATCTCCATCCAATTGAATTCTAAACCACCAGAAGACATTGTGATGCTGAATCGTACTTCTTCTATTCTTTGAGCATATTGTTATGTAGTCTCAGATGGTATGTTGAAATGGTTATGTACAATACATGATATTCTGAGATTAATTGTGTATGTATATTTTATCGGAATATTGGGTTGAAATTATTTTACATAAATATGTGACATGTTAATTGTAGTTTAAATGAAATCAGCCAACGTGGTTTTCTGTGGAGCATATTATTTTCATAACTGGTATAAGATGAACACATTGTCAACATTTACTGTGCAATGTATTTATAAATAAAATTATTCCATTGAATGATAACTACTGTGATGCAACTTCCAGAACAAATAACTTGTTCATTTCATAGAAATTGACAATTTAACATTTATCAATTATACACTTGAATTAATTTTATTTCATGAATTGAAACATGGCTAATACTCATTACGGTATATCAAAATTAAATATAATTTACATATTTATTGAAAGCTTTTTCTTATTTTGAAAACAAAATATTCATCAATAATGTATAAACTTATGAAATTAATCTAAATAAAAAAAATGTTGCTTATAAAAATATGGTAAAAGACTAGGTTATTTTTATTTAATTAATCTATACATGTATAAAAAAAGGCACTAATTTTTGTCCATAGGCTTTCGTTTAATCGTATTTGTGTTAAAACTCGAATCACTAGAGCTCGTAAATGAATCCGCTCTCATCAATTCTGTCTTTAGAGTCGGCATATTTGATTTACCATCAGAACTTACTGGGTTGTTAAGTCCAAAATGTATTCGTTGAACAATTTCTACTTTTTCTGAATAAATTGGAGACGAAGGCTCACCGGGTTGTCTCCGAGTAGTTGAAGGAACCCTCGTAAGTTTAGGCTTCTCTTTGAGTTGAGGCTTCTCAGATTTTTTATCAATCGTATCAGTCATCCCTTTGTTAACTTTCTCAGCACTCTGAAGATTCTGAGTTTCTGGTGAAGGGATAGCTGAAACTTTTGGAATATTTCTTTCTCTGCTACGTCCTAAATTCGAAGTTGGTTTAATGATGATTTTAGGTTGCTCTAGTGTTCCCGTTGGAGCAATAATGACTTTGGGATTTTTTCTATCGAGTGTTGAAGAATTTATTACTGGTGCAGAAGATTCAACAGCTCCTTGACGAATTATCGATCCGTCATTCTGTTTCAATAATTCCACATCTATCACTGAAACTTTTTCCGTTGGTGCAAATGCATTTTTTTGTTCATGGTTTAGAGCTTGTTGTGGTGTAATTAAATCTTGAGTGCTGGGAATGTTTGGTACTTTAGGAGTAATAACAATTTTCATTCCTTCCGGAATATCTTGATTGATTTTTGGTGGAATTGGGATATTTTCTATTGAAGAAGTAGAGTCTTTTCCATCAGTGAATTGATTTTCATTTTTTCTTTTCCGCATGGATAAATACCAGTTAGGATTCTTCATGTTCACATTAGGCAATGATGTATTGGTAGATGTCTTGGTAGAATTTGATGAATAATTACAATCTCGATTACTACTTTTACTCAAGTTCCTATCAAGTCCGTCAACAGATCTACTAGAAGCACTTTCCAAGTTTTCATCGAGCAATCCAAAGGATGTTCCATGAACTGGACATTTAGGATTAGCGGTAATCGAAGTATTCAAACCAGCAGATTCGTTACGATGATTAAACAAAACTTCCTGCGCATCAATAGCAATACGTTCAATAGAGTCAATGATGCTGGAATCTGAACGGTTCTTACCAGTGGAATCTTGTCTTTTCAATAAGGGGCCAACATGGAGATTAGTCGTAATTGGTTCTCTTTCATCTTCTTCCGGCAAGTCAAGACTTTTAGAAGTTCCAAACATTCTTGGAGGTGGTTGAGGTGGACACCCACCTACACAAGGTGGATGAGAACCTTTTCTATGATCCATCAAAGCATTTCCAAATTGTCTTGGGGGATAAAAACTACTTGTTGCTGGAAGAGATCGTCTCTTTTCTATGTCTGGCAATACCTTTGGATAATTACGTCGTTTAATGGTCTTTAAAGCTTCTTCTGGACTTACGTTCTCTCTTTCAGTAATGGGCTCTCGACATGTGACATTTATATCTTTTGGTTGGTCAACTGCAAATGTTGTCATCTGGGGAATTCTTCCGTAAATATTTCCTTCGGTAATTTTGGATATCTCACTTCCATCACACGTATCGTTAGACACATCCTCCTCTAGAGTATCTGATTGATCAAAGCTAGGTAATTTAGTTTTTACTTTGGGATTTATTTTTGCGTAAAGACTACTTGCACTACCTGAATCGGATTCACACACACGATTTGTTGAAAAATTGGGTCTTATAGTCTTATAAACTGTCTCCATAGGTAGAGGATCACTTCGAGAGTGATGGTGTTCGATAACGACAACCTGAGGTGTAGCTCGGACGTCGATAAATTCCACTTGATCGTATGGACTTGTTCCCTCGAGTGAATTTAAATCTTTAACAAGTTCAATGGGTATTTGATTGAGGATCGATTCCGTTCTCGTCGCAGGTGTTGCGTCAACTGCCACAGATACTTTAGGCACTTTAGGTTTTTTCCCACCAGGTCTTACAATGAGAGCTGGATTCTGATCGTATATTGGTTCAAGCTTTGTTGTTTTCAATTGTTCTTCTTCGTTTTTTTTTCTTTCATCATCACCTTTCTGATGCTGTTTTGTTAGCTTTTCTTCGTGTTCCTTCTGTAAAGTCTCACGAGTCTTCCTCAGAAACCTTGGTGAGCATCTGGAATGTAGAAATGAATAAATATTACGTCAATATTATTATTATTCAATGAAAAATGAAATTTAATAAAGTCAATTTATTTTGAATAAAAAATAAAGAGATACTAATTTTATCTAATTGAATAATGATCAAGTTGTATAAGTAATGGAATAAGATGTAAAAAAGTGAAACCAAATTTTTATATTATAATTAATAAGTAAATTAATCATCAAAGAAAGGAGTAATAAAAAAATTCCAGTTTTCTAAATTAAACTTGAGCATTAATTTCTTAAATAAATTGTTTCTTTTTTATCCCCGTTGAAATTTTCCTGGTCAAGGTCTTAACATAATTTAAATTATCTAGCTAAGGCTTATCATAGCCTTGATTTCATTTCTACTAAAGTAGTTAATTCTCTCTTTTAATTAAATTTTCAGTTTCTCAAATGAATTAAACAAGAAATGTTCAAATTCAAATAAATATGCAAAGAAAAAAACCAAAAAAAAAAAAGGTGAGATACATTTTAACGATGTGAAAAATGCATAAAAAATATTGTGAAAAAATAAATTTTTCAATTTTAGGTAAAAAATAATTGCAAAACTTCAAGAGAAGTAGGTAGGTTTCATCGGGATTGTCGGCCGTATTTTGGTGCAACGACTATTCAAGGAAGCAGCAAACGTAATTGGATTACCCGGCCCACCTTGGTCAAGAACTCTATTGCAGTCGGGGGCAAATCGTTAACACAAGGACTCTCCAACAACGAATGCGACTCGCTCAATTAGACACACTTGGATGTATAAGAGGTACAGAGTTGGAAGTACAGAAGAGAGAGAACAGTCTCCAACTCCGACTCACCTGTGAACTATTTCCTGTTGGATCCATTCCTTAACTTTAATGTGAGTGTCGATCGTAGAGTTTGAATTTTGTCGTGAAAGCTTTGACTGTCGGCCAAAGTTAGAGCTGTTATCGTACGCTTTATCACTTTTAACCACCTCATGAATATCAGGCTTACTATCACACTTGCGGCTGAGTTCTACTGGATTTTCCACCTGTTTATTAGCTTTTGATTTACGTGATCCAGCTCCATTATGTCCGCTTTTATTACTAAAACGTCTATTGAGTTTTTTCGCTGCCGTTTGTTCTTTGTTTTTCAAACTTTGACGTCTATGATAGAGATAAAAGAAAGCGGAAAGGTTTATAAGTAGAAACACAATCCCGAAACCAATAATCATCGTGATAGCTGATGATCCTTTGAACATGCCTTCCTCAATAACCGGTTTGCTATCGTCTTGTTTAGAATCACCGTTCAATTGAGAAAACGGAAATCTATTGGACGGACCTTCCTGTTCGTTTGTCAAACCATATCCACTACCCAAGCTGCTTGGTATAGCTGTTGTGTATTTCATTCCAAAACCATTGACTGTTCTGGATGAGTTCATGTTTCTATACTTGCCGATTCCGTCTGCTCTATCCAGGAACTCAGGACGAGGGCCTCGAGGTCTATGTCTAATTAAATTTGGTATGTCTTCATTCCAAAATTGTATCTCTGCCGATCGATAGTGTCGTCCCACCTTCGGTGGAATCGCTGTGAAATTTCATTTTCTTCTTTAAGTACTACTTCAATTATCAAACTTACAAAACACAAAAACTTAACACTCACTTAAATTGAAGTAGGTCTCATCAATGAAATTAAATTCAGGCCAATCAAGTTGATATTGTCGCCACTCTTTTGGTCCATCTGTTAGGTAAGTCAGTCTCTTTGGTGCATTTGGGTTCCTTTGAAAAACATACAAATAAAAATTAGCTTCTATTTAATCAAAGAATATTATCACTTAGCTAATGATAGTTTGATTGAATTGTTCTTTCATTAAAAAAAAAAAAAAAAAACTCAACACTCTCAAGAATTTGTTTTTAAGTCAAAACTTGATAATAAAAAAAATTGCCTCTCTGTAATTTAAGTTTATAGAGGAAAATTCTAACTGACAAGATTAATAGTCGATGATTATCTTATTATATGCTTCGACGATTAATTTATGGATAACTTGGTTTAATCTGTTCATGCAGTATCGAATATTTTTTTAAACTGATTAATATTCATGGTTTGATTCAAATAAAATGAAATGTTCAATCAATGTTTTTTTTGTTCTTTCAAAGATGAAAAAATTTTAGAAATCGATAAATAATAAAATTTAGTACGAAAATATAAGCATTTACTTTATGCGTTACATTGAACATCGAAAACAATCCAATCGGAAGGGTCGCTAATTTCTGACACTGTCTAAAAATGATAAAGCGTAACCAATTCTCTCTCTAGCAAATCTACCCTTCGGGATGGGATAGTGTAATTTGTAGGTGTAGGGTAATCGTTGCCATTGGACAAATTAAAACGAACGATTCACTGGACCGTTAATTTAACAATGTCGACCATCAAATCAATAATCATTAATTAAATTATTCTGAAAACCATTCAAACGAGAAAGGGAAGCCACTGACTTCCGCATTCACTACATTCTGGAAGCAGATCTGAAAAAATTATCTCATCCATTGAGAAAACTATCATAAACTACTGTCAAAATGAATACATAAATAATTAAACAATACTACTTAGAGTTCTTTATTAATTGTAATTCGAATTGAAGAGTTGAAAAACTAAAGAATTAATTGATCGTTAAAATGAAACAAAAAATGGGATGACTGAATTTCCAATTGATATAAAATAAGAAATTATTGTCAATATAAAAAATCTGTAGCACTGGAAATGATTGCGGAATGAATAATATTTTAGTAATTTATTTTAAAATAGAATGACGTTCATAAAAATTTAAATCAATTGCTTAATAACGACTGAATTTTTAAATCACATTATGAATGAAAAAAATTTCTCTTGTAATTGATTCTTTTTATATTGAAGAGGTTCACGAACTCAATTGAAAGTAATTATAGCTACAGTATCATTAAGATTACAAAGAAAACACAAGGTCATGAGTTGAATTGAAATGGAAAATTTTGAATAGTAGAATGGATGAAACAATAAAACTTTTAAAAGCATCAAGTATGTATAAACAATGTAATTTATTTCCTCTATTGAATAACTTTCTTTGAAACTATCGTTTGATCTTTTAACCTTCTTGTTCACGTACATAGCAATGAAAAATTACCATCACCAATCACGAAAACTATGCGAGAGTATCAAAGAAATAGACATCCATCATTAATCTCTTTATTCTCTTTTGCAGAATACTCTTAAATGGATGAAATGTCTCTTGTGCATATATCTTGAACATTTTTATTAATATCGAAAAGAGCAGAAATAAAATAAAAATGAAATATTCTTATAAGAAAATCTGCATTGTACGTTTTAAAAAGATGACGAATATAATAGAAACTTGCATATAAAGACATTTCAATAAAGGATTAATTAAAAGTTAAATGTTTTTTTTTTTTTCACACATATTTCCCATGATGGTACATATTTCGTTCATGTGTTTTTTAACACTCGTACTCTTTTCATATATAAATGTAATTGATTCTGTCACTCTATGCCACTAAATTTTTACCGTTAAAGTGTAGGTTGTATAGCCAGAAAAAAAAGACGATCAACCCTCTTCATCCTATGGAAATTACTCACACATTCACGGATAATGCTTGGAACGTTGCCCAATTCCATTTTGCCGCAACCAACAAACCATTTCGGATTTTTCATATTTACAAAGTAACTTAAATTTTCCTTCTCTCTTTTATTCGTACCCTGTGTATGCAAAGTTGCACCACCAAGTCATCATGGCTTCTGAAAAGAGTGTTTCTCCAATATTGTATCGACCGCGCAAATGATACTTGCCACCATCAAGTGGAACACCAAGCATGTAAGGTATTTCTTCACCATGTACAGTATGTTGTCGATGTTGCTAAAAAAATACCAAAAAATAGTGATACATTAACTAACATCTCTCTTATTGTCAAGTGTCCATTTTTCATTTATCTCTGTAACAATTTAATGCATTGAAATACATTATTTATTAACATTTATGTTCATTCAAATATAAAAAATATATTTATGTATTTTTTACAAATTGATCCCTGGAAATTTTTCTCATTATTGCAACTGTTTTTAATCAAACATGATAAGCTCTTTGAAAAAAATAGGATATTTTTCCTGGGATTTGTAATTTTTAATTCATTCAGTTGAACAAACAGAGAATAATTCTTCATTATATTAACATACAATATATATGAGGTTTGTTTATTCAGAAATAAAAAATTTTATGATACGAATTGAAGTAAAAATTTTAATAATAAAATTGACGTTATATAAAGAATTCAAAAATTTTTTGTTATTATTAAAAGAAGGGAATATAGTGACTTGTTAATTGTAGGTAAACATTTACATTTGTTAAATTAAAGTCTCATAAGCTAATGAAAAATGTTTACTTACTCCTGAGTAATCGTGCATGGCTCTAGGATGTGAAAAAACATACATATAGTTTTTAGGATTGGCTTTGGCATGAATTCTACCCATGAGTACTAGTGGTGCAACGACAGCACTGTCTGAAAAAGCATCAAGTACTATATCTCGATTTTTCGTCGGATAGTCATTTGAAAAACCATCTAGAGATTCTCCCCCGTAGTGTTCTAGAACCTTAGATAAAATCAGCTCGGGCTCTAGCTCATGAGTTGCCTGAAAAAATATTTGTTTTATTCAAGGTAAATATGAAAGTTATGAGAAGCCAAGTATCAAAGTAAAGATCTTACTTTTGCATGTTCGTGAAGTACTTCATCCCTCTGGCCGTCTAGCATTCCATGGAGCACAGCAACGGGTGGTAGGACGTGGAATTTTTCAGATTCAGTAATACCATACATCAAGTCAAAACTGTCGATATTGATTGGGAAATTGTATGAGAAATACTTTAGACGTATGGTTGAAACATACATATAGTTGATAATAATAATATATATAAAAAAGTTTTTATATTGCAAACCTGCCAAACACTTGAGCATTTTCCATCAATCTCAGAGGCTTCTTCGGAATAACTGCACGATCGATGAGTGGAGCAAATGCTGGTACGAATCTTGGTTTATCGATTTTTACATTCAATAAAGAATCCACGTCTCGATTGCGAAGACAAACTGCCAATTCGTTGTCATCCGTAGTAGGACAGTTAAGAGCATATGCTACTTGTTTTGTTATTTGTAGTGGAGCTTTTCCAATTGCATCATAACTCAAAGCTGATCCTGACATCAGAATAGCTCGTTTAAATAGACCTGATAACAAAAAATTTATTATTCAAATTTCACTAATAATAAATGAGATCATGTTCTATTTTGCTACAGATAATTTAGCAAGTTTAATTAATTATACAATTAAAAGTTTTTTAATTTTTTGTTGTTGTTGTTGTTGTTGTTGAAAAGTCTTGATTTAATTAATTCATTATAATGTTCTGCTGATTTTGACAATAGAATAATTCGTTTGAACATGTATAATAAAACAAAAAAGCACTAGACATTAAACAGGTTGTTGTATAAATAGAAGAGGATAAGCCATAATTAATGCTCCAAAAGAAAAAAAATGTGAGAAAACTATTTTCATACACTTTCAATGTTCCTTTTTCTATCCAATCTTAGTATTCAATATCTCAATAATATTCTATATTAGTTGACATCAAATAATAAAATAGTAAACAGATACTGTTTATCACATCTTCTGATAATAAATTAAAATAATTAAATATCTATTTTCAATTCATTTAATTTTTTGTCAATTATTTCCAGTTATAATAAATATCAAAATTGCATTCTCCAATCTATTATAATTATTACCATAATCATTTCATCGGCTTTAATTATGATAAAAATATCTTCAACAAAAAACACAACATCGAATGGAATAAATAAAAGTCTAATAAAATTATAGGTAATTTGATCTTTTATAATCCATTTAACAATTTAGCCAATTATGGAAATGATAACATGCAGAAAAATAGCACTCAGCAATGTTTTTTCTGCTTATTTATAGAGACACAAAGCTCGTAAACTGCTTTAAAGATAATTCTGCTTAATATTCTATTATGTTAGTTCTACAACAATGAGTAGTTTGTAAAGTAATAGTAAAAGCATCCTATCAATGTCACAATTATCCTCAGCTATTTGGAGGTCGAGTGCACAAAATTGAATTGCTGCTGCTAATTCTCTTCTGACGTTTCCAATTTGGAGAACAAGGGTAGAATGTCACATATTTCACTTGAAAGGGATTGCTCATGTATATAGGTATATTAGTGAGGTATATATTGTTTCTCACTCACCTTTATTATTAGCGACTGGACTTATGAGAAGTAAATTAGTGAAAATAGCTCCTGTTCCGTGGCCGACTATCGTCACAGTATCCGGATCTCCACCAAATTTTGCAATATTCTCCTTTAACCACAACAACGCCGCGGTTTGGTCCAATAAACCGAAATTACTCGCCACATCGTCGCTCGTTCCAGGCCTTAGGAAGCCTAAGAATGAATTTTATCATCATTTCATAGTTTTATTGTGGAATAATTTAGTTAAATACACTTTAGATATTTAAATAATAATAATAATAATAAATAAATAACACAATTATCAGCTGGATAGTGGCTTTTATATTTATAACAAGTTTAGAAGTTGATTAAAATTTAATCCAGAAAATTGTTTTCTAACTTGTTCAGTATCAGTGTGCATATTTCGAAGCATATATTTTCACTCTAAAACGACGGTTGGGAGTGCAAACTAGAGGGAAGAAGAGAGAAAGATGGTGGTTGCAGTAAACTTACCCTCCTCGACAGCGCGGGCTAACTGTGTCCGTCTCGCACTCGTGGTTGGGAAAGCACTAAGCGCTTCCCCAGCACTTTAACTTAATTTATGATTATGGTTTCGTGTTTTTTTTTCTAACCACTCTGCTACCGGATACAGCGGGTGAGAGAGCTTTCGTCTCAAGCACGTGGTATCCCGCATCTATTGCATTCTCATGCCCTCAAACATGAAGCTAACTTTTTCCAGACTCCAAATTATGAAGACAAATGTATTTGTCGAAATTTACACAACTTTAAAGATAAATTTTTACTCGATTTCTCGTAAGCATAAAGTAACAACAAATGTATTATTTTTTCTATACGAATTGTTTGAATTAACAGAGATTCAAACTCGTAAAATTAGCTATTTTATTCTGTCTTTCTTTTGACCCTTTTTTTATTTTGGCTTTCGCCGTATGCGCGAATTTTAAAATTTATTCTCACTCTGAATTATGAGCAGAGCAAGTTAACAGCCACCACCAGCAGCACTGCTGTAAAAAGATTTTTCATCGAAAACTGCAGAAAAATCTGACCATCTAAATTGATGTTCTGATTCTATACCACGTGCTAGACAAAAACGAATAAAGTCCAACAAAAAATGTATAATAAATAAACATATAAATGTTTGTTTGCACTCGTTATATTACGACATAATATATACCATTTAAGCCTTTAATATTTATTATTGCACATACCTAGAATACCCAGTCGAAAATTAATTGTTACAAACACCACATTCCCGTAAGCAGCTATTACTGTTCCATCATATGGATTGCCACTATTCCAGTCGAAGCTTTCACCATGGATAAATACCATCACTGGATATCTCCGTAAATTAGTTTGACCTGAAACGTAAATGAAATTTTATTAAAATACCTATCCACTAAAAGTTTATTGAATTTTTTGTCAGTTGGATACTTGAAAATTTTCAATAATACCACACCAGAGAGTCTCGTAAATAACGTGCGAGTAAGTAACTACTCAGAGAGAAAGGGGAAGGGAATACTGATTTAATTTCTTCGACACCGAGTATGCGGGCCTGCGAAACTTTCCAAATTAACTCGTTACTCTCTGACAACTTTATCTTGAGATTTAATTAACCCAAACAATTAACGATAGTAGTGGCTCTTTTATAGGCATATTTCTTTTTTTTTTTTTTTAATTATTGATAATTTTTTGTAATCTGATTCGTAATTATAGAATGATAAATAAAGAAGCGGTATTGTAAAAAGCATTATTTGTTTGGAGGGGATTTCATTTCGCTGGTAGAAAAATAAAATAAACTGTAGCTGAAACGGATCAAGGATAGAGACTTACGTAGATAGTGCAGCCTCATGAAAGGCATGTTCTGCCAATCTTAATAAATTTTTTATCAGCTCAAGGTATAACCCATGTGAAAAGATTTCATTCCCTAAACGTTCCTTGCATGTTCCCGAGTGGGAAAGTTCCCCGACGTACCCCTCGTGAGACTATAGGGAATGTTTGGGGAACAAAATATTTTTTTTTTTCTCTAAATTATCTCTCTCTACTCCACACGTACTTTAACTTGGTTTTCTGCTCAGAACTCGGGACCTATAAGGGCTATATAGATGAATGAGCATATCATTGGATTCGTGAGAGTGGAGACTTTTTATTGCACCAGTTAAAATCATAATTGGCGCATAATTTGTGCTAAAATTTTTGCATAGTTCCGGTTCTACCCCTCTCACGGGTGAAATAATTGATTTTTAATATGTTTAACCCGATTTCGTAATTCTGGGCGTCAAGACGAAGAGAATGAGTGGTCGATCGTCAAAATCCGACAACTTTGATTTTTCGACCCAAAAAAATGGCAAGTGGTACCCCTTTCCATTTTTTTTGGCGAAAAAATAAAAGTTCTTCGATTTTGATGATCGACCACTCATTTTTTTTGTCTTGATGCGTAGAGATGCGAAATCGCGGCACAGTTTAAGAAAATTCATTATAACACCCTTAAAATGGGGTAAAACTGGATACAAATTACTAAACATTATCTCTCTGACTTTAAAGCCTTGTAACTCATGAAGGGCTGGTCCAATTACATTTTCCATGGACGTTTTGGAAACCTCAGAATCTAAGCTACAAATATATATCCATGAAAAACCTTTGAAAAATTTATTTCGCCCTTAAAATCGCTAAAATAAAAAGGTAAGTCACATTTTTTTGGGACTTTGCCAAGTTTTTTGGCGATTTTAGAGGTAAAATAATGATTTAAAATATTTTTCATGGATATATTATTGTAGCTTAGATTCTGAAGTTTCTGAAACCTTTCTGAAAATCACTATTGGAAGGTTTGTTCACGAGTTATAGAGCTCGAAAGTCGAAAAAGGGTCAAAAAATCACCAACTCTTCCCGTTCTGAGCTCTATAACTCGTGAACGGATGGTCCAATAATGATTTTCAGGAAGGTTTTAGAAACTTCAGAATCTAAGCTACAATAATATATCCATGAAAAATATTTTAAATCATTATTTTACCTCTAAAATCGCCAAAAAACTTGGCAAAGTCCCAAAAAAATGTGACTTACCTTTTTATTTTAGCGATTTTAAGGGCGAAATAAATTTTTCAAAGGTTTTTCATGGATATATATTTGTAGCTTAGATTCTGAGGTTTCCAAAACGTCCATGGAAAATGTTATTGGACGAGCCCTTCATGAGTTAAAAGGCTTTAAAGTCAGAGAGATAATGTTTAGTAATTTGTATCCAGTTTTACCCCATTTTAAGGGTGTTATAATGAATTTTCTTAAACTGTGCCGCGATTTCGCATTTCTACGCATCAAGACAAAAAAAATGAGTGGTCGATCATCAAAATCGAAGAACTTTTATTTTTTCGCCAAAAAAAATGGAAAGGGGTACCACTTGCCATTTTTTTGGGTCGAAAAATCAAAGTTGTCCGATTTTGACGATTGACCACTCATTCTCTTCGTCTTGACGCCCAGAATTACGAAATCGGGTCAAACATATTAAAAATCAATTATTTCACCCGTGAGAGGGGTAGAACCGGAACTATGCAAAAATTTTAGCATAAATTATGCGCCAATTATGATTTTAACTGGTGCAATAAAAAGTCCCCACTCTCACGAATCTATTGATATGCTCATTCATCTATATAGCCCTTATAGGTCCCGAGTTTTGAGCAGAAAACCACGTTAAAGTACGTGTGGAGTAGAAAGGGAAAATTTAGAGAAAAAAAAAAATATTTTGTTCCCCAAACATTCCCTATAGTCTCACGAGGGGTACGTCGGGGAACTTTCCCACTCGGGAACATGCAAGGAACAGAATTTTTTTATACGTCAACTTCAAGATGATGTTTTGTGAATCATGAATGTCGAAAAAAGAGCTATCCGAATAGCAATGAAATATGGTCACCTATAAGTCTGCTAACGTTTTCTATGATATACTGTGATGTTACTACCTTATTACTACCGCCAAGCTATCTTTCATATAAATTATTACAAAATAATCATAATTTTATTGTCTCTTTCAGAGTGTTATTTTCTATCTCACCTAAAACTGAATAATTTATTATCATTTTCATTTCTGTTTGCTTTTTTTTTTTTTTTTAAAGTGTATACACTGATAAAATTATTTATGTCACGTTGTATATGTGTTATTATTTTATTTCGGAATATCGTGATCAAGGAATTAAATTCTTTCTCATCTAAGAATATCATTTTTTTGAGTGTAGCTATTAGTTTAATTGTAATTAATTATTCCAAAGTGATTATCAATCATCTTATGGCTCAAAAAATTCTCCTTCACTTTGTTCTAAATTTATAATAAATGTACATTCATCTTACAGTTGTTAAGAATTTGAGAAAAAATCTGCTGAAGGATAAAAATGTAAAATTCTAGTACCGATAACACATACCAGATTTTTCAGTTATGAAAATGATGACGTCCTTAGCACATTTGTCATCCTCTTGATTTTTTCAACATTATCTCACCCATATCGCCCGAGAAACGATAAATGCAAAATCTCAATCGTAATATATCTTAGTAAGAAGAAAATTTGTTACGTTATGACAAAGAATAAATTTCCGGTTGCCATGATGGAGCATATAAAGTCTGAGCAAGGTATAGTAGATTGACGTTAAAAAGAGAGAAAAAAAAACTAATGGCTGTTTCTCTAACATGAGTTAAAAAACTTAAGAGCCAAAGGTCGCCAGGCGATTTGCATGAAAATTGAAAGGTTGCCCGTAGGCAAGAATATATTGACGTATCATGGATATTGTCAGCTTGTATCTCCATTCCTGCTTGTACGTTGAACCTCGTAATATTCTCGTAAATCATCTAACTTGTCTGTACACAGATATTAAGAGATCTCAGTAAACCTCTGGAGAGGATTCTAGTAAATTTAAACTTTAGTCTGAACTTTAGTTTCTATAAAAAGTGAGATAAAAAAATCTAAAGTAAAAATAAATCAGGAACAAGTGGAAAGTAAATCAGTGTTTTTTGGCGAGGATTCAAGAATTTTGTGGTAAGTTTAGGTTTGGGGATGTTCGAAATGTTGGCATTTAGATCCCCATGCTGGATAGGTCACTTTCTTCTTTTCAGGGTCGGCTAAATGTACCACAATTTGCTGAAGAGAAAACTAAAGCCACCTGGCAATGCAAGCTGCAAGCTCGGGATTCCCCGAGTTCCAAGAACTCGTTCAAGATGGCGTGTCGAGGTTGCTTAGCAGAATTGAAACACGCTGGAAGTAAATCAATAATTTTTGAATTTAGACCAAGGCCAGTTAAAAAAGTTCCTAAGAAGAAGAATAAATATTTCAATAACTTGAAGGTTTTAAAGTATACATGTTTTTTAATGAGTTCCAATTAAATTTGTTAATTCATCAGTTTAGGAAAATCGGTAGACTACATTTGTCATTACTACTTAGCTTTCTAAGCTCATGCTTTCTAGAAACTTTCTCAAACTTACCTAACTCAGTGCTATTCCGATAATTAACCACAAAGGTATTGGTGTTTCTCGGAATTCTAGACTGATAAATGAATTGCCTGTCCAAAAGAAACATCGTGACTACAACCTTCTTATTTACTATGAGTCACGATTGAGAATGTAATTTCTTGTTGTAGAAATATAAAAAAACTATTTTTATTTAACACTCTAGAGTCCAATGGAATTTTTTCAATTTCTTCACAATCTAGTTGCTTATTATTTCTATATACATACATAATTACTGAATTTTTATTTACAATCTGCTATTTTTTACTCTATGAAATCTAATTAACATCTTCGTGAATGTTAACTCTAGAGTAAACTAATATCTTTATTTGTTAGCTTTCAAATTTATATTTCATTTTAATTATTATATTAGCTACGCTTCGAAAACTTCATTTCCTTTTTAAGGCCACATATAACTGAAAATTGCAAAATACGTCATGTGTTATCAAGCTTTAGAACGTTTTTCAGTCCAACTAATTCTAGAGTAAGTCACAATTTCAAGTTTATCGTCATAATCGTACGTTGAATTTCATGTGTATAAAAACAAGTATGCAGGTGTTGGTTTGTCAGTATTTCCGGCGGCTTATTCTCTATCTGCCGATAATTTTATTTCTTTGACATTATTTTTAAGAGATGTGTATTTTTTGAATGGATCAAAATATTCTATTTATTCTCCAGCCTCTATTATTTTTAAGCATCAAGCGAATTTTAAATGAATAACTCCAAAAATATTGAGGAGAGAAATATAGTTTCCAAAGACTGAATGTTATACTTCAGACTTTTTTTTTGACGAAAAAACGATTGATAAAAAAGATGGAACACAGAATCTATAAAAATTGATATTTAATATCCATTTTTATAGAACAATCTTGAAAGACTATTTGTAATCGTTAAACTTTTTATTTTATCTCTTCGTTTATTGAGAAGTAAAAAAGAACATAAAAATGGTAAATAAAATGAATATTATAAAATTATCATTATCTCAAGTACAGTAGAATCGTTTAATAATATTGCATGTAAAATATGTACATTTTATTACAATTGAGAGAGAATTGTTGCATATTACTGAAGAATGAGTAGTGATAAAATAAAAAAATGTTTAATTCCACTATTGTCAGCCAATTTTTAAAAAGCATTCTATAGGTATTATTGATGAAATCAGAAACAAATAATGAGTGAGAAATTTTGTTCCCCAAAAGTACCCTGCATGTTCGCCAGTGGAAAAGTTCCCCGACGTACCCCTCGTGAGACTATAGGGAATGTTTGGGGAACAAAATATTTTTTTTTTTCTCTAAATTTTCCCTTTCTACTCCACACGTACTTTAACGTGGTTTTCTGCTCAGAACTCGGGACCTATAAGGGCTATATAGATGAATGAGCATATCAATGGATTCGTGAGAGTGAAGACTTTTTATTGCACCAGTTAAAATCATAATTGGCGCATAATTTGTGCTAAAATTTTTGCATAGTTCCGGTTCTACCCCTCTCACGGGTGAAATAATTGATTTTTAATATGTTTGACCCGATTTCGTAATTCTGGGCGTCAAGACGAAAAGAATGAGTGGTCGATCGTCAAAATCAGACAACTTTGATTTTTCGACCTCAAAAAATGGCAAGTGGTACCCCTTTCCATTTTTTTTGGCGAAAAAATAAAAGTACTCCGATTTTGATGATCGACCACTCATTCTCTTCGTCTTGATGAGTAGAAATGCGAAATCGCAGCACAGTTTAAGAAAATTCATTATAACACCCTTAAAATGGGGTAAAAGTGGATACAAATTACTAAACATTATCTCTATGACTTTAAACCTTAATAACTTTGAAACGGACGGTCGAATAACATTTTCCATGGACGTTTTGGAAACCTCAGAATCTAAGCTACAAATATATATCCATAAAATACCTTCAGAAAATTTCTCTCATCCTTAAAATTAAGGAAATATAAAAAAACGTCACACTTTTTTGGGAGTTTGCCAATTATTTTGGCGATTTTAAGGACGAAAGAATTATTTAAAATATTTTTCATGAATACATGTCTGTAGCTTAGATTTCAAAGTTTTCAAAACCTTTCTGAAAATCATTATTGGACCATCCGTTCACGAGTTATAGAGGTCAGAACGAGAAAAGTAGGTGATTTTTTGACCCTTTTTTGACTTTCGACCTCTATAACTCGTGAACGAACGGTCCAATAATGATTTTCAAGGAGGTTTTAGAAACTTTAGAATCTAAGCTAAAGATATGTACTCATGAAAAATATTTTAAATTATTATTTTACCCCTAAAATCGCCAATAAACTTTGCAAACTCCCAAAAAAGAGTGACTTTTTTTTATATTTTTTTGATTTTCAGGGGGAAATAAATTTTTCAAAGGTTTTTCATGGATATATATTCGTAGCTTACATTCTAAGGTTTCCAAAACGTCCATGGAAAATGTTATTCGACCGTCCCTTCATGAGTTACAAGAGTTTAAAGTCAAAGAGACGATGTTCAGTAATTTGTATCCACTTTTACCCCATTTTGACGGTGTTAAAGTGGATTTTCCTAAACTGTGCCGCGATTTCGCATTTCTACGCATCAAGACAAAAAAAATGAGTGGTCGATCATCAAAATCGGAGTACTTTTATTTTTTCGCCAAGAAAAATGGAAAGGGGTACCCCTTTCCATTTTTTTGGGTCGAAAAATCAAAGTTGTCCGATTTTGACGATCGACCACTCATTCTCTTCGTCTTGATGCCTAGATATGCGAAATCAGGTCAAACATCTTAAAAATTCATTTTTCCATTCTTAAATAGGGGTAAAAGTGGATACAAATTACTAAACATTATCTCTCTGACTTTAAACCTTAATAACTCATGAAGGGCTGGTCCAATAACATTTTCCATGGACGTTTTGGAAACCTCAGAATCTAAGCTACAAATATATATGCATAAAAGACCTTTAAAAAATTTATCTCCCCCTTAAAATCGCTAAAATAAAAAGATAAGTCACATTTTTTTGGGAGTTTGCCAATTATTTTCTCGATTTTAAAGACGAAATAATTATTCGAATTATTTTTCATGGATATGTATTTGTAGCTTAGATTCTGAAGTTTCTAAATACTTCTTGGAAATTATTATTGGATGACTCGTATAAGAGATATGAAGGTCCAAAGTCGAAAAGTAGATGATTTTTTACCCTTTCTTCGACTTTGAACCTTTATAATTCTTATACGAGTCATCCAATATTAATTTTCAAGGGGTATTTAGAAACTTCAGAATCTAAGCTACAATAACATATCCTTGAAAAATAATTTGAATCATTCTTTCGCCTTTAAAATCGAGAAAATAATTGGCAAACTCCCAAAAAAGTGTGACGTTTTTTTATATTTCCTTAATTTTAAGGATGAGAGAAATTTTCTGAAGGTATTTTATGGATATATATTTGTAGCTTAGATTCTGAGGTTTCCAAAACGTCCATGGAAAATGTTATTCGACCGTCCGTTTCAAAGTTATTAAGGTTTAAAGTCATAGAGATAATGTTTAGTAATTTGTATCCACTTTTACCCCATTTTAAGGGTGTTATAATGAATTTTCTTAAACTGTGCCGCGATTTCGCATTTCTACGCATCAAGACGAAGAGAATGAGTGGTCGATCATCAAAATCGAAGAACTTTTATTTTTTCGCCAAAAAAAATGGAAAGGGGTACCACTTGCCATTTTTTGAGGTCGAAAAATCAAAGTTGTCCGATTTTGACGATCGACCACTCATTCTCTTCGTCTTGACGCCCAGAATTACGAAATCGGGTCAAACATATTAAAAATCAATTATTTCACCCGTGAGAGGGGTAGAACCGGAACTATGCAAAAATTTTAGCACAAATTATGTGCTAATTATGATTTTAACTGGAGCAATAAAAAGACCTCACTCTCACGAATCCATTGATATGCCCATTTATCTACATAGCCCTCATAGGTCCCGAGTTCTGAGCAGAAAACCACGTTAAAGTACGCTGGGAGTAGATAGGGAAAATTTAGAGAAAAAAAATTTTTTTGTTCCCCAAACATTCCCTATAGTCTCACGAGGGATACGTCGGGGAACTTTTCCACTGGCGAACATGCAGGGAACTTTTGGGGAACAAAATTTTTCTATACGGATAATCGAACACCATTGGTTTTTATACAATAAGATCCTTTAGAAAGAAATTAATAGTCTCACATTGGAATTAAAATAAAATTCAAAGTCATTAACATTTTGTCTACCCATTGATTTATCAACTCTATTCGACAAGATCATATTGAACTTTTCACAATTAACATTTATTTAAATTCGACCTTTTTCCTAATTAAAAGTCTTCAATGAAAAAGCTCAAAAGAAATTAATTCCACACGAATTCCAACTATTCTCTTATTTCAAAAAGTCTATTTATCTTCCAAGTAACGTCTATCAATTGAAGTAATACGTTCACATTGTGTATCAATAATACATGAAGATAATAAAAATGATTTCAGTGTGGTGCTATTTTTAATAAATCTATTCCTATCAACTTGTTAACGAGTTAATAAAACTACTCATTGTCAGACCATAGATATAATAATGGAATAATGAAAGAATAATATTTCTAAATCAAGAACAAGGCTTTTATATTGGCGTTAAAATGAAGGGCCTTGTGACACTAGTGTGATCATAATTAAAAAAAAAAATTATCATTGATTTAGGAAATTGCTTTTCAGTAAAGCTAGAAATTTTTCAAAATCATTTAAATGTTACACGACATCAAATGTGACTTTTATTATGGGAAGAATAAATAGTTTAGAAAAAATAATATTTTAATCATAATATAAATTTTAAGATGTATAATAAAAATTTGTATATAAATAATAAGTACCAGTATCATAAGTCAATTAAGTAAGCTAATTTTTGCTCTTTTAATGGATTAAATGTGAAAAAAAAGACATTGATTTTAATTAAAGAGTTTATAATTTCGTAATCAAAATACGAAGCAAAGACCAAGCTAATAAACGAAATAAAAAGTTGAAAACGATCGTAAGATAAGAGGAAAATATGAATCATAAGAATAAACGGTTATTTTCACACTCTCAAAGAATGTTAAAGCTGTAAATAATAATTATATTTTTCATTTGATACTTAGTGTTTTTATAAAAGTTAAAAAAAAAATTGCATAATAAAGTTATTAAGTGAAATAAAGAATTTTTAGCAGGGCAGTTTAAATGCATTACACACATTCAGGCGCAGTAAAGAGTCGTGTCGTAGTAGATGAGTTTTCCATTTCACTATTTTCCTGGTTTTCTTGGCCACTTGTGAATTCTCGACATATTTATGCAACCCGCGATAACCGGACTGTCCCTTTTTAAAACGTGGCTTAAAAGCTCAAGAGGTGAGAGAAGGGTAGTAGACAGGGAGTGGGAATAGGTTGGGTGGTTTTCGCAATAAGCGTCTACGTAGCACCATCAAGACTATTTATTTTTTTATTATTTAATTTTTTATCTCGTCTAAAATTTTTTGTTATCTCGGTTACCTTTCTCCATTTTCCGAGCTACGCTAACTGGAAAAATGTTTATTTACAACTGTTATTTATGAAATTATCGTATTCATTATTGACAATGATGGAAAAGTGAATTATCGAATTCTGCATCCTAAATTGTGCGTTTGAGCGTATCAATTATTTCACTGCGTTGATTCATCTAACCAATCGATAATCAGTCGCATAAAGAGCATCCCTTATTGCTCGTTGTAACTCGCGTCACATTTAAAGCCGAATACAAAACATGGATTGACAAGCAACGTCAATATGACAGGATGAATAATTAAATATATATTGATTAATAATTGTCTATTATAACTGTTGCAATGAATGGAATATGAAAATAAACACAAAAGTGGAAAGAATTGATAAGCAAAATCATTTTCGGTTTTCAATGTAACGTGACCTGAATACTTTAATCCAAAATGATTTATACACTTGTTTGCAGAAGTTAATTGACTATCAAACACGTTTGCATTTACAATTCTTGATTGAACCGTTCTCCAGTTTATGGTTAATTGTAAGAGGAAACTCTACAAAATATATCCATTAAGCACAAAAGCTTTTTGACACATCAAATCAAATAAATAATCATCACACATTCTTTTTTTTGCTCTTCTCTTTTTAATAATAAATTTGTCGTCTAAATGACGATATAATTTTTTGCATATATTTAAAAATAAATATGGAATCCATTTATGTATATTTATATCGGAATATCATTATACCGTGAAGCATTAAAGGTGCGATGCATGAGTTGGTAGCATGGGGAAATGGGAGTGAGCGAATGAAAAAGCAAGTCAGTGCAGAAGAGGTACGCATATTTCGCGTGCCCGATTCAGCTTGGCCGAGTGGAAAACGACTGACGTCATGAAAAATGACGCCATCAGTGTAAAACGACTTATTCTCGAGCCGTTGACTCCCAACCTCTTGAAATTATATTTTGCGAAAACATCGATGATATTCATGAATAAGAAACCAAAAAATATACATGTATGAGAAATATTGAATAATGTTATTCAATATATTGTCAGAAAAAGTTACAGATATTATTTTTTTTTTTTTTTTCATATTTCTCGAAATAATTGCTTCATGTATATAAATTCAATCAAAATTTTATTTACGAGTCGTAGGAAAATAAGTAGCTCCATTATATTCGCCTGTCCTGGATGATAAATTGATGTAAAAAATCAGTATTTTATTTTAAAATATTTCTTTTATTTTATAAATACCAACTTCATTTAGGTGAGATGATTTAAAAACAAATTTTTCATTGTTTAAAAATTATAAAATAAATAAATGATGTATAAAAAATAATAATATTCAATAGATAAAAATTGAAACGACTGTTTTAGAATAAATTTGATATTCTGATTTTCAGAGTTGTCTTTAGCATCATATTACAACTTTATGTTTTGATTTTTAATGAAGCCATTTTTGAAATATTTTTGTTATTCAAATTTTTATAATGAGAATAAAGATGAATGAATATTTGCATTTTATAAAGGCATAAATTTCGAATAAAAATATATTTCAATTGATTTTAATACAGACATACAAAGAGAATCATAATAATTTTTTTTCACATATTTATTAATAGTATTTTTAGATAATCGATAAAGTATTATTTCAGCATCAATGAGTTACCTAACTAATTAATTTTAATGAATTTAATAATGCTATTAAATCGAATTAAATATCTATTCACATTTGATTTGATTCTCATTAAAAGCATAAAGAAATCAGGAAAAAAAAACATTTTCTCTAAGACTCCTTTGTAATTAGATTATCTATCAATTTTTTTTTTTTTTTTGTACACTTCATCTCGATGATTGACAGACTCAGTGTGGAGTCTACGTAATGTTCTAGTTTGCTAGTAAAAATAAATTCAATCAGGAAAGAGAAGAATACTTTTCATCTCAAGATAAATTCATTTATCAATTTTTCATCTTAATTCAAGATAAATAATATAAGTAATAAATAAAAATTACATGATTGTATAAGTTGGATAATTAGGATATTTTTGTTGATAATGATTCTAAGTATAAAATAATAATAAAAAGCTTCAGTATAACTTTAACTCTAAATAAAACACACATGCATAATATTTTTTACTAAGAGCCTAAAAAAATATTTTAACTGATAATTTTTGCTTTCCAATGTAAACATTAAATTAAATATCTCTTGAGGAAAAAATATTAGCTTGAAGTCCTATCGATACGTGAGTTTTTTGTAATTTTCCGGATTCTAGAATTCATTTTCTACGAATGCATTGAACTGAGTGCAAGTTGATTAAACTCTGAAATGGGTATTTGAGTAGATATCGATGGGGTGTGCTATAAAGCAACTTAAAAATGGAAATAAAAATGGTAAAAGAAAAAAAGCTTAGACATCTCAGCTCTCTTCGGCCTTTTTTACGATCAAGAACAGTCGTCTTAGCTCAATTCCGTAGATAGCAGAGTTTGCTCACTCTACCGCGTTTCAGTACAGCTGGACTTTAGTGCAGCAATCTGCTGAGTAGTGGCACATGCAACATTCATCCTTTAGCTTACGTAGGTCAGTGGAACCTGCACTCACATTTTCTTCGCAGCATTGCAATGATGATGAGAAACCTGACCTAGTCTTACTAGTGAATAACCTATCATTGTTTCAACATCATCGAGATATTGAAGCAGAGAATACAGCTGAGATATCTTGTAAGCTACCGGCAAAGCTGCCAAATATCGTTTCTGGTCAAACTGCTGACTATATTCGCATATTCCTTCTCAAACATTCACAGAGAGGTTGGTGATGCATCCAATCTACTCAAGCCTCGAGGATTTGCATAGTCTAGATCAATTAGCAATAAACTCATGTTCAATTACCATCCATTTCTAGTAATGGAACACAGGGGATACTTCACTTATTTACCAGTTTCAGAAACTGACATAGCATAAAATATTTATCAATATTCAACGATTTCTTGGTTCAGATATTTATAAATTAGAAATATTCATCACTGCCATTGATTTTAATTGAACTTAAGCAAACTAATTAATTAAATGTTGTGTTAAAAATATATTTTTATTATTGGTAAAGTATAAATTTCAATATTAAATTACCACAAGTTTATTTTATAAAATGTTTTATTCTTTTTTTTCCATTTTTTGATATTAAATTGATTGATTCGTTAATTAGAATAAAAATTTCAATGGAATAAAATTATTTGTGGTAGAACTTTTGATTAAATCAATTGATGAATTTAACAATAATAATATATTTCAAACAATTATCTTGATTCTGTCATTGTACAAATAAAAGTTGATCGAAAGATATTACCATAAATGTCACGTCGGTTTTTCTGTGTAAAATAGTTCTCAACCAGAAAATATGCTAATGTTCTTGATCAAATGAGAAAATCAATTTAATCTTAATATTCTATTATTGGTACTGGAACTACGTAATTGTGGACTGCATTGGCAATGGAGTAGGTAACAGCTTGCATAGCACAGCATCAACTTGACTCGGATGAATACGAAAGAGCGGAACACGCACAAGTGTGAGTACACAGTATAGCCATTGGCCAAGGGTGATCGTGTTGAAACATGCTGCAGATGAAATTTCTCTCGGTTTTTCTCGCCATCGGGCTCTGGCAAATGACTCGCTTCGATGCTTGTTAGTACCAAGTTACAGAGGCTTCATGAATGTTCTGCCAAATTGAATTCCACGTGCCTACGAATTTGTCTTTTTTCCTCTTTACATTATTTACCTATTTTTTTCACGTTTTTATTTCCTCTCCTAGTCAACTAACTATCCACGGTCTGCTGGAAAAAAGGTCAATTTTACAGTTATCGTTCAATACAGACCATGTTGGACTTTTGATTATACCTTCCTTGTCTTTAGATTGGGATAACAGTATTATTTGTTTTCTATCCAACGACCATGGGACTATTGGCGAACACAGAGAGAGAATTCACATACACTACAATACGCTGAGCGTCGTATGCGTGCTTTTGAATACATTATTCATGTGAATTTACACGACCTCGTGAACTACTGTATATTCCAGCGTGTACACGAAAACGTGCAAGGCAAGAAATCCTTATGTGTACCCACAGTTGAAACAAACGGGCTAGCTAACGTACGGTTTCTTCTATACCTAATACAGCTCTCTCTTCTTGCTAACTCTATATGTCTCCATACACTGCAGTTCCCAAGTAAATCCAGGTGAGAATATATCCACCAATAGGAACCGTATTTATTTTAGTTTGTTTCTTACCATTTCTTCCAAACGATGCTGCTGAGATTATTTATGAGTCAAAGGAAAAATTCATGACGATGATTGCAAAATAAATTTTCTTAAATTTCTTTTCAGATAAGAATAATAATATATGGCTTTATATTTCTTCAATTTCATTGTCGTCAAAAAAATACAAAAGAAAAATGAAAGACAGGTTACTTTATAAAATGTCAATCCAAGTTTTTTAATAGTAAACATAATAATTTCCTTGAATATTGTATTCTCGTTCTTCTTGACACAATAATAGAAGACCTGAGTGTATTGCTTGAAAGAGAGTGATTTGATTTCCTTGTGTTAAGTTTGTATTGGTAGAGGAGAGTAACTAAATGTGGGCTAGTACTTTAATATGGGCTAGTAACAATTCTCGAAAACAATAACAATTCTCAATTTAATTATATATTATAGTATTAAAAACATAAGATTGTTACTTAACTCTGTAAACATTTATCTGTGATTATTTTGACGTCAATAAATGGTTAATTTTTTAATAGTTTTTTATTTTTAAGGCAAAAACCAAATGGTAGCCCATATTTAGTTACTTTCCTTTACTTTTTGAAATAATTTATCCCCAATTTTATTTAAATATTATTTGTGACATTATTAAATTTAATTGTATATATTATGCAACTTGAATAACTATATCTTGTATCGATAACTTTTTTTTTGATATCGCAATAAATTATTTTAAGTGATATATAGTTGATTGAATTTCGTTAGGTGATTTTATTCTTTCGGAAAAGCTGTTACATTTTGAGAGCCTAAGGGAAATTTCAAAACGTAAAAAAAAAGGTAAAATAAAAAAAATGAAAAAAAAAAGCGCTTGAATCCTTACGAGATGGATGCAGAGAGCGACTGCATTGCCCTAGGGGACAGCGGCAAAACTTTCGTCCGCCATAAAATATGAAAACGCGATTACTTGAGCCTCGTGCTTTACACAGTTGGAGCTGCCTGAAGTAAAAGCTGAACAAGTAGACCGAATGAAATGTTCACGTCGAATCTAATTTATTCAATGTAACATTCTCTTTGTATGTATTTAATAAATTCGACAACTGGCATTTTGAATATTTCTATTATTTTATCTGTTGTAAATTCTCCAATAATCGATAGTCTGATACAATACTGACTGTCACTACTGCGCATTTCAAGTTCTGGCAATCGTGTAAATTTTACAGAGAACTCATATACTCATTTTTCATCGTGCCAGTAAAGCGTTTTCAATAATTATGTTAATTGCCAGTGATGCCATCAACTAATTAAGATGGTTAGCACCCATGGGACAAACAAAAAGAATGAGATAGTCTAGCAGTTCAACAATCGAAGCAAACTCATTTCATCCAAACTTTACAAGATATTTAATTCCCGCCATTTCCCTCGCTATTTCATTTCTTCCCTTGTGCTTATCTTCTTCCAATTAGCTAATGCGAATTTCATGAATGACATGAACTCTGTGACAATTCCTTGACACACTGATTTATGTTAATCACTTGAAGAAATAAAATAATATTTAGAAAACATTTTCACATGTGATTTGGTGGAATGAATGTGTAATCATTTAATCACTTTGCAGATCCGCTTTTCGGAATTAAGCGTGAATGAAATCCTGGTTAACCATGTTGGAAGGAGGAGGATACGGATGGAGAGCTAGATATACCCTACACGGTTCAGACTGTCCAGGACCACGTAATTTGATTACTCCAGCCACGACAGTGATTCGACGGGAAAATACGTTAGCAGCTTCGTATTGTGCTCGTTTTACATCAATTGTGAGTTACACAAATGCAAGATATGCTTTAATGTTGTGTCAATATTTATTTTTTCTTGTTTCTACGAGTGGATTATTTAGTATTTATGATTTAGAATAATTTCATGTAATGGGGAAAAATACAATAAATAACTTTCAATAGGAGTAACAGATGATTCAAAGCGTCATTTGATTCAATTATTGATGAAAGTTCAATTTACCATAATTGAATTAATAATATTGCTTGAAATAATTCAATTTGATTAATTAATTATTTCATTGCAAAATTTTCTGACTCCTGCCGTAGAAAAAAAATCATTTAGTATTCATCTATACATTAAATTAACTTCAAACTCGGTAATTTAACTCCACTAAAAATGTCTGAAGTATTGAAAAAAAAAGTTTAACCTAGAATAATTAATCATAAACCTTCAATTTTCTATCGCAAAAAATTTTAAACTTATTGATGCATATTCTATTGTTTGACATACTTTCGAAAAAAAAAAACTTCTATTTACATAGAATAATACTTGAAAATATTTTCTCATTATTAATTGTTTTATTTTTTTACAGGGAACATTGACTATACCAATTCAATCTCGTTATTTCTGAATGATAGATCAAAGAATTCATGATCAATCTCATTTAGCATGGAGTTATTATTAAATATAATTGGGAAAAGTTACATATAGCTCTTGGAGATCCAAGCTTCTGTCTTAAACTTTCTAAATGAACTTGAACTCTATTTCTTCCGTTTCTTCCATGAATAAAGTTTATTTAATAAAATCAGAAGAGTAATGAGATCGTAAGAAAGAGCAATAAATTCAAAAGATCGTTTGTACAATCAAGATATGATGAAGAGTTGTCATCAAAGGAAGATGAAAAAGAAGACTGTTTGCAATAAAATAAGTTCTTAGAGAAACAATTATGCCTCTATAGTATCGAAGAATAAGACGACAGATATATTTATATTAATTAGTAAGAAAATCTAAAAGTTAAAATAGAAGAGATTGGAAAAGCAACAAATCAAGTAAGTTTGCAGCTACCTCTAAACTTTCTATTCCTGTAGCTTTGAAACTTATCAAGCAGGACTTGATACTAGTTTTGCTTCAATACAGTAACAGTCATCATAATTTACCAAAGTCTCGTTACTTTGAGCATAAAATTCAGTCAAATTGATGAAAACCGTTGCTTTTGTGCATTCGATAAGCTGATTCGTCAAATACATACGGCTATAACTTGTTTCATCTCAACCTTGATTGAAAGCTCAAACCTCTAACAATAACTGCTAACTACGCCAATTGTCAAACACGCTTGTCAAACGTGAAGTATAGATATCATGAATCAACAGATTTTCAAGTTTAACAAGACAGAGCGTTCATGATATAATACTACGTGATGAGGGTCTAAAGTCAACCAATTGTTCGTTGACAATGATTTCGAAAACTTCAGACAACTCGTTGACACTTGAACATTAGAAATTCCTACAACGTTTGTCTTTGTTCTAATTCTCGCTTATTCTAGTTTTCGTCATGAGTACTGTAATCTTTCTTGTATTACAAATCTAGCATTGTAGTCGATTTAACTCCTCATTTGCCATTTTCGCTAGTGTAAATTAATTAACGCCTTATTTCTCTCCTTAACATCGTTTTGTTTTTTTTTTTAATTCCCTGTAGTAAAAAATTGAATATTTAACTCAATTAAAATGATTTTGAATCAATTATTGGTATTATATTTAATATTTAAAAAAGAGAAAACATTACATTTGTGATAATGGTTATTTAATGTATTTTAATAAATCTATAAAAGATTATAGCTACATATAAATTGATGAGTTGGACTTGAAAATCATAGTTGATTAATAGAGTAGTTTCTAAATCAATTTCCCGATGTCAATCGATAATACTGAAGGTTCCGCTATTGCTCAGTTGTAAAAGCTTTACGACTGTAGACTGTGAGAATCCATTTAAGGAAATAAAGGAGAATAGTTCGAAGCCTAACATTTTTATTTTAAAAGAACTAAAAGACATAAATTCAGCTTTGTATTTTGTTACTTCAATCTCTGTACCACCTTTTCACTATTACTCGTAACCTTTTTCTTATTCTTCTCTCGCGTTTCCTATTTTACTTTTCAACTAGCTTGCACTCTCGTGCTTTCTACGCTTGTATTATTTTTATTTACTTTTTTTTCATTTGCTCTGACCTCGTCCCGGACCTTAGTTAAAGTTCGATCTCGTACACAAGCTCTAGATCTAGAAAAGGGAAAATAGTTTTCTTGCAAAGTTTTAGCCAGGCACGTCCAAGTACTCGGTTTTCTTCATCATTTGTGTGCGCAATAGCACTCGCACTGCTTGTACATAGACTGCATATCCATGAACTCAGGGTCTGCTAGATTCTCTTGTCAGAATTTCCGACTGATTTGAAACTCGAAATCTTGCACACGTGTGAATTTCACTCTAAAGTTTTCAATAGTATTTATATGTGTTGGGAAAAGAAAATTTTACCTTGGTGGTTTTAATAAAAAAAAAAAAAAACTTCATTTCAAATAGTGAATACACAAATTTTTTTTTCTACTTATTCAAATAATATTAAACATTGGGGATTTAACAAATTCCGTAAAATATCTTTGAAATAATCTAGCAAACTTATAACTAGTGTTGTGATTGAGTTTAAATCATCTATTTAAAATTTATTTTTCTATCACTGAATTTTTTCTAACCAAAAATACATTTATTTCTTTTAATTCTTATTTAAAGTATCAAACAAAATATTTCAGTAGTTCTTTTACAGTATATCCATTGGTCATTCAAAAGAGAATACAATGTTATCCATAAAAAAAATCGAATCTACTTTTTATTTGCTCTTTTTTTTATCAAAATAAATCTTCTAAATTTCCAGAAACATTATAACAACGAACGAAATTGAGATAAATTTGCTATCGTCCACAAATTGTAACCATTCGACACAAATCGTACGACGCTTGCTTACACCACAGCGATCAAATCGATTGCATTGTCGCAGTAAATTCATGAACCCTGATACTCCTAAGGAAACTTATTTTTCGTTTCTACTATCTCTGACATGGTACAAGGCAGTATGCCAGAATATATCCATGGTTCCAAAAGGTATATATCATTCATCAACCATCAATAAGGCAAATCAAACTCGTCAAAGGAAATTTATATCACTCATATTAATCTGTGCTATAGAAGATATCAAATATGATAGCTTCTAAATTATTTACACAACTATCACGACTTCAATGTCTGATGTTTGAAGCTACCTGTCATTTGAAGATAAACGCTGGCCTGCCAAGATCCAATGCCATGCTTACTCTCTAGACTACCTTAGAGATCCGAGACTAACATAATGATGAAGCTTAATCCACAGCATGCCCAACCAATGTGTTACCCGGTACTCGGATAGCGCGTGCACTCGGGATTAGATAGTGCACTGAGCTTTTGGTCTATGGTCGAAGATATTCCTTCCATATTAAACAGGCACCGTTTTCTCCGATCAGGCGATTGATTTTAGTTTTAAACAGTTTATTTTCAGAATATATGACACCTATGAATAGAGAGAACCCGCTAAATACCTACACAAATGACGTTCTATAATTGGAGACCTTTTGTTCGATTGGAGACATCTTGGAAATACAATAAAAACTTTAAATGGACAGATTTTACCTCATATTACTGTAATTTTCGATAAACGTTTCCTTAACGTAATCTACTTCTCTCTCTAGCTTAAGCACTATTGATTTCAAATTGAATAAATATGTTTTATATTATACCATGTTACATGAATAACTAACTATAAGTATTTTCTTGTCCATTGGTTCTGTAAATAGACAGTATTTTTTCCACAATTTGCAGCAAGAAGATGGAAATTTCCAATGAAGGAATAAAAAAGTTCGTAAAAATAAGCGATAAAAGACGAGTTTAATTGAAAATAGATTCTGAATTGAATTATATTGTGTGGTTATTTTGAAAGACAACACAATTATTTTCAACGGATATTGTTTTCAAATACCACAATATTTTCTCTTCATTATACTACTTTGCATTACTTTCTTTGCTGTTTGAATACAAAAGTAGATTTTCTATCTTACATTCGTTGTTGAACATTATCAATGAGATATCTTCTGCACTGAAAGTTTTTTTATTTTGTCGACAATCGAAGCAAAATACCTAATGATTGCCTTGAAAATAAAAAGAAAACAGTTGTATTCTTTCTAGAGAATTTTTTCTACCCGATATGATGCGTTATAGGTATAGTCAACTATTTTGGCTGAAAACTTGTATCGATAATCGATGCCAGTAGGTAACTAGAACGATAGGCGTTCTGGATCATCAGACCACCAACTACGATGGTATATAATACTCCTAACTTACTGTCATCTAGTTTCCCAATACCAAAATCATGCGGTACAGTTTCTCTTTCCTCTCCAGTAGACGTTTTTTCATTTTCTGGCTTCCAACATTTTTCTTATTGAAAAGCTCTATATATATAAATATATAAATAAATATATATAAAGCCTCTCTCTGAAGACCAAAGTGCTGTACATTTCTTTGCAATTGCTATTAGTCAGATGGTCGAGTTAAATAATACAAAAATTTTTGTAGAATACGTTCATGAATTTCTATAGCATACATGTGTTTACGTGTAGGTGAAGTGCAAGTGAGAGCAGATCTGAAGAGTTCATGTGTAGATACGGCGAGCAAGCAGCATATATATACACAGAGATATGAATGTGAGGTATACACATGGCTCTCAGTACTCGTGACCACGAGGCCGTTTATTTTAAGAACTTCTTTAAAAACTCTACTGCACTAACGGGAAAAGCTAAAGGGAAGGAAGACAGAGAGAGCTTTTGCACTCATACCGGCACCTGAAGAAAAACGAAAAGAATCGAGAGGTGAAGAGGTCGGGGTAGAAACGGCTAGAGAAGGAAAAGAAGTACCCAGGCAACTTGCGCCTTGAGCTCCAAACCATTAGACAAATTTTATCTATAGCAGTCGTATAAGTTAGAACTCTTGGTTCCGCTTCCTTTTTTTTTCCTTGCTCCCACTCGCATCTTTCTCTTTTGACTCCCAGTCGACATACAGGTAGCGAGTCTCGACTACTTAGAATTCGCATTTTTTCTTCCTTCTCTATCTTTTTCTTTCGTCGTTTATTTTTTTTCTTTTCATCGCTATCTTTTGCCCTTGCCTCTTTCTATGTGAAAGTTTATCGCTCGTAGAACCAACAGGGGAGAATCCATGAAACTTAGTCAGTGAGTTTGGACTTCTCCAACGATGTGGGCTTGGTAGGGAAAAGTGAGAAAGAGGAAGCAATGCGGAAGGTGGACTTATATCACTCTACAAGTCGTCCAATTCTTGCTCTTCCTTTTCTTTAACTTTTTTAACTTCATTTTCTCATGCTTCTTTTTTAATCCAATTGATTTCTATAACATAGTAGTAAGCTATCCTAATTGTTTGAACAAATATCAAGAAAAAGCAAACTTAATGAAATACCAGAAGATCAATTTACACTAAATTTCTTGAAACATTTACAAGGTATGTTTTTCAATGCAGTTGTTTTCGTTGTGAAAACACTACGAAATACTGCTATGCCAGTTAACTACTTCAAAGTGTACGCTTATTTTAACTAGCAAGCAAGTAAACTTTATTCTGTTGATGTTGTTCATTTTGTTCATTCTTTTTCATGCAACCGTATACAGTTTTTTGAAGAAAATTTATTGTAATTAATGTACACAATCAACGGCAAAAATTTTAACCTGCTAGCATTCATTAATCGTTCTAACATGGTTCACAAATTGTATCTATTTATAAGAGCATAAAAAGAATCTACAACAGCATGTGTATTTTATCTTGACATTTCATTGACATATTGAGATAAAGTTAATAAAATGAATACGAAATTCAAAGTTTACAACTCACTGATGTATTGAACTTTGAAATCCATGAAATGTCAGAGTAAAATGCTAGTAAAACAGATATTATATGAGCTCTAAATACAGTATTTTTTTAGTGTTTATATCATAGATTTATTGAGCTTAGCCTCTACACAAACATATAGCATGATAAAAAAATTCATGACTAAGTAATAAAAAACTGAATTAATACGAAAAATGTATATTTTAGTACATTATTAATCTCTATCTTTAGTATAAGAAATAATCGATATAATCTTAATTTAACAGTCTAATAAAAGTATATGGTTATTTTTTCAGATATTACTAGTGGGCTATAAATTTAATTTCAATCTAAAAGGGATACAATGGCAAAATGAACGCAAGTGTTCTTGGGGAAAATTGTTGGAAAAAGGAATGGTGGAACAATACGATCGACACCTTAGCACGTGAAAAACGTAACTTTGTGAGAACACGAGACTGGCTATTTGAGAAAAATCGAGAACAAGGATATACTCAGTAAGAAGCGAATGAAGTTTTCCCTGGGCTGTAACAAAGCCAATTTCATTGGACATTTTACCGCGTCCCCTGCAGGTATATCCAGAGAGACTTCTTGTGATGTGAAATTTTCTCGCATTTTCTGCTCCATTTATATATTATTCTCTTTATTTTATTCTTCAATTTACTGTCTAGGGTACGTTTTTATTTAATTGCTAAACATATATTTACTTGAATAAAAATACAATTAATTATGGCATTCACATATTATTGTTTTGTTACAGATATACTTTTATTTCATTGAAAATGTGCTGACATTTTTCCCAGAGGAAAATTCAAAGCCTAATGCTTGAATTATAAGCATCGTTATAACGTCAATATCTATCTCACGTTTCGAATGGTTGCATCGATAGATTCATCTCTCAACCGTACCAATGGCCTAGGGCTACTAGCTGACGCAAACGAATCGTTTATCGACTACTTGATTGTCACAAATCGTCATTGTCGGAAATCCCCTTCGATTGGATGATTTTGATGAAAATCCATCACCTGTGATCATGTAATAGTGAATATTCCTTTACATGAAATGAACACTGGCTTTGATAAATTCATTGTATATATATCGCGTCATTGACAATACTTTGAAGTGCAATGAGTGATATTTGCATAAAAGAGAGATGAAAAATGGAAGCAAGAATGAAAGAAAAAGTTAAAAAGGGAAGATAGAGAATTGTTGGGCTAGTTTCGTTGGATTTTATGGCATCCAGCCGAGGTTTAGGCTTCGTGACAAAACTCAACAATCGAGTTCTTGCACTTTAGAACCTACTGCATCATGCTGACAATTTTTTATAACTGCTAACAACTTTCAAATCAGTGCATATCATTTATAAGATATTTTTAGTCGTTACTCAACCACTTTTTAATTGAAAAATAATAATAACAAATGTTTCTATAATAAAAAAATTTCTGAATAATAGTATTATTCATCGTTCTCTTGAGAGTATAATAATAATATTCATCTTAACGGTAGATGAATATTTTATCGAAAATCATTTTTAGAGAGTTCATTATATAACAAGTATGCTTTTATTGATAGTATAATTTTGGTTAATGTTGATGATGAAGAAATACGAGTTGTGTAGAGTCTACGGTTGATGATAAATTAAAGTTTCTTCTTTAACTTTAGTACACATGTATAATTTAAATCCTTAGGGTATATTTCTCTTCATTATTGATGCTTTTCACTCTGTACGCTATGCAATTTAAATTAAATTCCATTCTAAAGATTAATCTCTTTAATCTAATCAAGCCACACTTCTAATTAGATAAATATATTTTAAATATTATTCGAGTCACATTATAACAATGCAATAACTTTTAATCTCTTGATGTTAAAGTATTTCAAATTTATTTCAAAAGTTCAAAGATCCGCTTACTGCTTCAAGGTTTTAGATACTTTCATTCTCAGAATGTAATTTCCCATAACGATTTCCTACTGTTCAGATTACAATCTGTGAATTACAATTTTCATTATACGAACTTATCGGATATCGGTTGAAATATGAATTGTTCACGTAATGGTGATATTTCACTATTGGCCACCCGCAATCTTCTTTTTAATTAAGACCTAAAGTCAGTGACAAACATGAGGCCACAGCGCACGCGCTTTCCATAAACTACCTAGTCTTTTCCATAAATACAAAAATCAATAAACGCTGCAACTTTTTTACTTTAAGCAACCTGTATATGAATCAACGAGATACACTTAATATATCTTCAATTGGCTGATAGGTAATTTAAACTTTTAAATATCGGCAGACATCTCTATTATATCCAAAACATTGAAGATTCGATTTCCATTTAGCTTCCTCGTCGCGTTCAATCGATATATACTAATCGCTAAGAGAAAAGCCGATATTTCATTTCACTATCGCGCGTGTAACGACGACGAGGGAAACGAGGGCCGAGTTGATAACGATATCATCGGAGATTGCGCAAGGGGGAGACAAGTGACACCAAATAGCCTGTGTATCAGACGGAAAAAAAACTAAAGATATTTTCCTCTAAACCTGTCTCAATTGCTCCTCTATCAGAGAAAAACATATTTCATTAGTTACAAATTTTTTATTGCTGGAATTTTTTAGAAATTAAATTAGTTCGATGGTTGGAACTTTTATCTACATTAAGTCATAAAGAGATATTTTTAATTAGAAGTCAGCAAAATAAATAGTACTAAAAAGAATTACTAAATTGATATAGAAAAGAAAACCAATAATGATAATTTTTTATATTATTTGAAGAAGAGGAAAAAATTCTGGTTCGGTTATACTGTTAGATTACTAATGAACACGAGAAAATTATTGAGCAGAAAATTCATCGGCCAAGTTGATGAGTTGCCGATACTAATGGGTTTACCGATGACAAGTTAAACCACTGTTTCATTAAACTTAACAGTCTCGTACCTTTCTACTATAATATGTATGCTACTCTCATAGCTATAGTACGACAATGGGCGACTCTTAGACAAGTTTCTAAAACACTTCGAAGCTCATTCGCCAGGAAACGACGATAATCGCAACTTCCACCGCCGATTTTAAAGTCCTACCCTGCTTTTCCAAGTCTATTAAGAACAAAACTTATCTTACTTGTTATAAATTATCAATTCTCGTGAATAAATTTCAACTTAGAAGACTTTAATATCATTTTTTCTTTTTTTCAGCCTTTTATTCTCTTCAAGAGGCTTACCTTCAGGTTGGTGTGGTGCGTAGATATTCAAGTAGAGACAGTCTTCACTTTGATTCTTCAAGTATGGCAGAAGTCGTTCGAGATACTCATGTCGACCGGGTTTTACCTCGTCACGTAAATTTGGCAGCACTTGGGGACAAACTGGAGCAAATTCTTGAGCGAATCTAATATCTCGCCATGGTTGTGGTGATCTTGGTGGAGAGAATCGAAATGGACCTACTGGAGGCTCTGCATAAGGAACACCTGAAAGAATGAAAAAGAGTAGATATGATGGGTTTTATCTGTAACATCTTTCTTACTGCAGTGCGAACATTCTGGGTCAAGTGCAGTAAACGCTTCGCCAGAGGGAATTGAACCACCGAAGGTACACAAAGCTTTCGTCTTTCTAAAAAGTTGACAGCTGAGTAAAGGAGAACATTCCCTTGCTTTTACAAATTCTTTTGTCAAGAAGTTTAAATTTTTGGTAGAAAAGTACTAAACATGGGAAACAGGAAAAATGATAAGGTAAAGAATATTTAATATATCTACTAATATATTTTTTTTTCTTTGGTTCTATAATTTATTTACTGTTATACTAAAAAATAAAATATTAATAAATATATTTAAATATGAATATTCACATTAATATTCATGATTATTAAGTAACGCTAATGAAGTCTATTTATCAAATCGAAGCTATCCAAATGAAATTATTACACTATTTGTCTACTATCAAAACAGTAAGAATTTTTCTGTTTATTCGTGTATCCTAAATAAGCATTTTGAAATTCAATAAATTTTTTTTTATCAAAAAAAAACTTATTTAGGGTGATTTTTTGTCTCTACAAATAAAAACAAATGTATCAATAACTGTTTCCAATGTATTAAATCACAAATAGAATGTTCAAAAAAGAATATCTGTTCGAATATATATTTTTTAAATTTCAATAAAATAAATTCTCGCGTACAGTACACTAAATACGAGTACTATGTTTTTAAATATCAAATAAAATGATTTCATTCCTCATGGATATACCCTATTTGGTAAAAAAGTATATTCTAGTACTTTTTTTTAGAATGTGAAGGTATTCAAACAACCACGAAAGAACGTGCGAATGTTTCAGAACAGATGGCAAGTGACTATGAAGGTACGAGCGCGACAGAGAAAAGGAAATAAAGACATGGAACATGCTTGTATCCGAGGGACTGACGAAAATAGGTACATCCAATTCGTCGCTGTCGTTTTTGACTCTTGAACGTGTACACCAGTGATTCTATCCCTCCTTTTTTCGTTATCTATACACGAGAATACTAACACGTGCATTTTGCGCACTAAAAATCGTTGCACTCTAATTCATGTTCTATACGCCTAGAACGTGTCAAAGTAAAAATGTAATATAAACATTAAAATGAGGATATTTGTACATGAGAGCTTTAAACTTCTGTAGAGATGCTTTAACTACAGGCATTCTGCCAGAAAAAAATCTCAACATTCAATAAAATTATTTTTTGATGTTAAATAAATAATTTTCTTTAATGTCAATAAATATATAAATACATCACCAAATCTAAATGATGTGACTTTTTACTCTACGCCATTGACTCACCAAGAAATACGTCGACCAGCTGCAGACGTGGATTTGTTTTTGGCTGCACAACTAATCCCTTCAATCTTCCCTGTTCGACACGCACTTCTTTCACCATTCTATCATCATCCCAGCCTTGATTATGATACCTCTGATGCCCGTATTGATTATAAGATCCATAATAATCACGATGTTCTGTTAAAATTTGACTGCATGACATTAAAAGAAAACCGATAACTTCTAGTCTGATCATTTTTCTTATTTTCTCTTATCAGTTTTTAATAATCAGTAACTCTACATTTTTCATATCTTGCCAAACCATTGTAAGTTGTTTTATGAATTTTTAAACAAGCGTCGCATGTTTATGTTTTCAGGTCAGTTGATATTCCGAAGTTAATGCGGCGACTTTTCTCAACGATTAGCTCTTCAACTCTGGGTGATATTCTTAGCACGCGTAGCAAACAAGGGTGAACGTACGTCGGTTAAAGAGCAGGCAAGAGAGATCGGAGCTTGAATTTGACGCAAATAGAAGACTTGTGTTGGTAAACTTGAAGGCAGTACACCTTTCGTCAAGTCATGACAAACGTTTTCTGAGGCCCAAAGTAGATGGCAAATTTTAAAGCCATCGAATCCACAAAGTTTGTTTGGTTTATGTGAGGTTCGAGCACTGCTGATGTTCTACAGCGTCGAGGGAAAACGGATGAAAACGTAAATTTCACGTCAACCGCAAACTCACGGGAATATTGCAGTTGAGTTTGCGATATAACAATAACTCTGACATGGATTTAATATCAGGAATAATCTCCGCAATACTATCAAGAAAAATTGTTTTCTTTGTTTATTGTTAGCTGTCTTTCAGCTTGTTGATGGCGAGTAGAGCATTCAATTGAGTAATCAAGTTGTATTTAATTAGAAAGTAAAAGATATTGCTCTAAAAGTGATTCCGCTGGCTGACGAATTTTCGTGTTTTCTTTGATACCACTGATGAAAGGTTTTTAAAGTACTACAATTAAAGGAATAACCGTGGGAAATCAGCTTGGATTGATTGAATGACGGTACAGCGTCTAATTAATACTCTTCAAATCGTTTATTTTCTTCAAGTGCTACGAAAGCGTTAAAAAAAGCATTGTTTGTGTAAAAGAAATGAGAAAAAGGTATTAAGACGTGCTTAGAAGAGTTGAGAAAATCGTTGAAGGAGTTTAACGTAGCTTTTTCTTTTACACTTTGATATCTTCTGTATCTGTCTTTATTACTACGAACTTAGTCGTATTAAAGACTGTGGGTTTCAAGAGCTCTATCGATTAACCAGGACATTAAAGAACCCCTTAAGAATCCACAAACGATGAAATTGACACACAGCCTTGTACATCTTTTTTTACAACTTCTTTGAACTGATTAAATATTCATTGATTAATTAACGAACTACTATAGAAGAATTCAATTTCACTGTAAGTTATCACTTCACTGATAGTTTTTATTATTTTAAAATACTTAACTCACTTATTATTTTTTATTTCACACTATTAATTTATTTAAATTAATTAGAATATATTTATATTCACAGGACAAATCTTCGAGACAGCTCTCTCATGAGAACGTTATAAGAACTGAGAGTACGGAAATACAAAATCTAAATTTAAGTTGACGTAAAGATGGGAGCAGCGCCTCAACGTGGTACCCTCGTGAAGTGAACATTTATATTTTTGGTAATGGATAGAGAAATGACAAAGAGGGAAAGAAGAATGATAATTTCTAAATTTTCTCGTGGTTTATTTGCTCGTTATTTTAGCATAAGAAGAAAGGTACTTACTACAAGAAATTGTGGGGATCAACTTTAGCATCTTACTAGTGACGATAACAATGGATCTCAGAACCTCGAAGGCATTTCCATCTGATAAATATTAAAATAAGTCTAGACTGATAAGCCAACGCTATCTAATCGACAGCAGTCATCTTAAAATTGACCTTAAAAAGGTGCAAAGTTGAAGATTGCGAAAATCTATCCCTATTGTATTTATATTCCACATTTACATTCTGTGAAAAGATGATAGATGGTCTGTGTTAATTTACCAATTTCATATTCATTTTTTGACTTAGAGATGAAAAAAATATTAATTTTGTTGAGAATGGTTAGCACAATTTATTAACCAATCATTTCTACAGAAGAAATTTGACTTTGTAGAACTTGATCTAACGTCATTGCATCTTTCAATCCTCTTGAAAACATATTTCCATTTCTTTTATTTTCATTCTCTTACATTAACTCATAGGCGAATCTTTTCGTCTTGTCGATTCCCATTTTTCGAGCCAGTAGCATCAAATCTCGCGCTCGAGATGCGCTTTGAAATACTTTTTGAGAGAAATGTCGTAAGATACTACGGAATGAGTGGCTTGAAGAAAAATCCTGTTCATATCGATAGAGTTACTATGAGGAAAAAGGAGAAGGTTCGCTCGCCAACGAAGTAAAAGCACGGGTTTTTCCGACAGGAAGACAGAAGAGCAGACATTGGACAAGAGTGTGAGATAGTTGGGAGAATAGCAACGGATATATAGATTCAGTTAACGACTATCCATACGTCGAGTTCAGAAGCGACAGTGCCAAGCAGCTTGCTGAAATCTTTGCACAAAATCACGAAGCAGGAACGTACTCAGACAACCAACTTTCTTTCAAACGTTTTTTATAATTTTATTCGAATTTTGGTCTAAAGTTTTTATTCATAAGGAATCTGGAAGAGAGATTTCATGAACCCAATAACAAAAAAGCTAGACAACTTTTTTCAATTCTTGATCGATGACAATGAGAAACAATATCCATAATGTTTGAAAAATAATTCATAACTACGCTACTGAAACATACGATTCGTTCGTCTTTTTTACTTTCGCATCTACTCATGTTATCACATTCAATTTCAGAGATTTATACGTTTCTATCCTACTGAGATTTACAGCAAATACTTACGGATAATAGAGGACATTGTATGAGAATGTTTAGTGGTCATTTTTTAATAGAAACAAGCAAAAAAAAAACTTCCCTATCACGACACTTTGAATATTATTTTTATTGCTATAATGAAATCCGTTTTTACAGCATCTATAAACTCTGTATGAGTATAGGGTCATCATCAAACAATATAAACGCTCTATAACATTATTGCTTGTTAAAAAGAGTTAGAACAATGCAATATGTGATTGTTATTTCTATTTAAGTATCACAAAAAAAATCATATTCATGTCTATTTATTACTCTTCAAACAGACTATTATTATTTTAATATAATCCATTAATTTTGACTCTATTGATGATAAATAAGAATTTTTTTTGTAGAACTACTTATGTTTCTCCTAAGTGTAGAATTCATTAATTACATAACGAAATTCCAAGTTTTGTATACAACAGTCTAAGAAAAAAAAAATAGTAGCTTACTTCTTCGTTTACTGCTATACTTGTCGCTCTTCGCGTTCATCCAATCTTCTACTTCACGATCTCGTTAAGTCCGCCTTTCGCTTGAGCCTTGTCGCACCAACTTTTAATCGCGTCGAAACTATAAGGTTGTTAAACGTCGAGACCTCACAACTATAGGTGATCGTCACCGTCTCTGTTGTCAATTGCACTCAGGCTATTTTCCTTGACACAAATTCTTTTTTTTAATTATTCTTTACTTCTTAGTGGGATAAAAAAAATTTCTGGACGATACTTTCATTAATTATGTTCAAAGAAAAAATCCATGAACTTATAACATCAATAATTTAAAGTTGAAGATTATCATCATTCATTTTTAATTCTTGAATACTATAGTATGGTTTTTAAAAAGAAAACTTTATGAAATTATTAATGAATTTTTCTGTGAATAGAAAACTTTCTGTTAGATCTTGGGATTTAATTAAATTGCATAATAAAGTTGATAAGAGTCCTAGATCTATTTCTCTTTCAATATTTTTTCTTAACTATTAATCTATGCAATGATCTGTACACAAATACACTTGTATTACAAAGAAGTTATCTTAAATAGATCACATCAACAAAGAACTTCACAACTATGAATTGAACATGAAATGTTATAGTTACAGGGTATAACGATAACATTTTCCTCCTCTTTGTCATTCGAGAACCGTTGCACAAAGTCTGTTTGACATACTATATATATGGAATACATTGGCGAATATTTCAAAGTGAAATTGCAGGAACCTCTAGACTTTGGCGAGACGTAAATTGCTTTATCGCTAAACCTCTACAATGATCTGATCACAATACGTAGAGAGTTGATGACAGTTTTTGATGAGATATCATTTACGAAACTCTGATAAAAAATTTTTTTCAATCGTTTACTGGAGATATAGCGTTAGAAGATCGACAATACTTGACGTATCGATCACAATTGGTGCTGCAAACGAACCAGCATAAGACCGGGGAATAGGAAAGCAATAAGTGTTACTATACATGCCTTAGATGTCTCTTCCTGTCACGCTTGACTTCTGAAACAACTGAACCGACGACGTCGATTTTCGAATCATTCGTGCATCTCTTATATTCGTTTTTTTCTTTATCAGTATCAATTGACTTTAAAATTTATTTACAAAAGTTGCTTTGATAATTTCAATTAAAGTAAATTCCTTATTAAATATACTAGTCTTTATTCAAAATAATGCATCATTAAATGTAAGAAATTTTCCAATGTTATATTCAATAAATGAGTAATTAATTGAATAAAGAGAACAATGTAATTTTAATGAGGACATACTTAATAATACATTTTTAAGAAAACTTTTACATTAATATTTTGCTCACTATGTATTGTAAAGTTTTATAAAATTTTAAAAAAATAGAGGGAGCGCTCGTTGTCAAAGAATTGTTAATAGGGGGCGGTAGTGCTATTTTTTATGCGACGGAATTCTCGAACATTAAAGAATCCAATATGGTGAAAAGACGATTGTTGTTGATGAAAGCTCATCGCGTCGTGAGCATTTTTTATGAAGAATAAAATTTTAATTTAGTTTATAAAAAAGACGTCTATTTATTTAGATGCTCACTTGCCTAGCTGAAATGTATATGTAAAATAAGCAAGGTTTATTCGTAAAGAGTTTTAATTTAATTTTTTTCACCGGGTGCCTGCTTTTTATTAAAAGTACACTTTTAGTTTATGATCAAAGTCTATGTGTACGTCAAATAAGTCCATGGTTTTTACTACAAAAACTGAAATGACATATTTTATATGAGAAAATTAAATATTTTTCTTCTAATCTTAAGTCAATGTCAACAGCTGAAAGTTGTGCAGTAATACTTTCTTTTTAATTATGTTGACAAATTTAAACTAACAATATTAAAAAGTTGTTATCAAAGCAATTCTACTAAATCGGATATCTATGAATATTATACCTGGTATGTTTTTATACTCTTTTTTCAAAGTAAAAGACAGCAAAAATTCATAAAGGTCTTGTTACGCTGTTTGATATATGCTAATTAATTTTTTATTAATAAGCATATATACTTATTTAATAAATTTTATTTAATTATTCACTTTAATAATTTTTTTTATATTTAATAACAGCCCTGAATAAACTGTAAAATAAGAGGCTTAAGAAAAACAAAGCGAAACCATGAAAGGTTCAATTAGGCTCGTCTGTCTGCTAGCTGAGCATCATACTTATGTTTTCACTGAAGCCTATCACCTATATACAGCTAAAATATCATCCACCTTACCTTGAAGACCATGAGTGTGAGTAGATAGTCTGCATGCTGATGTAAAAGGGAGGAGAAAGCTTAAATTAGAACGACGATGAGGGTGGAGTTTTGGGGAAGCATCTTTCCATTTAGATCCCGGCTTTTCTCAAGTAAGTGAACTTCCAATCTTAACTTTGCAAGTAAGACTCTCGAAAACGTGGGGTCGTTTGAAATACCCTACCTCAATTGAAGCCTTGCTCTTTTTTATATACTACATACATATTACTGTATATTATTCTGAACTTAAAACATATCTTCTTTTACTTGCAGTGTATTTGCAATTCTCCAAAACTGTGCTTTCAACCATTTCGGATTATTTCGAAATGTAGAGCTTTAGAGAAAGCTATTTTATTTTGTTTCTAAATCTTGCTAAATAAATCCACTTTAAATAGTTCAAATTATTGAGACATATATACGAATAGACCAAGTGATTATCGTGAATTCTTTTCACGTCTCGTCTGCGGTAAATTTTCTAGCAACAAGTGGCGTACAATTTCTACCCTACCAATGCACTTACTCTATGCACATGTACGTACATATGTACTTTTTACAAATGTACAGACAAAACCTAACACATGGAGAGTGAGTCGATATCCCGTGGTGGTTCAAACACTGTGGTTAAGCTTTGAGCTTTGTGTGAAATTTAAACTATCACTGATCTCGTATCTTAGTTGATAAAAATAAATATATCCTAACTTTATTCGATTTAGAACAATCATTAAAATTTTACTCAATATAAGGCTAACTTTGAAGGATTTATTTGTTTTGTTGTTGTTTTATGTATTAACCATTGAAGAAGGAATTTTATCGTAAAAGTGAAGCGAAACAATTGTTTTTATTTATTTTATGTTATTTTCTTCTGTTCGCATCAGTAAGTCAGTTCTTGATTTGATATTTAGAGAGGAAAATTTGTATCAAGAAGTTTAAGGTTGTAAGGGTCTTTTATACAACTCTTGGGAATTAACAGAATCCAGACTGATTCTAGAAAAGTTTCTATTCGTCTCAGTAAAATTGCCATGAACTGGTAGTCACGTTTACATCACTCAAAGACTGAAATTACGTCCAGCCTCGTTTACGTTAGAAAGTTGTTATATACTTTTCTCTCATATATCACCCTTAACCACTTCTTCAACACTCGTACGAACATTTCTATGAAAGCAAAAAGTACAAACTATTTTACTTAAGTACAAATTTATTTCAGTGTCATCATTCATCAATCACTAAGAAATTGTATCAAAGTATTAATAATTTTTTGTTGTTGTGTCTTTGGCTAGTTGGAGTTTTTAACTATCATCAAATGAAAAAAGCAAAAAAAAGATAGATATTACCTGAGATGGCTTACCAAACTCCTTACAAGCTGCTCCCACAAAACTTTTATTAGCTTCTAAGTCTTCAACTTTGATTACAATTTTTTGTTGTGATTCCACTTGTTCTTTTATGAGTAGAGAAAACGTAATTAGATATTATTCAATTCAATTAATCAATATAAGTATTATAAACTTTTTTTATTTATGAAATGGAGCTAATAATGGTTCCAATCAAAATTTATTTTTCGAAATGTTTTTTATTCTACTTGTTGATCAACAAATTTCATATATTGTTTTAGAATTTTTTCAGGGAACTTATAGAAATACATAACACCAAATAATTACAGAAAAGTGCTGGGTAATAAAATTCTTGGAATTATCTTTCAACAGATCAAAGACAATTTTATGACAGAAACCAGCAAATCATTAAAGATCATAACGAAGAAGAATACCACAAATGTTTCTAGAGAAATGTCGACTTAAGTTTTGTAGCTCAAATACTCACTAGTACCATCTTCCACGCAATCCTTATTTAGAATCGTACGGCATAATGACATTCAAGCGGAATTCTCAAGCACCATCGTGTGAGATTGGAAGACAGAATTCCGGTGCACTGATTACACCCTCTGGTGCAGTTTGCGCAGACGAGATAAGCCGTGCCTTTACTGAGGTGGGAAAATACGAGAGAAAGAGAAAGGATAAGGCTTGTCCTATCACATGTGATTTACTACTTTTCCTCTTTTAAATACTCTTAGCAATAGGTGATTACCTAGTACTTTTACGTACTCTTTTCTATGTAATCTGACAAATCCGTTGCTAATTGGTGAATCTAGTCATTAGACTTTTTATTTACATCATCACAGCATTCAAATTAACCAAAAAGTTAGTTATTTTGTTAATTATGACATAATAATATATCGACATGACTTCAAAGCTTCTAAATTGAGAATATATTTCGAGAGAGTTGATGAATTTCTTGTGTGTAGCAGCAAATAGTAAAACAACTAGAGTTGGAGTGTAATTTAAATCTTTTAAAACTGATTAAATAATAATTTTTCATCACACATTTCCATAATTACAAATAGTACTTTCATCAGCAAAAAATTACATTTATGTTAGTTTTGTTAATTAAATAATTATAAATAGAAAAAAGTTTCTACTTCGAGCTTTTCCCGATAAATTTGTTTTCAATGCATTTAATCATAAAAAAATTATTTCTTTTATTTCGATTGTTCGTATGATAGGATTGATTGATTCTCTGGAATCACGATAATCTGCTGATTCATGCTCACCTAGATTAGTAGATAGAAAAAGAACTGAAAAATTATCAAGTCTCTTGGGAACATTTCTTCTTTCATCTTATATTAATTAAAATTCAAAAAAGCTTATAAGTGTGATGAATATGAATATAAAGAAAATTAAAAGTGTTCTAACCTACAGGTTTTTTTTTTTTTTGTATACGGAGAAAATTTGAAAGAAAATGTTATCCAATTTCTATTAAATTTAAAAATATGAAAAAAAAATTTGTGATCCAAAAAGATTACATAAAAATATTATATGACATCAAGAAAACTCAGTTATCTTTGTGAAAAGACCTGGATTACGCTATTTCTGAAAAAATAAGTGAAAGACATTCGGTATAGGGTGAACATGTGGATAAATTCTGTGAGATATAACAAAGATGAATACGTTATGGCGACTTCAAGACTTTCAGAGGGATCTTTTCCCCTTGACATACAAATAATATATAAATCACAATTATTACTGACGATCATAGGTAGATTGCAAATAATCGTTGATAAAAAAGTGTCTTTTTCCCTTTTTCTCGTCTTTTATTACAAAAAAAGGATCTCTATATATCTTGGAATCTTAGCAATTAGGCCAGAGATTTTTTATGAAGGAAATTCGGATATTCAAATAACAGAAACAAATGATAAATTTGTAATTTATGTCTACATAGTTGAACAAAAATCACTGAAAAAAATAAACACTGTCAAACAAAAAAAAAAATAACAAAAGTAGAAAAAAAAATTCTATCCGCTTTAAATCACTGAATGAAAGTTTTATGAACTGCTATTGCACTTCTAAAAAGCATTCAATTAAATTCTAATGACCAAGATAATAAATGAATCAAAATCAGTTAACTAAGAATAAATTTTTAATTATTTAGGCTGTGTTAATGATTAAAATTACAGATATAAATCATTCACTCGTCCAACAATCAAACATTGACAATGAATAAATTTCATATTATTTAATACAAAGTTTCTCAAGAGTTTTTATTATAGAGTAATTAAAATTCGAACATAATTCTGAGCATTGTTAATAAAATTTCTTTCCAAGTTAATTGGAGCATATTTAATAATGAACTTATTACTAAATTTTCTCAATCAGTGTACAAATATTTACTAATTATGTAGCATAATTTGCATTGAATGTTGATAATAATAATTAATTAACTCAATAACTAAAACTAAAATTGGAAACAAACCGATAATTGTTAAATGTCTTTAGCAAGTTATTTGAATGAATACTTCAGTAACCAGTGTACCAAATTAAAACAACGACCTCATGAGAGTTACTTGTTGATAAAGGAACATATGAAATTTAGTATTGAATAACTGACAATCAAACACTTGTTCACTTACTGTGAAAACTTATATACATTTTCCCAAGTAACAGAAAATTTAATGAGGCAACGTGTGGCAGTTGTACGTTATAGTAACAGCTAACGGAAATTCCCTTTCCTACCGTCCTCTCGCGTCTTTCAACCCCGTCCGGGTTTACCACATTGTTTTCCAGCATCTAGCGTTAAATTTCTCATATACTTATTATAACTTGCCGGGTAGCGAAGTAAATAATATTCTTTTGGTCAGGTCACGTTCTCTTTCAGACGCGAGACATTTAGTGAAGCTTTAAACAACATTCTCAGTATTTGTACAATAGAAAATAGAACGTGCGTGTCCTATCTCATGTTCTCTAACCCTTTCGTACCTTCCTTTTGTGCGTAAGCTCCATACATACACCCTTTAACTACACTTTCGCATCTACATATATCTCATATGTATACATTTCCGTGTTTTCTCTCTATTTTTTCTTTTATTCTTTCACATACGTTACTACACGGACAATGTAACCGTCACAAGGTGTAAACGAAATAATTTTTCACGCTCATCAGCTCTTTCTCTCTCGCTTATTTGTGCTGTAAATCAGAACTTGGTTGGGAAACTCGTCAACATTTTATGATCATCTTTTTACTCTTTTAATAAAGCAAAAAATTGATTAATATCCAGCATTTTGCTTTCTTGTTAAAAGTATACTGCCTTAATTAAAATGATTGTGAATACTCAATGTAAATTCCACTTTTTTTTAAGTTTTTAACTCAATAATTCAAGGAATGAGTATTATTTACAATTCGTTTTGTTTTACTCAGTGATTGTGTTGAATCTTCTTAATCCCATAGGAGATATGAGTTATGCTAGCAAAGCACTCCTAGCATTCTTGCAGTAAACTCACGTAGTCAAGCTACCAAGCTTAGTACGCAATAGTATGTTTTATACTTCTTTTTACTTTCTTCACATATCGTTTGGACTCTTGCTTCCTTTATGCATAGACTGTCCATATTGCCTTAGAACACATCCTCACTAGGAAAATGTGAACAGAATAATTTTTATCTATGATGTAGAAGACTACTAGTGGGAACAGTTGTGGATTTGCTAGGTAACTGAAGACGACGTGATCGTCACGTTGAGAATAAAATTTGTAGATTCTGTGTTATCATCTGACACATGTTCTCCACTACGGACATATATTTTTATTCTGATGTAAAAAAGTTTACTTCTGCTGCTTTATTCATTTTTTGTCAATTTATGAATGTATATACCTACGCGTTTAACGGTCAACTTTGATAGTTCCTGTTACGAAGGAAGATGAACGAAGTCAGGTCAACAACGATAGCTATACATCTAGCTGATTTATTATCTCGATATGGGTCTTAACGTGTGCGTTTATATGGACTTTACGAGCACCTACCTGCATCCTGGTATTTATCATCTCTTTCGTTCATGGAAACGTTCAATGTGACAAGAGTAATATCGACATTGTAAGCTTCCAAGAGCGATCTTTGAAATAACTTGCAATACGTCTATAAGACTTGAGAAGTTTAAAAAAATATTTATCGATGTTAACTTCTTTTTTGTATAGGTGTCATTACTTCCAGTTTTATTTATATTGATTGAAAAAAGTTGTAGAAAGATAAAAATATTTTGATAATCAAATAAAAATACAATAAAATTTTTAATTAATAATTAAAATTTATGACTGACTTCTTTGGTCTGTAATAAAAGCCAATTAATCACGGTATCAATTCAATTAATTTTATCATGCATAACGATTTATAAATGAAATAAAAAATAATTCTGCGTGTATTTGTTTTATCTTTGACTGATATGATAGATAAATTGTATAAATGACAAAGTGGCTAATTATAGTAATTAATGAGTTATATTTAGCTTTTATTATTATGGTAGATGGGTAGTATGAGTGTCTATTTGTATCTAAAAATAACAAACTGATTGAAAAGCATTTTCATTAATCATAAATCAAATTATCACGAATTCCATTTAAAGAGGACATATTGATTTAGCGAAATTAATTAATCGAAAGTAATATAAATGAATGGATAATTAAAATAGTCTCTTTATAATCATGAAATATCATAAAATGTCACCACACAAGAAGCTTCTGCAAAAACTGTCATTTTATTTGACATTTTGTATATATCAAATTTGTGTTTGTTGAGGAAAAAATCATAGTATACTAATTCGGATAAATTACTTCAAGTTTTTTTAAACTCTTCATGTCGTTAATAAAGTTCCCATCAACACTTCCAAATTATTATCGTTACGCCCTACTTCACACAAGAACCTCTATGTCTCTATGACCTCATTAATCTCAACAAATTGTTGACCCAACAATGTAATTCGCAGAGGCTGGATAAATGGATGAATCCCAGACACGAACCACCTTTTCAGTAGTGCTGTCTCACACGTCCAACTCAAAACCCTCCTGCCGTATCGACCGTTCGTGTACTGCACCACCCTTCCTCCAAGATTCACCACTGTTGAGGTATTATCCTGAGCATGCGTAACACCAAGTACTAGCGCACGTCCGACGCCAGTTTGTCGGGGGTCGAAGCAACGGTAACATCTCGAATCGAGTACGCCCGGCTACGAGGGCACACGTCTCCTTTTTATCCTCTATCATTTTTACAAGTGTCCGGTTCGATTCGATGTATGACTGGTGACATGACACATGTTTTCTTTCAATTTTATGTTCAATATTTATTCATAAAAATGATTATTAAGTCATGTAAATATTAGGAATTGAGTGAACTACCTGTGAGTGAAGATTGTTAATTGAAATTTGAATTATTTTACAGAAGAGTTCACAAAGATAAGAATGACAATAAGTGGGAATTATTCTACTGGTAGAGTTGATTGTTAGGAAATATATTTGATGAAGTGAGTACACTATTGGGAGTGATATCTCGTCATTATTAAGGAAATGATAAATGTCTTCAGATGTCAACAGTACGTTCAAATAAATTTATCATTTTTGAAATGTACTGAGGATTTAATTTTGGAATTGTTCAATTAAAATAAAAAAAAATCTTGTATAATTGATACATAAAAATCCAAGCCAGCTTTTTATTTTACTCTTATGCGAATTATTATTTTATTTTTTCTGTTGGCCTGCTCAAGCACGTTCTCAAGGGACACTAGAATATTTCCAGTACGTGCTTAACATGAATTTAACGAAGCAAATTCATTCTTCTCTGCATCATTTTTCCCACAGTTATTGTAAGAGTTCATTGAACTTATAAGTGAAATAGATGTTTCAATAAATTGACGGAAACATTTCGAAATATATACTGTGAGTGGTAGTCTGTTGTATAATAGACCAGTGACCTTCAATTTTTTTTTAATGAATGGGATGCTGGGCAATAACCTTTCCTCCAGGAAGTTGGTAATGGACTTTGTTTCTATATTTTCTGGTACATCCACCCGTCCTTGGCGGAACATACGAATTAAAGAAGAACGGAAGCATATAATTTAGAGGGAAAAAATTTCAAAAAAATGCAAATGAAAAGTTAGAAAGAGACGGAATATCTTCGATTACTGTCAACGACAGGCAAAGGCTAGCGAAGATGAAGAGACTAAGCAAACAGCAAAGGGGAGGGCTTATTCTCACATTTCACCGCAGCAGTAGCTTTTGCGTCTATCGTCACATCAAGCATGCCATTCGAAACGAAATCGTCCTCGTGTAAGGGACCCGGATGAGCGTCCGGCTCAAGAAGGATTTTCAAGAGAAACGAGAAAGAAGTGCCGAAGACTTTAAAAGATGAGCCAGCTGAAGGTGAGATGAGGATAGCACCAGCTTGGCGGATGAAGAGTGAGTCGGAGCTGGGATGATGACGGTTCTTAGGAGATAGAAAGACGAGTAAGTCTGGAAAATATTGATCCCTATGCATCGACGGATATGAAAAAAGAAAAGAAAATAGTGTGATGAAGAAAAATCGAGAGAAAAGAAGAAGATGAGGTGCATGTAAAAGAAGCAATCAAGATGCCACCAGATTGAGATTCAATTTTGCATTCTCTTCAGCCAACTTATGGTCCAAAATACTCTCATCGTCAAGTAATTCACTGAACAATGCTATCGGAAATAAGATGTTAAATTGTTCTGATCCTATCAAAAGAACTTATGTTCAGCAAATGAAAAGCGCATCTTGAACAATTAATAATAATTCATTTGAATTAGCTTACGTGTGCAGAAATCGATACATTGTAATTCAATAAGTCAGGAAGATCGAAGGCTTGGATCTATATAAAATTCAAATGACTCTAGCTTTTTAACATTTGCATTGAACTCAATCATACAGAAGAGAGACTGAAAGTTACTGTTCTAGCAAAGTATATAAGATAGAGACGGTGTCGAGTCCTATAGTTACTGACAAACTCTGCAGGAATAGCTTCATTCAAGGTAGTTTGTCCACCCCTCAGCATTTTCGTTGGCAAAGACGGATTGAGGGGAGAATACTAACGGCGTCGAAAGCTTGTGCTTGCGACGGCCTAACCAAAGTTCGGCTATTTGCCTTTCAAAACGCTGACTTGATAATGGCCCGTGCGCGCTAACTTCCAGCCACAATCTGGCTGGCATATCTCATCCTGAGAGAAACTTCAAACCCTAAGCTTCAAATCCCACCGTCTACGAAATTTCATTTACCTACCAGTAATCAAATAACAAAAATAGCTCATCAACAAACACAATAACCAATGGATTGCAGTGATAGTGATTAAGACAATGAAGTGATAGGTCATTGATGAAGTCGATAATCATGGTTTGGTGGGTGTTAATGACTTTGTTGGCTTTACAGCCAATAATAAGTTGTGCTGAGTTAAGCTCGCGGGTAGTGAGGACCAAGTACGGTGATATATCCGGAGTAATCGTGACTCTTGAGCGTAATCTCGAGGGCGTAGAAGTATTTCGTGGTGTACCATATGCTTCACCACCAGTTGGCTCACTAAGATTCATGCCTCCTGTCAATGGTGCTTTATGGCAAGGAGTTAAAGTGGCTGATAAGTTTGGACCAGTCTGTCCACAGAAATTACCGGAACTAACTAATGATTTACCGCGAGGTAGAGTTGAATACTTGAAGAGACTGTTACCCTACTTGCGTAATCAGAGTGAGGATTGCTTGTATCTGAATATCTACGCTCCAGCGCAAGGTATAATACAATGCCCAGTTGAATTATTGACTATGAAATGCTATCACTGATGGTTCAATATCTTTCATACCGAATATTCTATTATCATTGAAATGGTATTTTTAATTTGACACAGTTGATTTATGACAAAATAAAAATACTTAATTTCTACCATTTTGACAATAACATTTAACATTTATTTACATAAAATAGCAATACAATTTTTTTTTTTTTCTTTATATAGATAAAATTTAATTAAAACCTAATTCATCTCCATATTCAATAATTTTCTTTAAAAGCTGTTATTTTTATCAATTTATTTTGATTATTATTTCTACCTCGGACACTCTAGTAATTCTATATATTTCATTTTTTGCTCTCAGAGACTTGTGATACATATTTTGTTTTAATTGATTATTAACTCAAACCTTGTGAAAATTATTCCATCGTATTTTCTCTCTACTGGTATGATTGATAAAAATAAAAAAAGTAGATTGAAGTTTAAAACAAAATTATTCAGCTGTAAAAAATTTTCATTACAAAGCTTTTTGGAGGTAAAGTTAAGTTTTCTGTAAATTGTTATTTAATAAATTCAATATATCGTTGGGTTATTGTCAAAACTACATCTTTCCGTACTTTAAGATGCTTTTAAGTTAAAAAAAAATGTGAAAGAGATGAGAGCAGAGCACGCAGAAAAGCGAAGCTCTGTGAAATCTGCCAACGGCAGTAGCTAAGAGTCTGCAGAGAAACGTTTAGCATCCATCGATCGTTATCACGAAAACCACCCCATGTCCTGAAGGCGAGGGCGCGGAAAGGTTTTCGTGGAGAACTTATCGCCAGTCCAAATCGGCGAATCCCAGACGCTTGCACTCCCTGAAACATTTCCTCTTCACTCTTTTTCTCTTACTTTTCTTCTTTTCCACTTTTCACCTATCTTCATTCTCCGACCTACTCTCGACCGTTCCATTTCAGTATAATAACTCAACGAGCCCATTGTTGGGTGAAGCAAACAAAGAATCCATGAAAACGGCCATTAATTTGCCGATTTGAATAGGAAGTGTTATTTTATAGCTAAGCGTTCGTTCCGATAAATCGTGTCACACATTCTGCTCCCCTGGAATGCATATACCCCTTTCTGTGCTGCACAGAGAGACGGCTTCTGACTGTGCCACATCCACGTGCAACACATTCCCTTCGAGGGAACGCGACGAGAAACCCAGCTGGAAATTTCACGCCAAATTTCCTTCTCCTCTGATGTTAAGCTAAATTTGTTATTTTTCTCTTTCGATACGTAGTGCAGAATTTTCGGCAGTCATTCAATTGATTCACTTTGGATAGATATAATAAATATAGAAAAGAGATAGGTATTTTAAATCCATTTTATAAATCATACTCGATAGACGATATAATCATTGCATGCTATTGCTTTATTGTTTGTTATTTATTTCTTTTTTTTTTCAGACAATATTTATGGCTTCACTAGAATAATAAAAACTTTTAATAAGTAAATTCGAGAAGTGTTATAGGTTTCTTAATTGAATAAATCAATTAAATAGTCTCTGAAGCGGTTGCATTTCATCATGACTTAGCTTGACCAACAGCTTGGTTTGGTCAGTGACTTGCAATCCCAAGTGCAAGTATAGTACTCTATCATAGCTATTGCACCAAGATATTTACCTTAGTTTCTGGATGAACTTTAATACCGTCAAACTTTGCAAATTTTAGATATGAAGCTTTGTCTATTGACGTTAGAAACCATACAAATAGTTGCTATCAGTCTTATAACTTTATCCTAAAAAATCTAATCTTAGTAATAATAATGTGAAGTTGAAATTTAAATTATCATTTATTATCCTAAATAAATTATCTTTTTTATCCCAAGTGCTCCATTACTACTCTATCAAGTAGAATTAATTTTTTTTTTTCTAACGTAATTCAAATTATCTAATTGCCACGTATATATTAGTAACAAAGCTCTAAAAGTTTTAAAAGTTCATGCAAATGTTACTTAACAAAAGAAAAAAGTTTTTCGATGAGCTCCAAATGCTTCCATGAGAATTATTTTCCCTTGCATCGCGTAAAGTTTGATGTAGGTAATTCAATTTACCTTTTTTCTTTCTTCCTTTTCCACTTCCTTGTTTCTTCGACGGTCGTATACGACAAAACAAACTCAGTTATCTGCAGGTTTTGTCTCAGAATGATACGGCAAACAAACTAGAGAATTTTACCTCGAAATAGAAGAACAACTTGGTAGATGGTATCGTTGTGTACTCGGGAAATCAGAAAAAAAAATATACATTCAAATGGTTGAAGCTAATTTTTCAACGCCATCGTCGAAGATCTTATTATGTAAACATAAAAACATTTTTATTGCTTGTAGCACGAGTAGTAAATTTCAGTTGGCATGAAAACAAGTGCCTGTTGTTGCTTCCAAGAAAATGAGATTTTCATGAAGCGATGTGAAACTTGCTGAGCACATCAATATGTATTCTTTTGCTCAAGTCACGTTAGATTGTATTCTCTGTGGGGATTATAAGATAACGAAAAAATATAAGTAAATGTCGCACATGTATAGGCATGGTAGTTCATATATGGTCTCTGCAGGTACACGTGTATACCAGAGTTAATTATTAAATTTAATTAAAGCACCATCGTCTGTGTCTGTGTTAGGCATACAATGAAAACGTATAACGACTATAGGGTGTTCGTTCTACTACTACACAGTCGACAATTTGCTTTAATGTAATTCGCGGGAGATCAGATGCGAAGATCATGAGAGCCCGATTATACTATCGGTTAACCCCCAAATTATCGCATCTAAATAATTCTAAAGTTAAATTTTCAATGAATGAAAGACGAGCTGGAGTATCAATTTCAATATTTAATCCTTTCACACAAACTCAATATATTTGTTTCCCCATTGTTTAATTATTCAACCAAGCTTTGATACAATAATTTTTAGAAATTAATCTCTTGAATAATTGAATAATTAATTAATACCAATCATTAAATCCAATCGGAATATCTATGGTGATATTCAATGGAGCATAATTCAATTGAATTGTAGGTATTTTTAGAAAAATCAGTTATTTTGAGTGAAGATTCAAATAATGAGTAAAAACATTTTCTATTATTTAATTGTGATGATTGAATGTAGTACATAATATATACATATATCACTGATATACATAAATGGACCATTTTCAATATTAATTGTTGACAAATTTCAACACTATGTTCTTTGCTACATACATTTCCATACCGAGTTCACATGAATAATTTCACCAATTCAATTAATTGTAAGTTTCGTTAATGAATAGTAGAATTGTTGGGGTACATATAGAATCAAAACATTGTGCATAATCAATCAATTTGTATTTAAAATATTAATATCGTTTATTCTTTGCTTTCTTTTATTATAATCAATTGGAGATTTGAAAGAAAACAATGGCACAATTATTTTAGAGTAGTTGTTAACTCTTTAATTTACTGTTTGAAGGAAGATCTCTATTTTAAATGTAATTTATCAGATAATGGGATAATCGGTAGTTGATAAAAAAATCATTTCACAAAAACATTCCATAGTAAAGATTGATCCCATCTAATTTCAAGAGGAGTGCAAAAACTACATTCGATCTCTCAATGTCTTGTTCTTTGTCCTCACGAAGAAAAACGAGCATCCTTGAGGGTTTCTATGGCCTTGTCGATTCAACACAAACAAAACAACTTGGTGTGTGTGGTTTCTTCAGTTTCTTTTCGTATATTTTCTTTCCTTCTTTGTGCTTTTTGCATCGATCAGTATACCCTAGAATCGAAAATACACGACGTACTTAAAGTACCGGACATGACTTTTCAATTTTAGCCGAAAGCTAGAGTGGCTACTGAGGTATCTCTAGAAAAGAAAAAAAGTTCTCCAACTTTTCTAAAAGAAACCAAGTCAGATATATTCACATTTTTGCGCAACAATTTGAATACTTTTCTTTATTCAGCTTTGAAAAATTGTGACGAGTCGTTGTTTAAAAAAAATTTCTTGTTTCTCAAAAATATTTGAATTCTTATATTATCATATTCCAGTATACCTGTATGATGTTTCTATTCACTTTATCTTCTTATTCCTCGTTGAATATTTTTTAAGATGAATCAGAAAGCAACGAACAAAGGGTTGAGTAAGAAGAACTGTTGTGTGCATATTGAAGAATTCTATGCATCTCTGAGTATACTAGAGTTGACAGAAAGTAATAATACCATAGTCATGAGAAGTCGACAAATGTGTTGTTAACTTATCCAAACTAACTCACAAGTCAAATAAGAGTACGAAGCTCAAATAACTCTAAATATAACAATTAACTTTACTGAATAGACAATCAAAGTTGGGCTTATTTATTTTTTGTCTTCCCCTATTTAATGTTAGTATAAACATTAAAACACCATTGGGTTATATCACTTTTACAATGAAGGTAAAACACATTCACGAAACGTTCGATATTTCATCCCTTCGAGTAACGATCAGTTCAGTGGTGCATGTGGGAATCTAACGGGTCGGTTAACGGACATTCAGAGAAACTATAGTTAAATGAGACGCGAAAACGATTTACACCATGTGCAAATCGCAGACGTAATTAAAATACCTCACCATGCTAAAATGCTCATTATTACACGATGAGCAGTGACTGCCAAATTCTCCCTTGTATTTGAAGCATCCGTTTACTTCAATTTAAACATACATATTCATGCATACAGTTATTTTTACCATTCCATCATTTTATAATTTGCAAATTTATCAAAATAGAATGGAATTTTTTTTAGGAATTTATTCTCGTTAAAAAGAACAAAAAAACCATTTGTTCTGTATTTATTTTTATAATTATAATTTTAACATGAACATTTTCTGATATTTTTACTACTACATATAAATCTGAATTGAATATTATTAAATTTACCAGAGTATAAAAAGTTTATATAATTATTTTTAATATGATGGTGGTATAAGCAATTTATTTATTTATTTATTTATTTTTTACGTAAATAGTTTTTCCTTTCCATAAAAAATCTTCATCCACATGGTTATGTGTTATTTTGTAAAAATATAAAATTTTTATAACGCGGAAAAAAAGAATAGCCATTTATCTAAACAGTTATATCAAACATTTTTATTGTTATTATTGGCAATCGTAGCCAAGTTGGTCAGAGATAGTTGGAATGAATTTTTTTCTTATCGATTTTGTTTTTCTTTGTAGAATCAAAAAAAAAAAACATCTTCTTTTCATAATTCCACGTTCAGATAGAAAAATGTAAAATACTCTTTTTAATTACATTAAGCCTTTGGAGCAATAAGAGTTTTCCATGTCAATTCAGTAATGTGATTAGTGCCGGCACAGTTGCCTGAAAAAGCTTTAGCCTTCTTTCTTCAGGATAACAGATACATGTCGGTCTTATAAGACCGAGAGTCTTGCTTCTATCCGACAAATCCTTTCATCCAATCCCGTAGTAGCACGATAAAACGTTCGTTCAGATAGGTTTTCAAGGATTAAGGTTCTTATTTTCTTATGAGAGCCTGAAATCGCTTGGCACCTCGTCGTAACCACTATACTGTCGACCATTCTCTTCCGCTAGACTTTGTAAGTTGTAGGTCGTATCGCCAGAATCTTCGTTTATTAGGTCTGTAAAAAATTTCCTAGCTAAAATCGACCCGGATAACTCGTTTATCTGCTTGCTATTGTTGATATCCTTCTGACAACAATATACCGCCTCTATTTTTTAGTCACAAATTTTATCATTTAATAACAGAGATCAAAAATTCATAAAACATCAAAAGGTATTAATATTTAAAAAATATATTAAAAAATAAATAATTCATGAGTATTATAAAATTACAAAACACTAAGTTTTAGACTAAAAATTTATGATGAAATAAAAGGTAATTTTTCATATTTTATTAAGCTTGTAGGTTGATACTTGAGATACATACAATACAAGCGAAGACTCAGATTGTAGTAGGATTTATGGAATTTTTTATTTTAGCAAGAAAGCTAGCTGTTATTCTCATATTCATTTTTGTACTATTTATTTAAACAAATACAACTTTTCGAATTCATTTATAATTTTCTATCTACTTAAAAAAATTTATAGACTTTGATGAAAATTCATATATTTGAATTACACTTTTTAGATTTTATCAAATATATTCACAGAAAGCTATTATTTTCTAATATATGTAAATAAAAAGTCATTTATAATTCTTATCTCTAACATTATATATATTTTTTTTTTTTACATCAATTGAAACTAAAAAATTCTACATTTACTATAAAGTTGTAACATTTTTATTTTCAATTTAGAGCAAATTTTCGAAACAAAAATTTATTTTTAAACATGATAAAAAATTTCACTTTGTATCGTGAAATACATTATAAAATAGAGTGGAGAGCAGATAGTCCATATAACAATAAAAACGAATTAAATAGAATCATGCTGCAACAAAGAATATTTGTTTCTACAAAGTAGTTCGAAAAGCAGAAAACTGAGAAGACTAAAGACAAAAGCATCGAGTGACAATAGAGAATTCAATAAAGAAATCGAGGTGTTTGGCTATGTTAAAGACAGCATATTGATCCAGGAAGAGAAGGTTGAATTGAAGTGGAGACTCACGGTGGATTAAAGGTATCAGTGATTCTACGATGTGACAGATGCTCTGTCTAGTACTAGTGTACCATACAATGTTTGTTCATACCACAGATATGCAAATCTCTTAAGCTTGATAACTCGATTCAATCTACTGATGAATGTATGCTGCAAGAAGAATATTAATTTCTAAATTCACAATAAAAAAGCACAAGTTTAAATATTCCTTTACAAGTCAATAATTTGAAGGCTTTAATTATGTTAAATTTTAAATAAAGAATAAATTATTTGAAAGGTTAATTTGAATTACTTCAAATGATATATTAAAGACTCTAGCCACTTTGGATCATTCATCCTGTACAACGCAATTTTATCATGCTCTGAAAATTATATCTTTCACATGGTGTTTTATTACGTTGCCTATTATATTCCACTTACACAGGTAGTAATGATGCGAAATTATTCCATATTTATGAATAAAAAATATACATTAATATGTTGATTTATGATATGATGAAGCATATCTTGATAGTTAAAGTCACGCAAAATTACAATAATAGCAAAAAATTGACTGATGATGATATTGTTTTAATCTGATTTTAAATCGCAAAAAATATAATTATTATGTCAGCTACAAGCACATATCTATCAACAAGAATTATACAATAATGAGGATAAGTAAATTATTATCATCTACATCTATTTTCTACAAAGTAATTTAACTTTGAGTAAGTTTATGCAATTTAATATGCAAAAATACACAAAGTTATTGATCGCAAACGTTGTTTCATATCGTGTCCTCTTAATATGATTATTGATCAATAATAAGAGCCACTAGCTGCCTCGCAAACTCAATCTAACTCTGACTAGACTGCCCAGAGTCTTCTCTTTTCTCTAGAGGTTTTCTTCTTCCATGCACACATATCTATGTCACCTTTTATTGAGGATCTATGTCCCTTGCAATCTCCTTTACTTGTCATTTTTCTTCTTTTTAACTTTACCTTTATATTGGCTGGCGATAGTTAAAGACGACTTCCTTTTAGTTTTATTCGCCATTTTTTTCTGTCGTTGTGCTATCACTGAAGCCAAAAATCTTTTAAATTGGTTAAAAGTTAAAAAAATACAAACAAAATGTTTGCAATAGATATTAAAAAGTACACTGAGGTAAATGACCTAATTGGTTTTTTAAAAATCGTTTTAATAGACCTTACATCATAGAAACTTAAATTGTAGGTCTTTCGGTCAGTGAACATGAATTACATCCCTCCACAAGTTATTGACCTCATCATTTGACACTTCAATATTCTTCACAGTGATAACTTGCTGTACGTCTACTTGAATATTGAGTCAAACTACTAGTGTTCTCAGACACGTAACTAGTAATTAGATTATTGTTTGTATTGACTGATTATCAAGTCAATGAATATGACAGCAAGTTTATGGGTAATTGTTAAAGACAGGAAATACATAATTATGACAATGTTTATTAATACAATTAACTATTGATAACTAGTAGACATTTTTTTTTCCAACAATTGTAAACTTTTTAATTTAAATCAATGTTTTAAAGTATTTTTTAACTATATAAACAATATAAAACTTCTTTTTTCACAACTTTTGGGAGCTTTATTATAACACATACTTAAAATCCAAACGCCTGGGTAAATACCTGAAGCAGTAATTAAAGTGTATTCTCTATTATCGAGCTTATAACGTGGTATTTAGTCACACCCGGTCTATTCACTCCTTCCGTCACAAATCAAAGGTTCTTACTATCCTTCTCTCTCTCTGTTTTAACAACCCTAGTCTATGAAAGCGTTCAAGTTACTGACTGGCCAGCGACAAAGACGGTAAAGACTAAGCTACTCCCTCGATCAAGTCTCTCACTTTGGCTCGTCCCTTGTCTTGTTAATTGAAGCCAACGAGGCAAGAAGCACCCGTCGTACTTTGCTCGGCTATTTCGCGTCACTGGTAACTCAATTCTGAAATAAAAGACGAAGAAGCATCACTCGAAGAAAGCCACGGGAAAAATGAAGAGACTATTATTTCAGCTACTTTATAATAGTAGTTACCATCACATTAAAGAATTTCTTTCTGCATTTCGAGTGAGATTTTTTATTATTATTTAGCTCTTTTTCATTCGACGCTTTTTTACAGAGACACTAGAGGTTGGTGGTATTGTAATAGTTGTGGGGTAAAAAGCGCAATGCGAATTTCCATGAGATGTCTTTCTCAATAATTAGTAACTACGGCCAATTCTGTACAGACGTACGTAGTTAGTGGATACTGCCTGCGGTGTGTGGCTGATGTCATGAATGCTCTTCTCTGCCAGGATATTATTTGAACGATGTCATAAAGGACTGAATAGGTTCGAATATGTTTTTGAAATTTCGTACCTGCCATTGCTTGGTTTTATATTACCTTTATATAAGAGCAGACTGTATGGACAATGATGACCTCACCACCGAATCTCTTTCACATAACGTTGATTTCTATTAGACAAATTGTCTTGACCAAAAACCACCGTTAACTTTGATGTTATTTCGTCTTTAGTTGGTTCTTTGATTCCAAATCGTTCATCTAGAATATCTAGTACAAAGCGAGATGTTAAATATATTTATTCTATTTTTCTGATATTCGAAAATTTCATTTCTTTAACTACGTCTCGTGGAAACAGATGTGAATGGCTCACATATGAGATGGTAGATATTTTTGTATTTGCTCTCTTTCACGTGATCTCATCGAGAAAACCATGGGACGAAAACCACAAAAAACTCTACGAGTACAAAAGTACTCTCGGGTCATTTGAGGGTACTCTCGAGGCAACTGGATGAGGGGGTGAGTTCTGAGAACTGAGAACGAACTAAACGACGACAGTCTGGCCTTCACTGTAGTACAGTCATATTTTTAATCTCACAAACTTTTTGAATTACGGTTTTATTGCAACGCAGGATGAGAAGCGATAAAAAATTTTTAATTTTTAATTCAAGAGTAAAAATAGTTAGCTATGTTTCATGTTCTAACTACTTGAACCTTTTTAATTTACATTCGTGTTTAACTTTTACAAAATACTAACATAGACTCTCAGTATAGAGAACTAATGAGTTGCTTCATTAATTTCATTCCATTTTAACATTTTTAGAGAACAAATATATTCAACACAAAACCATTTTTTTTTTTTTTTTTTTGATAAGTCATTATTTTAAAGCTAATTTTTATCTTTTATTCTAAAAAAAAAAAAATAATCTCTACACTTTGGACTTATTTTGGAGATTGGAGTTGAGTATAAAGAATCATTGAGGTAGAATGTATAGCTTCATACAATACAGCCTTACATTATTCTTAAGAAATATTCTCCTTTACAAAATAAAAGCTTCTCAAAATTTTTTTTTTAATCAAATGATTCAGCAAAATTACCAGAAAATTTTTTTCATTTAAAAACAAGTTTTTTTTTATTTGAAAAAATTTTAAAAATACAGAAAAAGTAAAATTTCTTTTTAACTCGTCTTGGCATACAATTTGTAATAAAACTTAAAATAAAGTAAAGTATTTTCTATTGAATTCATGACTATTAAACATAAAGGGATGCCTTCAACTTTGTGAATGTAAAGTTCATAAACGAATTTAATCTTCCAGTAATTATTTTGATATTATTAAAAACATCAAATAAAATAAACGTAGAAAGCCCTTTCAATGTGATACATTTTAAATCAAAGTAATATTAAAAACAGTGGTCGTGGATATTCCCTTGAACTTGTTGACATTTTGAATAAATATATCATCATCAATATTTTATTCATCATGTTCTCTTCTCTAGGGAATTTTTATGCTTCACTCTCTTGTATAATGAAATAAAATAACATCATCAAATTCAATTATTTTAATTATATTAATTTGTATTTAAATATTCGTTCGATAAATTATGATGATGAATTAACAAATTTATTAAACATCATTACTCAATCAGTGTATCTATCATTCATATTCAATAAATTGAAACAATTATTTGGGTACTATGTTTATTGTATAAATTATAGAAAAACCTTGGTAATCAGTTAATAATTAGGTTATATATGCATTGGAATAATAAAATGGTAACAAAACCGCAGTCATTTGCAACTAAGTCATGCTCATATTTTTGCAATGTCGACGACTCCCTAAATCCGGATTTGCGAGACGTGACGAATCACTGGTATCGCGACAAAGCTTTGATACCCAATCTACAAGATTAATGATGTTGAAACTGAGTGCCAAGACACAAGATACTAAAGCTGTCGATTTTTTCCTTAACGTCCTCTTGGTACCATCGAATGGTACTCCAAAAGAGTAAAGATCTCGCTTCTGAATCAGATGAATAGGAGTCTCAAGAGGCCTGTTGAAGAGTTTAGTAGATAATACAGGATCATTTGTGTTCAATGGTTCAGTAGTTACATATATTCTCTTTCATTCCTTTTGGACAAGTAGGGTGAATAGGAATTATTAATAATCAAGAATATAATGATGATAAAATCTTCGTTAATATTTATTCATTTGTTGAAATTATTCATATAGCAGAGATAATGTGTTTGAGGAAACGTTAGGGAAAATAAAAAGGTATTTTCTTCAATGTCAATGAATATATTATAAATTTATTTTTCGAATGAAAATTAAATAATTTTGAACATGTTCGTCAACATTGCAGACGTTGCATATTTAATAAACTTAAAATATATATAAAGCTGGTCAATTGATAATGTTTATGACAATTTTATTCAAAATTTAATATATTGAAATATTTTCCTTGACTTGATTTTTAAAAAATTTATTAGGATTAACTGATACAATATTTGAAAAATTTTTCTTTATTGATTTATACAATTTTATTTTCCAAAGTTATTTTAATTCTATCTTTTATTCATCATAACTTATTTTACAGTTCTTTCAATTGTTTCAGCTTTCTTTTCAAATATTTAATATTTTAAGAACAATTTTTACTTTAGTTTTATCAACAGCAACTCGCTAGAATGATACAGGTCTAAAATGATTATCAAGATTTAACGTAAAACCGTAGAACGGAAATGATGTTGGAAGTTATTGAATGCTGTTAGAAATCTTGACTGGCATTTTATTTCCTATATTATGTTTTATATAAGAAACAATTTATATAGAAAAAAAAATTTGATGATAAAAAGTTGTGTTCTACCACTATAAAGACTTGCTTTCACTACTATAACGTTAAAAAAAGATCTAGAAAATGTTTTATATTGTTTTGATATAAGAAACAATTATCAAGCAAAAAAAATATATAAGGTGTACTTCATACTTTGAGGTTTGACGTGACTATTTTTACAACAGTCTCGTAGGATGACCAAGCTTACAGTTTGGAGTTGATTTTTTTTTTTTTTGTTCACACTTACACATCCTCTTCCACTCATCCTCCTGTGTTCATGCTCGTGTCTCTTTTCAAGTATCGCTCGAACCATTTTACGTTATATCTCCTCCAAAACTTGTACGAAGTAACTTTTCAAAGCCACTGTTTACACGTACTACTTTCAGTCGACCGTTATCCTTTTAAAGTACTCTACTGAATTTCTTTTTGGCTCATTCTCCTGTCTCTTGACACTCCTCTCCTTTACATACCTATTATTCACCTTTCAATGATATCAAGTTGTAAATTTAGATCATTTTGTTTGCGATAAAAAAAAAACTTCGTAAGAACTTTTGAGTGTAAGAATCAATTCTCGGCAATTTTTCAAGCTTTGCTTGGCGGTAGTCTATTGAATGGTTTTAGTGAGATTAGATTTCCTCATTCTGAACTTTTTATTAGTAGGAATATTCTTTTTCAGTTGTCTTCAAAGTTTTTCATCATTTTTTTTCTCAATTTTCCATTGCATTTCATCTGTTATTAAACGTTAAGATATCACAAAAGTTTTTCTCGTGTAAATGAAATTAAAGCCTTCATGAAATTTGACCATTTTTAAAATTCTTATTCAATCATAACAATTACCCCATAGAATAATGCTTGTTTTTTGATAGTCTAGAATCAGCAAACTTATGATTTTTACATATTTAATTACTCGCTGGCAATTTAGTGGTTACGCAGTTAATTAAAATGGAACCACTCATCAACTAAATTCGTTTGTTAGTAAATGAAAAAAAAAAAAAATTCGGATGCAAGTGAGAGCAACGTAAAATTTGCAACGAAAGTTTTGTTGCATAGTATGGACGCTTGTGCAAGTAATTTCTCGCATCATGCTTGAATTTTCTAATTTCGACGAGTTAGCTGAATTATCGGGCTAAAAGTAAGAATATTATAGAAATTTACATTTACTAACTTCTGCTAACATTAGTACCATACTTTATAGTTGACATGTGAATGATTTATTACTTAAAATTATTCAATATTATACTGTGTTCTGCAAACATAATTCCGCGGTGTATTTGTCTTACGTGATTATATTACATCAATTATATAAAGAATAATTATGTTCATATTTTAAATAGATAGAAATTTTTTTTTACTTTGAAAACTCGTCCTTAATTGAATGTAAAATTCTATCTACAATATTGTGAACAAATTTTCAATACTTTTATTTTACACCGGTAATCCTAGTACTTGATATTCCCTTGAGCCTTTGGCTACTTGCCGCATACAGTTTTGTTGAAGAAGAAAACTTATTGATGACATCAGTACACTTGGAAAGTAACTCATAAAACTATAACTGCTGACGTCTATTGAAAATTATATTTCTTATATAAAATAAAGTAATATTCTTAGTAACATTCGAGAACTGAAAAATTGAAAGAAAAAAGTTTCCTATGAAAAGAAAAATCTTTACTGGATTTACAAAAAAGATCTGATATAATACTTTATCCTATTATTTCATTTTATTCTATCTACTTTTCGTATTGTTTAATAATTTTTTTTAGATAATATTCTTATATAATATTCCTCTATAATTGTTTATATTCCCATAACAGTTTCTGTTAAGAGCGATTTTCATGATGTTTGCTAAGTTTATTTGCTAAACATTATCGATCGATTCTACACACATATATATCATGTTAATATATATATTGAAATAATGCTCATTGTCAGTAAAATGTTTCATTGATAAGTTGTCAAAGTAATAAGGCAATAAATAATGACTATTCTATCGATTATTTATAAAAAATCACAAAAAAATATTGGAATTTTTGCTTAAACTTTTGTAGCAAAAATTTTTAAAAGATCTTAGACCTTTCCAATTTTATCTGTCATCTTCAATTGGTTTCAAAGACTTTTCGTTCATTGAAATGTTCGATTCCTTTGACATTGTTACTGCTGAGCTTTTGAATGACTTCTTCAGTGGTTTTAATTTCAAGTCTTTATAAACTGCCTTGTCATGACTTTATTTTTATTTACTGAAATAAAATTAACGTTCCTGACAATTATTAACAAGAAATGAAAAAATTTATGACTCCATTCGTAGGTATTAAATTTCTTTGTCTGTGGTTTACGTAAGCAATAAAAGAACTATTGTCGCTAATTTGAAATGATTTATGACTTTTTTTTTTTAACGAGCAATATTTTTGAAGAGAAAGGGTCATAGAATAAAAGCTCTTGAAAACGATACTACTGTTGGTGGTATCATTTCGAGTATTCGCTTATTTTTCATGAGATTTTACTCTTGCTCTCACGCTTATTCGATAAACAATATGGATAATTCAGGATCACATTGATCACCAACCGAATTGTTAATGGTGCACATCAATTCTTTTTTCAATAGCAGTCGTTGAAGTTTGTTAAATTCATTGCAAAAGCAAATGTCATCTAATGCACACAGTCATGTGTGTATACAGAAGAGGCTGTTTACTCATTCTGGAAAATGAGAATGCGGATATCCTCAAAGTGAAGAACTTTAGAATGTTGTGCTAATGCACTACTTAGTCTATAAGCTGGAAAACTTTCGATGCCAGCTAAACTATTGTTTAATAATTTACCAAGCGCGAGAAGTCGTGGTTTCGTGGCTATCTTGGATATCATCACCTTGAGTGAACAGAGAATCTACGGCATACTTTAACACTAACTTTAAGTGAGCATACCCATCTTCTACAACCATGCTAAATCGATTATTGCTGCTTGTAGATTCAGCTCACGAACTTAGTTGGAACCGAGAACCTGGACACGCACTTCTCGAGAGAATATTGATACTAAACGACTCGCAAACTTTTACTGGAGAAACTTTATAGATATAGGACCCACTCAGACTTCCAATAATTTCTACTTTAACTTCTTACAAGTTTTCATGCTTCTTTTAACACGTTACCGAAATTTGTGTATTCAAAATTCTTCAGTAAAAAAAATTGATATGGGAGACAATTGAAACCCTTTCTTCATTTTGAAAAATTCAACTGTTGGATCAGATAAATTTTTAATTCAACCTCTAAAGTATCAATTTAAAAGAAGAACTGGGCGAAGAGAAGTTTAATATTTTTTATCGTGAATTTGTATTTGAAATGAAAAATTTTTTTTCAAGAGGATCTTCTAGTGATTTAGTGTTTAATTAAAAATACAGATCTAAAAGATTTTTAATGGTCTTCAAAATATGGATGAATTAAAACAAAAGTGGTAGTAGAAGTAATGAGAAATAAAACTTTTCAATGAGTTTTGATGACTGATCTTTAAACTCAAAATGGTTTAATAAGAACAGAAGAAGAAAATTTTTCTTTCATTTATAAAATTTATGTTCGAAATAAAAAAATTAAAAAAAAAAAGTTTATTGATCAGTATATTTGTTTTTCTCAATATATTACATTAGCTGTATATTGTAATTAAATATTTGGTAATACTAATGGTAAATACAACAACCCTAATAATTCAACGACCTAAAATTACTCCACTCCATCAATTCTCATTAAACCAATAACTTTTTTTCTCTCTGTATAAATATTTAACTTCATCAAGAACCTTTTTTTCGAGCTCAGCAAAATGAAGAAAAACTTGTTGCAAAAGCTGTGTATCGATACTCAAAATAATTTTTTCATTCAAACTGCTGATCAATGTATAAAAATATGAATATTCTGTGTCAGCTTTACGTCATTTTAAGATGAAAAGGTTATGTATATTTCGAAAGCTTTTATTATGATTTATAATTTCATACTCGAAGAAATATTGCATATTCCTTTTTCATAGGCAACACGCATTTGGTAGTTTTCCGTAAAATTTATGCTATGTGTGAAAATATTTCATTATTTACTAAAAACAAATTCAAGTGCTTTCAGAGAGAATATTCAACGGACAGTTGAGATAATTCCTGGGTGAAGCTTCATCTTCCTTGCTATTCATACAGAAGGTGCAGTTCACACGGGAATATAACTGGGGAATTCTCTCAGCATATCTTGAAAGTAGAATTCATCTCAAGCCCTGTCAAAGTTGAGCTCAAGTATAATCGTACAACGCACTTGTAGCAGCTCGTAAATGTGCGAATATTCAGTGGCCCAAAGCATACCAGTTTTATAAACCTAAAGCTTCCTTTACTTTACTGTTATATACTGTACACTCTCCATATCCACCGCCCAACCAACTCGTTTTCGAAAGCCCCTGAACGCGCTCGTAAATCCAGATTAAAAGCTCGTACGACTGTACGAAGGGCAAGCTTAATATTTCGACGGTGAGGTTGGACGAACAGCAAAGTGGAAGTAAAGAAAAAAAAAGATAGAATAATAGAAGCACTGTAGTGTCAACAGATCGATGACGTCAACAGCTACACAAAAGCTCCAATGTGTTTACTGTTTATAAAAAAAAAAAAAGAAATATTTTCTCGAATCATTTGTTACAGAAACATTATTTTACATTCAATATCGATTTTATTGTTTTTTTCATAAATAATTGAATATTGTCAAAAACAAAAATGTAACTATGAGTTACAAAAATGTAATATTTCTCCTGAAAATTGTACTTGATTTTAAATAAGCAATGCGGACTATTTAAATAAAATTTTCTTTTCCATATTTATTTTAATACTGACAGCTTCTAGTGGCTGGGATTGGATATGGGTGTCCTGAAAAGGGTACATGCTGCCTATCAAAATAAATGGAATAAACATGAATGATAATTAAAAAAGAGTGTGGTTTTACAAAGGATTGAATTATTTAACCATTGTATGTTTTTTTTTTACATAGAAAAAATTTTTTTTTAGAGATAAATTTTATTTGAGTGACACTTGTCAACCGAAAAAAGTGTTAATATTTTTACTGAAACAAAGAAAAGCTCTTTTTTATAATTGGAAATTTTTGAAATTTATATTATAATCAGAAAAATTTTCTACGTTGTTTATAAAAAAAAATTCGTGAATAAAAACATTTGTAAAATTAAGATCTTCATAAACTTTTATATCACAATCTTGTAAAGCATACAAAAAACATAGGTCTGCATGAACTTAAGAAAAGTTAAGTATGATAAGCTAGTTAGTGTGACAAGTCCTCGTTAAAGTAAGCTGTTTTAAATAAGTAGAACTAAAAATAAAAAACGTCTCGAATTTTTTTCCTCAGGCAATACTATTTTTCAAATTATTTACAAATCATTTACGAATTAAATGAAAATTATCCATTCACAAGAAGATGATGAAATTATTAACATTAAAATAATAAGCTAAAAGTGAATTGGACATGATTAAATTTCATAAGCTAAGAAGGTTAATCCTCGAAAATAATCTAATATAAATTGCAAACTCTTCCAAGTTAACACGAGGGTTGAAACTTATCAATTAAAAGCAGTTAAAGGCGCGTGACGCCATGACGCCTCATGCGGTTTCGCTAGCGTCATTAGGGTTTCAGTGCCATCAATTTGACCAGTCTCGACGTGGAATACGAATTAGCAATCTGCGCCACTCTGTTTCATCAATTATTATGGTGACACTGACTGTCATATTCTTCCTTTTCTATCATCGTTTCTACATCGTTAGAGCTTTTCATTTTTTCCCCAATTTATTATTTAATTAGAATTTCAAGCTGCCGGTTCTTCGATTTTTTGCACTATTTACATGCCAAATACACGGTATTTAAGATTAAACGTTTAATTTTTGTTCAAAATTGATTTTTACTTACTCGAAGCAAACAACTAATATTTAGTCTACACTTCTTTCAACAATTTTGATCCTCTTCCTTGACTTTTAGCCGTCTTAAGTTAGTTTTTTCTCGTATATTTTGCCTCGATTGTCCGTGAATTTTCCAGCGATAATGGCGTTCACTATAACTCCAAAGCTCACCCAATCTTCTTCGTAAAGCCTTAAATCTTCTTGGCAAACGAATCTTACTTGTGTCAAATTTACGAAGGGGAGAAAAACGTTCCTCAGTACACATTGGAGAAAGAAAGGAAAAAAAACAAGGGTGAAGCTTAGATGACAGAGATGAGTGAAGATTCTTCATACTCTGTTCAGTTTGAAATCTACCACACGACACTTATATGCTTCCCACACATACTCCTTTTAAACATTCTAACACTCGCCGCCATCTACTTCCACTGTCTTCCAAGATAATACGCCTCGTTTCACCTAAGCCACCGCGAAACCATGAAAAAACAAGAAAAAGAGCACGTTCTAGAGTAGAATGAGCAACCACATTACTCAACAGAATAAAAAAAAAATTTTTAATGTGCAACATTCATTGCAAGTAATTTTAAAATAATTTTGATAATTCCTTTTCTTAGTAATTATTTAGAAATGAAATCCGGAATATGCTGCAAAGATTCTTTTATTCAAAAGAAAAACTGAGTAATGAAAATGGAATTTTTTATTATTTAATTTTTTTTTTAACGCTACTTAATATAAATAGGGATTCATCTAGATTATTTTCAGCTAAAAGGAGTTGGGAAAAAAAGAGAAAAAACAATATGTACTCTTAAGAAAAGTATTTATAAGTATATTTTTCCGATTGATAAATTTTTAATATTAAAATTCTTCTTTATCTCTTGTGAAGATAAAAAAATACAGATGAAAATGGATATTGTAGAATTTTATTCAATATTAATATTATTATTAATCGATGATGTCTTATTATACTTTTTATCTTAAACATCGAAATGTTAGTATTAATAATAAAGAATATTTAAAAACTCTTTTTATAAAACATCCATTGAGATAAATCATAAGTTTTTTAGAATAAAAAAAAATTTTTTATAATAAATAAAAGTATTGTAACGGTCGATTTAACTTCCCGTTCTAAAATGGCACAATGTGCTTTAAAAGTCACGAAACTGACATTTCATTTTCAAGGCTTTTTTTTCTTGAATGTTTTCTGTTATACTCGAAGTTTCGAAAAAATTGAATTCTCACATTTACTCTTTATAATTGAAAAAGAAAATCAATCAAAAATAATGAAGAGAATATTGTAATATTTTTTTACGTTTTTACATAACACCAAAATTGAAAAACTTTTTTTCTTTTCAATTCCATTATCTTTTTTTATTACTTTCTAAAATTAATATTCTTACTCTAAAAAAAAAAAACAAAAAACAATTCAGTAATTCCAACTTTTCTTATTAATTTGAATAAAATAATCTATTAAAAAATTAAAATACTCATAGGATACAATAAAATGCATCATTTTCAGAGCAGACAATAATATGAATTCAAAAGTTAAATATTTTTCAAAGTTTTTTCAAGCCATAAGATTTATTTCCGTCGTTTAACACAATAAGCAGCGATTATGATGAGAGCAAAAGGAACTTTGGGAATTAGAGTAAAACTTGAGAAAACCACACGAATAAAAAGGGGAAAGAGAAAGTTTCAAGGGGAAATAACTTTTCTCAGTATCAAGTGGTAAGTATGGCAGCACGGAACGCCTCTAAAAGTACGAAGGTTAAATAATTTGGGGAAGTACGATAATGGATCATTTGAAAAAAAAAAAAGTAGAAAATAGTTTAGAGTGTTGCACAGCCGTGATTTGAATTTTCTATGCGATTTTGGAATCACCAGATATCCGGAAATGTGGGACGCTTTTGCTCGTTTCGGTTGCTGGGGCTTTTTGCAGAGCGAGATTGCAAGGGATCCATATGCAAATATGGTGGAGCTTTGGTGAGTGTGAGTCAGAGCGAGAGAAAGACGAGGTCATTGCTGTAAAGACTGAAAAAATTCGTGGAATAAACCGTCCGGTTCTGGTTGTTCATGTGGATTTAGGAGATATATTCTTGCTTACCAATGTGAACATAAAACACATGACTCAGTGTTCGACCTTACTCATTTCTATCCATCCTCCTTAGATCCTTAACTCTCTTCTTTCATTCCATGTTCTTTTCCTTCTAGACTGCACCTTCATTATACTTCTACGTGCGCGTAATACTCGATCACCAACTAAGCCAGTTTTTGGTTGATATCACTGGATACTTATTCGTCTAGAAATCACGCAGTCATGTGAAAGGTTCTTTTCAGTTCGACTTGAGAGATTTTTTGATTCCTGTCGTGGTCACGTTTTCGCGATGATGCTAAACTCAGCTTCGTCGTCATGTTGTACCACGAATTGAATATCAAATGACTGTTAGTAGGTTATTACAATTAATTTCATATTTGACTTTACTGAGTAATTATAATAAGTTAACTTCATACTTTACAGCATCATCTTTTGAGCAAGTTTCTACCAACACAGCAATCAGCGCAATGTCATTAGAGTTGGTTTGAAACTATCGAAACAAACGACGTGCTTGAAGATAATGGGATGTATACGGTACTTTCGGAAATTTCTACGCTTTCCTTTCATTTCACAAAATCCACTGTAGGCACTGTCGTTCACTCTAATTGAACAACGCTATTTCCTAAATCGAATTGTCTGAGATTAATTTGAAACAGGAATGGTTATGTTGCAAAAAATATTTTCATTTATTATTTTATTATAAAATAATATGAAATATAAATCATATAATTAAAAAAACTTGACAACATTAATTAAATGTTCCTCTCAAAAGTCGTTTGATAAAAAATAATTTATCATCAAAAATTATTTATCTGTATGAGAGGAAATCATATCAAAATAATTATATGGCAAAAACTCAAATACTGTTATCAGTTTATTAAATATAATTTCACTTGAAAGTATTAAATCAAATAAAAAAAATGAATATTCACATAAAGCCGAAAATTTTGAAACTAAATTTTACTACAAAGCAAATATTTGATAAATTTTATTTCATCTAGTAACATATCAACCATTGATGATTTTCTGAACATAATTAAAGTCAACTGATTGATTGTAAACATTGCCTTAAAGTATTATTCAACTAATAAAAATTCTAATGAACGATGGAAGTAATAAAAAATATAAAAATCGATCAAAGAGGTTCGTTATTTCTCCACTAAAACAAACAGTAATTTCATATTTTAGAGCAAATATGTGATCAAGTGAATTTAAAAAAATAGTAAAACATGAGAAAATACCAAAATGAAGAGAATTTTAAAGGCAACAAGCTCTAGGGGTAGTTGCGAATTTAATGAGAATTCATATGGTTCGACAGTGCTGGCAAATCCTAGCAGTTTCTTAGTTTGTTGAGAGCTGTAGGGTTAACAATATCCCAGTGGAAACATACACAACTGAAAGCTCAGGTACGCTCGAGACTTTGGTACCTCCAGACAGGCGAGTAGTTGAACAATAAAGTTCTATTATTCGCCAAGTCGACTGGTCATTCGTCGTATATGTGGTTGGCGGTTTGCATTTGGCCTTTTCCCTCATGGCAGTTTGCCAGATTTTTGATATTTCTTGGCTTTGAATCAAATGGCATATAACTGGTTGAAATTTTTCAGTATCTATTTGATTATTTTCCTTTAATCTTAAATTTCTTATCTTTGTTCAGTTTTTCTTACATTTATTCTTTTTTTTCACTCATTTTTTTCCTCTTTCTTTCTCTCTCTCTCGTGAATTCTGATTCAACATTCAGATTATTCTAAATTGCAACAATCATATACTGTTTTAGATATGTTCTCGATGAGCTCATCATCCATACCTCGTTAAACATCCCCCTCGATGCAATCGTTTGGAAGATAATGCCACGCACCAGATCATCAATAGATTTATCTAGTTCAAATGTAGATCAAGCAAATATTATTATCATGATTGTATTGTATCTATTCTATTTCAACACGATATACTTTTATAGACAAGTTTCATTCGACTTATCAAATATTTGCAGCCAAAATAAACCTATGGAAACTATAAACTGACGGTAGACTATTTTACTAAAGTTCGAAACTTTAATGTATCCAAACAAAACCTTTCTATTATTCCATGTATATTACCATATTCTGGGCATAATCTTCTCGGGAAACTATACGTTTTTATTTGACTTTGAGATTATAGTATGGTAAAGATGCTTTTTCAAGATGGATTATTAATATTACCTCCGAGTGCATATTTTACGCCAAGTTTTTTTATCATGGCGGTATGAAAAACAGGCTATGAGCTGTAATACTCGAAAAAGATTATTTTAATACTTTAAAATGCAGTGAAAGAACCTGTGGGAAGAAATAAATTTTTATTACTAATGATTCGGAATAGATCCTATAAAAATGTACTATATTTATACATCATTTTATGCATCAAAAATAACGTGAAATAAATTTTAACGAAAATAATGCAAAAAGGAATAAAATATTTTTTTACTTTAAACATTTAAGATAAAATTTCTTCGATTAATTAGTTATTTTCTTAATGACCTTTTTTATAGGATACTTTGCTTTTAAATAGTTCATAATTTTATGTATAAGATACAAGAGTCAAGCAAGAACGCAACAAAAAACAAATAGTTTTAATAATGATTATCCATTAAGTATAATTTTTGCTGCACTTTTTGTGCAGTGGCAATGTAAAATACAAAAGAATGTAATTGTTAGCATAGTTTATTTATTTTTTAATTCTAACTACAAAGTAAAATGACTCTTGTTGCTCTTCATTTACAAATCACATTAAACTTTTGTTAAAAAAAAAAAAATTAAAATTAAAATAGCTTTTGATTTTTTTTTGTAGATGCGACTTTTATTCAATTAAAGATACCATTTTATAGTCGAATAGAATAAGTTATTTAAATGAAATTAACTTTTGCATTGAAATAAATTTAGGTCAATATAAAAAAATCTTTACAATAGATGACTTTCTATATAAATTTCGTGAAACATTTTCAGATAAAAAATAAATCTTAAGTAATTAAAAGAAACTTAGTTCATATCTTAAAAATCAGAATGACCGTTCTAACTTGATTCCTATCTTTTATTTCCTCTCAAGAATATTCTGCTGCTTCTCGAGTGCTATTAGTTACCAAACAAAAATCATTCTACTTTAAACGCTTATAACTAGAGAAGGAATCATTTGTAGAAACTTTTAGAACAACAATTAAAAGCTGAAAGTTGCTTGAAACTTTAACTTTTTTATTCTTCATCGAGAAACTATTTTATTGCATTAAATGAAGAGCATCAATCGAGCAGTTTGCTATTTCAGCTTTCCATTATTAACATTAAGTTGAAAAAAATTAATAACTATTTAAATAAGGACTTGAAACTCTTCATTAACTTCTGACAATGTTAATAGAAGAACATTTAAGTAATGTAGCGATCATTTATTTCCAAGTTGAATATTTATGACTAGAGGTGAAATACTAGACTGGATGGGCTTGTGTTTAGTGAATATAATGTACAACCAGTGACCAATAAAAAAAATTTGCATCTGTGGAATACTCTAGTAAATCGTACTGAGCATTGAATCGGCAAGCTATTAGATTTGATGATGGAGTCGGCCAATCACGACCGAGTGCTTTTGATAGGGGTAGCCGTAACTCATTGGTTGCTGGTTGGCCGCACGAATCATGTGGCTACACAGATGTATGAATACTTCGATATAACGTACCTATATGTATACATTCAATGCTAAATAAGTGAATAAAAATTTTGCGTATGAAACCGTCGCAAAGTGAGATAACGAAACTAGCAATCTCGCGTTGTGTGACAACTCGATAGGGACAGTCTGCGATATATATTAGTTCGATTCGAGTATCGTAACTGCAGGTGTTGCCACATCCACCAACTCAACAGCTAACTAATGAAATATTTTCAATGACTCTTCTATATTTTCATGAAATCATTTTTATCCTTACACTTGAGTCTATTTTTCACAATATACACTGATGGTTATCATTAATTCAATTAATTATTACATTGTCGACTGGAAATGACAGTAAATTATTCATCATTTATTTATCTATTAAAGTAACTGGATATTGTTGATGAATGAGTTGCAGAGATGCATCTCTTTGACTGAGTAGATGGATTAAAAAGTCTGTTGTGCTTTGGATAATTGAATAATCGTATTAAATCCATCTGATTTCATTCGTTGAATCCGATTATCTATTGCGTAATATGAGAAAAAAAAATAGGGCACTTTGTCGTACATAATGTCATGAAGAACAAAAAAAATGTCGTAAATCAATTAAAGTGAAAAGCAAGAGGATAACCATGTTGAAATAAATTATATAATAGGTAGTGTCAATAGCTAAGGTGTATTGTATGAAGCTGAAGTAAAAATCATAGAGCAACAGAAAATGAGCACTATAATCTCATTCATGTCAACTATGCACCTGTTCACAGCTATCGAGGTTGATAGAGCTGCAGGCACGTACGAAGTATAGAAAGCGACAAGAGGAAACAGAAGCACAGACAAGCTATACAATTCACGAGAGCTTAGAACCGTCTAGAGTATTCTCGAGTGCCCTTCGCGGAATATACCTTGCAAAATGATCTTTAATATTATGTATACAAGTATTTGAAGGAAAAAATAGTCTTAAATATGACATATTTGCTTCAATCTCTTTCCCGGTTTCAACACTTTAGAAAATTTTCCAAAAACATTTCAGGAAAATTGAGGTTAAATTCCTTGCATCATTTTCTAGTTGGTAGAAATACTCTTTGGCAAGGTATTTTTTTTATAAATTTTGTTGATAAGTTTTGGTATTATATATTTCTAGGAAAATATAATTTTTAGAAATTATATTTGCTTAGCAATTTAAAAATGAATTTATGTTTGATGCTGCAGTATTTTACATGTAAGAAAAATAGAACTGTATTTTTCATCAAGATAATATTTTCTTAAATTTTTTATTTTGTCAAGGAATTTACTTTTTATCATTTACATTCAATATTTATTTCAAAAATAAATCAGTAAATATTCATTGTTTCATAGAGATTTTGACTGTTTTAATTCTTGAAAATACAAATATTAGAATCATTGATGGTATTAAAAGATTTTCATACATTCTTATTATGTAAAAATTAACTCTACGATCTTTGGGTCTCAAGTTATAACTAAATCTCCCTTCAAATGTTTTTCCAGGATAAAATCTTCTCATCTACATTATTTATCATCTCAAACTATAACTTATGTAAATATCGTGGTAAGCAGAGCTTACCATTATAATTTTATACACTTTCTGGATATTATACTAGAAGATTTATCTATGATAAATACTTCAATTCAAAAAAAAAATAATTTTTTATGAATAATTATCTCACATTTTTTTTCCATCTTTCAACGTTGAATGTCAATGGACGTAATTCATTTATGATTGGATTATTACCCATTTATTCAGTGGAATCAAATGCTTGAAGTGTTGTTAAAATAATTTGCTTTTCATTTATTTTGAATAGTTGTTTGTAAATAATTTAATTTTGCAAATATTACTTTCTACAATTACTCCTTCGCCTATTCTCTAATTCACTTGTTCTCAATAACAATTTCATTCTTGCTCGAAATTTTAGTATTGTAAAACCACAATGGCCTGTTGACAGATAAATGCCAAATAACTTTTTAGAAATAATACGTCGATAGTTTTTAATAATCCCTGCCTCACAATCTCTATTGATTCTCATGCAACTGATAAAATATCCTCTCTCATGTCAATAAAATTCGCCGTGTCAGCAGACACAGTTATTCGAAGCTTTGCTTCACATAAAAAACAATGATGTGTCAGTACGAAAGTATTGGAAACTTCACTTGCATGACGAGCACGAACTCCCATTATGGAATATATATGTATTTGGTTTTTATCTACCAGTCATGTAAAATAATTCAAAACTAAAGGGAATGATGTTTATTTTGATTCCAAAAAGAGTATGAATTAATAATTTAATTAAAATACAATGAAGAAATAAATTTAAATGATACATCTTATTCAATACGTTAAAAGAAATGAGCATTCTACTGTTGAAAATATCAGAAGCCATATTTTGTTATTTTGACAGAAACTGATTTTTGCAATTTATTCAAGCTCTATGTCGGTATAATTCGTTGAGTCTGTAAGTTTCTTCTCTTTTTTGCTTTTTCTTACATCTTGATTCTTGGTTTGAATGATTCAAAGCTCCAAAGCTCTTTCTTTCTATTACTCATGTCCTGTATGAAATCTGAAGGTAGTGCTTTGAACTCAACTCGAGACTCTCTTACCACTCCGTTAAATATTTCACGCCAGGATGGTGTGGAAAAAAGAAGGAAAAAAAACAAAAAAAAAACTCGAGACATGGTGGAAATAAAAAAAAAAGAGAAATACGAATGTGTTGGGCCTGTAATAGGGCATGGCAGAAGAGCTATAAAAAAGACAAAACAACCAGCAACGTGCAGAAACGAAACAAATTTGCTCGGACGATTGAATAGTACGCGAGCTCGGCGCGCCACGTCTGCAATGTAAATTCCACGCTTTCAACATTTTCCTCACCCCCTAGCACGACTTTACTCGGACGTACGTTGGAAACGTGGGCAGCCATTTTGTATCCGACAAACTTATTACTGAGCTGCCACTTGTCATTTGCACGAATACCCATGTCGTCGGAGACAGCCGCGGCGGGTACATCCGTGGAATGCAAGAAAATAAGGTAAATGCCTGAGGACGTGCCGGTAACACCAACGAGAAAGGAGCAAAACCGTCGACTAAATTGGAAGAAGCCGAGAAATGCATACGATTATATTACATGTCGACACACTATTTCGAACAAAACTTCTTTGTAATTGCTATTTTTCAACAAAAGATCCTCTCACTTTGAATACACACACCAATAAACGATTTCTAGTAAAAGAAGTAAATAAATCACATTAATTTAATGAATGAATCCACATTGACTCACACAGTGAATACATGAAATGTTTGTGAATTTTTTTTTTATTCTTTGACAATTTTATGATATTTAATTGATGATTTAATTAAAACACCCTTTTACAACAAAATGTTTGGATAAATATTTTTTTTTCAATTGAAATAACAGGATTTGCTATGTTTTTAACAATGACCAGTTAAATCGGTGTTTTGGACAGTAAATTTTGCCAGGAAATTCGATTACGCAATTTACACCAAACAGTAGAAATATAATTCGAGAATAGGGTGCAATAAAATAGCAGTACTTTTTATCTACTATTTTATTAATTTTTAGATTTAATAATAATCATTTCATTATTGATAAAAATTTAGACAAATAAATAGAGCAATCAAATATAATTTGTTTAATTATATTTATAAATACAATCAAACCAACTATGTTTGAATTTCGTATTCATGTTTCATCATTAACCATTATTATAATGATGAATTGGAGTATTTGAGCCAACTACAACACATTTTTCGAATTCAACAATATCTCCAATTTCTAGAGGTCATATATGGTAAATATATTTATCAAAAACTCTAGACTGACATTTTTATAAATGTATTCATCGAATTTTTTTGTCAAACTCTACTGGTCCATGGTAGAATAGTTCAACAATTCACAAAAATCTATCAAAAAATAGAAAATGCATTCTTCTACATATTATTGATAACACAAACGTTGGTTTTACCTATACCTGAGTAAATTTGATAAAATTCTTCTATCTGATAAATCCACATTTAAAATAATTTATGTAGCTTTTGTGATAATAGAAATCTTGCCTAATATTTTAGGAATAAATTCTTGATAGACGACTTTTGTCTTGATTTATATTCCGGAACTTCTCTGTGTCTTATCGGCAATCTACTCAATGCGCACTAACGATTTCAATTAAAGCACACCATCGTTTTGCAATGGTGTGCCCTCTCATATAAACGTGACACGAGCAAAAGGCTGCGGTTAAATTCCTAGCGTGCGTGGGATAGAATGATAGAAGGATGAGATATAGAAGGGGAAGGAAGTGGTCGTGTATATAACGATGGAAATAGAAGCAGATTGAACAGGAGAAGATTATATTGCTAAGTAGGATAACATGGAACATGGCACGAATTTACTTGATTGTTCTATGTATGAAGAAAAAATTTAACTTGATTATAATGTTCCACAATCTCAAAATTTCTCACAAAGAACATCACTAGCACACGATGAAAAACGTTGGTAAAAGTATAATAAACCTTTCTGGACAGGATAAATTTACTGTGAATTTTCTCGCCAGTGAGGGGAAAAGCTTGCGAGAAAATTGAGAACCCAATCTTGGTGCTATGAGGTTCCAGACCGTTGCGCACATAGGCGTGTGACAATACAACACTGAACACGATAAATTGTATGAAAATATTGAAGATTTTATTTTTTTTTCTTCATTCAGATCAAGTAAATCAATTGTAACATCGAATTTTTAAAATATGTTTATTGGAAAAGAGAAATATTTTCGTAAAAGTATTACACTTTTTGAGTATCTGAATAAATACTTTATGTTCGAAGATACATGTTTATTATACAGGGCGAAATGGTTTTCAGGTATTGGCTTGGTTATAAAATTATTGCTTCAACTTCCAACAAAATACGAAGTGTAATTTTTTCTCATCGAGATATCGAAGTTATAGGAAAGTTTAGTTTTCGATTTTACATATGATTGGAATTTTCCAATGAGTACTTTTTCAATAATTTGACTATATGGAGAGAATTTGTTCACCAAATCTAAGTAGAGAAATGACGAGTGCACGTTTTGAAATTTAAAAGTAAAAATATTTCTGTTCAACAGTGAAGTTTAGGTTGTTGTAAGTAATTTTTGAGTTATTTCAAATAATTATTTTACTAAAACACCTTTTAAGTACAAAATTAATTTACAAGAACTCAACATTTACTATCGAATGGAAATATTTTTACTTATAAATTTCGAAACGTGCACTTGTCATTTTTGCACTTAGATTAAGTGAAAAAATTATCTCCGTGTATCGTTGTATGAACGTTTCTCTTTGGAAGAATCTGTAGATGGAAATAGTAGGTTCATGATAAAAAAAATTCTTTCAAACTTCTCTTTTTGATTTAAAAAAATCCAATTGAAAATTCAATCTATCAACAATCTACTAATTTTTTAAAACTATGAAAAAAATTAAAAAGTTTATTGCTCTCGATAACGCAGATTTGCTTTTCATTATTTTTGTAGTAATAAAGCATTTCTACATAGGAAGAGTATGATTTTACATCCGTTTTTGATTTTGGAAAACCTAATGGTGAAGTAAACAATAATTTTTTAATTATGAGCCGTTAATTATATTTATCTGCAGATAATTAAAATTGTACTATAAAATCCTTTTCCCTTTCATCGGCATGCTTTTTCTGAGTGTTATAGCATTATAATGGACCCATTCGAAGTCTAAGTACACTGAGAGAAATGAAATAGTTGGATTTACTATGTAATGTTAATTTTCCATTTAACATTTTATAGTTGAGTCCTTTTATAATAAGAAAAGGACTCTACTATGAGCTCTCAAATGGAAAATTAAAATTACGTAATAAATCCAACTATTTCGATTTTTTTTTAGTGTAATTTTGAGTTGTTTCAAGATGTTAAATTAAGAAATTCCTAATAACTAGCATCGATAACATCTGTATTAGAGTACGGTACGGCTATTAAAGAAATAATTTAATACTCTGGAGGAAAAAAAACTGAATCAGTTAAAATAATTTAGCTCAATAAAAAAAAATTTCCTTTTTTAAAGTCATCCAAACTTTTTTACTATCCAATAATTCACGGTTTGTCAACATGAAAGAAATAAAAAAAAAAGTAAGGAAGAATGTCTATGAATTAATTTCAACTTTTTAAAGGGATTTTTTCCGAGGTGTATTATGGGTGTAAAAACGGTGTGACATAAAATTTTAACGATGGTAATTAATCCTGTTAATGGTTTACGCGGGAAATGAAGATCAAAAATAAATGAATAGTATGAAGCGAGAAATAGTAGTACACGACTTTACAAGCCTGTAAATCATTGCTCTAAAGGCACGGGTAATAATAATAATTGTTGCGTATTTCTCACCGAACGTGTGTAGCGAGAATAGGTAGTGTGACACAAGTTTATGTGTGAACAGCTAGAAAAGGTGGAGTTGTATACACACTACATATTGTGTACATACAATTAGTTTGCATTTCATTATTACAACGAGTTTTTGTGTACTAGTATTAATTTATGAATCTTGTTTTATACCCGTATGACCTTTGAACCACCTTTACGAATATTAAATATTGATTGAGATTCTATTCTATACTAATATTTGCCCAGTCTTTATTCATTTATAGGTATTAAATATTTAAACCTCTTAATAATGCAGTCTTGGAAACTAATTTTAACTCGCGTTGGTTTAAAATTCATTTGCGTTCATTTTAACTCTTTCGAGGGAGATAATTGCGTTGCAAAAGTTTCAAATTTTGCGTTCACACAGAGTAAGTTCATTATCAGAAGTGAAACTAAGTAAATAAAATAACAAAATTCCAATTGTTCTTGAAATCATAGGTAAAGTTCGACTCGGTCTTTGAGCTTTTAAGCTGCATTTGTATCTGGTTTTTGTTGACAGTCCTGACACTTGAGTTGGAGAAAAATTCGTTGGATTTTTTTTACTGTAACCACTGGAAGGTTTGAGGAAAACGGAAGTTTCTGTTTTCCTGAAGTGAACAAACAAAATGAGAAAAATTCACAAAAAACATTCTATTTCTCTCTTGTAGTCGGCTGTAGCTTTACAGAGAACGAGAGAATTTTTTTAGAGAAAAGAAAGAAAATTAATGTGTATCCTTCCTAGCTCAACGGAAAATGGGTGTCGTTGAAAAATCGCATCCACTGGCTCTGCGGATAATAATACATGTTAAATTTAAGAAGGAAATGACTTATTTTTGTCACAAATTCACTCTGTGTATCTTTCAAATTGAAAATAACAGAATATTTATCTTCTAAGATTGAAAATTCTCGAAATACATAAATAGAGATAGAAATTATAGCAGCCTTAATAACTTGAGAAACTTACTCAATAATGAAGAATGGATAAACAAATGGTTCTCAATAATATTGAAACTCTCTTGAAAATCGACTTTTAGTGAAAAAAAAAAGACTTTGGAAATACAAAAACTAAGTATGATAATTTTTTCAAGTATGAAATTATAAATGCATCAAAAATTTACAGTGGCAGATATCAAACTTGAGAACAAATACTTTTTTTTATGCTTGAAAATAATGAAAAGACAAAACAACAAAAAATTAACATCATAAAATAATAATAAAACATATTATACTTTATTTTTATGGAATTTAAATGTTTTTTAGCATTTACATTTTTCCAATAATACTTGAACGATTGTTTGAATAAATCGATAATAACAAATTTATACAGAAACGAATCAATAAATAATTCAATATTTATTTCATTTTTAAAAATGTATATTGAATTTATTTTATCCAAATATTTTTTTGCTTTTCTATAATCCTATTTTCTTTTAACATAAATTTAATTTTCATAATATTTCTATAAATTGAACAAAACTCGAAATCCATATTTTTCTTTAATTTCAATAAGATATTTCCTCACCGAGAAATTTCTCTCTGAGAATTATTTTCAACTGTGAAAATTGTCTGATCATTTTTTATTCCATTTACTGTTATGCAACCGTTGTGATATTTCAATATTCTATATTTTCAACTTTTTTTTATTTATTTTTCATTGAAAACACGCATATTCACTACCTGCGGATTGTAAAAAAAAGCTTGCAATGAAAGCTATAAAGTAGAAAATCTAAAGGAAAGGTGACATTAAAGTAAAAGGAGTAGAGTTGGTAGAAAAATAAAACGAACGAACTAGTCGACAAGGCCATCGATCACGTCAACACGCTAGAGTCTTAGCCCCGTGAGAAAGCCCCTACTCTTACAAGATGTGACTGAGCTTTCCAACCTTTTCGCTTGGACATCGAGGTTTAGTGCGGAAACGTTAGCGGGTACGTTTTCCCAAGTGACCAAAAAGACGAAGTGCCGTCTATTTCTTTGCCCTCTGTCTTTTTCGTTCGTCTTGTTCCTAAAATGCACAGCCATCTAACTAATATTCTTTGCTAGTTCAGGAAAATAATAAATTCAGCTTGAAAATAATAAATCTGTAGCTGCGAATACCTCTTGCTTCTTTCTTTCAAGAATATGAATACAAAGCCTATGGGATATAAAGACAATTTTTCAAATCCTTATAACACTCTTCCTTATGATAACATCTTTCAAAGATAACATATCATTTTTTTTTCTCCTTCAAGAAATGAAAAATTTCGTCAATGGTTTATAAAAAAAAACACTCGAAAACACGATGATTAATTTTTGATTTCAAAATATAAAGTACCTGTGATGAAAATAAATTTATTTTATGACTAAATGCTTTAGACAAATTATATAAGCGATATTTAAAAGCTTACCCGTGATAGAAAAATTTATTTGATATAAATCTATTTCACGAGTTTTAAATAAAACTTTTATGAAACATGTAGTCATGTAACAATGGATGGCATGGAATTATGAGGAATAATACATAGAGTTTTTAAAAAAAATTAATCAAAGTAAAATGCGTTATAAATGTATTTTAAATATGAGTATAAAATTCACTTATGGACTACTTTGATGTAGAGAGAATGAATATTCGATTATAAATATAATTTTTTGTTATACCTGTCAGTAATTTAAAAAAAAACATTGATTACTTTTTAATCAAATTCTGCTTGTATTTTGTAAAAATTAATTAAATATAAAAAATGTGCAAACAAAATATTAAATTTTTTAAATTTTATTTACTTGATTGAGCAAATAAATCCGATGTGATGGAAAAACGCAGTCTAAATATAAAAAGAATCTCGTGTTTACCTAAAAGTGCAATTGCTAGTTTCTATTGAAGTAAATTTTGAAGAGGATAAGCTTGTATTAGTCGCAGTCATCATACTTGTACATGATTTATATTCTGATAAAGCTGTTTTTAAAATAGAATTAATTATTTAAACAAGTTTTTATTAAATATTTTTATTAATATTATTAATTTTTTAAACGGAATAAAAAATTATTCATAATAATAGATAGTATAAATCATTGAAAAAAATTTATAAATTTTCGTTGAAAATTTTCATTATTTATTTATTCAAAAACATTAATTATTCATGGACTCTTTTATCTATACCAGATAAAAAACAGAGTTTACATTTATTTTTGAACTACCTGTCCTAGAATTTTATATATTAAATAAATAATTTATGTATCTGTAAATTATTAACAGACATTTATCCAATGCAAAAAAACTTCCGGACAAATAATAATTACTCCATCACTGAAATATTTAATGACCACTATCAAACAATATTTTTGTATTTAATTATCAAATATCAATCAATGTTTATTCTAAATTAATTTTTTTACACCAATGAATCAATTGAAAAAGTCTTTAAAAAAAAAATGAACCAATTAGTTACTCTGTGTCTATTAACGAATTTCTATTAGCTACCTTCTGCCAATTACTAACTAACCATAGGAGCACAGAAAAAATAAATTGCAAAAATATGAAGGCACTGTTTTATCCAAATATTCGATATTTTAATAGGAATCTTCCAGATTGATTGTCTTATTATTCCTTCGTTATTTCCCATTGGCACATCGTAATAACTCGACTTCATCAATCACAATGAAAAAAGATCATTACAACAACAAAATAAAAGTCGTTAAAATGTTATTCCGTTTTCAAATTGGAAAAGAAAGTACCTTGAATTTCTTTTTTCGTAAAAACAATTCCTTTGCTGCAAGTAAAATCGCTGGTAGAAATTTACTGGAATTTCAACCAAGCATAAAACCGAATTTTTTTGTTGGCCAATAAAAATGAAGAAAAAAATTAAACTTTTCCAATATTTTCCAAATCAATAAATGCGTCAAATATCATTATCGAAGTATAAGACTACCCTCATCTAATAACTTTATTTCTACTTTTTTTCCAATCCCAAGGGAAATAAATATCTGCTATATGGTATGTTTACTATACCAATAATTCTAGAAGACTCATCTTCTCTTCCTTCTCTAAGAAAACAAGAAGTCGCAGTCGTCTTTCAATCAATGTGAATTTTAGCGCGAGATAGAATTGCGACAAGTGGAATCGATCGTACCTAGAACAGGGAACGTGCTCCAATGTGACAAGTTGACCTTATAGAAGCACATCTCTGAAAGTAGAGAAAGCTGAAACAAGATGTTCTAGACGAAAAGTGACGATTGATTGTTTCACACCAATTTTATCAATTCATTGGACGGCTGATAGTTTTCTCAAGTGACAAGAAATCAAGAAGATCTCAAGCAGAAATAGAAAAAGATACCTCACTGTTTTTCTAAAGTTTCTTCAAGATTTTATACCAAACGATAAAACTTTTAACTTGCTCTACCATCGACAACTTCAACTTGTATAGCCGTTTAACGAGTAATCTTTCAAAGTATTGGCCCAATCTCTTCATTTTTTATTATTTCATTTCCTATCTTATACACTAAGACAACGATAAAAAATCAATGATAGATCCGGAGTTGGAAAACTAATATAATGACACCCAGCATACGTTCAGAAGTCAAAAACACTCATTCGAAACAATTTATTTACAAACTTTGTCATCTCTAGATAGTACGTCTGGTATTCCTATTTGGTAGCATGGACATCAATACAGTTTTAAAGCTTCTAACTTTAACTTCATTGTATTTCATGTCTGGACCACAAAAAAAAAACTAGAATGATATTGAAAAAAAATGTAACAATTCGTCTTTGATGTTTCGAAACTCACATTTGAACAATTGTTTAATTTTTATTCAAGCCTCCGAGAAAAATTGATACATATATACATATAAAGAATTCTTTTTTATTGAATAAGTATACAAGAGAGGTTTTCAACTAATTTAGCTTTAGGGAATTCATTTAAAATCACTACAAATTAATCAGTAATAATTTGAAAACAATTATAATTACAATGTAATTTAGTTAGTTTTGGAGCTTGATTAACTATGTAAAGTTTATATTAATAAAATATTCGTTCGATCCTCAATTGGTTATAATATTTTGCTTCTTCATTGTTCTCTTGATAGACTGTACCAATATTGACAAATGCTAATTATTGGAAATTTGATAAACTGCAAGTTATTTTCTGTTCTATTCATACCATACAATGTACATACAATATTTTGTTTGTTATTTCGTTTAATTTATTCAACATATTTAACTAAATATGCATATTTTTCGTTCGAATTATCATGCAATATTTATTCATAAGAACGTTAAAAATTGCATATTAATCTTTTAAAATGAAAAAAATAAAAGAAAATACGAATTGCAGTTTATTATTAAAAAATAAAACTTTTTAATTAAAATATTCATCACAATTTTTATATTATTCTTTTCCAAAAGCAAAAAGTTCATTTATTTTTATCATTTTTATCAAGAAAAATTTTTTCATTAAAGAAGACTCCAATGTATGCAGTAATTGTAATGAAATTCAATGGATAACGTTGTTGATAAATACTCAACAGTACCATATTGCATTTTAATTAATCTACAAAAACGATCACGAAGTTGTTGTATTTAAAAGCGAGTCAATTTAACATCTCTAATATTTCGACCTTGTTATATCACTAAAGAAACCCCCTTTATTACTCCAATACTTTTTCATCTGAAAATCAAATAACGAACCCTTCTACATTTACACACGTATTGAAGATATGAGCACACCAAATCAAGCCGTGTATTCTTAACATGACACATTTCCAGAACTCGTTATATTCTTGATCACTTGTAGGTGCATTACAATCACAAATGAAAGCAAAAGGAAAGAAAAAATGATCTATATTCAAAAAAAAAACTCACCTCTATGCATGTATTGTTCATTCTCTAACGAGATACACAGTGGAAGGTGAAGTTTTCAGATTTTTTTCACCAATTTGACCTTTTCAACAGCATTTTTTTCGCTTTTGTTCCAACCTATATCAGTGATTTATCAAGAGATGAAAAATTAAAGAAAAAAACCAAACGGATGTCAAGTAAAAAGAAGAAACAAAATAAAAACTCGGTACTCTTATCAAATTTCTATATTAATGATCTAATTCACATGTTGATGAATAATGTATGGAAATTTTAAGATGTAATTATCATGAGATTGAGATTCATGAATTCAAAATGTATTAAATGCAGACATATTCAAAGTCATTATAAAAATAATGAAATTCAATCAGAGCAAAAAATTCAAGTAGGATTTGTTGATTGAAACAAAAAGTCATAACTATCTAGTGATTCGGTATTAATGACAAATCAGAAAGAACAAAGGAAGATTCTGATGAAAGTAGAGCAATGATAAAACGAATCGACATAATTGAACCGCTTGTAGCCAATTATAAAATCTGCTGACGCCTAAAGATTTGTTAGTTGGATTGAGGTTAAAGCAGCCTGTATGTGTCGACCACAACTATTTCAACTTTTTTATGAGATTGGTGTGCTACAGAATAATCTGATAATTTTAATCATATTACTTAATTCATCACTTAATCTTAATAATTTTTTCTCGCGCGTTACATTAGTATCAAGTTAGCAAGAAGTACGGTGAAAAAATTCAATAAAATAAAATTAACACAATTTTATTAATGACTTCCTTCACTACTGGTTTAATAACAGTACAATCGCTTATTCAAGCTGTCAGAGGCGGCAGACTGATTTATACCTGACGGTTGAAGATGCAGGGTGCTTTTTATAAAATGACGTGCTTATGTACCGTTAGATGTGTTGGTTCCCACACCTGCTGCTGATCCTGCGGGACAAAAAAGACCCGCGGGCTGCAGAATGCGAAGATAAACTGAGCTAAAGGGTGGATGAATGGGAGTGAAGGAGGGTTTGAAATACTCACGAAGGGAAAAAGCAAACATTAGAGGGAGTAGGAGGTTTAGTTTTCCTTCTCCTCCATCGTTCAGCGGACCTACCAACCCGACTGCACACGCTGCTGAGTTATGTGCGGCGAGCATACCATAAATTTAATATGTCGACTGAGAGGCTATCTGAATTGAACCAGGAGCGATGCCAGTTAAATTCTATTCATTCTCTCCAAGTCTATATACTTGAACGTGCGTTCGCTGCTCGGTTATCCTTTCTTCATCATCAACGTCCTCCCAATGTGTACCTACTCCACTCTTCTCCATACCCTCCAACGTACCCCAGCCATCCTTGAGCTTTGCACCATCTCTGATAATGCATCACCATCATTCCACTAAAATGAACAACGACATAACATGCCTGTGAAGAGGGATCTTATATTTCAATCTCTCCTACCCTTCATTGTGCTCAGTAGGATGATATTAAGGTGACAAGACTGCGTAAGAAAAACATAAACATTCTGCTTTACACATGTGTCGTGATATTATCTTCCATAAACTAGTGTCCTATCTCCAATGTCTCATATTTCAAACTTAAAACAAAACAGAAACGACATGAATTTTTACTCTATTGTTTTTTTTTTATTTAAAATCAATTGAAATGATGAAGAACTGAATATTATTTTTCAAATAAATTTAAGCTTATCTATACTTTATTATGTTAAGTAGATTATATGATAAAGAAGTATTTTTCAGATTGAGACATTTTTATTGAAAATATTGCTATTCTCAGCTATTGATATAAAAGCTTTATCCAATTCTCTTTTTCTTTTGTCAATAAATTAATACCAACTTTTTTATGCAACTCGAATAGCAATTAAAGTCAATAAACAATAATTCTCTTTCAAGTAACATTACTCATAAATAACAGTTCTATAGAAAAACTTTGAAGAAAGAATTTTTCCTCACTTTAGAAGTTTCATTATTGAAACAATGCTTTGAAATTCTTTCTCAAATGTTAATAAACAATCAGAAATGAATGTTCTAAATTAAAAATATTTTCATAACTCTCAATTACTTGATTGTTGAAAAACACTTTTATTTTATACCAACAAAAATATTACGATTTTCCACTTCATCATTTTTATTGACAATTCTCAATAATAAAAAGTTTATTGTTTCAGAATTTAATAGATATTTACAGACAATATTATTCTTTTTTATGAATTAATAACAGTAATACGGAATTTCATTGATTAATCTGAGAATATTACTAATACATTGTAAAAGACAAATTTGCTCACTAGCATGGATTTAATCCTGTATAAACTCACTAGCATCTTGTGAGCATCACTGACCTGAGCTTAACTCAACATCGTGATATCTCAGCTTGGCTCAAAGTACTAATTAACCATTTCTACTTGTTTGATTAATATAACATAGATTCATTGTACACAGTAAGAATAAACATTTATAATAATGATAATAATAACAATAATTTATCAAACTAACTGTTTCCAGGTATCACAGTAATTAACATTATCTAGGCAATGTAAAAAAAATTGTCGAATTAATTAATTAAATATTCTATTTATGATGGTAATTAAATCAATACTTAAATTCGAAGCTTCATCGGTAGAACAAAAGCTACCACAATGAATACAATGCCCAATTAATCTGCTAGACCATTGCTAAAGCCATTTCAACTCCATTCCTATCATACACACAGACACAATTGTACACTGATCCTATCATGCATCTTTCTCCTTTTATACCTCTATTTTCCATGTACTTTAGTCTAGTATCTTTGAAATAAATATAGAAAATTAGTGGGTTGAGAATATTCTATCTATTATTATTTCTGATTGTAATACCATGTACTAGGTTTAATGATATATCCTGTTGGAAATCATTTCCGTTTTATTGTGTGGTAAATCCAATTTTAGATTGAAGAAAATCCCACAATGATTCAAAAAAAAAAAATTGAAGGATAAATTATTCATTGAAGTATTTTCAAAGAAATCTTATGCATTCTTTATTGAAAATATATTTGGTTCTTTATGTTAAATATGTGACAAATATTTTATGATGATTTTAGAAAAATTCTATAAAGTAAGAAGGATTTTAAATAAATGAATTTTAACAAAGAATATTCAAAAATCGATTTTTTTTTTTTTTTGTAAATAAAATTGAAATCCTCTTCGAAATAGGATTATTAATTATGCATGATGAACTTTCTTCCGTGATGGTTCAAAGTTGGAGTTTAGCAATCACCTTACAGAATCATCAAGTAGTTTTTTCGTCGTTGAGTCAGACACGTATTTCCTGACCTATTCCAGTTAAAAATTCAAAGACTTCAATTTGCGAAAATTCTGCATAATTATTCTTGTTCCGCCGTATATCTTTTTCTCTAAAGAATAATTCTAATTTTAAAGTCATTCGTAATATGGATACAAAATTTTTATAATTAAAAAAAAGGTTTATATGCAAATATCTCTAAAGCAAACTTTCCTTATCAAATATTTCGTACTACGAATACATATGTAATTACATGTTTGATGTTGAAAAGAATGATATATTTAGGAATAATATATGTATATAGGAGAAAAAAAAATTTCACAAACCGTTGAATTGTTATTCAGCACAACTCTTGCGTCATTTTCAATGCGAATAAGCGTATTACAGCTCCGTAGACATTGCGTTTGATTCCATTATACAAAAATATGATAATTTTCCAGATAGAAGGGAAATAAAGATAGACAATCACAACATTAAATATTTTACTTTAACAAAAACAAATAATGTTGCTGGCTGATCAATCTTGTAAAAATTCAACTCTATCTTTTTAGTAAATATTACATAATTTCATTCCATTATCTATCACCATAGTCTACAATTTTCCATTGACGTAAGGCTATTCTTCATATTCTTTCTCTTTCAAATAATTTCCATCAAATTACTATTTTTCAAACAATGGTCTTTAAGTACTTGATAGCAGATACCAGATTGTATAGTGTTATTTATAATAATTAACTATAATAGAAACATCATTATCTAAGTTTGTAATAAACGACTATGTGTATATAAGGTAAAACTAGCTTTTCCGTATTCTCTCGGTATCTATTCTCTTGTAGAAAATCGACTTTAGAGTTTAATTTAAATGTTTTCAACAAGTATTTTACAAGCGAGTTATCTGCAGATCGTAAATCTCGGACACTCATCCGGTAACTTTGTGTCACTGGGAAATATGTGAATGTTTGTTAAGTTAAAGTTGAAAGATATGTACTCAAGATTTACTTTTTATCGGAACAAGAAAAAAATAGTAGACGACAAAATATGTGTTTAACTTGAGCGCTTCGAAATTCAAATCCGTTGAAAATCCTATGGGAACAAAACCACGGCCCTTGTTTTATACATGATATCCTAGCTCATTTGCAATGAGAGGAAAAGTTCCTCTCTGGGATTCCTACCTCACCTCTCGCCGGAAACTCACCGGGAACACTCCTGGGTCATAAAAATGTTCTCTATTGTTACACGAACGACGATATATGACGCGCATTGCGCTACTCGCCACGGTCAACTGCGTAAAACGTAAAACAATAGGATCATAATTGCATACGTATAACAACATCCAACCGAATCAAAACATTAAAGCTATGTCCTGCCGCACTGTTTGTGCTTTTTAAAAAATTTTTGTTTATTTATGTTATTCAATTGATCTTTGTTTTTCCGATTCAATATACGATATTAAATTTTATCTTTAGATACAAAAAAAATTTCGTTTTATTTTCGCTTAAAAGTTTGTACCATTTTATCTCGAGTATCTAACTAGTATTATCCCTAGAGCTAAACGTTGTGAAAAGATAATTATTTAAATGAAATCATAAATTTACTGGAAAACAATATTTAATTGAAAACAAATCTGTCTGTTTATACAGAATAAACTTTTTTGCCGGTTTATTTTATTTTAATGGAATACATATTTTAATAAATATAGTATTTCACTGGGGTTGATAACAATTTATGTTGAAGTTTTTATTGATAGATTAAAATTTAATTTTTTTCTAATGAAGCTTGTATAGTACTTAAAAAAAGTTATTTTCTTCGTTGATTTATTTTTTAGAATGATTTAATTAGTAGAAATTATAAAAAAAAAAGATTTTTTTAAAATAATTTTTAGAGATGAATCATTTAGCTCCAGGGTACTGTCCTCGACTGATTTTCCTTAATGAATTTTAACCTCCTCTAGCCATTGAACTTTACAAAGATTAAAAATTTCTAATTGTTTTCCACTTTGGATCTTTTTTTAATGCAACTTCGGTGAGTCGAAGAATGTTTAATTAATTTTTAAAAATAAATTTGTCAAAGGATAATTTTTTTTTTTAATTATCAAATACATTTTTTTTTATCAGTTATGTAGAATTTTTCGGAGAAATTGAAAACATTTCAATGGTCGAAACAAGAAGAAATCATTTAAATTAATATACCATACAAAAAAAATATGTCAAGATTTTTTCTAGTGTGAATTTAAAATAAATGATGAAGTATGAATTTTTATGAATTAATGCCAAAATAATTATAAGAATAATTAAAATTTTTTAAATTTTATTTTTCAAATTTCAAATCAAGAGATAAAAATATTTTTTGATAATTACTCTTGAAAAACAAAGCAAAACAATACTATTAATTAAACAATCGCTAACTTAATAGTCTACGGCTGTGGACTTGTAATATAACACGCTTTACTAAACAAGTAGGCAAGGTTCACTAGGACGCCTAAAAAAAACTAAATAAATCACGCTTCGCGCGTTGTGAATTCAGGTCATTTCGAATGAACGAATTTTTTTTGGCTACGAATCCGTGACCATTCGACACAGAAATTGCACTTCATTTTAGTTTTCATTCGAATGCATCTACCCAACCTCTCAACAGAGTTTATTCTAAAGTAAAAATGGTAAGAGTAGGAAAAATGTTCTATACTCCCTCGTTACGTCTCAGAGATAGTAAAAACTTTCCTTTCAGACTTTACGCTCCAAATTCTAACCGGGCTTCGTCTTTTACACTTTAAATTCCTTTCAAAAGATTTTCGAGCTTATCTCCCGCGTTTTCTATCTATTTATTTATTTTCTTTTACTCTTAACCATCACCAATCCCACAAAAGCGTTAGAATTTCTATCTCCGGTCACCATTCTTCAACTTTTACAACCTACAATGCAGATAAGATTGAGACAGATGCCGAATAAAGTAGTTTTCAAATAGAGAGACATTTTGACTATTACTCTCCCTGTATTTCCCCTCTGGATTTACTTTTCAGAGAAAATTATCGAATCTAAATGAAACTATCGGCAGTCTTTACGATGATGGAGCTCGTTTCGACTTTTCGCATCTTTCAACACCCTTATTCCAAAAGCCCCTTGGGGGTTTATTAAGTTTGCGTTTACTCTACCCTAAGTCAACCCCGCTATGATTTTACTCGACAACCCCTCAAGCCTTCAGGCACCCTATAACAATGTCAACAAAAATTACAGAAGCTAAATTATCTCCAATCTACCTTTCTGTCTTTACAACAGTAACGCTTTTTTTATTCTCATGATTTTTTTTATAGTTTTAGATTGTAACTTGGATTATCTTAGAACATGGAATTACCTTTTTATTTTGAGGTATAATCATTGTATTGTTTTTTTTTTATTCCTTGCTGGATAAGCTTATCAGATTGGATAAAATATTTTAAAATGTATGTCAAAGTAACGTGTTAAATTCTTAGTAATAATATAATTCAACAGTTTCACGTTATTTTGTACCGTCAATAAATGTTTTTATATGATAAAAAAAATGTTTGTTTAATAATTTTTTAATGAAACCTAATGCATGTTGCTTTTAAACATTCTCTTTATTTTTAGTTGGTGAAAAATTAAAAAATAACCAGCTAAATTCATTTATTAATTTATATCAGTAGACTTTTGTTTAATTGCATAAAAAACTCATCTGAAGTTGTATTTTTAATACTTCATCCCTTAAATTCTCCATAGTTACTTTCATTAAAAATTTAATACATTTATAACAAATGTATTAAGCTTCCAAAATAGATAAACTCATTTTTCAGTTTATCCTTCATATCAATTGTCTAGATTACAATTAAATATTCTTGATTGAAAATTTATATTAATATCTACAAAAAGAATCAAATAAATTTATAATAATTAACTTTTGACTTATCATTTATCCTATAAAATATACATTTTATGATCTCAAATGATAGTCGATAAATGTTAGAAAATGAATAAAGTTATATCTCTTTAAATGAAAAATGGTCTAGAGATCTTTACTCAAGTCGGAAGATTCTCCTTTAATATTATCTGAAACCACTTTGCGCGTTCCAAAGATAAAATAAAATAAGTCCAGTATACAGCGAAGAAACCGTACGTGGCTTCGATATGACTGCGAATGTATTTTCATTGTTATTCCCTTGCTCTTCTTTTTCCTTATATTGAGGCTTATGTCTTGCGTACGATATATGATGCCATTATTTCTTTCACATTCATGATAATGAGAAAATACTTTACATCGAAATATTCTATTTTCCTTAAAGCTTTTAATCGATACTATTTTATTTATATTTAAGTTGACATAGATCACAAGTATACATATATTAATAATAGCGTTATTATATAGAAAAAGTAATCTACTTTAAATCTAATGTAATTTATCTTCTATCCTTCGGTCTTTTACTTTTTATCCTTCAGTTTCAATTCCACTGGCAATTTACTGCAAGCGATAGAAATTTATTTTCAATGTCTAATTTCTGTAAATGAAGAAATATTAATTACAGATAACATATTATAATAATATATTTTATTCAAATCTCATTAATTGTATACATTCACGTAACAAGATTTCTACTTATCATATGTATGAATCTCATTTCATTACATTGCTTGATTAATTTCATATCTGATAGCTCATTAAACATGAAAACATTATTATTATTCCAACTTTCAATCATTTCACAATGTTATTGATTTTTTATTAAAGCCATTATTATATTGATAATGAATCATATAGTAAAATGAATATATTTACGAAAAGAATTTTCGCACTAAACGTAAGTAAAAAATGATAAGTGCACGTTTCGGGATTTAGAAATAAAAATATTTTTGTTCAACAGTAAATTTTGGGTTGTCATAAGTAATTTTTAAGTTATTGTAAGTAATCATTTTACTTAAATACCTCTTAAGTATTGAGTTTACTTACAAGAATTCAAAATTTACTGTTAAATCGAAATATTTTTACTTCTGAATTTTAAAATGTGCACTTATCATTTTTTGCATTTACATTTAATGATAAAATTCTCTTCGTGTATTTTATTACACTGTTAACGTATTATATTCATTATAATATTGGATAAACATTTTTTAAGTTATATTGAAATATTTATTTAATATTGATAAATATATTAACTTGATGAAAATGGAAATATTTCTTATTATGTATACAAGTTTTTTCAAGTCTATTAAAACAAAAGAATATTAAAATTAATTAAACCATGTAAACACTGCACGTTTATACGTATATTTTAATTTATCTTAATTTTTTTTTATTTGTAGAATGAATAATAAATAAATTTTCCAATTTAATATTAAAATGAAAGAAAAGAAATTTTTCAGACAACAGACACTTCTACTGAATTACATATTTTATGAAACCCCGAGAGTCAAATCTCGAGTGTCTAGTAATTTTCACTTAAAAGGAATTATTAAAAAAAAATAATAGCAACAATTAGTTGCAAGAGTCATGCTTGTATATATTCCAACAGGCAGGAAAGAATGACGTACGAGTTTTCTATGAACGTTTATTTCCTAACTGCATCTGTCCTCAACCTACTTACGATGGAGAATAATCAGAAAAGCAGCTTGAACGCGTGAAGTATGCAATGTGAAAGCTGGAATAGGCCGTTTAGTTGCACCCGTAGCTTTGTGTAAGCAAAGTTTAGAGTGCAGAGAGTAAAATTTCAAAAGAAAGTGGAAAGTATGCGATAGTGTAGGTAATGAGGAAAAACGAGAGAACTAAATTAGAAAAAAAAGGTGGGAGAAGAAAAGAATAAGAAAAAACTCGCGTGGTTTGTGCTTAGAAAGTTAATCCTTTGAGTAAAAGAAGAGAACAGCATTATTTGCGATAAGGCGCCGAGATAAAATTACAGTGAATGGCTTTTCAACTCCCAAAGTCCTTTGACTGGACTCTTGAATGACTAAACTCTGGTATGCTTTCAGTGGTTCTCAACTTGCTTAAACCTGTCCTGAGGAATCTGGAGCCTTTGACCTGACCTTTACGTCTCTGTATGCAAATATATGGACGTCCAGTGTCAAAGTGTACATTCTGGTCGCATTACGCAAAATGCCTATGAAGGAAAATACAGACTTGACCTCACTATTGAGTTAAAGATACTTTTTTTATCATTTCCCTTGAAATGTATAACCCTCAATAACCGTTGAATTTGATTTGAATATTGCTATATCATTTATAGCACAATGAAATATTTATGATATCTGTTCTATTCACGAAAAAAATTTTTAATGAAAATTTCTTATTTCGTGCAGCTTTTTTAAAGGAAAAGAAATTTTTATAAATTCAGGTATTCAAGGTATTTTTATTATAAAAAATATGACTGCAAAAGTAGAAATTTTTTTATTAAAAAAAAAAACAAAAACAAATCGATTTTAAGTGAGAAGTATTTTTTTCGTTTTCATTTGAAAATAAAGAAATACATGTCTGAAAGTTAGATTCAAGATTCATTGTAATGAAATGTACAATAAAGAACACTTTCAGTAAAAATGAAAAAAAAAAAAATTAGGTCATGCAGATTTTTTCTTACAAAAGTAACAGCATAGTCTTGATGACCGTCGAGTCTCAACACGAAACAGATGCACTCAAAAGAAGCATATATATATACTATAGTAAGTAAGTTCGTTATACGATAAGCTCCTGCTTCCTCGCAAGTATCACAGAACGAGACCCAAGGGATTGAGATGGGGCAAGTGTAGCGCCTCTAGCTATTGCAAAAATGTAAAGCGCAAACTCGCATATCTTGGTCGACGAGTAAGAGAAAAATTAGTGAAGCATTAAGTTGGTACAACGTGATTCAAACCCTAGGGACATGAACGAAGATCTATTAATTTGTAGCAGTGACATGGTACTTGTAGAAATTCATGATGATGAAGGAGTTGAACTTCTTCGATGTTGAAACTTAAAAAGAAAACTAATTATCGCTAGGAATAACTAGATCATCTTGTTCCTTCTTCGGTATATACTACACTTCCTCTTTCCTCCAGTCTTTCTCATCATTCCATCCCATAGGTAGCTTGTACTAATTATCACATTGCAATTAAAATGCCACCAGCATGTAGCTATATTTCATTGTTGAAGAGATAGCTACCTATGACTTCCTCCCACTTACCTAGCCAGGATTTTGAATACGACAGCAAATGAAAAAGAGGAGGAGACGACTTGACAAATGCAGATCTCAACAAAATCGCCCATGCTTGTTGGAGTAAACTTAATTATAATGTGGTGTTTGCGACCCAACGTTTGACAACATCTCTCTTAATCTTTAGAAGCACCTACACGTATCATCCTCAATACTGTCTACCTACATTTCCGCTTCTGTCGAATCTTGACATATTGTTGGAGATTTTGTCAATTTTCCACATCACTTACTATTGTGACTGTAATAAGAATGACTTCAATATGTTTCCTAATGACATCAACCATTGAATTTACATTTATGAGTGCATACAAAATATGTTGAAATGAAAGGTAGTTTTTGTATTCATTCTATAAAAATTTTCTTCTCCCAAATCATCTTTTGTGTTGATAGAAAAATGTCTGTTGACAAATTTGTTATTGAGAATTATCATATAGGAGATGTATTTTTTGTTAGCTAGAGTACCATGTTGATTTGGATAATTAATCATAGATAAAACGTATTTTACTTTGAAAAAAAGTATCTAGTTTAGATCAGAATAGCAGACTTATAAAGGGGAACCTGAGGCAAGACGAATTCTTGGTGCAAATGAATTCCTTGGTTCAAAAATTTCTAATACACTTAACAATTTAATTTAAAAAAGTAATATTTTCATACCAAAATAAACTTCTATTTCAATAGGTTTATAGAATTCATTTTGCCCCATCAAATTACTAGAATTCTAAAGATCCATCTCACTCCAAGGATCCTCTTTACCCCGCATTCCTCTAATTAAAAGCAGCTTTAGAATTATCATCAAGTTTTGAATGTTAGAAGTCTTAATTCACTCAGCTTTCGCTTAATCAGTAGAAAACATAGAAAATATTGATGTCTTGTTCACTTTAATTTATTTAATAAACAAAGTCAAGTGATTCTTCCAGTTGACGTAGCTCAGCTTATTTCAGCTATTATCCTTAATCTACAGCATTACTTATGGTTATCTAAATTGCACTCTCTTCAAAGCTAAATATTGTTCCAAAAAGATATTCAAACTGATTTAACATGTAAATAACTCCCTCATTTACATCTAGATGTTTTTGTAGCATCATCCTTTTTTACATTCACTAACAAACCCATGAAATGTAATTAATCTAAAAAAATGCAAACTTAAACTTCAACTATTTCTGATAAAATAACTTTACATCCAATAAAATCTAATTCTAACTACAGAAAAAAGGAAAAAATATATATTGCTTGCCTATTTTCAATTCACCAACTTACATTTGACATTCTAATTCCCTCTTCTAGCTGTTGGATGTAACAATTAAATGAACTCAAAGTTTTCACCGCATAAAATCGACAGTTGAGATAAATTAGCATACTCATCTTTAGCTTGCTCTTTCTCATGATTCTGGTTTGGGATATTTACACGAGGATTTGCTATACACGATTACAGAAGCGATGAACACACATTAAAAGGGTAGGCAAATTGCTAGTTTGTTTTAAGAACATACATATATATTGTATAGTGATTAACTTCTCAACTTAAATTAAGTTTCCTTCCTACTGTGTTCTAAGAAAGACTAGCTCTCGAGTTAGTCCAAGGGTAAGACAGATTTTATACAAGTGAGACACGCCCGTATTCTTATCGTTTAGTTATTCTCACCTTTTACTCCTTTGTTTTCTTGGCCTTCACAAGCTCCGCTACGTTTAGAAATTTGACTCGGCTTTTAATCTAATGCTCTAGAAATTTAATCTGAACTATTTCGTGATTTCAATCTCATGAGTTTTAGTGTTTATTAAATCGGATAAAAATCCAGTCTGTTATTAGTTGAATAAAAAAAAGAGGAAAATGTACTTGAAAAACTCGGCAGAATAAGAGAAAAATGAATAGTTTGAGTGAGTGATCAATTGCGGTCGATGGTAGGATATGGAAGTGGGTCGAGCACCTTAATTAGGAACCAATTATTGAATATCTGCGTAGCAAACCCCACGCGATGTCTGCTATAATTATTCATCTACAAATTGGAATTTGAACAGCATGTGCGAGGAAACGTGGGTGGACGTTTGTAACCAATAATCAAGCTTTCAAATACTCAAATATCAACAAATAATTAATGTGAACTTTCATCATTATTTTTTCATTTAAATACACTGATGTTTGCAACAGACCAAGTTGAACAAGAAAGTAGTTAACTATTCTGGTATAATTTATATCTGAAATATTGTAAATTTAACAGCATACCAAGGGTATGATGTAGGTAAATTGAATAGACCTGAGAAAGTTGACCTCCTGAGAACATGTTGAAATATTCTAAAAGTTCTCAGACAGTCGTCAAGTATTCTAAAACTTAACTTCTTAAGTAAATTAAATTTTTCCACAGAGTGACAAGCTCTTTGTGTATGTTATGACACTCAGAAGCACATTTAAAAAATTTAATTTGAAATATTAAACATAAATATAAGCTTAATTAGCATTAAATAGCATTATGTCAGTGTCAGACGTGGTGTAAAACCTGCTCTGTCTAACTATATTAAAACCCATCTACTTAACTTACTAGCAACATCACCTAGACATTAGTCCTTGATAAAATACACTTCACTCAACTGTGTACATTTTATTTATCATTTTATTCCTTTTTTTTAAACCACATAAATTATGATTATGTAATTTTGTAATTTAATAAGGTAATTTAATAAGAGCATTTGTGAGTTGCCGTTAATTTAAAACGGCACTTGAAAAATAAATCACTTAACTCAATAGAGAAAACCGTACAATCGTTGGTTACGAGTAGGGGACAAATGCGGTCAAGTGCTATTTCACTGAAGCGAAAGGGGAAGAAGAGAATTACGATGGCTCAACGGGGATTACCAGTAGATCTAAAAAGTTCTTGTGGACCTCATATATATCTACAAAGAGGACACTAGTAAACGCCGGTTATCGGTTAACTCATATGAAACAAATAATAAAAAAATATAAAGAAGTACGTTGAAGTCCTTTGAACGAATTTTCCTGCTTCTATTAACTGGTAGTACAAGAAAAGAATATACGTACGGAATTCAAGACTCGGACAAATTTATAGCAAACATTTTTTACCCTTTGTCTAAAACTTTGACTACTCTATTACGAATGACAAAAAAAAGGATGTACAAAATAAAAGGAAGAAGTCGAAAAAAGAAAAGTACTCTGTAACGCTAAAATTTACGACGCGAAGCAGGATTCCAGCCGACCAGATCCGTTACATGATTCGGGCAAGGAGAAGGCGCCGTTTCCGTACGGATCTACAAATCTAGCTTGGAGAAAAGAAGCGATGTCGATATATATCGGATACATACACGTATATGTTTTAAAGGAAGTGCGAAAGAGAAAGAAAAAGGGGTCGAGGAATTTCGCTTTAGAACCAACCCTGTGGGTCAAAGAACTCGGCCGTAGGAGAGGGTGCTTAACGACTTAACGGTTCACGGCGCATAAGTTTGTTCGAGCGAGGTAAACAAAGAGTATGGATTACTTTGGTTGAAGAGCGACTCTTCTTTTTTCTCTTTATCTCCTTCTTCTTCACACAAGTGATGCTGAAACACCATAGTTCACTTTTTTACTCATTTGGGACCAACTTTATCAAATCTTTATTCTAGCCTTTCATTATCACTGTCCTCAGTGATAATCATGCATTTTTTTAACACCTTTTAGTAGTGAACTCGGATGATTAAGACTGTTTGTTATATTTTAATTAATTATCTGGAAATGAAGAAGTTAATCGAATGATTTTATTTAATATTTTTTACAGAATACATGAGGAGAAAAATATTGAATGAAGAGGAAGTTTTTGATGTGATAATTTTTAACTAAAACATATTAATAATGATTTTAAATTTGGAAAACTTTCTGATAAGTTTTCTTTTATTTATGTATTAAATAGCACGTTCTTACAAAAAGTACTTAATGAGCACATTAGAGTTTAAAGTTTTCCAAGTTTTATCATAAAATTAAGTTCATATTAAGTATAGTAAAGTAAATCAAATTACACATTCTAATTACTTTAAGATAGAAAAATAGTTACATTTTTGGCTTATCAAAAAATAATTCAATGATTCAGACTTTTGATTTACTGTAAATAGAATATTTACAAAAAAATTCGACTGAAAAAACATGATTATCAAAAATTCAAAGCTGTTATAAATCAATTTTTGATAATCAACTTATCTTCATGGTTTTCCAACAAATAATTGGAACAATAATTTCCAAAAACTCTCATCATTTTTCCACAAGCCATTTCAAATTGTTTTCGACCAAATGAAATATAATTCCATCGAAACAATTCAACCGGCATTGTGATGGAAAAAAAAAAAACACGAGGTTGCGTGTAAAGGATTGAACATAGTCATGACGGTACAATTTGTCGAGAGTTAAATCGATGCCATCAACCAGAGGATGTTGATAGAAATTACATATCTCTTTTGGTGATGATAAAAATGACAGTAATATATACAACTGAAGTACACAATTTTTCATGCTCTTTTTTTCAAGATGTAAATTAATTACGATCAATCATGATCATGATAGAATCTACCAACTGTAATAATATCTGTGGTCATGTCACGAGAATTTACGTGGATTGATGACGCGTGAGGCCGCATCCTGATCTCTGTAGCCTTGATTTGCCCCAGCCTGGGTCAACGATAAAACAAAGCCAAATAGGCAGGTAGTAACTGACCAATACTAGCCATGTGTAATCAGGCGTTGTCGAATATCAGCATGCGCGAGTATATATTCCGGTATTTCACGTTACTCTGTGGATGGTGTGGCCGATAGTATAAATGTACGCGTTAGGTAGACCGTGATGTGCTATTGTTTGAATACTCACTCGCTTGTAATGTTCACTATCCTGTTTCCATCTACAGTTGTAAGATATGTATGATTGCTGTAGTTTTCAATGGATCTCTATTTTTTCGAATACTAAAACATTAAAAAAAATGAACAAACATTTACTTCGTTCACTATTGGAACAAAGTTTAACATTTTTTGTGCTTATAAAAGAAACGAAATCCAATAAGAAAAAGTCCTATCAACTTTGATGACATTTCAAATGAGTTCCAAACATATAACAGTTTCGTATCATGACCGTTTCATATAGCATAGCTATTGCCTAACTTATCGCTTCCTCTTAAATTTATCAGCAGGTCACAGAACCTCTACTCATCTTGACTTTACTAATCGAGCCATATGAAAGTCAAATAGGATTTATTATCACTAACTTTACAAATTATAGATAGTTTATAACTTTTTCAAACAAATAAATTAATAAATAAGATTGCTATCTTTCTTATGAGATCTAGAAAATGTCAGTAAACAAGTTTCTTGAATCATTTATCTTTCAAAAGTTTTCATTTGACTCAAATCATATTACTAATTTTTGTAGCAAAGTTTTTATAAATGTCAAAAATCAATAGGTGTAAATTTAAAGTAGTTTTTTTTTTTTTTATAATAATTATTTAAACTCAATCTGTATAAAAATAAACAGATAAATTATTGACCAATAATAAATCTAACACATACCTTTTAAACTATGATTGGTCAACTATTGGTTTATGATTAGATCATGATTGGTTAGTTTTAAGTATTTAGAAGCTTATAATTGATTCACCTCAGGTCACTAATAATTTGTCTATCCCAAATTTTCAAACATAAATTATTATATGATGACGTCAATTAGATTGTGAATTTATTAAAATATTTATTATTATTATCTGATTACATTGAATTAAAATAATTGGATAAAATCAGGTTTATATAATAGACATATTGTAATTATTTAATGTTAGTGAAAAAAATCTACAGTTTATTTAATCAGTTAATTATTAAAAATATTGAAAAATAATGGTGAATTATTCATGAATAACAATAAATTAAAATTGTTTTTTGCAACGTAATATCGAACGAATTTATTGTATGAAGATTTTATAAATTGATAGTTAATAACATGAATATAATAATTGAAATTTTTATTTTTGTTAAAAATTCCTGAACAGTAAAACTTCGTTAATTGGTGCATTTCTACAGAGTATTATTTAATTAAAAAAATATTCCTTTTCTTCATCTCTAATCACTTTTAAACGAACAATTAAACTACTATCAGCTGGATTTACCAAATAAAAAAAAAAACATCTGTGTTCTCCGTTTTTTCTCCAATTTTCGTTCTCCCAATGAATACTAACCTATCTCTCTTTTTCTCATAGCTTTCTCATCTATCTTTATTTCTATTCATTCACATACAATCATTAACTATTACGATTTAATATATTTCTATTTAAGATCAAATAAGATGAGTGGCTCATTAAAATAATATTCCAAGAAATACCGGATGTGTGCTTAAATTTATTCCATTGAATTAAATCTGCATTTCTCTCACAAGATTACAGACGAATATTTTCCCCATTGAACTGATCTTTGAATCCAAGACTTTAATTTAATATTTCACGGAGATGTGGATTTTCAAGGTTGGTTAGGATTAGTAAAATAAGTTTAATGGACTAAAAATCGTATTGAGAAAGTTGTAACGAAGATTTTTAACTCTGCCAAATTGAGTATACTTGGAAAATGATCCAAATTGAAATTACTCATCTATACTATTTTTTACAACAAAAAATCTTATTAAATAATAAAGAGAAAAAACGAGAAAAATTTATTACCAAATAATATAAAGTAACATAAAATTATTCACTTGAAAAGGAGAATTTTTTCTCTTCTACTTTTTTTTCCATTCAACTCTTAGAGAATTTTTTTTCTTTTTTATAAATACACACTACCATACCATTATTAATATTCTTCCGCTTCAGCAGCAGACAACCTGTCTGTACCGGATAATGCTGCCTATCTTACAAAAGAACAATACAACTTCTACACGACAGTATTACGGAGGGGTTAAGAGGGAGTCTGTTAATTGGGTCAGATGTGCATCGTCCTTGAGCGAACATGTAACAGCGATCGGCCGCGATTGTCATCCTGATGTTACTCTCACGCCTATGTGTTCAGAAAGGGGCTGAAATCCCCTGGCTAAACTACTCATGCATGAGAGAGATCAGAGCATGTCGATCAGAACACTATCACCAACTCCACACTCTCAGCATTTGATACAATACTCTACTCTTGACGCGATTTTAAATTATTTATTCCATTATCACACTTCATTAAATCGAGTAACAATAACTCGACTCGATAATCAGTTATAAGAGCAATTGATTAATAAGCTTTTATTGAAACTTTGCAGATCGTCCAACATTTTTTGATATCAACACTGCAAATCGTACTATCTTATTTCAATCTACTTAAAGTGTTTTAAAATGACGTCACTCTTTTGATTAACATCGTAGTCACTTTTTAGATACCTGGAAGTATTTAAAAAGTGACTACAATATTAATCAAATGGATGATGTCATTTTAAAATACGTTAAGTGCATTAAAATAAAACACTTCCAAATTTGAGATTTGCAGTGAAGAGTTGAATAAATTGTGTAATTCAATAAAAGTTTGGTGATAGAAAAAATAGTTAAGATTAAAAACATCTAGAACATTGGATGGTATTGTTTTTATTTAAATTGAAGATAATTAATTTATTGATTATAAAAAAGTAATATTGAGTGGTTGAATAAGAACGTGGTGTGAATAAAAAGGAAGACAATTTTAAATCGTTTAAAAGAGTTTTTTCAATCTAACGGTTGAAAAGAATTGAGTCAGTAAACAAGCCAGTAAATGAAAGGTTAAGATCAATAAATGAACAGGTGATCTAGAATTTCTGGATTCCAAACACGTTGATGATTGATGCCAATTATTTTTTAACCATTTTTAAATCAAAACAAGAATTCTATATTTAAGAAAATAATAGTTCAATCCTAATTGGTTGTTTTTTTTTTCTTCATTACTGTTGGAAATTGGTTTATTGATGAATTTACTTTTACATCAATTTAAAGTATTTAATTAAAAAGAAAATTAAACTTGGATTATTTTAAATCAACTTTTATTGTTCAATTAAATGATTGTTAATGAATTATGTCTATAAATATCATAATAAATGTCAAACTTGAATCCTTGTAAATAAGAATCATTTTCCAAAGCTTCGTTTCCTCATTTTATGACCTTTTGCTCGGCCTTATCTGCATTTGTATCCTCAGATATACCTTTACATTCTTCCACCTCAATCTGTCATTCATTTTTTTTTCTTTCACACATTTCTCCCACACATATTCCACCACTTCGAAATCTCATAAATATTTCTTTCAACTCTCACGAAGAAATCCGTTTCCAATAAAAGAATAAGATTTTTCCATAAATCCTGATGATCTCAAATGGTTATCAAATATTTGACTAATAAAACAAGCTACATAATCCGATCTAGTTCATTCCAAAAGCCTTTTATAAATTCGAATTTAATCCATTGACTTCATGAAAGAAATATTTTGTTGTTCCAACTGGTCCAAAGGTCCAGGTCAATTCCATCAACAGACTCATTTCATTTCATTCACAGATTTTTTCTGCAAATATTACAAAAGTCATGACTGTTATTGAAATTCCAATCTGTTGAAGCAACAAAATAATTTTTTTATCAAGTCCAATTACTATCAATTTGAGCAATTGTAATAGACAACAGACAGGACCAAACTACTCTTGTATTTATACGTGACAATATCAAAATGAGATTTTGGTTGGTCGAACATTTGCATAGTCCTTCATATCAGCGATGTATAAATGATAATATTCTGATTCATATAACACTTGGTTACGATGGCAGTTGATAAAGCTGAATATTCAAGGCAATAATTCGATAGGCTGCATTGAAATCTTTAGCCATGGTCGCTAAATATATACTCAGGATGTTTACTAGCCACACGTACCGTCTCTTGTTGTACTGCGTTTCTCATCATCCTCTCGAATGATAATACGCGTCCCATTACCTGTTATATACCTGCCATTCTATAATATTTGCCAATAGAAATGTGGATGCTTCATGTTCCGTTTAGATGATATCGACGCATGCGACAGACGACCATTCCCAGTTTTCGATAACGAGTGTATCTCGTTCATGTGGATTATATGTATATCAGTATGTACAAGTGAGTTAGATGATACAAATAGTTGATGGACAAGTGGGTAAAATTTCACTTCATGCATTTTCCTTCAGCATCATTAAACTGCTTCCATTGAATTTATTCAATATTAATCCAGCTTTGACCATCAGTCACTTATGTGATGGAGGAATTACAAAAATGTCGTTAATACAGTCAACTATTACACAAAGCTTTCGCTCTAATTAAATAGTATCGAGTTACATTAATGGTACTCGGTACATTTCACTGTCAATCAATTTGCTTTATCCAATTGACTTCTCTGTGCTGCACTCCTAGATTTCAGTGATTTCTCGAATATGAGTTAGGTTGTACGGTGAACTTGAATGCATAACCTATGCCTCTAAGGGTTATTCGTCGTACGATAACTCGATAATTAATTAGAGACCTAGAGATTAATACACACGTTACAATCTCTAGCAGCCTGATTTATATGGAAACTCGGCGAATAACTTCTGATAAACATTTATTATAGTTATAAGTTTAGAGAGTTCATCGATAATAATCTAATAATCGATTTTATTTTTTCTTGGAAAGAAGTTGTTGGAAAATTTTGTCTAATTTAGAGCTTTTATATAAAAGTTGGTAATTTTGTTGATATCACTTTAAGGTCTAGATAGATATAGCTCTTTATGATGATTTAAAGAGATAATTTGTAACAAAAAGTTTAAGCTTCAAAATCTAAGCTGAACAGACATATTCATAAAAATCGTTAAAAAAATTTATTTCACCCTTGAAATCGCCAAAATACTTTTCGAACTTCTAACAAAATAAGACTTTTTTCATATTTCCCCAATTTTAAGGGTGAAATAATTTTTTTTTCAGTGAATCTATGGATGTAGTTCGATAGTTGAGATTCTAAAGGTTCTAAATCGTCCGTCAATAACGTTATTCGACTGTTCCTTCATGAGTTACAAAGAATCAAGTCAGAGAGATAATGATTAGTAATTTGTATCCCGTTTTACCCCATTTTGATGGTGTTAACGTGAATTTTCCTAAGCTGTGCCGCGATTTCGTATATCTAGGCATTGAGACGAAGAGAATAAGTGGTCGATCGTCAAAATCGGACAACTTTGATTTTTCGACCCCAAAAAATGGCAAGTGGTACCCCTTTCCATTTTTTTTGGCCAAAAAATAAAAGTTCTTCGATTTTGATGATCGACCACTCATTCTCTTTGTCTTGATGCGTAGATAAGCGAAATCGGGTCGAACATTTTAAAAATTAATTATTTTACCCTTAAAATGGGGTAAAAGTGGATACAAATTACTGAACATCATTTCGTTGACTTCAAACCCTTGTAACTCATGAAGAAACAGTCGAATAACATTTTCCATGGACGTTTTGGAAACCTTAAAATCTAAGCTACAAATATATATCCATGAAAAACCTTTAAAAAATTTATTTCTCCCTGAAAATCGCTAAAATAAAAAGGTAAGTCTCATTTTTTTGGGAGTTTGCCAATTATTTTGACGATTTTAAGGGTGAAATAATAATTAAAAATATTTTTCATGAGTACATATTTTTAGCTTAGATTTTGAAGTTTCTAAAACCTCCTTGAAGATCATTATTGGACTGTTCGGTCACGAGTTATAGAGGTCAGAACAAGAAAAGTACGTGATTTGTTGCCCCTTTTTCGACTTTCGACCTCTATAACTCGTGAATGGACGGTCCAATAATGATTTTCAGGGAGGTTTTAGAAACTTCAGAATCTAAGCTACAATTACATATTCATGAAAAACATTTAAGATCATTTTTTTACCCTTAAAATCGCCAAAATTATTGGCAAACTCCCAAAAAAATGTGACTTACCTTTTTATTTTAGCGATTTTGAGGGGGAAATAAATTTTTCAAAGGTTTTTCATGGATATATATTCGTAGCTTAGATTCTAAGGTTTCCAAAACGTTCATGGAAAATTTTATCAGACTGTCTGTTCATGAGTTACAAGGGTTTAAAGTCAAAGAAATGATATTTAGTAATTTGTATCCACTTTTACCCCATTTTGACGGTGTTAAAGTGGATTTTCCTAAACTGTGCCGCGATTTCGCATTTCTACGCATTAAGACGAAGAGAATGAGTGGTCGATCATCAAAATCGAAGCACTTTTATTTTTTCGCCAAAAAAAATGGAAAGGGGTACCGCTTGCCATTTTTTGAGGTCGAAAAATCAAAGTTGTCCGATTTTGATGATCGACCACTTATTCTCTTCGTCTCAATGCCTAGATATACGAAATCGTGGCACAGTTTAGGAAAATTCACGTTAACACCAGCAAAATTGGGTAAAACTGGATGCAAATCACTAAACATCATTTCTTTAACTCTAAACCCTTGTAACTTCCTACGGGTTGGTTGGATTACGTTTTTCCGGAGTGTTTTGGAAACCTTAGAGTCTCAGCTACAAATACATATCCGTAAAAAACATTTGAAAACTTTATTTCACCCTTAAAATCAAGAAAATATAAAGAAAAGTCACACCTTTTTGTGACTTTGCCACGTTTTTTGGCAATTTCAAGGGTGAAAAAATGATCTTAAATGTTTTTCATGGATATGTGACTGTAGCTTAGATTCTAAAGTTTCTAAAACCTTCCTGAAAATCATTATTGGACCGTCCGTTCACGAGTTATAGAGGTCGAAAATCGAGGAAGGGTCGAAAAATCACAAACTCTCCCCGTTCTGACCTCCATAACTCGTGAACGGACGGTCCAATAATGATTTTCAGGAAGGTTTTAGAAACTTTAAAATCTAAGCTAAAGATTTGTATTTATAAAAAATATTTGAGATCATTATTTCACCCTTAAAATCGCTAAAATAATTGGCAAACTCCCAAAAAAATGTGATTTACCTTTTTATTTTCTTGATTTTGAGGGGAAAATAAATTTTTTAAAGGTTTTTTATGGATATATATTTGTAGCTGAGACTCTAAGGTTTCCAAAACACTCCGGAAAAACGTAATCCAACCAACCCGTAGGAAGTTACAAGGGTTTAAAGTTAAAGAAATGATGTTTAGTGATTTGCATCCAGTTTTACCCAATTTTGCTGGTGTTAACGTGAATTTTCCTACGCTGTGCCCGATTTTGTATATCTAGGCATTGAGACGAAGAGAATGAGCGGTCGATCATCAAAATCCGACAACTTTGATTTTTCGACCCAAAAAAATGGCAAGTGGTACCCCTTTCCATTTTTTTTGGCCAAAAAATAAAAGTTCTTCGATTTTGATGATCGACCACTCATTCTCTTCGTCTTGATGCGTAGAAATGCGAAATCGCGGCACAGTTTAGGAAAATCCACTTTAACACCGTCAAAATGGGGTAAAAGTGGATACAAATTACTAAATATCATTTCTTTGACTTTAAACCCTTGTAACTCATGAACAGACAGTCTGATAAAATTTTCCATGAACGTTTTGGAAACCTTAGAATCTAAGCTACAAATATATATCCATGAAAAACCTTTAAAAAATTTATTTCTCCCTGAAAATCGCTAAAATAAAAAGGTAAGTCTCATTTTTTTGGGAGTTTGCCAATTATTTTGACGATTTTAAGGGTGAAATAATAATTAAAAATATTTTTCATGAGTACATATATTTAGCTTAGATTTTGAAGTTTCTAAAACCTCCTTGAAGATCATTATTGGACTGTTCGGTCACGAGTTATAGAGGTCAGAACAAGAAAAGTACGTGATTTGTTGCCCCTTTTTCGACTTTCGACCTCTATAACTCGTGAATGGACGGTCCAATAATGATTTTCAGGGAGGTTTTAGAAACTTCAGAATCTAAGCTACAATTACATATTCATGAAAAACATTTAAGATCATTTTTTTACCCTTAAAATCGCCAAAATTATTGGCAAACTCCCAAAAAAATGTGACTTACCTTTTTATTTTAGCGATTTTGAGGGGGAAATAAATTTTTCAAAGGTTTTTCATGGATATATATTCGTAGCTTAGATTGTAAGGTTTTCAAAACGTTCATGGAAAATGTTATCAGACTGTCTGTTCATGAGTTACAAGGGTTTAAAGTCAAAGAAATGATGTTTAGTAATTTGTATCCACTTTTACCCCATTTTGACGGTGTTAAAGTGGATTTTCCTAAACTGTGCCGCGATTTCGCATTTCTACGCATCAAGACGAAGAGAATGAGTGGTCGATCATCAAAATCGAAGAACTTTTATTTTTTGGCCAAAAAAAATGGAAAGGGGTACCACTTGCCATTTTTTGGGGTCGAAAAATAAAAGTTGCCCGATTTTGACGATCGACCACTTATTCTCTTCGTCTCAATGCCTAGATATACGAAATCGCGCCACAGTTTAGGAAAATCCACTTTAACACCGTCAAAATGGGGTAAAACTAGATACTAATTTTTAAACATCATCCCTTTATCTTTGAACCTCAATAACTTGGAAACGGACAGTCCAATGACATTTTTTAGGGACGTTTTGGAAACCTTAGAATCTGAGCTATCTGCCTAGATATCTAGATTTATTGTAAAACATCTATTTCTTCCTCAAAATCGCAATAATATAAAAAAAGTCACATTTTTTTGGGAGTTTGCCAATTATTTTGGCGATTTTAAGGGTGAAATAATGATCTTAAATGTTTTTCATGTATATGGAAGTGTAGCTTAGATTCTGAAGTTTCGAAAACCTTCCTGAAAATCATTATTGGACCATCTATTCACGAGTTATAGAGGTCAGAACGGGAAGAGTTGGTAATTTTTTGACCCTTTTTCGACTTTCGACCTCTATAACTCGTAAACGAACGGTCCAATAATGATTTTCAGGAAGGTTTTAGAAACTTTAGAATCTAAGCTACAGTTACATATGCATGAAAAACATTTAAGATCATTTTTTCACCCTTAAAATCGCCAAAATTATTGGCAAACTCCCAAAAAAATGTGACTTACCTTTTTATTTTAGTGATTTTGAGGGGGGAATAAATTTTTCGAAGGTATTTTATGGATATATATTCGTAGCTTAGATTGTAAGGTTTCCAAAACGTCCAGGGAAAATGTTATTCGACCGGCCCTTCATGAGTTACAAGGGTTTAAAGTCAAAGAAATGATGTTCAGTAATTTGTATCCACTTTTACCCCATTTTAAGGGTAAAATAATTAATTTTTAAAATGTTCGACCCGATTTCGCTTATCTACGCATCAAGACAAAGAGAATGAGTGGTCGATCATCAAAATCGGAGTACTTTGATTTTTTGGCCAAAAAAAATGGAAAGGGGTACCACTTGCCATTTTTTGAGGTCGAAAAATAAAAGTTGCCCGATTTTGACGATCGACCACTTATTCTCTTCGTCTCAATGCCTAGATATACGAAATCGCGGCACAGTTTAGGAAAATCCACTTTAACACCGTCAAAATAGGGTAAAAGTGGATACAAATTACTAAACATCATTTCTTTGAGTTTAAACCCTTGTAACTCATGAAGGGACGGTCGAATAACATTTTCTATAAACGTTTTGGAAACCTCAGAATCTAAGCTACAAATATATATCCATAAAAAACCTTTAAAAAATTTATTTTCCCCTCAAAATCAAGAAAATAAAAAGGTAAATCACATTTTTTTGGGAGTTTGCCAATTATTTTAGCGATTTTAAGGGTGAAATAATGATCTCAAATATTTTGCATGGATTTGTAATTGTAGCTCAGATTCTGAAGTTTCTAAAAACTCCTTGAAAATTATTATTAGATGACTCGTATAAGAGATATGAAGGTCCAAAGTCGGAAAGTAGACGATTTTTTACCCTTACTTTGACTTTGAACCTTTACAACTCTTATACAAATCATCCCATAATAATTCCCAAGGAGTTTTCAGAAACTTCAGAATCTAAGCTACAGTTACATATTCATGAAAAACATTTAAGATCATTTTTTTACCCTTAAAATCGCCAAAATTATTGGCAAACTCCCAAAAAAATGTGACTTACCTTTTTATTTTAGCGATTTTCCGGGAGAAATAAATTTTTTAAAGGTTTTTCATGGATATATATTTGTAGCTTAGATTTTAAGGTTTCCAAAACGTCCATGGAAAATGTTATTCGACTGTTTCTTCATGAGTTACAAGGGTTTAAAGTCAAAGAAATGATGTTTAGTAATTTGTATCCACTTTTACCCCATTTTAAGGGTGTTAAAGTGGATTTTCCTAAACTGTGCCGCGATTTCGCATTTCTACGCATCAAGACAAAAAAAATGAGTGGTCGATCATCAAAATCAAAGAACTTTTTTTTTTTCGCCAAAAAAAATGGAAAGGGGTACCCCTTTCCATTTTTTTGGGTCGAAAAATCAAAGTTGTCGGATTTTGATGATCGACCCCTCATTCTCTTCGTCTCAATGCCTAGATATACGAAATCGCGGCACAGCTTGGTACAATTAATTATGTCACTCTTAAAATGGGGTAAAACGGGAATTCGCTTCAAGTTTAGCATTAATTATGCTCCAATTATTTTTTTAACTAGTGCAATAGAAAAATTTCGCTCTTAGATCTACATCTTTTATATAAGCCTTCAATTAACTTTGTAGCATTATTAGCATAGACATTAAGCACATTTTTATGTCTTACAGTTTTTCAACAATATCTCATTATTTTATTACTTTCATTATGTATATTCGTTTTCGCAAGTAGAGAACGGTTGGAGTAGCGGAAAAAAGTTTTTCCATATTGGACGTTTTTTTCCAAACAAATGTATGTATAATCTTCCTCTAATAACATGAACATTCATTATATTAAAATTAATATAATAGAATGTAAAGTCCACATTTTTTTCAAGACATTAAAATTCAGAGTAGTGTAACTAGTTTTTTACACATTTCTGTACTATCCTTTATAAAATGTTCATCAATGAATCAAAAAGCTTGAAAGGAAGAATAAAATTCTAGTGACCTTGAAAAAAACGATAAATAAACCTTAATTTGGTACTGAATCTACTTTTTAGAATTGAAGGTTTTTTAATGAAGAACTTTTGCACATTTCGTTTCTTCTCATTCAACATCAAAGTAAAATAAATTAGTTAACAGCAATAACCTCTATTCTTTTGACTTTTTTGACCCTAAAATATCTTCAAAGCATACTATATTTCGATAACGCTAATAATTTCAAAAATCATAAATTAATTACCAATAACACTCTAATATTACTATGAATTGTTTTATCACTCTACTTAGTGCAGAGTTGCTTCATATTTATTCTTTTTATTACAACCCATTAAGAAGCATATAATAAAAATAGTAATGTGTGAAAAAGTTTATTACTTTGTTATGAGTGGCATTTTCACATATGAAAAATATATTTGGAAATCAAATTTCCATTCGAAAAAAAGAAATTGAAACTTAAGAATAAATATTCACGTTTTTTTACAACCTAGCTTTATTTTCAAATATTTTCTGCAGTCGTACCAGATGAAGAGATACTACGGAACTTAAGTGTAATCTTAATTTTCACCTACCATTCCATAGTATGTCTTCTTCCGGTTCACTTGTGCCACTGAATGAATAAGATTTCTCTTAAAATATCTTTCTTATAATACACAATCATAACAAAAGTAACTAAAAATTTTAAAAATTCTAAAGAATCGAAATTACTTGAATATTCCCTCTAGAAAAAACTTTCTTTCACAGGTCAATATAATTTATGTTAAAAGATTCAAAACGTTTATTGAATTTTCATAACTATTGAATGTTAAACAGATAAAGTATTCATTTAAAAAAAAATATCATTGTCTCACCATCAGCAGTAGAAACACTTTTATTCAAACAGAAATCAATACAATACATTTCTAAAAGAGAATTATTCCTTTATATCTAATGAATTGATTGAAACAATTAGTAGAATCACAAGTTTCATTAATAGAACTGTCAATAACTGAAACCTTTACCTTACTGACACTATTTTTTTTTTCCTTTTATTAATGAATTAGGATAAATGATTCGTATGCGGTTGAAATGGCTCAGAAAAAAGAATGACGTGAAAAAAGGCTTAAAGGAAGTCTATGGTTCGTGCAACGAGGGCGTAACAGTTCAATCGGCAATCACGATTTCTCATCATGAATAGACTCAATTCGAGCCGTCAGCTCGCTAACGAGCTTCAATTACCAAGCGAGTGATTCTTCCTAAGGATCTTGGGGGCTAACGGAAGTTTCGATGAGCACACGCCAGTAGCCATTGCGTCAATTTAATGAGTCTGCTAGTGACAATTTACGGTAATTAACAGCTAAAGTACCAATTGTAATTTGATGGACGTTGGTTTAATTGATAGCAAACTGATAACGAATAATGTCTGGTGCCAATAAATATTGATATACGAGATCTGATCTCACCAAGATTCATCAAGACCCTGTTAAAATGGTGAAAAAATAATAAAAGTCTTTAGGAAGATGGAAAGAATAAAAATAAAAACATTCAATTAAATAAAGCAGTAAAAATATTTACTCTACATTGGAATTTCTGTCTTTTTCGATAGAAGAAAATGAAAGAGCACTGAAGTGTCAATGCAAAGCTGAGAAGAACCGAGAGTCTGAACGAATACAAGTAGTTTTAAACTGGAAATTCGATATAGCATGCAGACCAGTGTTGAATGTGCATATGTACATTTCCATTTTATCTCTCTGAGCCTGCCTAGAAGCTTTTGTTTCTTGCCACTGACAAAGACTACCGGTGTAAGAGCATACGGGGCACATGAGAAACAGAGTAGACAGTAAAGGACAAAACACTCTGTGTCATTCTGACTCTATCGCGAAATACCGTCGTGCACTACTTACATGTTTTGGCGAATACATGAGAGCTCCACTTTCGATGAACGTTTTCCAGACAAAAAACCATCCCTTGCTCCCAATCGTTTTTCCTCTACACTACTTTTTCTTAACATTTTTGAATACACGTCATTCTTGTTCTACTTTTTGCTAGTATTTACATTTCCGTTATCCTGAAATGCACCACAATATTAATTTGTCGTTTAAATCATCTTGAACACTTCAAGTTTTATTATTATTTATGTTGAATAATAATTCTGTTCGATTACTATAATTATATTGATAGACATTAATTGAATTTGCATTATATGGATTTCATTTTGAAGATTATAATAATATTTAATTAAATTCCTGGTAAAGATATTAATTATCACGATTTCAGTAATAATAGATTAATAATGGAATTTTGTATTTGATATAATAAATTAATTATTAACTGAGGAGTTCTTACTTTAACATGATCATTGGGTTCCCTGTATGCAGGATACGATAATTTAAAAAAAAAATATATAATAATAAAAGGAGGCTAGAGGCTTTCGGGCGATGGCTGGCTGCACACTTCTGGTTGCATTCATTACAATAAGTAATAAAATATAATAATAAATTTGCGAATTAGCTTTATAAATTTAGTGCAATAATGTAATATTATTCACTTAATTGTAATTCAATTTTTTTTGCCCCAATTGACACGAGTTGAAATTTGACATCAATTTAAGCTCAATATATTGTAATATAAATATTACATGTTGTAATATTAAGCTCGAATTGATGTCAAATTCCAACTTTTGTCGATCAGAGTAGTTAATTCTTAGTTAATGGAAATACATTTTTGGGATGCGAATACGTTTTTTATAGCTTTTATAAGTCATTAAAATATTTATGATGACATTTTAATTGCAATAAAAATATTTTCATTCGCTTTTGATGGTAATTATTAACCGATCATAGAGAAATCAATTAACCATTAGGAAAAATGGTTTTTTCAAATTGGTGATTAAATTTAAATGGATACTTTTACAATTTTATGATGCATATTTTTGTCAATGCATACAAAATGACTAATAGAGAGGATACTGAAATAATTGAGAAATTCATGTAATCAATGTCATTGTGAGAGAATCACTGCTCGTTTGGCCTAGTCATAAAGCACTCAATCACTATTATAGCATTTGTAACAGTTTATTCCTGGTTTTAGTAAAAATTTCAAGCAGAATCAAAAAAAAATTAAACGAGCAATTCAATTTTATTAATTATTGCAAGTGAAGTTTAATTTTACTACTAATTATTCTTAATAATTATGGATAAGAAATTAGCCAAGTATGGAAGGAAGTGATAGACTATGCTTATGCTCAGCCTGTCCAAGGTTCCACCAGGAATGAACACTTCCCCTAAGATCCAGTGGATTGAGTAATTAGAGAAGCTAATTACTCACCAGTCATTAATATTCCGGCCCTCGACAATAATTTGGGATTTTTATTCTACAAATAAATGTGACCAAGTTTATTTCATAACAAATTCACACAGTTTTTATTGATAAAAATAATTAGATTAAACGAATAAACGTATGTACAGGTTTTTAAAAAGTTCAAATATTCCCGCTTTAATTTGAATATAATAATGTTGGTAAAATAAATTATGCAGTCACTGGTACTGCGGTTTAATCGGTATCGGTAAATTAACTCTTGATAATTACGCAGACTTGATTACCGACCTCGAAAGAAGAGATAAATTTTACACAAGTTGTTTTTAAATTTACCGTGGTGCCGAAATGGCGGAACAGAAAGCTATAGTGTACTGATTTTATTCAACAAAATATTCTATTTGAATTTACACGAATACGTGTAGCAATTTACAATGAATAAAATTGCGCAAGTAAAATAAAGAAATGATTTACAATGAGTCCGAGATGGGAATAGGACGAGAAATTCTCTCACTCCTCTTCTCACGAGATGCCCACGAGTACTTGAGGTCGAGAAATCCTCTGCCACCACAAGTCTTAACTAAGACGAGAAATTTTCTCCCTCTTGTTTAGGCAAAATGAGTAAAATTTTGAGATGCTTTCCGTGTTCAAAGATTCGAATTAATTAATTCTTTCAACACAAGTACCGTGCGCACAACGGTTCAGCGGTAGCCATCTAGTGGCGTGAGCGCGGATTAGATACAATATATAGTGATTATATCTATAGATAATAGTTTAAATCAGTCTTACGCGTTTCCTTTACTACTCTCATGCAAATACATTCTTGTGAGGGAATTGCCCTCATACATTGCCGATTACAACGGGTCGTTTCACAAGCGTGGAGTGCTAAGTAATAATTCCGATGTGTCTCAGAACACAAACAGGACATCCACCAAGCTTGGCAATAATCCACAGGCATCACTTATGCGTTGTTACATTATGCACTAAGCATCATTTCCCCTGAGTACTTGTTCTCCCACCACACGTTTCCCGTTTCATTTAACCTCCCTTTACTTTCGTCCTAGACAACCTGTCGGAATTTTCACCTTAATGAAAATTCTTTGAATAAGCTCCACAAAGGTATCGCTTGCTACTCAAATATTCTTCGATATTGCGGTAGTAAACATGTACTTGTAATGTACGATAAAGTGATACAATAAATAAACGAATTCCGTTAAATTTTTGTTTGAATACTTGAAAAATTATTCAAACAAATCAATTCGAAAATTAAACATTACGAAATATAATTCTACTAAGGAAGAAAAATCTATTAGAGGCATAGGTCATGTCCGCAGGATCATTAGTAGCTGAAAAAAAATATAGAGACATTGAGAAAATGATATACACTGAAAAAAATTAAAATAGTTAGATTTACTACGTAATGTTAATTTTCCATTTGAGAGCTCATAGTAGAGTTCTTTTCTTACTATGAGAGGACTCAACTATGAAATGTTAAATAGAAAATTAACATTACATAGTAAATCCAACTATTTCAGTGTATAATGAATATATTTTTTGAATTTTTCCAATCTTAAAAAATTGATTAACAATATTACAGCATTCAATGAATAAAAAATATTGCTTTTACCTAGTTTATAAATATATATGACAAATTTATATGATCTCCATAAATGTTCCAAATTAAAAAAAAAAAAAAAATGAAAAAAAACTTCTACTGAATCTACATAAATCCACTTAGTAATTGCAATTAAAAAATTCTCTAGCAAACATTTTATCAATATAAAAAAAAATTAATATCATCTGGGTGAAATGATTCCCTCTTATCATTTCTAAATACATTTTATCCTCCTATCGAAACTAATACCAAAATGGATGAAATTAAAAAAAGATATCTAAAACATTCGTTGATAAACGATAAAATTTTAGTTATTTCAGTCGTAGTTAGTATACAAAGAAAATACCATCTGTGACATTTTCGATACAGTAAATATACACAAAATACACAAATTAACAAATAGCATTGAATCTACACACAGGCTTTAGACACAACCTCGTAGAGAATATAAATGCCAACTGGTACCACAAATGGCCTCTCTATACACAACATTGTAGGATTTTGTGGTAGCATATCAGCCACGGTTGTATAGGTAAAAATATTCCAATATGTATAAATGTGAGCATGAATATCAGAAAAGCATCGTATAAGCTACAAATGTATATCCAACCTACAGTTTATAGTAATATAATCCTTTTTCCCTTTCCTGAATTAAGCTCAACCTTTTGCTCTCTTACTTTACTTCTTTTCCTCTTTCAATGGTTGAAAAGCGAGTAAACCCCGTGAAACGGTAAAATAAACGAGAAATACCACGACCAAATACCGTGAATTAAATTCTACCTCCTTCGGGAAATTGATCCACATTTTGCAGTCGCTTTACTGCATAATAAATTAAACGATGTGACGGATGAAATACAGAATAAGTAAAACGTAAAATAAAGTGAGAAATTGCTTCTTTTTTTAAAGAAATTAACTTTTACTAAACCAACTGCAAGTAATTTCATTATTATGTGGATAGATATTTTTTCAATTATTTCGTTACTTGAGAATTTTTAATTATTCTTGACTATTTTCATTGTTGTAAATTTTCAAGAGAAATCTTTATAATTATTTATGAATATAACGTTGTTGAAAAATTCAAACTAATTTATATTTGGAATTTTTGTAATCCAGTTTTCATTAAATTTAATAAAAAACAAATAAATTTTTTTAATCATCCTCATATTATGGCGTAAAAAATTCCTCTACAACATTTTTCTCTTTAAATTTTTAAAAATATTAATTAATATCCGCGGCGTGGAATACAATGAGGTTCATTTAATTCTACGCTCCAATATCATAACATTTTTTGATAGATAGAAATTAAAAACGATAAAATCAATGAATTTTAGCTTTTTGTTGAAATGTAAATACTCAATTATAGAATTTCAATCTAAAAAAATTTCATTCACATTAACTAGAAAAATGAAAATTCCAATATTGTCTAGTGCTATTTATATTCAATTAATTATCAATCATTGAATTTACATTCGTCAATTTTTCGGGGTATAAACAAAATTCAACTTTGCCAAAAAAAGCTTTAAAAAACATTTTTGACATCAATATTTATTAAAAAACCATCGATGAATTCATAAATTTTTCCATTAAATAGTTTATTAATACTTTAACCTACTTTTTTTTTTTGTATCATAAAAAAAACTTTTCCATTTCCTATTTATGTTTTATCAATGCGAAATAAGAAACTTAGGATGTAGCATATAGGATGACATGAATCGAAGATTATTATCCGAATACAATGAAAAGAGAACAGTAATCCAAAAAATCCGAAAAGCTTTTGTTCGTCACGAAAAGTCCAGAACGATCGGAAGTATCAGAGCTGCACCGTTTGATCCGCGGATGACCGAAAAATCGGAAGAAAAGAGGATGAAAGTAATAGCCTAGCGTATCGAGATAGTTTCGATAAAGTCCAGCGAAGTCTAGCCAATACAGGCTACTACTACTAGTACGCTTGCTTTTTGGTCAAGAGATTGAGTTTTCTCGATTTACGGATATCAAATCGCTAACTTTTTCTAGTAAACCTAGGATTTGGCAAGCTACTAAATCATTTTTATCATATTGCTAGAAATTATTTAACAAGGAGCATCTAGTCAATTGTTCTCATGAAATTCATGCTCTCAAACAAGAAGTGCACTGAAACATAATCCAACTTCTGTTAACAAAAAATCACGAAATTATTTGCATTGACTAGTAAGACCTGGATTACGTGACTTTGAGTCATAATACTCAGATTTAGTTTACACTAAGCCACACTAGAGTAATCTATGTCTATATATGCATGTAAGATTGTAATTAATTTTGAAAGAGTGTATATTCGATGAGTATCTGTAAGCACGTAACGAAGTTACTCCACAAAGTGCACTGTACTCCAATACAGTCTACTAGCTATAATATATCACTAGAAACACTTTACTGTTCGATAGCTGTATCAGATCCACGATATATACAGAATGCAGACTATAATTTTATTTTTATAGTCGTGTTTTTCTCCATTTCACTGTCAATGTACGTGCGTGAACGTTACGAGACCAATGACAAAGTGCTCTGGGCCACTAATTTACGAGGAGAAAATTGACGGTTTCTAGACGAATGAGTTCAAATTCGATCTAAATAAATCTTCGACAGACACGTATATTGTTGTATCATTTGCTAGATGGGATATACACCTGTTAGAAAGTCAAGATGCTAGAGTAACATCTAATTGCATTGAAAATTGAAAACTTTAATTAATTTTTTTCACTTACAATTTTTTAAATGGTGATCTGAATTGATGGACGAATGAAATGCAGTCATTATATGTTTTAATTTAGTTTTTAAATTTCCTAAAGCACTTTTTTACTATCGATATAGAATGTTGAAATATTAATTGCTTAAATTCTTTTACAACAATTTATTAACAAAAGTTTGTAGATTCTCTTTCCGCTTATTAGTGAATAAAATAACTGATTATTAAAGCATTATAATTTTGTTAATTTTTATAACTGAACAATTTTATTTTAAATGATCCGATTGGCTAAATGGAACAGTTTTTTTTTCTTTCATTCTACAATAGCATTCAATTAATGGTTTAAAAATAGATATTTTTATCCATAAAACCAATTTTCAAATTGAATTTTAGTAAGAAGAAAAAAATATCGAGTCAAATATTGTTGGAAAATTTTATCGTTTATATATACTGGTGCAACTTTTGTAATTGTGATCAAAATAACATGTTTTTTTTCCCTTTTCGGAATACTTATTTTTTGAATTTCAAAAATGCATTGCAAAGAAATCCTTTTACAACAGAATAAACTTTTAAATTTTTTGATTATTCTAATAAATATTTTTTCATTCGTTTTAACGTGAAATAAAAAATATCACATTAAAAGATAAAAAACGTCGATAAATAATTTATTATTTTTTATTCAATTTGTTTGAAAGAAATATTTATTGTATTATATGTGATAATCTGAACTGTTTTCAAGTAGAACATCTTGAGAAAAAACCAACAAAAAGTCCAATTTAATTTAGTAGACTTTTTTTTTTTTAACATAAAATACAATTTTATTCTTTAAACTTACTTAATTTTTCAACATTTCATCAACTTAATAATATTACTATAAGAAAAGAGTTTCTTCAATGAAAATGACTTGATAAGAAATTTCCTAGTCAGTAATTAAATCACCGCAACAAGACTAAAAAAGTTATCTCGAAAAAAGAGTTTACCTTTAATTATGTATTAAGTGAAAGGAAATTATTTTTTCTTTGAAATTACACATTACTACAATGCTCTTTTACATAAATTGCGCTTTCATTTCAAAAGAAATCTTGTTTAAAGTCAAGAATTATCAAGATGGAAGAATAGTAAAAAGATCTTAGAGCAAACGAAGAGAAAAGTATTATACTGATAGCGTCTCTTATTCTTCCTTTCCCGTGGTAAAACAAAATTAATACCTAGAAATCTTGAAACGAGATACTAGCCTCATTACCAAAGGACGCAATGCCATCATTGTATATACAAGAACATCAGCTTTTTATTCTACCAATTTCTATCTCGTAGCCTCTTGTCACTCTATCCCAGTAGATTTTCTTTCATCCGCAGCGTTATCACGTATTTTGTTCTCAACTTCTAAACTTCAGATTTATTGTTTTTAAACTCTTATCGTTTACGATCAGAACATTTTTATCTTCTGATTAATTATCATTTTTATTTCAACCAAGCTCGAATTTTATTTATCTATTAAGTTTTTTAAATAAAAAAAAAAAAATGAGGATTATAATAATAATAAAGAATTAAACTTTCTCTTATGAATTTGATCTGCATTGAATGTTTTAACGAATGAATAATTTTCTAGAACAACTTCAAGTTCCTTTCGCTGTAGATTTACAGTCGAACTCGACCAATGACAAGGCCAACAATGAATTACGAAGTTCCAGTGGGTACTGAAGTAGCCGCAAGGATAGGAAGCTCTAACTGTCTTAAACAGAAAGCAGGACGTCGGTTGGAAATTCTCTTCGAATCACGTGCACAGTGCATGTTATCGTAATTTCGTCCTTTTTTATTTCTACATAACTTTCCTATTCTTTTACTTTATTTTCTTCATTTTTTCTATCGTTTCCTCTCCGAATGTACTATTTTTTCAATTTAACTGCATTTAACAAAGGTTGAAAATTCTACTCACACTACTTACTCCGGAACGACTTTTAATATTTAACGAACAGCATAATGGTTGCTGGATTATTAAATCGTAGCAGTGTCGAGATACTAAACTCTGTTATTGCTTAACAACGGATTTAATGAAACTTTAATTACTTTTTGCGTGCACATAAATTACTTCTAAAGCAAATGATCTGATTACATAGACTTTAGAGTCTCAACTCTCTTTATTTAAAGCTCTTATGTAGTATTAAATGTTAGAAAATAACACTCTTGCTCTTTATACAAACATAAACCTTTAGGAATCCTCATGATACTTTTAGAATACATAAATCAGCTTTTGTAATTTATAATAAAGTAAATGATTTATTGTAAATTGCTTTTAACGCATTCAAATAAGCTCAATGATTGTTTAGATTAAGGTAAGAAGATTTTTCTATTCTTTTATAATATCAATTTTTGCAACTTCGTGAAACTTCATTCAAACACAAAAAACTTTTCAACAAACCAAGTTAATTTCATTTAAAAGTAATAAAAACATGCATTTAAAATTTTTCTCGAATATGAAACTTATTTTGTATATATAATTTCATTTTTTTTTTCTGTTTATTATTCTTTATTCATTTACTAGTAAATGAAAAAGAATAAAAATCGTTTTCAAGAGACGTTGGAAAACGAAGTGAAAAAGTGTTGTTGCACCAGCTTGCCTGATCGTGCAACTGACAGAGTTTTTGTTCTTCTCTTACAGTAAAACAGTATACGTACAAGAAAACGAAGTTGTTGTAAAAGTTTGTCACGTTCCAAACTTTTTCCGGACAGAACACATCTTACATAAAATGCAACCCCACTTGTAATCTAACCACCAGAGGGTAAATAAAGGTCTCCAAAAACTTGCTGGTAATTCTTAAGAAAAGATATTTTATGTTAAATAAAGAAAAAAAAAAAAAGAAAATGTTGAATTAAAATTGAACGTTAGGAAGTTAGGAACTAATAAGTGTCCCTGAATGATGAAACAGTACAATATCTGTTAACTATTGCAGTGTCAAGGTATACATTGAGCTACATGCATTACAAAGTTCCTAGGAAAGCTCCCAAGTGACAGCATCTCTGGATAGCATAGAGAGGTTGGTAACGACGAAGTGGCTTAAATCATCTGATGGGGGTGTCCGCTAATCCCTACGTCCTTGCCCGACACTGTGACATGGCCAATCTGTTACCTTACTTGCGGCTACTACCACCAAGCTCCATAAATTATTGCCCTAGATTCTCTCTACAAACTCCTCCCTTCCATTTGGTTTGCTATTCAAGTTCCTCGTCTCTAACTGGACTCTTGATCAGAGCTTTTACGTCAAACACATGCACGTTAACACTTCATTATAATAACATCACCTTATTTTGCTTAAATTATTTACTTTATTGGGAAAAACGTGATGGAGATTTGAAATCCTCACAATAGAGGTGAATTTTATTTACATATGTAAAGTTGTAAAATCACTTGCAGAACTGGTAAATAAAATATCGAGATATGGATATTTTGTTAGCATTGCAATTGTAGCTGACTATTCCAATAGAGATGAAAGTATTTGCATATATAAGTAAAAATAAAATTAGCAGGAAAAAAAAGTGGACTGTTGACAGAATAAATTCAATATTAAAACATTTTATTGAAGATAAAAAAATATTTTTTGTTTAATATTAATTTTCTGTTTACAAGAAACTTTCTAATTAAATTTTACAAGTTTTCCAATTTCCTGTTTCTCAGTAAAAAATATCTAAAAATCAATTTGACTGCAAGTTATTTTTCTATTTCATTCCACTCTGCATATTCTTCAATTTACAAACGAGTGAAGTTGAAAGAGACAGAGAGAAGAAAAACAGAAGAATGAATTTAGAAAATCTGCTCATAGTGGAAATTGGATGTTGAGTTGTTGACAATTCCAAAAACTTTACCATTGGTCAAATAGTCCCGGAAGTATAGCAAATTGAGTGATAAAAGTGTTATCTACCCTTAGGGGAAGAAGATAAAAAGCATAAAGAAGAAAAAGAACGAGAGATGCATTTTTAGATTGCAAACATCTAGAAAGTTGCTTTTCGACGACTTTAGATAAGAAGTCATTGGCAACTGCAGTTATATATCTCTTATCATTGTTACACATACACTTGAATCTATCTCATCTGAGTCGTCAAGTGAAAGAGAATAACAGTTGTAGATTTCTACAAGATAAACGTTGTTGTATGACAACATTTTCAACCTATTGCTTCACAAAATAATCCCAGGGATCTGTCCATGCATAATATGAACGAGTCTCTCGGGTAGTTTATCGTTAAGCTACTCTATGTTCCTCCGGATGTTCTCCCGCGCTACATAATCGTGCATAATAATTATGACGTCATCAATTAACACCATGCTCGTCGACATTAATATAGGGGGCTGGCGTAACCGCGACAGATCCTTGTGGTCAGTTGGGAACCGATGAACATCGCGGTGGTCACTGGACAAGATCAAGTTAAAAGCTATGGAAATGATGCTCCATGTCAACCATTATACGTATAATTAATTATAAATGTCACTCAAAACCTCAAATTATATCTCAAAATTTGTTTGTTTTCAAAAAAACTCAATCAATTTTAATCATTACAAGAAATTAATATTGAACTAAAAAATGGTGTTTTGATTATTTTTAGTCATCAAGTATTTCAAGATGAGAATCGCGAATTAAATAAACTTGATAAATTCAATAATTAAAAATAGAACTAGTATGTGAGAGAGATGGGATATTAATGAAAAGAATATTTATTTTACATAATAATTAATGGTAAATACTATACAGATATTGGAATCAATTCTACATATTTTTGAGATAACTTGTAATTGAAACTCTAGGGAAATCAGAATATTATCCTTCAATATTTATATTTTATATTAAAAACAAATCATTATTTTTAAACTTGTCTATCAGTCAATCATAATTGCATTAATAAAGATAAAATTTTTTTCCCTAGTAATATTTAATATAAATATAAAATTATTAAACTGTAATCATAAATGATACATCAAGCCAACCTAAAGCCACTTGCAGAATCTCCTTCATTTTTGTTCCTCATAAGTTATATTTATTATTTAAAAATAAATTTCTTTCGCTCTACATTTTTCTCTTGCTTTTAAACAATTCTCCGCCTCAGTAAAATTCTGTAGAAGGTTTTTCATGTTTCAAAGATGAGTCTCACTCGAGTTGACTTATGAGCAGAGTTTTTTGCTGTATGTTAAACATGGTAGGAAAAATTGCTACTAATTTCTAACAAGATGAAGCTTCTATCTTTTGAACTGACACGTGCATCACCTCAGTGGGTTCCTAAATCTATTGCTGAATACAGTGCAACACTTGTGTCTGTCCTTTGTAACTATATACTGGTACCAGTAGCTTGTATCCACCAACATCCGGCGCGCCGGCAGTGGTTCATTCGGTCAGACAAAGTACTGACATCCCGCTAAATATACGAGCCCACACAACCATGTTACCACTGCTCATTCCATCGTTGTAGTCAACCGATATATCCGGGCATCCATGCACTGCAGGGTGATAATTCCTTAGGGCGGACATTCAGAGTAAGTGTTGGACATGGAGAAGTAGACTAATAGTCTCAAACTACTGTAGACTTATTGACGTAACATCTTGAATACTATGGCTTCTTACCAGAATTGGCATTACTCCCGCTTTGTTTTTACCGACACTAAAAGCACTTTAAGAGCTTTATATTCACAGCAAAGAATGAAGAATCGTTTATCTTAATTTAATGGGACTCGTGGATCGTTGAGTTTTCTTCCAATTCTCAAAGTAATCGTTCGAGACAGTCGATACATCAACACACGGCGCCAACAACTTAAGTGTAAAAGACTTGACTGATAAAAGAAATATTATGAAAAAAAATTATTCCTTCTAAACTCATTTCTTATATAATAATAGAGCTTTTAGGTAGACACAAAAAATAAGAGAAAAAATTCCTTAAAAAGAAATCATCAAGAATTTTTTCTCCTTTCTTTTCTTCAGTATACAAAATATTTTATCGTAAAATTTGTATGACATATTATTTTTTAATTTTTTCTCTGTTTCTAAGATGAAAAATTTATACAAAAGAATTTAATTTAAGAGTAATCACAAAAAAATTAAATATCGAGCTGATGATAATAAATGGTTCGTTTCCGTATTCCCTAAAGTAAAACATTACATTTTAATTTCAATTTATTTGCTTCAAGATTGTTTATTAAAATAAAATGTACCTATCCTTGTAGTCATAAAATGGAAATTCTTCACTTCATAAAAGTCAATTTAATGAAGCAGAGATTCGAAAAAAGAATAAATTACATAAAGTGAGAAAAACAAAAATATATTTCAATGCCCAACATTAATGGATAGTATTAAAAACTATTAGAGAAAAATTCTCTCGAAGAAGATGCTTGATACCCAATTATCTCATTCCAGAGTTGTTTCACCCTCTTCACACTTCTAAAGACCCGACCTCACGTCATTATGAGGTATTTACCTTGGTTAACTGTTCTTGAGATACGACACGCACCCTATCTTCCTATTTACTTCAAGTACCAACACTTGAGTAGAGATTTCATGATTATCTACATGAAGTTTAACGTTTCTGAATTTGAGTAAATTCTATAATATTATTTCATGATAATTCATAGAAAATAAACAGATATTTTGAGTGCTGAGAAATGAATGCATTAATGAGGAGATAAATATGATGTTGAAAGCTTGCTTGATCGTAGAGAGATTCATTGAAGTAGGATAGATAACATGAAATTGTGCTTGAATTGCGCTTACTCACTCACCCTCTTCTTCTCTACACCTAAAGCCTACGTAGCTCGTTGGATCGTTTGTGATTCTCAAGCCAGCTATTGACTACACGCACGAGTGAGGTATTAACGCCTGTTACGTCGGCTAGCAGCTTAATGCCCATCGCAGGTATACATTGTCGTGGATTCGCCTGTGGTGCTCACTACGTACATAATTGAAGCCATGATGTTGGAGGTCGTGCTCAATATATTGTCAGTCGTCTTCTCATGTGTCTCTGTTACCTAAATGTTTTGGATTAAGGACATTATTATACGAATCCATTACATACCACAAAAACTTTTCTGGTCAATTGTAGTCAAATGCAGAAACCCATACGTTACTTTCAAGTGACGCTGCCTAATTGAGGGAACTCTAGTCAAGGGTGAAATTGCTCATGAACGTGTTCCACTCTACGACACTCGCATGGACAAGTTCAATTTGTCCATGTAATTTCTAAAGTAAGAAGAATATAACTCAAAGAAACTTAATCATTTATTCGTTGTTTTGTAAAAATAATAAATACATATATTGAAATATTAGTCATTAAAATACATTGAATTTGAAATGAAATATTTAAGTTTATGTATGACTTGTTTGAATTAAAAAATTAGAAATAATCCATTAAATATACTGAAAAAATATTGAAATAAAGTTCATGAATATTATTAAAATTCAAATATTTTACTCATAAAATTAATAAGCAATTAATCGGCAGTCATTATATAGTATTTTAATATAATTCAATTAATATTAAACTCTTCAATTAAAAAATTAAAGTTTTTTTAAATTATTTAATAAGAAGTAGCTTTGAAGAGAGTATTTTTAATTTAGAAGAAATTATATAAGCAAAAGATTGAAATGATGATATTAAAGAGTCTCAATTGGCCTTAAGGCTATTCATCATGGTTTGATCTCTTTGGTTCTTTTCAATCCACTCAGTACCTACCTGCAACACCGCCTTGAAAATCCCCTGTCGTAATTGAAACCTCGAGAGAGGCCACGTCTCAGATAGAAACATTCCTTACGGAGTGAAAAAAAAATCGAGGCAAAAAACTATTCCGAGAAGAAAAAATTTAATTTTCACATGAACTTTGACCCTTTACAATTCGACTAGCTTTTTTTTCTCTTCTTTTCTAGTTCTCTTTTCTCACCTATTTCGTGGATATACTCTTTCCAATGATTTCATTAATTATTGGAGAACTTTCAAGCACTTCCACTGGTACAAGCATGTTTCACTGATCTCAAATAATTTTACGAAAGCTTTCATCAATACATTATCGACTGAATTACCAACATTAGCATCAATTTGGAATATCCGAGACAAAATAAAAAAAAAAACTTTATCCGAAACAAGCTTTACTTCTTCAGCAAAGTCTCTAAATAAAATATTACACCTTTTTTCAAATCTATGCAATTTTATTTGCACTACTTAGTTGTAGACTATAAATGATGAAAATTTTCTCATGAAGAAAAAGTTACAAAAAATTATACTGAGGAAAAATCTTTTTAAAAAGTCTACCTCATAAAAAATTTCTTCAAAGCTTGAAGTCATGAATCAGACTTTTATTAGACATTTATTGAATTTTTATTTCAAGTAAACACATTTTTTTTCATTATCTCTATAAAAAAAAAAGCCTTTTTCTATCCTAATTTTATCAAAGTTGATTAAATAAAAATTATTCTCCTTCCAAGCCTTAGATCTGCAGCATTGCAATAATTAGGTAAAAATGATGTTAAAAGATAATTTCATTTCAAAGATAAATAATGTAATTTTTAAGAAGCAAAAGATTGGAAGGCAAGATTCATGAAAAACCTTATAAAATATCAAGGCTATTAGATATTAACAACATAAACGAAATTACTGTTCAATTTACTACTATGAAGTGAGTAGTAACTTGGAGAGAAAGAGAGTCTAGAGAAATAACTTATACATACTCGGTAGCAAGTTTTCCTCATACTTCTCTTACCTCTGTACTATAACATGCAGGTTTAAAGCATTTGGTAAAATAATCTACGACCAACTATTCCATTATCCCAAGTAATAATGTCAAACACTTGTTACTCCTGGTGCACCTGTAAAATCCGTCGAGTACTTTTCAAATTTATCTTGCAGTCTAAATGAAAACTTTTCTTCCTAACAATCCTTTATTACGTTTTTATTTTTGAAAAAAATCTATGTATCATTATAAATTTGAATGATGCTTGAAATGATATCCATAATATTAGGAATAAGATGAGGTAACCCAAGTGAGTACTTTGGACATATTACAAATTCATCGGGTAACAGAAGAGTCGAAGTAGCTATTCAACTATCGAATCTGACTTGCATCCTCCAGAGCGAATATCTCTGAGAAACTTGGTGATGCAAGTTCTCTAGAGTTCTTGATAGAGAGATGAAATGAAGTACGAGGAAATTTCGTCCTGCAAACTGAAATGAGACTAGAACTTTTTAAGTTTGTTATTGCTTCAAATCCTTACACTCTTGTAAATTATTTTTTCCGCCAGTAAATGTAAATTATACTGGTTTATTTTGGATAAATTATTATAATAAGATGGTGTCAAAGTTTTAGACATAATTATTTCGAATATATCCAAGTTGTTGGGATATTTTGTAAATAAGATACTAAATGAATTTTATTTTATATCAAAGAAAGATTCTTCAATTTCATGAGTTGAATTACTTTGTTAAAAGTAAAAAGCTACATAAAAAAACGTCAACTGATTCAAAAGAAAACTTTTGAACTTGACTACTTTATTATAAATATAAAAAAAAGGCTCGTGTAAATTTGTATGAATCTCAGACTCAACTATTCCCATCTTATTCACATAACTTTTGATTCAACAAACTTGCTTCTGTAAATACTTGTCTCTTATATTTAGCAATATATTTTTTTCCAAATCATTTAACTTCGATAACTTATAAACCATCTTTTTATATTACAGCATTGATTTTTATTCTGAATAAAAAATTGTTATCTTAAGAAACTTTTTTAAAAATAGTTATCAAGATTTAAGAATAGTGTAAAAATAGTGACACTAGTATTACTACCTTTTAAAAGTTAATAACAAATAATTATCTTTAAGATGTAATTATTCTTGAATTAAAAACATCATTTTTTTTAGTATCTCTTAAAATACTTTGATAAAATAAAGTAGATTTTTTTCTAAAAATTTAGCTATCGATACAATATATTTATAAATTTCACCATTTTCCAACAATTTAACATTTGTAGTATAATTAATAAATGATCTTGAATATTTTTTATCTTAAAAATAAAATCTCGTCGATCAGTAAAATTTGATTAGTAGACCACATTTATTAATAACCTCGAATAAAAAATCTTGTCTACAACCTTCATAAATTTATCCAAAAAAACTAGGCAAATTTATGACATCACATCCATCTAAAAGTCAAATAAAAAAAAAACCTTTTATTTCCCAATTAAAAAAAAGAAAACTACAAAAACAGAATTTATCTCTATAACCATTTTTTATTTTAATAAAAAAAACTTCTTAATGATTTGATCCATAAAGAAGTTGATATCCGTCATAAAGAAGTAAACTTCTCTCATAAGAAGCTAAGAACATGTAACATATTGAAACGAAGGTGCAAAACGGCAGCTTTTCTTCAATGTTGAGTACCAAGTGCAATTTCGAATCCCCAATAGATAACGGATAATAGATAGAGTCATTGTCCACCAGAAAATCAATTCCATACCAGCTCGTCTACCACTCAAGTGTATGTCACGAGTACCAAGAGATGCCATGAATTTGGTGTTCTCTATCAGTACTTTCCTATCAGAAGATACTTTGAAAAGAGTACTTTCGCTTCAATTTTTCACTAAATCAACGATAAAACTCTTTTCCTCATTCAGTCGTTCAAAGAGTAATTATTTTCCGCACCGATTGGCATCATTTTAAAGAAAAAGTTACTGAAATCAATACTCTTCCCTTTTCTTCAAGATCTATATCTATTCAAGTAATAAAGCTTGATGAAATTGAGACGATCAGGAGCGTAAGACATAAAATACGATCGACTTTATGTTTATACCTGCATCATTAAGTTAAAAAGTTTGAACTTCCCAACCTTAGATATGTTGCTGTTATGTTAAAACGTAAAACTCATGTTCTGAAGGAAATATAAAATTTTTCCTATGAAATAAAATGTTGGTAATAAATAAATATGTGAATTTCATGCGGAAGCTAATCTTTTCAGAAAGAATTATATTCATAATACTAACATTCATTTTTTTCTGATAACAAAATGATGCATGTTTATATACTTTAGATGTGAGATATTTTCAATAAATAAAAAAATAAAATGCAAGAGGAGTAAAGCAAAAAATATATATGTATATTAATCCTATAAAATGCATTGCTTTATGAGATTTTCTACCTCAAGGAAAATTAATGTTGATTTCAAGCTTTAATGGTGAAAAGAATTTTTTTATCATAAAGAAATAAATTTCAAAATATAAAAATATTCTTTTGTATCTTACTTATCTTGTTATGATCCATAAAACATTTTTCAATAAGCACACAATAACTAATTATTTATGTACGAATATTTTTTCATCATTTAATAAATCTTCCCTAGAAAGAATAAAAACAATTCAAAAAATAGCTATGTAAAAATTAATTACTATCTAGATTTTCTTTTAATTTTCAGTAGAGTCAAAAAGCTTTGTTTAAGTACATCTACAGCCAATTCGACGATCCCTTAGGAATTAATGAGAAATAAATCCTAGGTGGATTAACGTACGTCCAAGCACAGTAGGCTATTATATCTAGCACTTTATTGCAAGGATCAACAAGACAAGAATTCCGAGTTTTAGTTAAACTGTTGGAATATTTTCATCTCGTTTCACAGTTGGTCTGACAGCATTCTGAACGCAATGAAATTTTTTTATGTTTGATGATAATGCTGTTAGTTATAAGATTCATGTCGATTTAACATCCGGTTATGACGTCTGTCGAAATCATATATATCTAACAGCTTGACCCCTCCATACACTTACTCGTCTGTCTGACAAATGCACCTGCAACTACTTCAATCTACAACCTTGAGATATATATATTCTCTAGTTGGCCTCATCCACTTCATGACATTTAAATATTCCCATAATTCGACCTTGTAAATCTCCACCGAATTAATACTTAATCATTCAATTGTGATGATACATTGATAGTTTTTTTTTATTTAATTAGAACAATTATACAATTGATGAAAATGAGTGAGAGTTATTATAGTAGCGGTTATAATGGATATTAATAGGATCGATCCCATCATATAATAGCCATGCGGGCTTGCAAAAAAGGATTAAACATTGGGGAATATATTAACGCGAACACACATACATATATAGGGATCCACAAAATATATTAATTCCAATTCACTAACTTATAATCATGAGTCAATATATAACCAAGCATTCAAATATTTTAAATTTCAAGCGTAAAATTACAATTTCTAGTGACGATAATGAAAATCCAATGTTTACCATAATATTTATGTACACAGATGGATAAAATTTAGCTATCTACCAACCATATTTGACTGATCAATATTAATTTTATTTATACCTTTGACAACATTAACTTCACAATCTAAGCTGTTTAACTATGTCCGCAAATTTATTGCAAAAAATTTATTTCCCTCTTAAAATCGCTAAAATATAAAAAAAATCACATTTTTGAGGTGATTGCGAGGAATTTTGGCAATATTGAGTGTGACGTAAATTTTTGAAATGTTTTTTATGGATATAGATAGATTATTGAGGATAGATAGCTTAGATTCTGAGGTTTCTAAATAGTCCATGGAAAATGTTATTCGACTGTCTCTTCATGAGTTACAAGGGTTTAAAGTCAAAGAAATGATGTTTAGTAATTTGTATCCACTTTTACCCCTCTTTGAGAGTGTTGAAGTAGATTTTCTCGAGTTGTGACACGATTTCGCATTTCTGGGCATTAAGACGAAGAGAATGAGTGGTCGATCGTCAAAATCGGACAACTTTGATTTTTCGACCTCAAAAAATGGCAAGTGGTACCCCTTTCCATTTTTTTTGGCCAAAAAATAAAAGTACTCCGATTTTGATGATCGACCACTCATTCTCTTTGTCTTGATGCGTAGATAAGCGAAATCGGGTCAAAAATTTTAAAAATTAATTATTTTACCCTTAAAATGGGGTAAAAGTGGATACAAATTACTAAACATCATTTCGTTGACTTCAAACCCTTGTAACTCATGAAGGGCCGGTCGAATAACATTTTCCCTGGACGTTTTGGAAACCTTAGAATCTAAGCTACGAACATATATCCATAAAAAAGCTTTAAAGAATATAAATTCTCCTCAACATCGAGAGAATATAAAAAGAAGTCACACTTTTTTTGGACTTTGCCAAGTTTTTTGGCAATTTTAAGGGTGAAATAATGATTTGAAATATCTTTTATGGATACATATCTTTAGCTCAGATTCCAAAGTTTCTAAAACCTCCCTGAAAACCACTATTGGACCGTTCGTTCACGAGTTATAGAGGTCGAAAGTCGAAAAAGGGTCAAAAAATCACCAACTCTTCCCGTTCTGAGCTCTATAACTCGTGAACGGATGGTCCAATAATGATTTTCAGAAAGGTTTTCGAAACTTCAGAATCTAAGCTACACTTCCATATACATGAAAAATATTTTAACCTATTATTTCACCGTTAAAATCGCTATAATAGTTGGCAACCTCCTAAAAAAATGTGACTTTTTTCATATTATTGCGATTTTGAGGGTAAAATAATCATTTTTAAATAAATCTGCGGATCTAGTTAGATAGCTTAGATTCTAAGGTTTTCAAAACGTCCATGGAAAATGTTATTGGACAGTCCGTTTCCAAGTTATTAACGTTCAAAGTTCAAGAGATGATGTTTAAAAATTAGTATCCAGTTTTACCCTATTTTAAGAGTGATATTATTAATTGTTCTAAGCTGTGCCGCGATTTCGCATTTCTACGCATCAAGACAAAGAGAATGAGGGGTCGATCATCAAAATCGAAGCACTTTTATTTTTTCGCCAAAAAAAATGGAAAGGGGTACCACTTGCCATTTTTTTGGGTCGAAAAATCAAAGTTGTCGGATTTTGACGATCGACCACTCATTCTCTTCGTTTCAATGCGTAGATGTGCGAAATCGCGGCACAGCTTAAGAAAATTCACGTTAACACCGTCAAAATGGGGTAAAAGTGGATACAAATTACTGAACATCGTCTCTTTGACTTTAAACTCTTGTAACTCATGAAGGAACGGTCGAATAACATTTTCCATGGACGTTTTGAAAACCTTAGAGTCTAGGCTACAAATATATATCCATGAAAAACCTTTAAAAAATTTATTTCCGCCTGAAAATCGCTAAAATAAAAAGGTAAGTCACATTTTTTTGGGAGTTTGCCAATTATTTTGGCGATTTTAAGGGTAAAATAATAATTAAAAATATTTTTCATGAGTACATATTTTTAGCTTAGATTTTGAAGTTTCTAAAACCTCCTTGAAAATCATTATTGGACTGTTCGGTCACGAGTTATAGAGGTCAGAACAAGAAAAGTACGTGATTTGTTGCCCCTTTTTCGACTTTCGACCTCTATAACTCGTGAATGGACGGTCCAATAATGATTTTCAGGGAGGTTTTGGAAACTTCAAAATCTAAGCTACAAATATATATCCATGAAAAACCTTTAAGATCATTTTTTCACCCTTAAAATCGCCAAAATAATTGGCAAACTCCCAAAAAAATGTGACTTACCTTTTTATTTTAGCGATTTTCAGGCGGAAATAAATTTTTTAAAGGTTTTTCATGGATATATATTTGTAGCTTAGATTCTAAGGTTTCCAAAACGTCCATGGAAAATGTAATTGGACTGTCCGTTCATGAGTTACAAGAGTTTAAAGTTAAAGAGACGATGTTCAGTAATTTGTATCCACTTTTACCCCATTTTGACGGTGTTAACGTGAATTTTCTTAAGCTGTGCCGCGATTTCGCACATTTACGCATTGAAACGAAGAGAATGAGTGGTCGATCGTCAAAATCCGACAACTTTGATTTTTCGACCTCAAAAAATGGCAAGTGGTACCCCTTTCCATTTTTTTTGGCGAAAAAATAAAAGTACTCCGATTTTGATGATCGACCCCTCATTCTCTTTGTCTTGATGCGTAGAAATGCGAAATCGCGGCACAGCTTAGAACAATTAATAATATCACTCTTAAAATAGGGTAAAACTGGATACTAATTTTTAAACATCATCTCTTGAACTTTGAACGTTAATAACTTGGAAACGGACTGTCCAATAACATTTTCCATGGACGTTTTGAAAACCTTAGAATCTAAGCTATCTAACTAGTTCCGCAGATTTATTTAAAAATGATTATTTCACCCTCAAAATCGCAATAATATGAAAAAAGTCACATTTTTTTAGGAGGTTGCCAACTATTATAGCGATTTTAACGGTGAAATAATAGGTTAAAATATTTTTCATGTATATGGAAGTGAAGCTTAGATTCTGAAGTTTCTGAATTCTTTTTGAAAATCATTCTTTGATGACTTGTATAAGAGATATGAAGGTCCAAAGTCGAAGTAAGGGTGAAAAATTGTCTACTTTCCGACTTTGGACCTTAATAATTCTTATACGAGTCATCCAATAATAATTTTCAAGGAGTTTCCAGAAACTTCAGAATCTAAGCTACACTTCCATATACATGAAAAATATTTTAACCTATTATTTCACCGTTAAAATCGCTAAAATAGTTGGCAACCTCCTAAAAAAATGTGACTTTTTTCATATTATTGCGATTTGGAGGGTGAAAAAATCTTTTTTAAATAAATCTGCGGATCTAGTTAGATAGCTGAGATTCTAAGGTTTTTAAAACGTTCATGGAAAATGTTATTGGACAGTCCGTTTCCAAGTTATTAACGTTCAAAGTTCAAGAGATGATGTTTAAAAATTAGTATCCAGTTTTACCCCTGTTTGAGGGTGTTAGGATGAATTTTCTTAAGCTGTGCCGCGATTTCGCATTTCTACGCATCAAGACAAAGAGAATGAGGGGTCGATCATCAAAATCGGAGTACTTTTATTTTTTCGCCAAAAAAAATGGAAAGAGGTACCACTTGCCATTTTTTTGGGTCGAAAAATCAATGTTGTCCGATTTTGACGATCGACCACTCATTCTCTTCGTGTCAATGCGTAAATGTGCGAAATCGCGGCACAGCTTAAGAAAATTCACGTTAACACCGTCAAAATGGGGTAAAAGTGGATACAAATTACTGAACATCGTCTCTTTGACTTTAAACTCTTGTAACTCATGAAGGAACGGTCGAATAACATTTTCCATGGACGTTTTGAAAACCTTAGAGTCTAGGCTACAAATATATATCCATGAAAAACCTTTAAAAAATTTATTTCCGCCTGAAAATCGCTAAAATAAAAAGGTAAGTCACATTTTTTTGGGAGTTTGCCAATAATTTTGGCGATTTTAAGGGTAAAAAAATGATCTTAAATGTTTTTCATGGATATATAATTGTAGCTTAGATTCTGAAATTTCTAAAACCTCCCTGAAAATCATTATTGGACCGTCCATTCACGAGTTATAGAGGTCGAAAGTCGAAAAAGGGGCAACAAATCACCTACTTTTCTCGTTCTGACCTCTATAACTCGTGAATAGATGGTCCAATAATGATTTTCAAGGAGGTTTTAGAAACTTTAAAATCTAAGCTAAAAATATGTACTCATGAAAAATATTTTTAATTATTATTTCACCCTTAAAATCGTCAAAATAATTGGCAAACTCCCAAAAAAATGTGACTTACCTTTTTATTTTAGCGATTTTCAGGGGGAAATAAATTTTTTAAAGGTTTTTCATGGATATATATTTGTAGCTTAGATTCTAAGGTTTCCAAAACGTCCATGGAAAATGTAATTGGACTGTCCGTTCATGAGTTACAAGGGTTTAAAGTCAAAGAAATGATGTTTAGTAATTTGTATCCACTTTTACCCCATTTTGACGGTGTTAACGTGAATTTTCTTAAGCTGTGCCGCGATTTCGCACATCTACGCATTGAAACGAAGAGAATGAGTGGTCGATCGTCAAAATCCGACAACTTTGATTTTTCGACCTCAAAAAATGGCAAGTGGTACCCCTTTCCATTTTTTTTGGCGAAAAAATAAAAGTTCTTCGATTTTGATGATCGACCACTCATTTTCTTCGTCTTGATGCGTCGAAATGCGAAATCGCGGCACAGCTTAAGAAAATTCATCCTAACACCCTCAAACAGGGGTAAAACTGGATACTAATTTTTAAACATCATTCCTTTATCTTTGAACCTTGATAACTTGGAAACGGACAGTCCAATGACATTTTTTAGGGACGTTTTGAAAACCTTAGAATCTGAGCTATTCAACTAAATCAATAGATTTATTGCGAAAAATTTATTTCTCCCTCAAAATAGCAATAATATAAAAAAAGTCATATTTCTTTGGGAGTTTGCCAATTATTTTAGCGATTTTAAGGGTGAAATAATGATCTTAAATGTTTTTCATGTATATGGAAGTGTAGCTTAGATTCTGAAGTTTCTGGAAACTCCTTGAAAATTATTATTGGATGACTCGTATAAGAATTATTAAGGTCCAAAGTCGGAAAGTAGACAATTTTTCACCCTTACTTCGACTTTGGACCTTCATATCTCTTATACGAGTCATCAAAGAATGATTTTCAAAAAGAATTCAGAAACTTCAGAATCTAAGCTTCACTTCCATATACATGAAAAATATTTTAACCTATTATTTCACCGTTAAAATCGCTAAAATAGTTGGCAACCTCCTAAAAAAATGTGACTTTTTTCATATTATTGCGATTTTGAGGGTGAAAAAATCTTTTTTAAATAAATCTGCGGATCTAGTTAGATAGCTGAGATTCTAAGGTTTTTAAAACGTCCATGGAAAATGTTATTGGACAGTCCGTTTCCAAGTTATGAACGTTCAAAGTTCAAGAGATGATGTTTAAAAATTAGTATCCAGTTTTACCCTATTTTAAGAGTGATATTATTAATTGTTCTAAGCTGTGCCGCGATTTCGCATTTCTACGCATCAAGACAAAGAGAATGAGGGGTCGATCATCAAAATCGAAGCACTTTTATTTTTTGGCCAAAAAAAATGGAAAGGGGTACCACTTGCCATTTTTTGAGGTCGAAAAATCAAAGTTGTCGGATTTTGATGATTGACCACTCATTTTGCTCGTCTCAATGTCTCGATATACGAAATCGTGGCACAGCTCAAGAAAATTCACGTTAACACCGTCAAAATGGGGTAAAAGTGGATACAAATTACTGAACATCGTCTCTTTGACTTTAAACTCTTGTAACTCATGAAGGAACGGTCGAATAACATTTTCCATGGACGTTTTGAAAACCTTAGAATCTAAGCTACAAATATATATCCATAAAAAACCTTTAAAAAATTTATTTCCCCCTGAAAATCGCTAAAATAAAAAGGTAAGTCACATTTTTTTGGGAGTTTGCCAATTATTTTGGCGATTTTAAGGGTGAAAAAATGATCTTAAAGGTTTTTCATGGATATATATTTGTAGCTTAGATTTTAAGGTTTCCAAAACGTCCATGGAAAATGTAATTGGACCAGCCCTTCATGAGTTACAAGGCTGTAAAGTCAGAGAGATACTGTTTAGTAATTTGTATCCCCTTTTACCCCATTTTAAGGGTGTTGTAATGAAGTTTCCTAAACTTTGCTGCGATTTTGCATATTAAGACATTAAGACGAAGAGAATGAGTGGTCGATCATCAAAATCGAAGAACTTTTATTTTTTGGCCAAAAAAAATGGAAAGGGGTACCACTTGCCATTTTTTGAGGTCGAAAAATCAATGTTGTCCGATTTTGATGATCGACCACTCATTCTCTTCATCTTGACGCCTAGATATGCGAAATTAGGTCAGACATCTAAAAAATTCATTTTCTCATTCTTATTATGTTTTATTATTATTTGTTGAATCATTTTTCTTTCTTTAAAAGTCATTTTCCGTAGAGAGTTGACTAATCCTAGTTTTCTCTACTTGAGCATACTAAATGATGACCAGAATATATTATTGTAATAATTAATTTAAGCAAATTTATTCACTATCACTCAGTAAAATTTTGTAAAGGAATTCAAGTGAATAATAATTTAATGCTAATAAATATTCCCTTAATACAAAATCAATAGTATATTCGCTTGATTCAACTAAAAGTTACCAGATGCACTCGATTTTTTCTTTAGTATTCTGTTGAATACTGAGCAGGATTTCTTTGAACTGGATTATCTGAGATTAAAAAATACGAATCAAAAGATTTTATTCGTAGCAAAATACTTTTACGAAAAAAATCAATAGAGATTTCACTTATGAAAAAAATTGATTACATCAGAAGAAAAGTTCATATAAAAACTTTGAAAACCGTAAAATCAATTTTTTTTCGAATAGCCAATCTAAAATATATATGTATACTTTAGTTGGAAGCGAATTTTTATATTATCCATGAGCTAATGAATGGAATTACTTTGTAACGATGTTCATAAATCTGATTATCAAATAAGTACTCGAAAGAAAATTTAAATTCTCGTTAATTATTCATTTAGTTAAGTGATGAAGATATTTTAACATAATTATGTACACTGCCCAGAAAATATGGTAATTCAATAAAACCATACGTAATTTACGAGGTCGTATTTTATTACTATCGAATAAATTACGGAAAAGTTTGTCGCCAACTTACTCGGTGCACTATGTGGCCTGGTTTCTCCTTCAAGTTTCTTCGACAAGTAGTCAAATCTATTACAGCTAATTTGGATATTTCCAACATGAAAATTTAATTATGAAAGATGTAGAGCTGTCGAGTGACACAAGTTGGTTAATATACGCTTAATTTATATGCACTGAGTTGTAATGACTGAGTATGATTGTTGTACACACACATATACCTTAATGATAATTGTTGACTAGAACTTCATTGATAATAAGTCAGTGATAGCATGTACTTGATATAATCCTCGAATTTCGACGCATTCCAAGTTCTACAGATGTAGTAATACTTGGGTATCCAACACTCTCACTTGTACATAATCCAAAATGCCGAATAATCAATGACGATAGAGGAAGAGAGGGAAAACGAAAATCCGATAATCCCATACCATGTCAATATTAGACCAATGCTTCATAACAATGCAAGAAGGATCAGATAGATTTATTACTTATTCAGTTGAAGAATTTCTGGAAACTCGTCAAATCCAAATAAAACATATTAAACAACTTCAAACATTGAAAATCTCCAGTAGAGATAATCTTCACAATGGTCAAACGTAGTTTTCTTTCCAACAAAAATACTTTTGTCACAACAAAGACGTATATTACAATTCTTATCAGGCATCAGAGAAGCTGTTAAGATCTTCTCCAGAAAATCTTAAAGCTGAATATCAGCCGAAAGAAAATATACAATGAAAATGCTTAAGAATTGTTTCCTTTGAGCACTAAAGCTGTTACTATATAGTCTAGTGAAAAATATCGAAATTCTCCTTATATGGAATAATATGAATTCTATATGTGTAAGGAATAAAGAGATGTTGCATCGTGTACCCTAAGGCAATGTATTCTACCACTTTCCACGAAATGCTTTGAAATATGGAACGTTGAATTTTCTTACTTTCCATTTTTTTGCAGCTTTCTTTACCTTCATCTCTCAATGTGGTGTCAGTGAAAAAAAAAAACCCGAACTGTCTTTGCTCCAGGGCTTACTGATAACTTCGATGCTCGTTTTCGGAGCCATTGTCATGCATGACATGAATGAAATGAGTCCAAACGGATGAGAACTATACTGATATCCAATCTTCTGACAACATATTGAAAAATAACACGAAATAATAGTAGAAAAAAAAAATATATTAGTCACATAAACTATTTGCCAGTCATAATAAATTATTTCTTTTGAATATTTAACATGATTTATCTATGCAGTGCATGAAATAATCATATATTCTAATAAAAGAGACTGTAAAAAGGGAGTAGAAAGCATGCAATCATGTTTTGCAAAGAAGTGCGTGCAAGTAAGTTGCTTTAATTATTTCTGTGTTGATAATTATTCCATTTTTCTTTTCGTCTCTTTTACTCTTTCATTTTTTTCCTCAGCTTGTTTTTTCTTCCTTATTGAACGAATAAGTTTTACACAGAGCATTTACTGGACCTTCCCACCCTATTTTCCACTTTATCCTACGTCACGTAAGTGGATCCATGAATAATGCATATTAATTTTTTCTATATCGCAACAGTTGCGGGTTGTGTAGTTGACACTCGCCATCGCAATGCACGAGTGCGATATTAGGATAGCCAAGTCAGCCATTCTGTTGAATTTTAAGCGGCAATTATACATTGCGAGAATAAAATGGTATAAGAGATGCAGTCGTAGGCACCTAGCAAGAAAGATAAACAAGATTATTAAAAGATAATTAACTGATACAATCAAAAACGTGACCATACAAGCTTCCAAGCAAATGATCTTGATTGCTTGAACGATCCTATTTAAACATGAACATCATGAATTCTTGGTTTGCATTATTTAATAATATTCGTTTTGAAAAATAATTCATATGCAAATAATGATCATTTTATTTATTCTTCTACTTAATAAAATAAAATGAATATAAAATGAATGCTTTTGCAAGATAATACTTTGGCGAAAGTATGTATTGAAGCTCCATTCAAGCTTAGTTATGTATTCGCGTGGTTTCTCTGGGGAACAAAGTGTCCAGAGTACCAACGATAACGCTGTTACACAACATTTCCGGCGCCAACTATCCAACGAGGTGGTTCCCGTCGAGTCTACGAACAATTCTAGATATCAAAAACCAATCACTACTATTAACTACTTCCAACTAACGTGGTTTAACGGACCACAGCTTTTGATTATTTTCAAAGTTTCTTATTGGTATATAATTTCGGAAGACTAGTGGGTATGAGGTGAACAAATATTGCTAGCCAAGAATAGGGAGGCTGATGATAAAAACCAGGCACCAGTGTCATGTTGGAACGATAGATCGTTCATTCTGCTTCCTCTGTGTGTCGTTCACCTTTTACAAGTCCTATATCCTCTTTTCTCTTTTATTCGTGTCGACCTCGATATCCCGAGCGGACAGCCAGTACGGAAAAACTTGGCGGTTTTCGTTGAAGAAAGTCAAGAGAGTGCAGATGTAATAAAAAAATAAGATTGAACTAAAGAAGAGTGTAACGCTTGAATGGATCAATTCGATTTCTCAACTGTTTTATTGGTTTTAGTTGGTAGACATCAAGTTGCTTTATTTATAAATAGTCTCATACAACTTATGGTATTATATCTGCTTGAAATAACCTATAGAAAATCAAGCCAATAACATTGTTGATAAAATAAGTCATCTAGCGACCTCATTATTTCTTCTATTTCCAATACCAGTGTGACACTTTTCAAATTTTCGATCGACTTACATTATTATTCATCCTTAGCCTTGACTAGAAAACGTTTCCTACCATTAAACGTCCCGTGAAGATTCACACGTGCGAATGAACAAGCGTGCTTCTAAGTTGCTCACGTACGCCCACCACATACCGCATTCCATCTTGAAATATTATATTACGTCATACATTATCTTCATCTCTTCCTTATTCCCTTCAGAATTCTCTGCTCTATTCACAAGAGGCCAAAGTCTGCGTTATTCCCTAGAGAGTATATCAGTCAGCCGTTATCCAACGCTGGCTGCACTTCTTCATTCTTCTCATCCTCAATGCTTCCAATAGAAATGCATTTCCAGCTATTCTATACCTCTGAATATTAGTTTACTATCTCAATTACCTCGCAAAATACTCGCTAAATTCAATCCAATTTATTTGTATTATCTATTGTTATTTTTTTCATACATTTAAAGTCTTTTTTAGCGTATTTGCATTGATCAAAGTCCTTCATTGCTTTGCTTACTCGCCAGACAATTATTACCGTCGTCTGGGTAATTTTAGACCTCCAAAGTAATACTAGAGTACGTTTGAAATTAATTCATGTATTCTTTTTTAGTTTATTTTTTGTATAATTAAAATTAAAAATGAAATAAAGTATAATTGTAGCCTTATAATTGTATTGTAATTAAATTAAATAATACCACGAAGAGAATTAATTGGACAAATGAATGGACGTCATACTGTATGAGCTTAAAAAAACCATCAATAGGTTATTGATGTTCAACACTGTATCTAAATTTTATAGAAGAATTTTTTTTATAACGTACATGGTATTTATTCAAAATATCAAAAGCTCTTTGTGATTCATTAAAATTTTTGGAATAACTTCTTTTATCAATTATTATCTCTTATACAACTAAAATTGAGAAATATTCGTTTCTTTTGAAGAATAGATTGAAAATATCATTCTTTGACAGTTTTAATAAATATTTCAACATGAAAATAGAATCTGAAAATGAAATAGAAAAACTAATCAAGAATAATTGGAAGACAACTCAAATAGCAATATCACTGTAAATCCAAATATTTAGCAACTAAACACTTAAAGTGTTTGCAATGTTAATAAACATCATAAACGAACAATGGTAATTTTGTAGACAACTTTGAAACGTTTCTTGCCGTTTACCAAAATGCTGTAGTTTGTTTATGGTGTTCAACATTGTAAACACTTAGGTGTATAATTATTAAACACTTAAAACGTTTCATTACTAAACACCTAAATTATTCGGGATCTGCAGTGATTACATCTATAACAAATTTTCATTCTCTAGCTATATGCTAATATTTTATCATGACTATAAATTTGAAGAAAAGCTGTAATTTAGCACAAATATTTGAATAACGTGTAAAAAAGACTGAAAATTTTTAAAAATTTATTTTCTTATTCCGCTTGAAAAGTTTTCCAGTTGGAAAATGTTAGTAATAAAAAAAAATCATAAAAAAAGGAAGTAATAATACTTACATACCAATAAACTAAACATTAATTTTCCTTCGTCAGAATTACTCTGGTACATCGTGAAAACTTTACTACCCCTAGACGCTGCAGTAACTTATTGATCACCTCACGTCGACGACAGTTTTCAATCGCACTGACGGTCTTGTATAAGTAACACATCGGTGAACAGTTTGCGGTTACTCATGACCTTACAGTTCAGTTATAAATTTTTCAAGCTCAGAAGTCAGTTCAGGAATGGAAAGAAAACCTCTTGAAATAGTCTCTTGATTCCACTCGAGTATTAAAACTTTTATAACACGATTCTTTTTCGCTTCATGAAATCTTGAAGGAATCAAATTTATTTTTTACATCGGAAAATAAAATATTTTACAATCCATTATTCCTCAATAAACAATCATAAATAAATATTATTACAAGTACTATAATGTTTATATTATTCCTACGGCTCTATCTACATCTATTATAACTGGTCGATTTTCATTTCTAGTTCTCTCAGGGCCCATCTTCCATGATGTCGGTTGGAACTAGAACTTACTGTAACACTAGTCACATTGAAACTCAACCATCATGGCATAACAACAACATTGTGTTACGTCGTTTTGCCCTACCTTGCTCACACATTGCTATAATGTCCTTGGGAAAAGTTGAACCTGTGGTGAACTTCGTTGGTGCTACTTTACCCCAATTACGTGCATAATGTACAATATACACCATCGTTCCCATAATAACTAAATTTGCGATTCTACTGACACGAGAATGTTCTGAATCACTTGAAATAACTATCAGTATTGTAAAAAACATTATTCTGTTAACTTAACAATACGTTTATTTATTTATAAAATCATGAACTTTTAAAAAGAAATAAAACTTAGCGATTTTCTATTTAATTCTACAAGCTTCATTGAAATATTTAATATTTTTAAAATTTAATTTTAAAGAAACTTATCAAATGAGTACTGAGTAGTTGAGAAAATTGTTTTTATTCAATTATAGTAACATTTCATGAATTAATTAGAAATAAACTTTTTATACTTTGTAGATTATTTTAATTTAAGAAACAACAAAAAATTAATTTATATAAATATATAAATAAATAAAATCAACTGCATCAATTACATCAATAACTTTCTATTTATTCTTTTTGTTATAATTATTTCAACAAAAATAAAATTGTTTTTGTTATTGAAATTCCAATATTATTTTAATATTTTATTTTTGTTTTAACTTGAATTGAACTGTTTGAATATAATTTTTATAATAACATCAATATCTGTACATACTTCATCTCTATAAAAGCATACTTTTGCTTTTATTGTTAATTTTTTTTTAAAAACTTGTGTAGTTCTAAAAAAAGTGTATTGTGAATTTACAATACACTGTAATTATATCGGCTGACGTAGCGCTTCAGTAGGCCATGTCAGCGTTCACTCTGGCATATAATAAGTATTGCAACTCAAAGAATATGGGAACATCAGCTGATAAGGTGAATAACCTATTGTCAAAAATAGGTCAAGTCCGTACACCCGAAAGGAACCGAGAATATCCGAAAAAATAGAATTGAACGCCCTCTACAACAGCAGCTTGTCAAACTAAAGAGAACTTATAAAGCGAAGAAAATAAAAAAAAAAAAAAGAAGTGAGAAAAAGCAATAAGGAAATGATCGCAAGGGACATGGATTTCTACTTTAAACCAATTGAATCGTATTTTTCTCAGTTATTTCATTATTGTCATGTTACATTTATCAGCAAACAAAATTTGGAGGTTCTAAAAGTCTATGTGAAATGAGGTTATGTGTATTACGATAATAATTTACAACTTTACCTGAATAGAATTATTACATCTGAAAAGTATGAAATACTTTCGATATAAAATGAAAGTTAATACGTGCTGCAATAACAATGTATAGCAAACCAATAATATTTAGTATTTAAAAATAGTTTGTTTGAGAAATGATAAAGAAATGCCCAAGAAAAGTCAATTAAAATTTCAGAATTTTTTTTTGGACTTATCTACATTTTTATACTTTATTGAGCGTTAGAAGGGCGCTATTGATGACTACTGAAAAAAAAATTTAAACATCAATATCAAAAAATGTATAATCATCAAAAAAGGTGGAAAAAGTTCAGTTACATTTTTTATAAATTGTCGATTGGAAATGTAGACATACCAGTCGGATATTAACTTCTTTAAAGAATGTATGTATGTTTATTTTTATCTATATTTGAACATTGTCAGGATAAAATTTTGAATTATGTTACAGCTCATATATCAGGATTACAAACGAATTGAGTGTAGAGGAGAGAGTCAGAAAAAAGAAGCAAGAGTTAAAGATTGTACAGAGAGGGAATGACCACATCGGCGTGTAATTTGTTACGAGGATCTATTGAGGATTGTGAACAACAAACGGTGCATGTCGAATGGCAAGGGATAGCAAACATTGCATGGTTTTGGCCAGAGGATGTAAACACGAGAGAGAAAAGTACATGAGAATTGGTATTCCTGTCCTTGCCAGTGCTATCAACACAAATGTACAAGTGCACTCTTGCTTTATCACACGACTTTGTGATCAGGCTTCTGTCAATGTCTCAAACACGAACATGAAAACAAAGAAGTCAGATGGATGTACTGAAAGCCATACTTGGAAGAGGATAAAAGGTACTCAAGCAACGAGAAAAAATAGTCCAAAGGGTCATTAAAGAGCAGAAGAAGAAAAAATGGACGTTTTTTAAAGGAAAGTAAAGCTCCAGATTAGGTTTATTTCGTATTCTGAAGAGAGCTAATAAATGTAGACGTTAAAGTACTGAAGGAGAATAAGGAGTTAGTGTTTAATATGTTCAGCTCGTTGATTGGGAAGATAGAAGGAGGCTTCTACATATAATCAATAGTATAATGTATATTGCGTTGTGAGTTTATGCTCGCGGAAGCATCTGACTTACAGATGCTTTACTTGTAAGTCTTTGAACCTCTCAAGGGGCACAACCCATCGGAATTTAATAGGCTGCATCGCTTTGAAACTCCTGACTAAATTGATTCTCTTCTCCAGCTCCTATAGGTAACCTTCATGTTGCTTTGAAGCTTTACTTCCTTCTTGTAAGCAGAAATTTCTTAACTCCCTTCAGCTACATTTAATTAACCCAACTTGATTAATTTATTGGGATCTACGAGGATGACTCAATCAAGGAAAAATTATCACCCTGTTCAGATATCAATAAACGAGGCAGATGAAGGTCAAATTAGATTGATTCACATACATCCTTGTTTAAAAGTTTTACGTATGTTATGTGTGAACGTATGTGTACGTCAATCTATGTGAAAACGACAAATCACGATGGATGCAGTAAATAGGGAATAAACTCAATCAGTCGTAGTCTTTTAACCAATCAGCTGTCGAAATTGATTTTAGTTGGAAAAAATGACTACAGAAGATTTCATCAAGTTCGGAATAAAATTACTATTAGAACATGTATCGAATAGATAAAAATGTATCGAAGTGAACTAAAAAAATCCCATCAGATAAATACCATCGTACATTGGCATAATTTTTCTATCACAATAAAGGGATTGTTTCCCTTAATAAAAATAAAATTGCGAAGAAAAACTTTTGAGAGCTTTCAAAAACAATTAACTTTAACAAGTTTGTGCACATTTGAATTGATTAAATATAATGAACAAGCACCTACATTATTCTGAAGTGAATATTTGTGACGATAATAATCATCTTTTTGCATAACATGGCTTCCTACAAATATGATGATGTAAGTCAATTCACAATAAAATTTTAAATAATTATATTCATAAAAATTGTCATTGATAAATGTATGTAAAATAGATACATGAGCTCGAAAAAACGATCTCTTTCATGAAAAATTCAACAGACGTAACATTTTACACAATATCTTTTTATAAATTGAGGATGTTATTAGACATATAAAGCAGAAAAAAATTAAATGGATTATCAAAAAAAAAAATTTCTAGATGACATTATGGATTTAATAAGTGCAATGTCAAAGGTAAAATTTTTTTTGTATTATTCAACACTGAATATTATTCAAAGTTCACCTGAATCCCATCCGTCATGTTCAATCTTTCATAGGATGACGAAATATGAGACCAGGCAGAAAGCTATAGTATACGTTGAGAATCACAGAGCAAAACGGAAAGAATAAATGGAGTAATGGGTGGAGGAAAAAGTATTGCATTTACCATCACAGGGTATGCGAAAAGCTTAATCCCTAACACGAAGTGAAGCTCACTCTGGGTTCGCAGAGAGCATACCCTAACGCTCGACTACTAAATTATTTAATTTGACACTTCTAGAATGAGGGTCTGTAACACAGAACGGCATATGTGTACGTCAGCTTGGAGTTCCAACGAAATTCAACGAAAGCTGAATTTATGAAATTACTCTCAACATTTTATATGTAAAATATAATTAATTTTTACCACTCCACCAATAAATACCCCTCTTTTATACACCTTTCTGTAGTTTATACTGGTGAAATTCATTTGATTTTATTCTCGAGGTAGCATTTGATTAAGAAAATATCTGTGGATAAGAACATTCGGCATTTAACAGAAATAATGAGCTGGAGAAATACTATAACGAAGACTGTTGAATAGCTACACTTACTTGATGAAGAATATATATATATATATATATACTTCTTTACTTCCCACTCTGCAAGCTTGAGTGGTGAAATTTATCTTGAGACGTTTTCTCAGCTCGAAACATCCACTGGTATAATTTTGAATTCAATGAAAACACTTAATGAACTACTTGTTATATTTTTTGTCAATACATTACTTATAAAAGAGTGTCAAAAGCTTATCGATAATTCTTTTCGTGGGTACCGAAAAAATAAAATGAATTTATAGAAAACAATACGAAGATTATCCAGCAAAAAAAATAAATGTTTTATAAATCTACAAAAAATATTAGAATCTGAATTAAACTAGATAAATTAAACAATTAATTCTCTTTTCATTGAAACGAATTTATAACACTATCCGAATTTGTTCTGCTGGATTTGGTCATAAAAATTTTGTATTTTCATGGAAAGGTAAATGAATGAATAATTAAACTATTATTCTGAATGTCAAAAAAAAAACATGAGATAAAAATGGTATTATTTTTTCAGAAGAATTATCAATTTTTCTACCATTTAAACCAAACTGGCGATTATTTTGAGATAGAGCTTTCAAATGGGTAGCCGGAAGTAAAGGAAAAAACATGATATCTCTATGGTATAAATCAATTATGAGATAGTTTGAAATATCAACTGAAATTACTGGACCTTTATAAGCCCAATTGTTCGTATTACATACAATATCGAATAAATACATAATTGTGAACAAGCAGGTACGGTAAATGCTGTACTTATAGGGTGATCCTCTTCCATTTTGTGATACCTTTGTACCAGGAGTATCTAACTAGAGATCGTTATCCTTATTAATGAGTGGTATATGCAGGTATCACAAGTGATCTTCTTGCTTTCATGAATACTGTCCACGACCCAGAGGCCATAATACTCTTATGAGGTGGTTATACGATCGTGTTAAGTCATTACAAATTCAACCCACATAGGCTGAAGCCAACTTTGATGCTTCAAAATTTAATATTTTACTATCATAAAAGACCATACTGCTTGGTGATGTAAAATAATATTATATAAGTTACAAATGGAATTGAAAACTTTTTTTAAAAGTCTTTTAGCTATTGATTTTTTCGCTTAACTTGATCGCTAACTCTTCTATTTAACCAGTCCTGATAATACGGCAAGAAACGAAGAGAAAAATGAACTGAAAAGAAGTATTAGGTCAGATTTCCCTCAGGTATTGCCTATCCCTGAGGATGCCTCTCGACGAAAATATTAACGAAATGATTTTTCTAATAAGTATGCTATCTACAGAATTTATCAACAGCTAATGGACAATCATGTAAATAAAAATGATGATACTGTAGATGATGATAATGATAATAATGATCAACATGATGTTAATAAAGATAACAGCAATGCTATTTTAGAAATGAAAATTGACTACATCAACTTGCAAATAAGAAAAGAAAAAAACACAACGAAGCAAAAATACTCTTGCACCTTGTCTCATGTGACAAGAATTTAGAAAATATAGAAGGCGTAGCTATGCAACCGTAACGAAAATTTTTCTGATTCAATTTGAAACTTATCAAAGTTCCTTGGCTGTTCAGTTGGATATAAATCGTCTCGATATTTTTGATGATTGAAACGAAACTCGATCAACGATTTATATCATAAAAGGCTGTTATGTTGAAAAAATATTCAACTAGAATTCTCATGTGAATTATCATTTGTTTATTATACCGTAATAATCAATAAATTTGATACGGATTTTTATTAAATCCGTTATTAAATTAATTACTCTCATTATAAAACTTATAGATACAATATTGGATTTTTTCATCGATAGATGTCGATATTACGAACATCTTGAAAACGAAGCTACATCTCCAGAGAATTGCCGCTACTATGGCTCGTTTAGTGTACTCGTGATCAAACTATATACAGTATACTGCCTTATGAATATGTAAAATTGCCGTCTAACCACCACCAACCAGTCGCACACTGACACAAAATTGTTTGAACACTTGAACTCTTCAAATATTGACAGAAGCTTCGTGAAAATTTATTCACCGTTAAAGTAATATTCCCTCCATATGCAAGAAATCGGATATCAATATGTCAATGTGTATTATAATGACAATCATAAGTCTTATCGCCAATTTTAACATCAACAAACCTTATAATAACTCATATAAGAGCTCACACTTCAAATAATGTTAATTAATGAAAAAGGGAATTATCCAATTAAGTTGGAATATCAAAAAGGCTGAATCATATTGAATGGTCTAAAGCAGTTAATTATGAAGTAGAGATATAAAATTTGAAGTGAGTTGTGATAAATTTAAACGTGTGATGGGAAACACCAAGATAGGATTAATGCGACATCTGTACTAATTAAAACCGAGTGCAAACCCGGAGGCCGTTGGGTACATCAATTGAGGTTTAGTATGCTAATACACGAGCTGACCGTATTATAGTGGAACGAACGCAGGTCGTAACTCAACGAATCACGCATCACCATCGCATATACGATAGTGCGGCCGACTCACCATCAACTCCCGTAACTACAATGCTACGCGTTACGAGAGAGATTGCCAAGTGGTGCGTGCACGTGTTGTACCTACTCTCACATCATTCAGGAATATGACAGATCCAGACTTTCCAGCAGCAATTTAACCATGTACGATTAGGGTACTATGAAGAGAGAGTCTTCAAGTTGAAACCATCAATTTTATCATATCTATACTGCCCACATGCTTTTATTAGCTGACTGAATGGGGGTCATTTAGAGATGGGTATAGAGAGTAAAGACGAAACACGGCAACAAATTTTAGCTCATCAGATTCAATTTCAAGTGGGGAAATTTACTGATTACAGTCGACTCTCATTACCGGCATCTAGCTATTTAATTATCGATATTTGGGGTAAACCCCCTATCGATGTACATCGCCACAGAGTATACGACAAATTAATTTAATCACTTTGAACGATTCACTGAGAATATACACACATAAGTGATTCTACCAAACGATTTACACTACTGGCAGTTTTGTTCAATATTTTCGCAATTACGTCTCAAGTGCATTATCATTTTTTGCTGGTTGCCAAGAGGCAAATATGCTGTTTTCATGGAACAAACAGTTTCATTCAAGCGTAGTGAAGTGTAAGGGGAAAAGAGAAAGACCGAGAGAGCCAAATAAATTAAATTGTTCTCGACGCCATTCCAAGCGTTTCCTCTATTTCTTCTCCAGCTCAAATCAAGAGTTTTTTATCCAGTTTCTTTTTAACTCTCTTTTTGATTCTCTTTTGCTCTATCTTTATCCACTTTTTTGCTATACAAACTTTTCTTTATCATAAAATATCAATACTGATAAATGGTAGTTCCATCATATAAGAATCCAATATCGTTTGCTATACATTATTTTGTATTTTCATCTTTTTTTTTTTTTTTTTTGTCTTTATTGGATTCAATTCAATGTACTATCGATCAAAATACATAAGTGAAGGAATATCGTAGTACATATTTCATATAAAAGTATATCAGTTATAACAGCAATGCTCTAAAGGGGAATCATGGTCTAGTGAAAAATCTTCTATAATTCTTCACTAAAGTATCACGACTTTATGAAGTTTCGTTGAAAAATAACATTTTATCCGTCGTCCCAATATGAAAATGCCCTGAACGCATTGTCAGCGTTCCTGATCAATCATCCGTAATTTTTATTGATTTCAGCCGGCGCCAGAGACGGCGCCAGTAAAAGATATCCAGTGATAGTCTTCGTGCATGGAGAAAGCTATGAGTGGAATAGCGGCAATCCTTACGATGGAAGCGTCCTTGCCAGTTATGGAGGTGTCGTTGTCGTTACCATTAACTACAGACTTGGCATTCTTGGTAAGCTTTATATACCAATGTATTTTTTCATTAATCATTTTATCCTACATTTTTGTTTTAGTTTTATTTATTTATTTTCCTAAAGATCTATCACTTATATTAATAATCTTAGAGTAGGTGAAAAATAAAAAAAAATCTTCTCAAACATCAATTTTGTTGGTAACTTGATGGTTAAAAGCCAATAAAATCCAAGCTATTTTATCCTTTTTAAGCTTATGCTCCTGAATCATAAATAAAATGATATATAAGGTATAGTATTTTTATGTATTAAAATTTTATTTTTATTTAAAACAGTGATACGATAATTTTTTAATATACATTGTTAAGTTTTTCTTGTAAAATATAGATCAATCTTAGATTGAAGTTGTTATAAATCAAATTTTTGTATTATATTGTGAAAAATATCTTAATCTTCTGGAATATATATCTGAAATAGAATTGACATTGTTAAATTAATAATTCAAATTGGCTGTATATTTTATTGACATTTTTAGAGATTGCAGTATAAAAGGATTGAGGTGGCTATTTCCACTTTTTGATGATGCAGATGATTGCAATCCTCGAGGTTTTAAATCCAAAAACAGAACTATTCAATCAATACAAACGTGATTATCTGGAGCAAAGCAAATAATAGAAATTATTAATCTTTTCAATCGCACATAGAAAACAAACTATGAATGTTTAACACGAGCTTGACCTCGTCTATATAAAATCATCAAAATGTATTGAATAAATTCGGATAGTAGAAATAGTGGCAGGTACAAAAATATTTTATTTTTTGTATTATTTTCGAACAGTTCATTTTCAGATTGAAGAAATGTTTCAAAATATTATCTTAATTTTGTTGGAAATTTTAATCATCATAATTGTTCATGTATCTGTATGAAAATTTGTAAATTAATAGTAACCACGAATCGATTTGTCATTTGTCATTGCCCTCAGTGAATTATCAATTCAATGTTCGATCGTTTCTAATTATAGCCATCGTAAACAGTACACATATAGATATACAGACACATGCTCCACTACATCTATCTATATATCCTGATTTATGAGACAGTATGTACTTTTGCAATTTTTTCTTTGTATACCAGCATCCAATCACAAATTTATTTTTTGTTTTTTTCTCAGCTGTCTGGTAGAAAAATCTCTGATTTTCTGTCACAGGAGATCACAACAAATGTAAAGAAAACGAGAAAGAAATATATAAAAAGAGTTAGTTGAAAAAAAAATGAGAAAAAGTGAGAAAAAATAACAGAAAAAATAGAAGGTTGAAGTAAAAGGAACTATAAAGAGATTGGAAGTTCCGTCCGGTTGTCTTGGTAACGAAGGAGACCAAATCTAATAGGAAACTCATTACAGTTGGTCCTTCCGTTTGACTAGGTTAAACTCTTGACTTTTCCATTCACAATTCTAGGATTTGTTGCACGTGTCACCACAATTTACTCGCTCGATTTTTTACTGCATAAAAAATTGACTAGAAAATAACTTTCTGAAAAAGGCAATTGAATAAATGTAAAACTTAATTTCATAGTTTATTTTTGAATTTCTAGTTAAATTCAATTATTTAGATTTTCACTCCACAACGTTAATTAAATTTTAAAAGGTGAAAAGTTGAAAGAATTTACATGAGACTAGACTCTTTTGTTGACTTTATTTTCCTATTAAATCTAGCGCATGTATATGCACAAAAAATAAAAAATAAATTAACAACTAAGGTAAAGGTGTAGTTGTTGACTACACAACTAATATCAACTACCCTATTTTTATTTAATAAAAATAATAAATTCTCAGATAACAATTTATTAAATTAACTTTGCATAGAAATGTTCGAATAATCTTTTGATAAAGCTGCAGTACAACTCAATCAATTTTCGTGTAGAACTGAACGTCAAACAATTCGACAATGGAAATGAATAAAAGTCGCGAGCTTGCGGCGAGAGTGTCACAAAAAATACATTTTTAAAATTCATGAAACGACGAAACGACTCGAGTGAGTCAGAATATTTTCCGGTTGCTGAATAATTTGCTGTAAACTCAGACCCTGACGCATGACAAATATTATAGCGGATGCTTGGATGAATTCGCTTGTGACAGCGGTTGCCGGAAGTGGCATTTCAAAGTTGACATACAGCTCTCACACCTTTCAGTATTTTTATATTTTTTTATCACTTCAGCATTCTTTATTTACTCTTTGCCTGCTTGGAAATTTCATAAAAGTATCTCAAAAACTCAAATCTCCAGTCACAAACTTCTGCTGTTTCAAACAAACTATTCTCCTTGATCCCAATGACACAAAAATTTCCTGTTTTATCACAAAGAAGAAAATTGCTACCCATACGCCTATGTAAAAGTTGAATGTGAGAAAGAGGAAGACGAGAAAAAAGAGACGGCCTATAAAATATCAGAAGCTTCAAAAGAAAGAGAAAATGAAAATCTCAGTTGCTAAAGCTCCAACAATACTTTGGAAAATACTGCAATCTCTCTTTTATATCTCTGATATTAAAAAATAATAATAATAAAATACGTATTTGGCAGTTTAATATAAAAGCAATAAATATTACTTTACTATCAGATGATCAATGAAATTCATATTCCGACGAAAATGCAAAGTGAGTAACATGAGTGAAGCAAAGTAAATTTGCCACTTTATTTGCTATCCACACTCTATATTCTCGTCCTACCTCTTTTATTACACATGCAATTTATCGATGAATCTAGTTGATTCTTTTTGAATTTTTTCTTATTTTTATTGCTTTTCCTCTCGATACACATTCGTTATCAAATTCATTCCATCACTGTAAAATAAAAACAAATGAATTTATGCCATCCGATTTCGAATTTTTTTTTGTGTTTGTTGTCGATTATATTAAAATGAAAAAATATCAAATAAAAGGTATTTCTAGAAGAACGAAATTCAGATAACCAAATTTTGTACAATCCTTTTATTCGGCATTTTCATTACAGGCTTTCTCAACGCCAACACGGATTCGCACTTACGTTCTCCAGCTAATTACGGCCTCATGGATCAAATTGCTGCATTGCACTGGGTTCAAGAGAATATAGCTTACTTTGGTGGAGATCCGAGCAATGTTACTCTTGTTGGGCATGGAACTGGCGCAGCTTGCGTCAATTTCCTAATGGCTAGTCCTGCTGTGCCAGATGGTAAATATATCTAATATTTTTTCTTGTAAATTTGAATTTCTTAAATAGTCGTGTATGCTTTTCATGCTCAATATTATCCTAATTTATTTTTAAAAAACTATAAATTGTGAAATAAAATGCTTGAAAAAGCTAAGTTATTCTTAAAAGAGATAAATAACTGGAAAATTGTTTTCTTTAAAATATAAAGTGAATTTTAAATATTATTATCTCTTTTGTAATCAATTTTCTTTCAAATTCAAATCTGAATAAAGATTATTTTCTAATAGTTACTTCCTTTTAGAAAGGAAAGTTTGTAAAATATAGCTACTTACTTGATATAAAAAATTAGCAACATAAAAAAGAATTGTTAACATTTCCTTAAGATATTAAAAATTATTTATTCTAATAATTGGCCACTGAAAGATGGTCTTTATTCAATGTATACAATAAACAGCTTCACTTGAGAATTTTTTTGCCCTTACCTCTAGAGTATAATTCATTCTTTGAGAATAAAATCATGTTAATTTAATGACGAATTAAGTGACGTATTTGAAGAAAAAGTTCTTCAAGAATTACTGCTGAAGAGCTTGCTGTTTTATATTTATGGAAGTAATGTAAAGAATAATTAAGGCTGGGTCACGTTAGATCTCGGAAAATCTGAATGAAAAAGAAAAGAGGTAAAAAAAATGTAACCACAAGAATTGTGTAAAATTAGAGTACCTGATTCAGATACGGTGGTTTTTATCAGAGTATAAAATGAACGAGAGAAGATAGAAAAAATAAAAGCCAACAGAAAAGGAAAATAAAGAAAGCAAAAGTGCAGTGAGAAGCAGGAGTGAGTGAGAAAAAGTTTTAGAGTGGTGTACCGCAAAGCTGTCACCGAGAAGAGGAGAGAAAAGAGAGAGCTGGCAAACGTTTTGAGTCTCGGTGGCGGTAAAAAAGAAAATAAATTCATCCCGGATGAGATGAAAAAAAATGTGTACGCCCCGGTCGTTCTCTCGTTTATCCCGTCGCGCGACTTCCGCGCTCGGAAGATTTTCCGGAAGGAGAACAAGACGAAAAGACTCTCACTCCCTCCCTCTGTCACTTCATTCTTTCGGAAACACTTTTTACCCCGTGGAATCGTCGACAACTGAGTAAATCGATAAACAACCGGACCAAAGTATTTCCGTTAAGATGAAGAAGAAAACAAAGAAGATCATTTTTAACTTTATTCTTAAGGAGAAGTTACGTTACTAAGGTTGAACAATAGTGTATATTTCAACTATTGATGAAGACAATTGTTTTTGATAAGGAATTGACTGAAATTAATTTACTGCAACCAAGATACCCTCGAGAGAATTCCTTTGATCATTTGTCCGTCCAATATACCATATAATCAACACTGAACCTTTACACTTCTATTAACATCCAGCTTACAAACCCTAACCACTTTCCGTACGCTGTGATTCACTGGACACTGTATTGAAGCCTTCCTCTAAGACTAAACACAGCCTGTATTAGGAACGATCAGCTAGAGAACCGAGTTCATTTGCACGATAGCCAATTCTACCCCGACAACTGGATGAACTGTAGAAATCGCTTGCTATATATATCTAAACCTGTCGTGAATTTAATGAGAGGTCACCAAAGATTTGCAATTCCCTTGATTCTACTAATTGAGCTCGTACCATCGACAAATATATTTTTATTTTTAAAAGAAACAATTATTTTCTTTTAATAGAGTTTTCTTTTTATAGGTCTGCTGTTTCATCGGAGTGTTCTGATGTCTGGAAGTGCTTTGTCACCTTGGGCGTTAGTTCGAGGAGCTGCTAATTATGCCATGCAAGTGGCTAAACATCTAAATTGTTCCTCAGTAAGTATCGATTGATATTAAGGGCTAATATTAAGCAGAGTATTTTGTTTATGATCCAACTGTTGATTAACATTTATGGCCAATGTGCATAGTACGAATATTAGAAGATCCTCGAAATTAATCGAAAATAGATTAATCAACATAATTATTTAGGGAAAACGCTTATCGTGTATGTTGAAATGAACTAAATGAAAACAGATACAATAATTAACATCACGTCAACTCTCTTAGTTGACCTTGCTGAATCAGTATTGTATTTTGATTGGAATGTTGATTTCGATAAAACTGACATTGTCATATGTTTCAATAAAATCAACAATCAAGACAATGATGATGAAGTATGTTTTCGTGAAATAAAATTTAATTATATTTTATCAACATTCAATTATCAGAATTATTTTAGAGCAGTTATAATAAGAAAATCTTCTTAATTAATTATGTAGGTCATTGAAATTTATTTCAATTTAAAATAAATTGAGAGATAATTTAATAAATGAAGTAAAAATAAATAAGCTCATAAATATCAAATACTAAATTTCATTTCAATTGATTCAGTGGATAAATTAATAAAAACATTTCTCCACGGATTCAATTAGAATCTACTCATGTTGTGCATAAATTTTCTGTAATTTTAATGTTGACAGGTTATTCACGATCCACAGCTGTTACTACGCTGCTTAAGAGACGTCCCACTGGAAAACCTCCTAGCAGTTCCAGTTCAAGGACTTCCTTTTGCTCCCGCATTTGGCCCGAGCATTGACGGTGTTGTTATTGACCCTGGAGATTCAGATAGTTACACTCTCCAAGTGGACACAATTAATACACTAAATAATATTCTACTCAGGAAAGATGTAGTTTCAAAGTTAACCAGGTAATTGAAATAATTCGTTTGGTACAAAATAATGTAAAAACATTTTGAAGGGAAATTTTAAAAAGTTTTTCCAAAGTTTTGGATTACATTTAAATAAATCTTTTAAGTTTTTAAAATTGCTCAAAAATTCATCGTAATAATGAAAATTTTTTTAAGTACTATTTGGAGTCAGATATAAAAACAAACTTGTTTGATATCCATACACTGAAACTGCAGTGAATACTAACACTCATGAGCATCCAGGTAGTTGAATGACTATCGTAAAAGATAATAAGCTCTATTACATAAAGAAAATGTCTCTGGGCAGGAGGTAAACGAAATAGAAATTAGCCACGGGCTCGCGAAAACTGAATATCCCATTGCGAGGTACCCGAATAGTTAACTACTATTCACAAGAGAGACAAAGAAAGAAAAATACATTTATTATCTAAATTGTTTTATTGCAAATTTATAATGATAAGTACTAAATATCATGATTGATATTCTATAAACTTCAACAAAGAAAATAATAATGAATATTAATCATGTAAATTGAATAATAGCAATCTGCACATAAGTAAGTTAAATAAATTATATAACATTCCATTTAAAATAATATTTAATCATTGACCATTAGTATTGTCGACATGTTTCATACAATAATTAGATAATTTAGGATATCTATAAATCAGAATCAGTTTTTTTACCACATAAAGTGTCATTCATTTAATTTTCTGCTCCTCATTAATTTAATGATAAGACCCGTTTTAGACATGCATTATGTTTGGAGCTATTATTATTATTAGTAGTAATTTTCATAAGTTTTCTGACAAACTTCAGATTAATTGGAGATTCAAAAGTTTCGTAATTAGACGATACTCAGTTGCAAAGGGCTTAGACACAATATCACAATCAAAATTAATCTATTCTAACGATTAAACCGTAGGTAGAAATTATTCAAAGATTTCAACTTTAATTACAAATAGATGTAATTAGTAATCAATCTTCGATAGTGAATTATATTATATTCTGGTTAATATCAATTCATATAATCATAATAAATATAAATGAGTAATTGAAGTATCCTCGTTGTGTGACTTGTATCCATTAAAAGTCTAAAAATTTCAATGACTTTGTTAACTCATCCTTCCTCTGCTGTCGGAAAAAGTTTCATTCGGCTGTTTCCCGCTGATGGAGGATATGAAAAGCGCTCGCGCAAACAACAAATATACTGGTATCAAAGGATACATCCCAGAAAACTCATTACCACGTTTTACGTGTGTGTCTGTTATGAGATACGTAACCAGTCCCAGGGCATTTAAAAAACACCAGACTCATCATGTGGATATACTAAATAAATGATTTTTTTAGTTAACTACAATTCACTTTATCATTACTGATTATCATTATTAGACAATTCTTATTATATGAAAATAGAATTATTACTAAATATAAATTCATATACTAATTAAAATGAATTAAATTAAAGATTTTTTTCTTTTATATAGATAGACAAATTCTTTGTAGTGGATGAAGCACATTTAATTATATATGCTGAAATGAAAATGTAAAGATAAATCTTCATTGGTTTATAATATGGAAAGTTCTGTTTGCTTCATCCTACATTTTTTATTTGTTTACAATTAATATTTGCTCCAATAAAAATTTAAATCAATACAGATAGTTTTTAATAAACTTTCGAGGAGTTTAAATTAGTTCGAAATTACACTTTTATCATAAATTACTGATGTTCAGTCACTCATGTACTCCTCGTAATTTTTAATAATAATTTAATAATGACTATAGAATATAATATACTTAATTTTGACTATAATAGAGATTGAAACTTCCGATGCAGATCATTGATTTGAAAATTGAAATTTTCAATCAACCGTACTTCCATAGAAATCACTAGAAACAACTAATTGATATTTTTCATATTTCAGGTATGATTTGATGGTTGGAGTCGTCCGTTCAGAATCTTACTTTTCATTAACATCAGACGATGCACAATACGGAATGGAAGTTGATCGTCGAACGAAAATTCTTCGTGAATTTGTAAGAAATACCTACACGTATCACCAACCAGAAATTTTGGCGACAATTATCAATGAATATACTGATTGGGAGAGACCAGTTCAACATCCAGTCAATATACGGTACATCTATTCATATATATACAATTTTTCATTTGTTTACCAATTCAAATTTTAATTTCCAACAAACGAATTTTTGTGTAGTGAGAGTCAACGCTTGTTGATGTATTTCGAAGTGCCGTCCTTATTCACTCTCTAACTCTTGTCCACGCGTCAATTAAATTGGAAAAGTTTCCATTTAATTCTCAATTTTTTTTCTACCATAATTGACATTTTGATTTGATGGAATGTTTTAAATACTGATATAAAAATTAATAATTAATTTAAACATTTTCAGAGATGAAACGCTTGAAGCATTGGGAGATGCTAATACCGTAGCACCTGCAACAAGAACTGCTGATCTCCACAGTCAATCTCATAGGAATTCTTATCTTTACGTTTTCGATTATCAAACTAAATTTGGCGATTATCAACAGGTACATTATGTAAGCCTTATTAGTTTTATCTTTTATTACTGTATTAAATGTTTATACTCAAAAGTATCATGAAAATTTCATGTAATGACAATGAAATAAAAATTATTTTCATCAGCTCTTCACAAAGATTACTGGTAGTAGATTTCACGCAGATAATTAAATTTATCACTTATTACGTTGTGTAAATAATTTTAATTATTGTGTTGGTGCATAAGTTCTTGGACACTCAAACACATTTATTAAAAATAATTTTATTTATTATTAAAGAAATATTAATCCACAATATAATGACTGTCATGTTTAACTCCTAGAATATTCTGTAGAATAATAGATTATTCTGGCATATAACCGAATTGGAACCTAATGAAATGTCCAAGGATTTATGCACCAACCCAATAAATTAAGGTTTTATTTTATTACATCAATATTGGAAGAGTTGGAATTTTTCAACAATCGTTAATTAATTAATATCAATTTAATACTTTTGAAATTCTTCATAATAGCAGATAAAGTAATATTCAATTAATGTAAACGAACACATTTCATTTTGTTTTCGTAATTAATTATCAATTACAAGTGGGCGCTTATTGCTTTGCCAAAATGAATTAAATAATCTAAATATTTGTTTTTTTGTAATTGTCAATCAATTACTGAGAATTAATGTTAAAAAATAATTAATCAGCTATTTGTTTGGATACATTTTCAATAAAAATTCGGTTGATCATCTTTAAAAGAATACTAAACAATTACAATCTCAATCCTCCAAGATTGTTCGGAGAATCAACGCTCCACTCATTTCCCACCTAATTTCCTCGTTTCCTACGATATGCCGGAAGGTTGAAGATCGCAATACGTTGAGCGCTGATTTCAACCCTTGCGACGTCGGGTTAACGCACGTTCATAACTCATATTATTATCTGATTACCGAAGTTTCCAACTAGACAAGAAAGAACGAGAAAATTTATGTGTCTATAGACAAATAGATGGATCTAAATTACATTTCATTTCACTACTTTAATTAATCAATAAATTTATCACCTAATTTTTTATTTTTCGTGATAGTTATTTTAATTGGATCTTAAAAATTTTTCCGCTGCTTTTCATTAATTAAATAAAATTTTGTTTGAAGTTCAATCATTGAGCCAATCATTGAAGCCACCCTTTCTGCCTTTGTGCTGTCATACATAGCTAATTTGCTTGGAATCCAGTATAGAAACTGTCCCAAGGGTTTACTAAAACATCTCGCCTTTTATAGCTATCCTTGCTCAGGTATTGGAAATATTTACATGCCTCTGCGGAATAATAACCACGAAAAATAAAATTATCCTTGTCTAAGGCATGATTTTCATGTCTTACAGTTTTATTACATCATAAATTTGACGGAAACTATGAGAGAACATAAAGTAGTACTTTTTCATTTATATTTTTTTCATATAGGAATATTCATTTAAACTTTTGAAAGCAATCAATCAGAAAAGAGTAATTGAAGCTGACGAATAAATTGTATATGCAGTATATGTATTTTTTTTGTAGTAAACAAACACCAATTAAGTAAAAATTATTCTAAGAAAAATTTAGTATGCTAGTGTAGGTTTTTATTCAAAAATAAAATTATAAACCATAAAGATTTTAATGAGATATAGAATTTAAAGTATGTGAGAAAAATTATAATTTTCTGTGTATATATGTATATGTAAAGAAACGAGCGTGAGATAAAATTAGTCTACCTCAGGACCAGATTAAAAGTCTAGTTAATTCAGATCTTGATGAAAGACAGAAATTTTACTTTCGCTATTTCTTCTACTTCCGTCTATTTTTCATGGATGTACTATTTTAATAAGTCAACATATTTCATTTTTAATACAAAAATGAAACTACATTTTTCAGAGGCAAGGATGTATTCATGGAGAAGAATTGCCTTACTTTTTTGGAGCTCCATTAGTTGGAGGGCTGGCGCACTGGCCAAAAAATTACACAAGAGCAGAGATAACGTTGTCTGAAAGCGTTATATTATATTTTACAAACTTTGCTCGTACTGGGTAAGTAGCTAGACGAGAACTCAAACATCAATATTTACTAAGAACATAGTATAAATATTCCGATGAAATAATTGAAAAATAATGCTGTGTGTTTTTCTAGAAATCCAAATGAAGGAACTCCGGATACAGGTCCAGGAGGTTCACGTCCAGAGCGAACTAAACTTAAAAATATTCTCTGGACAGCTTATGAAGCAGTGCACAAAAATTATCTTAATCTTGGTAATTATCCTGTTTATCTTTCGAAATAAAACTTATTAAAACAAAAACTAAGTCTTGTAAAAAATTTTAATTAACTCTTTGCCGTACTCTTTGTAGACTTAAAATCGAAATTAAAGAATCACTACAGAGCTCATCGTCTATCTTTCTGGTTAAATCTTATTCCGGATCTGCATAAGCCAGGCGGAGATGATGTACCCCGATCCCATCATTTGCTAGATGCTGAACAGGTAATTGACTAAAAATTATGTCTTCTTTAGTCATGTTAATGCTATTAAATGTTAAATTCATAGAATGTTAAAATATTCAATACACCGATGAATGAATAAAACTTTGTGCATAAAAATTACGATTATAATATTTTTTATATCATCTGAGAATTTTTAAGATATAAAAATAATGAAATCTCAAAAAAGTTTTTTATTTTAATTTATTTTATTATTTTAATTTGTAGGTACCACCCAGGTTTATTCAAAGAATACCAACGACGGTGAGAGTAACAACACTAGAGATAACTACAGAGCGTGTTCACAACACTTCAACGGTGCCATCAAGTGAACTGGCCTTTGAAGAAACGACCTCTCAACCAGAGGATGGCTTTGCCGCCTACTCTACTGCATTGAGTGTGACTATAGCTATTGGCTGCAGTCTACTAATTCTTAATGTACTTATTTTCGCTGGAATATATTATCAACGTGATAAAAATCTTCATCACTGTCCGAAAAAACGTCAAGAAAATGGTCAAATGCCTAATAATATTTGTGGTGAATTAGAAACAAAAACATCTACTGAACGACATCATATCCAACATATGCCACCACCGGATTTTGCGGATTTGCAAAATAACTCTTGTCTTGTGCCTATGCCACCTCCACCTCCTAAAAATACTAAACCAGCTAAACCAAGTAGTGGACAAAACTTAATAATGAGTCCAAATCAACTGCAACAGGAAAACATGCCAATGTCGGCTGTAGGTACACTAAAAAAAGGTCAAAATCACCAACAAATAATGGAAGAATTGCGAGTCTGACTTTAGAACAACAGCTCGTAGAGCTGTTCTCGGATTTTCCTCTGATCATTTGTTTAAAAAAGATTATTCTCCAGAGAAAATAAATCTTACTACTGCCACGGGACATTTTAAACAAATGGCCTTTAATTCCTTTTTATGGACTCTCAATAATCCCATATTCGTATTGACGGAGCGAATAATTTACAGAATTTCTCATTCTGCTACGTTATTTGTGGAAAAACATGGATATAAAATAAACATACATATGATGTAGTGAATTGTGTGTGCGATTGAAAAATTTTTGATTAAAAAAAAGGCCAGTGGCAATTAATTGTACAGTTATTCTATAAATGTAATAAAACAAAATCATTAGATTTGAAATTTCAGAAATCAGTCCAGTTGTACGAGCGAATGATTGTGATTAGGAAGATAAATATAAATATCATCTTGATTGATAAGAAATGTTTGACTATTTAGGAAAAATTATTAAAGTCAAGAATCATTTTTCACAATGGATAAATTAGTTTTCACATTTAAAGAATATGTATAAATTTTCATCAAAACTGACTTAAAAAATGTAAAAGATTTATTGTTAAAAATATTCGTTCATGACCATTAGAGCCTGGGACTGTTAATTATTCAAAATTTTAATAGTTATTTATAAAAGTATATAAGTAAATATGTCGAGACCGGATCAAAGAACATTATATCTCGATTGGGAAAGTATATTCATTTATAATTTAGCACTCACTGTGTCACTGCTCAAATATGGAATGTATCATCTACAAAAAATTACATCATTGTATTCAAATCAGAAAAAGATTTTCAGAATTTTAATAATTGAAACTGCCACCAAAAAGTTAATTACTGAAAAGTATTTAAACTATTGTTATTTGATATTATATTACCAAAATTATGAAAAAAAATGTGTAATAGTCATTTAATGATATAAAATATTTTTTTCGTCTTTTCTACAGAGAAACAAATATAGAGGTCATAAAAATTAATCTCAATCGCTATTCCGGTAAGGAAAAACATTTAAAAAGGACTGTTTTAATCTGGAATTTTTATGTGAATCGTAGATAATCATTGTAAATAACAAAAAAAAGACTAAGCAAATAATACTTGATAAAAAATGTACTGAACAAAATATGATTTAGGTAAAGAATGCAGTGTAATATAAATTAGGATTGAAGTGAGAATGTTTCGAAGAAAATAAAAGAAAAATGAAATGATTTTAAATTTGTATATAATTGATATTACAATAAAGTACGTAAACCCATATACTTGTATTCATTATTTTATGAAACTTCGATCGTCCGATCTGTAGACACATATCAAAAAACCCTAAACGACTGATCCATTGAGGTCATAAACCTTGAAGCTTTTTTTATTGAGAAAAAAAAAAATAAGGAGAAAGGATTATAGAGCTATTAAATAAAAAAAAGTGGAAAATAATTGTCAATATCTATTTTATTGCACCCGATACAGATTCTGTTTTCTTATTTCACTGCGTATTGTGTTACAATCGCGTGGCTGTATGTGATACAAAGGTATATAAGCAATAGAAAACGGTAAATTCCGTGAACACAAATAACTCGTTATTCATTCTTATTCTATTTATTTTCTTTCATTAACAAGCTTCGATAGTTTGCAAATGTAATAGATTGCCGAACGATTTTGCTTACATCTTAAAAACCAATCGAAAATGATATTTTGTAATAATTCAAAAGTCTAGATTTGTTTAATCTTATAACAATTTTTGTAACTGATTATAACATCTGATATTTTTGTTTTTCTTTCGTTTAAAATTAATAATTTAAAGATACAATTTGAATTTTTTCTCCTGTTGAATATATATGGTTTAACAATAATGAATTTATATATTTGTAAATTACTACACTTATGCCAAAGCTAAAGAATTAAATCCTATTTCTCTACATCCTTCACCACACCAAATAATTGTAAATTTTAATTACAATGATAAACTCTTATATTATTTATAAATTAATTATGAGAAGTAAGAAATAATTATCAAAAATGATATAAAATGATTGAATTTAAAAACAACACATATTATTAATAAGTTTTGATTATTCATTTTTCATTTAAAATCAAAAAGTAAAACTTAAGATATTTTTGCTGGATGAACTTTAAATGAATTACACAATATTTAGCTTCATATGTATGTTTTCAATTTTCTTCAAATAAACTTATATAATGGAATATTGCTCAATGAATAATAACAATAAAGGAACAGTAATTGACATTTCTCATAACTCGACTATCCATTAATCTCTACAATAAATAATGCTATAGGGGTGATTAAAGATAATGTAGCGTAGAAATTGAGCCCTCTTGCAAATTCACATTAACAAATTGGTGTTTATCATTCATTTTTGCACAATTTCATGCATAGGCAGATTAAATTCGCAGGAAATTTTTATTAGCATTAATAATATTTAGCATAGGATGATTTGCCGTGGGCACAGTACTTGATAGTTATTTGTTAGGTTGGTAAAAAATTGGCCCATTTATATTTAATCATGGCATATCTATATTTTATTTGTATTAATAATAATAATATTTATCATCATTATAATATGATCTCATTTTTAAGTTTTGCATTTATTTAATTATTATTATGCCCGTGTCTTCATAATAGCCCAAAATCTAAACTAGTTCTACTTTTTAGGTGATGGCGTGATGAAGGTACGAAAAACATTCAGTCTCTTAGATTAAACGTAACAGTTTTCTGCCAGTGTCAAGTCCAAAGCAATTATTTTATATTAGTACGTTAACTATACGTTTTCCCACAACATTTTTATTATTTTGCGTGCCATCAAATCATTTTTTTGAATCATAAAATAATCATTATCAGATTATCGTACTGCTCAAATGATAGAATTATTCATTAAGAATAAGGCATTTAACCGAAAAAAAAACATGAAATCCAAACCATCAAGTATTTAAAATTAATTTCTCACATGAAAACAAACAATTTTTTAAATATTTATCAGTTATAAAAGTTGGTTACAAAATGAAGCAAAAATATTGTACAAGAAGTTAATAAATATTAAACATTTTCTATCATTTTAACGAAAAATATATCACAGTGCTTGTCTATAAACTTTCAAATGGGAAAAGTCGCACAATTTCACTTTCACATATCGCTAAAAAATAGTACAAGCACACTTAAATTATAATAAATTTTTTACTATAAACATAAATCATTATTAATTCATTATTACGACGCTTTAACGATTTTTGAAATATTTATACGTTCAATAAGTAACCAAGGTCTACATAATAAAGTATATTTGGTTTTATGATAGAGAAAATGAACGTCACGTATATTAAAATGTATCATTTTGGTTCGTTTATCCTTTGAAATATTTTTTCCTAGCATATGCATCCACCTTCTCCTTCTGACTCGGATCCATTCTGCATTGATGATTGATTCTGCAAATCAACAGCTGTTTTCATTGTTAAGGTGTTTTAATAATAGAAATATTTTTATCACACATTATTTTTCATAGCTTGCAGTCGTGATATAAATTTTTATAGATTTTTCATTAGTAAAAATCGGACGGAATATACATAAAGTTTAATTAGCAATTATAACTCTTATGTATAGAAAATGCAATAAGACATGACGCATTCGCTGTCCGATCTTTTGTTAAAAATAAAACATCAAAATAGCAATAAACAATATAAATTAGGAATCTAGAAAGAAATAAGAAATAGCATTAAAATATGAAATCTAAGCCCTAGCTTCGATTTTTTTTAATAAAAGTTAAATGATTACAATTGTGAAAATATTAAAAATAATGAAAGCACGATGACATAAATAAAATACCTATATAAATGATTTAAAATCATCCATTTCCCAAAATAAAACTATTTACAATTGAAGTTTCATTAAATTTCAAATGAAATTACTTATATTTGTGTATCAATGGTATTTAACAAATATTAAATGATAACTTTTGTTATAAATTAACAATGAAAGCATAAAGTAAAATTAAAATATGATTTATTTGATACAAATAAAATTATGTTTAGCTATTTATTTACCATCATTAAATCAGTACGTGTAATTGAATGAATTTAAATTATTCTTGTATTATAAATTATAATATGCTTAAGTCTTTAAAATCATTTCATTGTCTTCTCTTTCTTTCTCTCCCTCTCTCTCTCTTTCTCTCTCTCTTTTTCTCTCTTATTGCTATTTATTGTACTTGAGAAAAAATCTAAATTTTATTATCGATATTTCATTATTATAATTTTTCTCATTACTTTATTAAATCCAATTCCAATTAAATAATTAGTTTATTATTGATAATATAAATTAAATATTAAATTTTTTATATAATGTTTTGTTGTAAATATGAAAATGTATATAAATTGATAACGAAAGCGATCAATAAGAGTTTGATAATTTGAAAATATTAGTTAATCGTTGCTTTTGTATAAATGATTGATGTATAATTATTAGTGCCGTGGTTGTCACGATGAGTAGCATGAATAAAGCGATAAAAATGAGTACAACGAATTGATCTCATCATTTGTAAATGCTGATAAAAACGAATGATTCCCGGAAATAAAAATTAATGAGCAATTTATACAAAATATTGGATATGTGCACCACTCTTAAAAAATCGCACTGTTTAATATGTGGGTAAAAATTATTGTTACAACTGTGATCTATCAAGATCGTTAGCGCACCAATTGACGACGAATCTTGTTTATAATTTTGTTTAATTCGTGTCTATGGAGTGTAGAAATATAAGTCTGTCTATTATGACTTATCTTGATTTAGCATAAACAATTGCTCTCCGACGCTTTGAGTTCAATTGGTGTATCCTTGAGAACTACTTCTTGCACTACAGGTTTCGAAAAAATATATTAAGGAAAACACAAAATAAATAAATTAATAATAATAATATTAATAATTAAATCAAATGATTAAATAAATTATTAAAATATCCTGAAAAAATTATTAATCAAACCATTGAAACGTGCATTAAAACATGATGAAATTATAAAACATTTAATAAATGATTACTTGAAGCTATTAAATAAAGAATTGAGAAACACTTTAGTAAAAGTATTTATTACATAAAGGATACTGTCTTCTGGAGGTTTATTTTCTGTGGAGTCCATACCAGGCAATGCTGCAGCAACTCTTCTGAATAGCTAATTGAATAAAATAAAGAGAAATTCTTTTAAGTAAAATAAAAAATGTATAAAATAATATAAAAGATAATTATAATTTATTTACCTGTTTGACATTGTATCCTGCCTTAGCACTAGTCTCAATAAACATCACATTTAATTCTTTAGCCTTACGCTCTCCATCTTCAGTTGAAACCTGTCGTTTATCACTCAAATCCGTCTTATTACCAACAAGCATAATAATAACGTCACTGCCTCTCTCCGTTCGTACATCATCAATCCATTTTGATGTTTGGTGAAATGAATTAGCATCTGTGTCAATTCAAACCATCACTTATCAACAACTGGCACATTAATAATAGTGTTCTTTTTTACACAACAATATTATACAATTTATGGCTAAGAAGATAATATTTATAGTTAGACATTTGATTGTTATTAATTTATTTGTAATATTAACTTTTAGATGAGTTCAAAATAAATGTCTTTATAAATTTAATAATAATAAAAAAGCAGCAAACTAAATAATCAATACGAAAAAATTATCTAAAGATCATAACATAGAATAATATATTATACATTACTTACTAGTAATATCGTAAACAACGACAGCAACGGTAGAATCTCTAATATAACTTGGAATTAGAGAACGGAATCTCTCTTGACCAGCTGTATCCCATAACTGCAGTCTAACAGTTCTATCTTCCAGATACATGGTTTTACTCAGGAAATCTATCCCTATTGTAGCCTATAAAATAAGCAAATAGTTATAAAAAATGTAATCAAGTATTTAATTAATTTTAAAATCAATAAACTGACATGTAATTAATTAAATTTTTTACCTGATAAGTATTGTCGAAGCTGTCATACATAAAACGTGTAATAAGAGAAGTCTTCCCAACTAAAACATTAATTTTCTCATGTTATAGAATAGATGTTGATAGATATATTATTAAAGTCAATATAAAATGTAGTTTAAATGGAGCAAATAAACTTTACAAAGATGAAAAAAGCTTTCGTGAGTACATGGTACACTAAAAGAAAAAGTGAGAGAGAGAATAAGAGATGGTCTTTAAGTAATATCGATTTATAACCTCGAATGAAATTTAAAAAATGCATCAAGAACTAAATAATTGAGCTAAATCAATTGAAATTATAACTTATTAGAGTAAATAACTTGCTGAATTTTCTAATTTAATTCTCAATAATACTAGAATATGTTAAAACTGTGTAAAAAAAAACTTACCACTTTGTTCACCTAGGAACACAAGCTTGAATTTTCTCAACGGGTTACCAAAATCACCCGACGACGACATGTTTCTAATAAGTTTTATTAATAATACTACTGGATCTACTTGAAATTACACAATTATTAATCCAGTTACGAAAAAAAACATTAAATATACAACGAAAACTGAGCAACTTGACAGATCGTACAGCCACTCCTTCGTTCTCCTGTCGCGGCCGCCACGTTTGACTGGGAAGTGACGTCATAGGTTAGTTGTGTCTTCAAATTCGCAGCGTATAATATAATATGATTCATGTCCAAATGCTATTGCAGCTAGTGTGTACATAATTTATCTTCAAGGACTATTGCTCTATTTGTTATCTTTGATATTTTTCATCTATAAATTTAAGAATTATTCACAATTACTTATATTATTATGTATCTATAGAATGGTAAGTTTTCAAAAAGAACTATTTAAATTGAAAATTTATTAGTACCCACACAATTGTGTAGGATAAAATTATTATACGTTTTATCAAAATATTTGTAGGTGGAAAGAGATCTAAAAAAGGATTGATAACTTTTATTCATATATTTCATAATTTTATGTACACGTAGATATCTGTCTTTTAGAATTATTAATAGAGTTAATAATAATAATTTTTCTATATATTTGGACAATTTATTGTTGATGAAGATGATTGTTGTTATTATTTGGAGTTCTATAAGAATCTTCTACTACGAGAGAGTGACAAGCAAGATCGTAACCAGTACGATTAAACCTGAATGAAAACAGTGAAAAACAAATAGGAAATACTAGAGTCATTATTATATTTTTCACAATCGATCGACCTAAGGCTAGTGGTAATCCCAGGTCAGTTCCTGGAGAAACTAGAACGGCTTCAGTGCCATCCGAACGTTCAATTGGAGTAATACTACGACACTGCACAACACGAAGACCCATAACTGATTTTCCAGGTGTTGCTCCACCTATTCGTCCATTCATTCCATGTTGTAGCCAAATGGCCTAAAAATGTAACCAATTAATAAATATTATCTTACTAATTAATTGCATACAAGTATTTAATAAATACCTCAAACACACAAACTATAAACCGATGCATCAATTCCCATATTAAAATACTTGACGCAACGTCCATTGCCATTTTATAATCAACAATTCGAAGACTTGATTGTAAGGTATCGAGAGTATAGAGCTCCATATTCCTGTCAAAATGATATCATTTATGTTATATTGTTTTCTGAGTTAATCATATCCATTCTTATTATATTGTTAAGTAATGTAAATTTCAATTTCTATTTAGCATAATCGCAATCAAAATAATTTCAAACAGTTAAATCAAAATACTTACATAGCACTAAATATATCCAGGGCAACGAACGTAATTACAAGCTTTAATACAAATAACATTACAGAATCGATTAACTCAGCCACAATACGTTTCCATATTGGTGGAATAAGGTATTCATACCCTAGAACATCAATTTAAAGCAAATCTTGAGATTAGTTGATCATTACAATGGAAAGCATACATCAAAAGTAACCCACTTATCACATCTTTCTGACTCCCACTATAGTTATTCAAATTGATTTCTCAGAGTTAAATCAAAAGTATACTGCAATTATCTATCACCTACTATTCAAGACCTCATTATTTAATTATTCAACAGAAAAAGCAGCTATGGTTGGTTACTTTTGTTTCTTGCTATAGTGGAAAGCCTATATATTACCTTCTGGTCGTCCTATTGGTCCAGATGTTCTATTTCCTTGCCTATTTTGACTATTATTTTGCCAAGTTGATGCATTTGATCCGATTTGTGAAGCATTGTTATTACTTGAAGCAGAACTATTAGTACTTCCAGGTACCTGAGTTAAAATTGGAGTGCCTACAATAAACCGATATTGATCAATATTTCTCATTAAAATTAATAAAGATATTCCTACCATTGATTGGATGCAACAGTTGACCTGACATTAGATAATGTGGAAGAGTAGCAGCAACACTGTGCCAAGCATAAGCTTCGTGTAACCATTTTTCCAATTTTCCAAAGTATTCTGCCCGTTCTTTTTCCATATTAGTTATTTTATTTGTTGACTTATTATTGTCTTTATTTATTTCTTTGTCAGCCATCTGTAGTATTTATTTAAGTAATTATTTAAAATTATCCGGTGATTTCTTGACAATTGTTATGGTTAACTTACCTACTTGTTTAGTTGAACTTAAAATGTCACAATAACAAAGCCATTGAAAAATAGAATTTTATTGAATACTTTTCGAGTAAATAAACCAATAAGATAATTTTCAGTCATATAGTAATTTTCACATACGTGTCGTCAAAATATCTCTTTTTGGAATGTAAACAACACCATTGAATATCGGGAGTGATACTTTTTCTTTTTTTTAATTACTCAAATAATTATAAAACTTTTGATTAAAAAAAATTTTTATCAAATTGCATTAAAAAATAATTATGTATTCAATTCACATTATTTATTTTAGATTACACATGAAATTCTGTTTTCCTATTTCAAAATTTCATGTAAACACTTTTGACATATGCCAAAATGGAAGCCATTTTCAAATACTGCTTTACCAGCTGTAGAATTTTTTTAAATTCATACTTTAGCATTAATCCATGAGATGACGCATTTTATTTATTGATAACACAGTTTCCTAACTTAACATCTCAATGCGGCATATTTCATAAACACACGAAGACGGTTGTTTTTCATTGACAATTTATAAACAAAAAGTAATATTGAAAGAAAATATTATGACAGTAGTGAGTCATCATTGATCATTTTACTTGTTAATAAATTATAAAATTGATGAGTTCAATTAATCGTATTGACAATAAATGTGGTAATTTTCCATCAAGTAACATACCTTTTTGGTTAAAATATTTAGAAAAACTTGTCTACAATAGATGACATGCAAAAAGAATTTGAAGAAAACATCGGTATATTATTAATTACACAGGTAACATAATTAAAAATTGAAATAACTCATAATTGTTTATAATTAATTTTAACCCGCGAATAAAATGATAATAAAATAATTGTAGGATTTAGTTGCGGCATAAACGAGTAGAGCGCGCTAAAATTCACATGCGCAACTTCTTTACTTTGCTTATCATTCTACTTCACCTATTCTCTCTTGGCTTTGCATCGAATACATTCGTGCTACAATTACATAGCGACGTTCTCCAACGACTCGTACTCTCTATAAGTCGTTCTTATCATAAAAAATAGAAAAGTGCGTATAAAATCAGTTCATAAATGTTCGTAATATAAGTTGATGAAAATTTTTTGTTTAAAGTAAGTTAATTGGTTTCTTAGAATAGGGTGTGGGCTACCTCCCCTTCTCCTTTTGACGCCAATACAAGAACCATTGGGTGAGTGATTTTTTAATGCTAACATTGTTCTGGTTTTAATTTAAAAATTACCAGAATTGAATGAGTGAAGCATAACATCATCCTCCAAGAATCTATCAATTCCCAACTTCCCTGAATGCCTGGAAAGTTTGGTCCTGTACTTATTTTCAACGGCCCAAAATTTAGCGCGAATTAACAAACAAAACGTGAAAGTTATTTCGAAAACGTCATCGCGAATTTTTATTCACTTTCTCACTTGCTTTTCTAATGACAAGCCACACAAAATTTATTCGTTGAAAGAATTGCGACAATGCTATGATTCATAATTAATTAAGTATTTATGCATGCACCTGACTATTTTAAATTCTACTCAGTAAATTTCTTATAAATATTCATCATCAATAATTTAGTAAAATTGTTAATCAACAATACTTAAAAATAGCTATTAAAAGCATAATTAAGAAACAATAGAAACTTTATAATTCAGATATTGGAGCAATTATAGCAAAGAAAGTGTATTAGTTTTCTCAATCCAATAAAATATGTAGCGGGAACACGCGAAGAGAGGAAATGTCGAGAGTGGTCATCATTCACTACATTTCCTACCTATAATTCAACAGGAATCAAAAGCGGATACACTGTCAACACACAAATCCTCATTTTCTCATTTAATACATTTTATTGATAATGGTTAAATATACTCGTATATCATACTAAATGAATATTCACATTTTCTTTATTATTTTTTACGTTATTACAACTTATTTTGCTCTAGAAAATCTAACAACTTTTACACTTTAAAAATATCGGACGCAATTTTCTTAAAAAATAAAATAAATCATTGTTGGCTTGAATAAATCTGACGTTATTTTAGTAACTTCCAAGCAGGGTAAATAACTCAATTTTCCTTCTCTCTCGTTGCTCGTTCCCTTGTATTCCCACTTGCTCATTCCACTTCCCAACTTTAGTGGTGCTCACCCAACGACATTTCACTGTAATATACTATCTGTCGTAGTAGTTTGTTACTGGGGAAAACTTGCAAGAGTCATTTGCAATGACAAGAGATGGTGTGGCTTAGTTACACTGTTCATACGCTTTAAAATTCCTCTTACAAAAAAAAACGTCCAAATCTAAATATAAATTTGTATAAAAAAATTTTTTTTAATCTTCTCTAATTCTCGCAGTTCTATTCGTAGGGATGAGTATTATAGGTATGCAAAAAATGTAGTTTGCAAAAAATGGTTAGGTAAACATAAATACTAGAGAGAAGATAAGTAAATTCATTTTTGCTCAGGGAAATTAAAATATTTGAAATTCATATTTTTTTATTGCATTAAAAAGCAGCGTGGAAATTGCATTTGATGATGTTTGAGCACTTTGAGTCAATGTTACTTTATCGAGTTTTTAGAGAAGGGAAAACAAAAACCAATTTATTACTAAATGTCTATAAAATATTGATTAAAAAGTATTACTGAATTTTATTATTATCTTTGACAATCAATTTTTATAAATAAATTATCTAATATCGAATTTGAAAAGAAAAACTTAAATTTTTTCTTCTAATAATTTTTATTAAATTTTTATAAACTAATATTTATCAATTGTAGAATAGACATCATTAGATAAACAAACTATTAATTTTTAAATTAAAATCCTTTGCTATCAAAAATGATAAAAAAGTGTCAATCATTTCTAGATCAAAGTTTACTGTCAGACACTTCAAGTTTTCTCAATACCATTAAAAATACACTATTATGTCTCGATGTATCGATCACATGAGTTATGAAGGCTGACACACATCAATAAATTGTGTGACGATTAAATTTCGTAGATACTGGACAATACTGGATCATCCAATTACACGTGTCAATGTGATGAAGTTGTGGTTAGAGAATCGATGAATATATTAGGTTCTACATATGCAGTTTCTATATACTACAATATTTTCACATTTATATCAAGTATCAAATAACCACAATTTCCAGGAAAACTGGGGTAAAGTGTACTTAGAATCGCCATTTTATACGTGATAGATAAATTTCAATAGACATCTCGTGGTTTATTGTGATTCAACTATTGAGAATTGTGGCTTTTTCAAATATTTATATTTTTACTTTCATATTTGAGGATATCAATACATATCCAAAATTTATACTCAATTGCTGATAGTTATTTCTATTCTATTCATTAATCTTACAATACGATGTAATACATATTATCGGATGTAATAAACACGTGTAATCTTAAAGAACATGTAATAGCTGTAATTTGTAATTCGTTGTGACATTTTATAACATTGTTATTGATACAAAGCCTTGAAGTTAAAAAAAGTCTTTGATTTGATTTTTATTCTCATGGCAATTAATTGAGATTATGATATCAATCATATCTTGCTTCTCATTCAATTAAAAATAATTATTTTCTGATCAATAAAACCAATATGTAACGCTAAGAAGATAAAAATTTATAGAAGCTTAGTGGGAAAAAATATTTTATTTAATTAACAATTCAATTGGTTTTTTTTTTTTGTTTTGTTTTATGAAAAAAATTGGAAAATATTTCATCAAAAATAAAAAGATAATACGAAAATAAAATAATTTCGGACCAATATGTTTAATTTTTGTTGTAAAAAAATTGGATTTAAAATAATGAAATATTTCCAAGGGATGGTAATTTTTATGAATTCATATTACCCAGGGGAAAAAATGATTTGAAATGATAAGTTCAGATAGGATATGAAAAAAAAATTTTTTTAATTAATTCATCTATTTTTTAATAAACAACAATTTCAATAACATATAGTTTAGGGGAAAAATAAAAAGAAAGAAAAGATGCATATAATAATGAAAAATTGAATTTTTTCCCTTATGTTCATTAAGAGTGTGTTTGCACATTCATTGAGCTTGGAAATTACATAAAAAATCCATAAGAGGAATTTCAAACTCACAAAAGTTCAATAACGTACTTGTCAATTGCTTTGTAAAGGAAGTATTTTGCAACAAATGAGAAAAAATTTGATAAAAAATTTCTTAAAGCTTTTGAGTATTTTTTATAAGACAGTTTTTTTTTTCATACTTCTTTAAAATCTAAATAAATGTGTATTTAAGATTCTGATAAAAAAAAATTCAAAAATTCAAATATCGTTATCAAATTATTGTTTATTCAATCATAAAAATAACACAGATTGATTTGTGTACTTTAGAAATTATTGTCGTCGCCATACGAAGGATTCAAATGGCTCGAAGTTGACTGCTGGATTAACGGAAAACCTGGCCATGGATGCTGAGGACAACATTGGGAGACGACCAGCAACTCGAGTATTCAAAAAATCTAGTAACAATGGAAAAATTACTGTTTATTTGGGAAAACGTGATTTTGTCGATCATGGAACACACATTGATCCAATTGGTAATAAACTGAGATAATCAATACACATTATAATATCTATTAAGAGCTCAATCATGTGGTAAAATTGATTTTTCAAGGTTATTTCATTAAAACCACTACATGAATACATGACCATATTGCATGTTATGCAACCTAATTAGTATCTACCTTTAAACTCTCTTTATTGTCATCATTATTTTCTATTTAAACCCTTTTTTGTTAATACTTTTAGATGGTATGGTGTTGATTGATCCTGAATATGTGAAGGACCGTAAAGTATTTGCCCATGTTTTGGCAGCCTTCAAATATGGTAGAGAAGATCTTGATGTTCTCGGATTGACTTTCCGAAAAGATCTCTTCCAAGTATCAGAACAAGTTTATCCACCAGTCTCCAATACAACAAGACCGTTGACACGGTTACAGGAGAGGTTACTGAGGAAGTTAGGAAACAATGCATACCCATTTTTTTTCGAATTATCACGAAATTGTCCCGCATCGGTGACACTTCAACCAGGCCCTGGTGATACTGGAAAGCCATGTGGTGTTGATTATGAAGTCAAAGTATTCGTAGGCGGCTCCGATGATGACAGAGCACAAAGACGGTATAAATATCATGATTATAAGTTATTGTTAACATGAATTTGCTAGTTATTTATCGAAACTTGAACATCTACGCAACTTATCTGTAACCCTCTTTTTCGTTCTTTAATGAGCTATTAATAGTTGATGAGTATGATAAACAAATATAACTCGGACTTAAATATTTACTGTACTTTGCAGCATTAAACTTTGCTTCATGTTCCAAAAAAACTTAACATTAATGTTTTTATAGTAGAAATATTATTTGTTTAATCTAAGTTGACAATTATTTGTTTTTCGTACTAATAAGAATAAAAGAAATATATATTTTCGATGAGTTAGTAATATTTTAAGCTGATAGCTTTACCACTTATAGGAAATTTAATTACATCTAAAACTTTCTTCCCAATCGTAAACTTTCAAACTTTATTACGGATCATTACTGTTACGGAAAGAAAAAAAATTTTTTTAAATCTACATTAAAGCTCTATATAAATGTTAACTTTCTATCGTATTTCGACTCGTATATTTGATTCAAAAATAAATGTTTCAAAATAATAATAACAATAAAAGTCGTGGTGATTTATTTATTCAATTTTTGAATAAATTTTCTAGGAACGCTGTGAAACTCGCCATCAGAAAAATTATGTATGCACCGTCCAATCCAGGAGAACAACCCTCAGTTGAAGTTAGTAAAGTATTCATGATGTCGCCAAATAAACTTCATTTAGAAGCATCATTAGATAAACAACTCTATCATCATGGAGAAAGCATCGCCGTGAATGTTCATATAGCCAATAATAGTAACAGGACAGTGAAAAAAATTAAAGTGTCTGTAAGGCAGATTTCTGATATTTCTCTTTTTACGACAGCACAATATAAATGTACTGTAGCTGAAACTGAAAGCGAGTGAGTATTTTATCTGATTATCTATTGTACTTTTAATTTATGATCAATACTGATAATGACAAAAATCAAGGGTACTTGATAAAATGTGGAAGCCGAGATGAAACTTTTCATCGTAATACTCGTGTATATTTTAAAAAATTCTTTTCATTTATTTACACAATAGATAAAATCATTTATTTGAACTAATTCTATGATAGATAAAAATAACTCAATTATTATCCATATTTACCTTGAATGTTTGAATTAAAATGATTAATATGAGAATTTACTTTAACTGATTAATGAAAAACTGTATAGTTTTCTTTTTTAAATTAGAAAAATTAATTTTTTAATCAATTAAATGATTCTTACAAGTTTAGTTTTTTAAATTCACTTTAAAAAAATTCTATTTCAAGTATCTAGTTGATTAGAAAAAAAAAATCTATTATGAATGAGTAGGAATTACGCTAAGTAATGAGTGATTTGAATAAGTAGAATAATAGACTAATCATGATGAAGTATTATAATTGATTAAGTACATAAAAAAAATAAAATGATTACACCTGGCAGTGTAGGAGTTGCGCCAGGATTCACCTTGAGCAAGGTATTTTCTCTAAAACCAACTCTTGCTGCCAACAAGGACAAACGAGGTCTCGCCCTAGATGGGCAACTTAAACACGAGGACACCAATCTCGCTTCTAGTACCATGTGAGCGCACGAATATTGGCCAATAATCGAATTTACTAAGAGAGTGGTAACTGAAAACTGGCCGTCTTCTTTTTTTTTTTTTTTTTGAACTTTTATATTATTTTCATTGAATTATACCTACACTTTAATAAATTTAATTCAATTTCTTAAAATTTAACATTTCTTGTGGGGTTCTCACGAAGTCACTCTTACTTCAAGTGCCCTTCATTTTGATGAGATAGACCGGTTTAATATTACCAAGGATTTGAGAGCTTTATATAACTAGAACTGGATCCCACGGTTCATCGTAAAATTACTCGTGAATCTTCTGAAGATAATTGACCCTTTGAGACGGCCCGTTTACAGTCCTCACTCGATTTTTTCCGAAAGAAACTGTAAGAGTAACAGGATAAATTTGTTGGTGGATGGAATGCCAGTAACGTTTACGCTCTCGCTCTTATTTTTTTTCTTTTTTAATTCTCTTCCTTTTGTGGTATTTTTATGTTCTGGAATTTTTTTTATTGGCTACGTTGGTCTGTCATTATGTTCCGGTTGTGGAATTCAATTGAAAACATTATATTCTCTCACTATTCACACGTAACTAATTCAACGTACTATTTGTAACTGTGATAGCTTTTTTATTTTTTTTAAAGCTTCAATCAACTTGTAAAAGTCACCTCTTATTGTTCAATTACATTTTAATTATGTTTTTTCAAACTCTATTTAAATATTTATCTTTCAATAAACTCTATATATGTATCATAGTCGGAATCAACTTTTGAAAGAAAGAAAAATCACATATATGTTACATGCGCACTTCGCACGATTAAATTATTGATCGTAGTTTCAGATTTTTTTTTAAATGTCCCAAGAAATAGATTTAAATATAAGTCGGCATACTGAAAATTATGGTAGATTATTTGTATGTTAATTGTAAGAGTTAAAGTATGGTCAAAGATCAAATTCTTTTCGACCGACATTTAATTATTTTTTCATTCTTTCTCATTATAAATTTAACTTTGGAGTACATAAAAAATTATATACTCCAATATAATATATACATACAATAATTTTTTTCATTTACTATTCAAAATTTTATTTAAAAAAAAATTTCTAACTTCGAAATAACCTGGCTTCCGAAATTATTGTCTAGAATATTTTCTTCAAAAAATGTTCTATTCAATTTCATATTTCCATGAACGCAGACACGTTTTATGTAAAACGTCACATTCACCTCGGCTTCTTACTCACTTGGGTGTAAAAAAGGAACATTTCGTGATGACAACAATATACGCATGACTTCATGTTTATTTTGACTTATGGTGATGTTTATCAGGGTGGGTTGCACAGTCGGGCCAGGTTTTACACTAAGCAAAGTGTTAACAGTGACGCCGCTTCTTGCCAACACAGGCATAAAATGGGTCTAGCACTAGACGGTCAGCTCAAATATGAGGACACAAATTTGGCGTCTAGCACGCTGTAAGGCCCATTATTAAAACAGCAAAAAAAATTAAATTATACGAATATGTCTTTGTTGATATTTCTCTATTGTATTTCTCTTTTTCAATTCTCGTCTCTCTTTTGATATAATTGTTTGTTTTTGTTCTCGCACAACACTCAGTCACACGCAGGATATCCGCGGGGTGTTGCAAACTCTTTTGCACTCCATTAAAAAATTATAGGTCGATAAAAGATGTATTCTAAGTCCTTTAATTGGATTTTACAACCTTTCGGATATCCTCAGACTTGACAAAGTAAATCTTCAATGTCAATATGTATATATCTCTTTATTTAATTAAATTTGTAATTATAAATGTCGATTGTGTCACCTACATTTATTTATTTGTCTTCTAAATAATAATAACAGATAAATGTGGCGCATTTACTTGTCAATAAACTTCTTGTTCTGCTATAGATTTGTTGGTCGGGTAAATATTTCGCATTACTAAACAGTCGGTCGAAAGGAACATAAAACGTGACTAGGTATGCCGCATCACATGTCTATTTATTTAAATTTATTGTTATAGCTCCAGGCCCTATGTTTTATTATTTTAGAATTTATTTTATATGAGAGAAATAAAGATACTTGTAGTATTTACCAGGTACATTTTGAACAATAAATATATAATAAATAATTATTTAAGAGAAATTTAGTAGAAAAATAGTTAAAATTCACTGAAATTTAGATATTGAATTTATTGTTGAAATGCTACAAATTCTTCAATTTATTTACAGAAATTGATTGCCTGTAAATTGAAAATTGTATCCATTGAATTGTAACTGATTGAATCTCACTTCTTTCATTTCTATGCCAAAGCACTTACCTTTTTAGCTTGAATCTATTTATAATTAACCACATGCTATTTTATCTTGTTTACTCGTTACACTAATTTATTCATTTCTTTTGACTCAAATTCTCGTTATGTTTATTAAAATTGCATGGCATGTTAGTTGGTTCTGTTTTATAGATGTTGTGACTAATAAATGTTTAATTATGATCATGAAAAATAAGTATTTACATTTCTGTAATATCATTTTTAGTGTAGCAGACCCATCTCAAAAAGCCAATCTTGGAATTATTGTTCAGTACAGAGTCAAAGTTAAATTAAGCTTAGGAGCACTTGGAGGGTAAGTTATTTCATTAATTAACGAATATTTTATCTTGAATCATTATAAATTACTTAAATTCATGGAATAGAATTTTTATCAATAAGATATTTACATTGATTATTAATATTTACTATTTCATGTATTTTAAACATGAGTTATTTCGAAAAATTCGTTTGTAAATGATATATTGATCTATTACGTAAAAATATTATTAACTGTTAAACTCAATTTATCACAGTCTACTGATCACATCAAATATGGTATCAGTTTTTACCCTACCCAATTTAATTTATGTATCAAAGTTATCAATAAATCACATATTCTATTTTGAGATAGGTTAGTTTTATAGTTCTATAATAGTTAGAGAAAATAAATTCGATAAATATAACGTAAAAAAATGACCTCTATCTATTATCAATACACTATAATTTATTTTATCATAATTTTTAAACTACTTTTAGTGAACTTGTTGCTGAACTACCGTTTATACTAATGCATCCAAAGCCAGAAGAGTTACCACCAGAGCCTGCGCCAGTAAATCCTCCCCATAGAACTGAAAACGGGGAAGTTCCGGCTGATCTGATACAACTGGATATGTAAGTTTGTTCACATAGATTATATAAATAATAAGTTATTTTTAATTCATACGATATTTATTATATTATAATGTAAAATTCACTTTAACCATCTAAAACATTGATTTACTGTTTAAATTTATCTGGAATAATGATTCATTTATAAACATATTTTTTATTAGGTATTACCTAATAATTTATTACAAAAAAAATACGTTAAATCGGTGCTTACATATTTTTTTATATTAATAGAGCTTTCAAAATATCATCAAGTCAATGAACTTACATTAAAAAATGTGTATCGTTACTGAGTTAAATTTATAAAATTTTACTTTCTATTCAGGGAAAATGAGGATGCGGATGATGACATCATATTCGAAGATTTTGCTCGTCTTAGACTCAAAGGCGAAGCAGATGTCTGAAAATATGGTATTGGTGATTCTTGTATGTATCATCAAAAAACAATCATATAATATGTGGAAAGTTGACTACAAACTGAATACAAATTATTAAAATAATACTATCATGAATTGTCTTCGTTGTTAATGAAGATATACAGTGCATTGTGAAATGATGCATTTTTTATACGTAGAGCAAAAGGCTCTCTACATCATTGAGAAGACATTTTAATGTTCATCGCCAACAACAATTGATTTAATTTGTATTATTGGTGGAAAACCAACTACGCTTATTGAACTATTTTTTTATTTGCACTTATACGTGCGGGCACGAGTAAGGATATTTTGCAAGAGAAAAAAAAATAAGCCGTTTACGCACACAGTTTGCACACACTACAAATAAATTAACTTGAATGTGTTTGTATATTACGTAGATTTCTACTGAGTTATCTTGTCACTAATGCAAAGATTTAATTTATACAGCTAATTAATTAATTTATTGATACTATAGGAATGCAATTTTTTTTTTACTAATTAATCGTCACTTTTGTTTTAGATTATTTTTTCTCTTAGTTGATTGTTAGTTTAATTTTATATCAGCAGGTCGCTTTTACACACACAAATATGCTCGTTTGTTATAATAAATTAATAGTAATAATGGCATTTGGAATTGTAAAAGTATTGAGGAAAACAATCGATTGTATTATGTTTTTTCTAACAAAAAATTTCTACCTCAGTATATATTTATTTTGATTCATTGCACAAGGCTTATATAATTCCAAACAAAATGCTTTTAGTCATTAAATAATAATCAAGAGATTTATTTATGAATTTGAAAAAAAGAGATTGAACAATCGTTTGCACAGAGGCTTACACTAATAAAATGTTTGAATCATATATGCATTTGTCTATAAATTATTGAAAAATTATTTGTCACGTGTGCATTGAAAACATAACGTAAAAATGAATAAATGGTCAATCGAATGTTTAATTAACGTGCGCAAATGCACGGTAAATAGTCTTTATGTAGTTTTAATAAATGTGGCATTAGATTATGATTAAAATAAGTAAAAACCTAAAAAAACACGATCTGTAAAATGAAATAAATAAACAGACGTGAATAAATAATATTTGTAAGAAGTAAAAAAAAGAAAATATTTTATTTTGTAATACTCGAACAAAAATTTGTAAATTTTTGTCAATCAGCGTTATCCTTATGTTGCGCAAATTCTACTATAGTACTTTATTGAATTTTAATATTTATTCGGAGAAAATGTTCAATCTTTTAAAAAATTTTAAACAACAAAAAATAAAATTTTATATCAAAAACCGTTTTGCTAAAATTAAAATGTTTACAAAATTCTATGATTGTATTGTCTAAAAGAATGATAATCACTGAGGGCATATTGCGCAGCAACGAATGATAAATAGAAAGTAAATTGGAAATGAAAATATTTGTAAATGTCGAATAAATATTTTTTAATTATTTTACAAATATTTACACATAATAACTATTAAAGTAATTCTGATGTAAGTGTATATGAATGGAAAAATGTATTTGTTCAAAATTTTAGCACTATCATAGATGAATTACTGACTTGGTCAGGATAATCCATTAAATAAACGCTTTGGTAGAACTAAAAATACATAAAACATACATTAGATTTTTTTCAATTGAAACTGATCACTTTACGTTACCTTATAATAATTAAATGTACCATAAAATAACGTTATTAATGAGACGTTTAAAAAGTGTAATTTATAAAAGTGAATTTCTCAAGAAGTTTGTAATTTTTCAAAAAACACCATGATAAATAATGTCAATAAAATCACTTGGTAAAAACCAAAAACATGAAAACGAATCTACATGATAATGTGACAACGATAAATAATTCTATCGCAAATTAATGAACATCATAAGAATTGATACAGATATTTATTTAAATTTTTATTTAAATCTCATTACTAAAAAACAAAAACTAATAATCGTACTCATTTTTTCCTAATTTCTTTAAATTCTCAAATGGTACAATTAAATTGAATACATCAATCTTTAAAAAAAAATATTTAGAATATATAAAAGATTGTAAATTATAAATGAATATTAATACACTCTCAGTTCGAAAAATTTTGAACTTTAAAAAAGTGATAAATTTGTAATAAATAATTGTTGGTAATTGTATAAAATTAATTGTACTTATTGAGATTTCAAAAAATGATAGCTACATTAAATTTTGAATTTCGTTATTTTAATTTGTTATGTCCTCTTGTGTCATACTAAGTATGCTCCAAAAAGGACTAAATATTTATCTGTATAAAAGTAAATAAATAATTAACAATAAAGTATATATAATATATTATATTATGTATAGACTATGTATTCTGGAATTATGTCTGTAATAATTTAATAAAAATATATTATACATACACACGAAAAAATCTCTACTTATGTTGATTTACATGCAATTTTTTCAATATTATCATTATTATTGGCTTCGACGATTTTGTATTTAACGGTGCTGCCACTAGTACATGAAAACATAACTATACTCTTCATTTCTACGACAATATCAATGATAGCATGATCTCTTGAGCAAGTTAACCAGTGTTAATTAAAACATGTATCCACTTCAAGTCTTACTTAAGTACACACAAGACGTAAGTGGAGTGTTAAGATTATTACGCACGTTGATGATAAAAATTTGATTAATTCAGGAAATAAAATTCTTTATACATGATTGTAAATATTGAAATATACTTGTCAAGAAAGAGTTCTTTCTTGACAAGTCTTCAAAAGTTTTTGTTATCTTGAACGATAAACAGAATTATGTAGTTTTTGATTGTTAATTCATTAATGAAGATTAAAATAATTTTAAACCAATACCAAAAAAAAATTTCGGTCATTGAATTAATTAGCAAAAGATAACCCAATTGTGCATTTTAATCATGGAATGGACAAGGATTTCACAAATTCTTTGTATGTTTGGTTTTCTCAAAGAATTCAGACCAAGTGAGCCATTTATATATAATTATCTAACAAGTCATGGAAAAAATTTTACTGATAAACAGGTAAATGACAATTATATTCTTTATTCTTTCAGTCAATTGAATTATCAAGTGATTATTATTTTTTCAGGTGAACCAAGAAATATATCCAATTGCTACTTACAGTAATTTTGCAACTTTAGTAATAGTTTTTCTGCTAACTGATTTTTTGAGATATAAACCGGTTATTATATTATGTGGTATCTCAGGAATTGCTGCATACATCATTTTGATTGTTGGAAACTCTATTCCAATTATTCAAGTAGTAGAATTTTTATATGGTTTATATTTTTCTACAGAAGTTGCTTACTATACTTATATTTATGCCAAAGTTGACAAAGAACATTATCAAATTGTATCAAGTTATACCAGATCAGCTTTATTATTTGGAAGATTTATTACTGGTGTTGTAGCTCAATTAACTATTTCATTTAGTATCTTGAACTATCATGAGCTTAATTATCTCACATTGCTAGGTAATAAACAATTCAAATGATAGTACTCTAATTCGGCTTTCATTAATCCTGTTATTATAAAGATTCAACAATAATATTCTTTGAATATTTACTTGAAATTAAGATTATCTTCATCTTTTGTTTCTTTTATCGTTTAATCAACTATTTTATTAATTAATATATTATAAATATTTTTATTATAGGACAAGTGCTAGCTACAGTGTGGGCCATCTTCCTGCCATCAGTAAAACAATCAGTATATTTTCACCGTCCTGAAGATTCACCTGATAAAGACAATTACATAAATAATTCAAGAGTGACAACTGAAAGCCCATATCCTAATCAAACTTTCATTCAAAAAACTAAACGAGCTTACTACTTATTATGGAAAGATTTTGTAAAAGCTTATACAAACGTTCATGTAATAAAATGGTCATTTTGGTGGGCAGCAGCAAGTTGTGGGTATTTACAAGTACTTAGTTACGCTCAAATAATTTGGGAGACATGTGTTAAAACAGATGACATAATTTATAATGGAGCAGTAGAAGCGTTTTATACAATAATTGGTATATAGCTTTCATATTTCAAACACTACTATTTATTTATAAATAATTACCAGTGAGAGCTAGTATCAGGTTTAAAGTCATGTTTATACTTTAAAAAGAATTTATTATTATAATTTATAGGTGGTCTCACAGTATTTGGTGTTGGAAAACTACAATTAAACTGGGAGTTACTTGGCGAAATTATTCTATCATTTTTCTCCATCATAGAAGCTATTTTATTATTTTTCATTACAAGAACCTATAATATATGGTTACAATACACATTATATGTAATATTTGGTGTCATCTATCATACCATTGTGACAATCGCCAGGTAATTTAATTATAAACGTTTGTTGTGATTTTTATAAAAGACAATTGAGTTTACTTAACTCTTACTTAAGCAATTGAATAAATTTATTTTAAATTTAGAAAGTATTGATAGCTCACTTATTCAATCGTTGCTTTATATTACAGTTTCGAAGTGGCGAAAAACATATCTGAAGACAGTTTTGGACTCATCTTTGGGATAAATGTATTTTTAGGATTAACCTTCCAAAGTATTTTAACATTCATAGTTATCGGTGGAAATTATTTTTTACTAGATATCAGAGGCCAGGTATAGAAAAAAATGCATAAATATTATTTAATTAACATTTTAAATATTCAATGCTATTTAGTATGGATTAATTACAAGAAAATTAATCAATTGACATTTAAAAAGTAGATATAGAAAAGCTCATTACATAATGCATGAGCTTTAGTAATAACTGTTTAACATTGATAAATATTTAATAAAGAATCATTATATTATTTAATTCTACTAATTTAATTATTTCTTTCAGTTTGCAGTCTATTCTGCATATTTCGGAGTACTTGGTATTATATTTGGAGTCATAGCAGTTTTTACAATAACTTCATTGTGTAGAAGACAAGAGAAGCTTACAATATGGACTGAAGTTAAAAATGATCAAAACAGTCATTGATGCACAACTAATAAGCTGATTTGAATAAATATAAGAATTATTAAAGTATTTATTATTTGTATTTGTAGTATTTTCATTACAATATTGTGATTGTGATATGGAAATATCTTTTTATTGTCTCATAGTATATCATAGCTATAATATTTTTTGATAAAATATATGGATTTATGTTACTTTTGAAAAGTATATTTTTTATTTAATCTATATGTAGTTCTAAATCTAAAAGATTCAGTATTAAATAAGAAATAATTTCAAACGTAATTTTTCATTATTTTATCCTTTTACATTATCACATTAATTTGATAAATTAATCGCAAAAAGAAAGATTTCCATTGAAACAATCAAGAATTGTTATTCAATTGATTTGTTTCTGTAAAGTAGTTAAAAAGAATAATAATGATAATTATGACCTTGTCTCTTAAATGACTGTTTTTCTAACATTAAAATTTTCAAATGCATTAAAGTGTCTAGTGGTCACGAATATGAATATTTTCTAATGGGACATCAAAATATGTCAGGTAAATAGTTAAAAATTATGATAATTATGTTATTAATTTTCTGTTTTATTTAATTATAGGAATTTTCTATTTCCTTTCAGAAGTCTTCCGTTTTCTCCGGATATTTTGCAGTACTTAATATGTTTATTATAAAGCTATTTTCTATAATAACAATGTTATGTAAAAAAAAGAAGAAAAGAAAAGCCAGTATCGGAGATAAAAAATCATGGGAGCAATTATTTCCACTCAAAAAATCATAAAAGAGGCTGTTATTTCCAAGATTCTATTCAATGAATTATTCACATACTAAAAAATAAAATTGATTTGTCTCTAATAGAGAAAAAGATAGCCATTAAATGGAAAATTTTCCTTTTTTATGATATTTTTTAATACGTAATATCTATTTAAATCTGAATGATTTCGGTAGTAACATATTTGAAATAGAAATACGATAAAAACCTGAAGTTGAAAATAATAAAAATTGACAATGTCAATATAAAATATTTGTTGATGCATGAAAAAAAGAGACAATGATGAATATCAGATGATAGATTACTATTTGGAATATAAGCGATGGAATTACCCACCCGGAACTTGTTTCTTTGGACATTAAACACCGGAGAAAACCTTGAGTGTTCGAAAATTGGAATAACAAATTAAACTCTTGAAAATGGGAAATTCCGTCATTATTCTACCAAGAAACATAATTTTTCTTATTTGGAGCAACCAAGTGACCGGTAAAAATGGATCGTAAAAGTACGTAAGCAAAATTACAACACAAAAATTTTTTTTTAAGCAACCAGCTATAAATTTTCAAACGGTAAATGGAGAGAATAAGCAATTTAGCTGGGATTTTCCCCTCACATCGATCCAAGAAGATGAAATATTCTTATGTATACGCATATGTACAACAGTGAATGCTTATTGACGTAGTTGATAGCTAACTAAGTGGAGTCAAATCAGTGAGAATACACAATCGTATGAGAATGCAAGGAGACCAATACTAACTTGACTTGTCCCAGAGAGGCTACCCAGCATATAAAACAGTGTGCTCGAACATTTTCTCTTACAGTAAGCATCACACACTCGAAAGAACACGTGAACTTATCAACATTAATTATTTTTATCCTTTATGACAAGAGATAAATATTGTTATAGTGATTATTTCATCGATCAATTTAGTCTGCAATCTGATCGAAATCGTTTTACCTATTGAAAATGAAATTAAAAGTACGTATAAAAAGTGTTAATAATATAAAAGAAATATTTGCAAGTGAAAATTTGTGCTGAATATTAAATATGGATTCTAAAATATGATATCATCATAGCTGTGTTGACCTTTGATTGGTTGTTATCAGAATTGTTTTTATAAGATAGCAACATTGGTCAATGCAATCGGATAATAGTTATGTGATTATCATTTCTCATCCAACAAATAAAAATAGACTAATGATTCCCTTGATAGATTCATGATTTTTCAATAGAAAATTAATCATTACCAATTATTGATTAAATTATAAGCTGATCATAACAAATTGTACATTGGCCATACTTTGCATTTAGATAACAACGTAGAAAATGTAGATTAAATCAAACGTCTTTCAAGGTTGAAAAGAAGAAAGTTGAGCTAATAAAATAAAATACTTTTCGATTGATTCATCAATTTCGATGAATCGTGCTTTTGCTACCTGTTTTGAAAATGTGTCATAATTTATTTTAGTTGGGTTGTATTTTTTTATTTCTAAAGTAAACGCTTTCGCTTGTTAAGCAATTTACATATTCATGAGATCCTCATATTGTCACTACATGTACTCACGATATGACATTGTAAATGGCTTCAAGTTTATTGAGAGTTGTATTTGAAGAGGGAAGAAAAGAAAGTGGGGATAGGATGTTCAACAAGCCGGTTTTAAAGTTTCTCTTCTGACGTTTATTCAGTTTTACGTTGCCATTGGCTAAATACTGTATCATTTTTGTGTCTCGACGTTTTGTTTTGCATATTTTTGTATCCCTATCTGACTTATTCTCATGGCCAAGTTACAAGTAAGTAGTCATAGAAATATTCATCATGAAAGGAAGTACTTCAATGATTCCTTTTAATAATTGGATTTTATTGAACTACTGATAATGAATTTCACATCAGCAAATGTTTATATTAATGTCAAACTACTAAAAATATGATTTTTATCCATTTTATCATGATTGTATTTTCATTGCTTTCACTTTTTTATGCCTTTATTTATGATAACTTTCACTGATTTGATTTCGATGACGTCTGGGCAACTGTTTTTCAATTAGATAAATAATCGATCAGGAAAAAATATTCAATACCTATATTATGTTTGACATCCATTTGTTATATTTTCTTTAACACTGACCCAATTACCGAGACCACGAAGAAAAAGATCATCAATGATTTCGAAATAAACAGTCAGAGCTAAGTAGTGGGTAATGTTCTCAATTCCGCCACAATGTCTTTGGAACACCCGTCCGAATTATATGTCGCTTTCTCCAGGTACTAGTCGAGAAAGCTCTTCTGTTAGTACCTGAATACAATGATTACGTCTTTGAGGTTCAATTATTATCATTATATTTTTATTTATGACTTTTCATTTCGAAATCATTAAAAAAGTATTAGATGTTCACAAAGCATGTGAACATTGTTGCTTTTCTTAATCATCATTAATATTCTCTTTCCGTTTTGTTTCTGTACACGATAGAAGTCATGTTTCATTACAAAACTTGTTTAGTTACGTACAAGGATAACACCATGATTAGACAAACAGCCTTGTAGTGGAGTAATTTGAAAATGTATCACTATGTATATAGTCAAACTCATTTAGTTTCAGTATTTTTTGTGATAACAAAAGAAAACGTTCCAGTGACCGAGTATGAACCTATGAATCAGTATCCTGTTTATTATGACATTTTATTTTAAAATCCGTTTTTTTAATCGCTAAAAAAATGACTTTTTAAAACTCATAATGATTATTAATTAAATTTGATAAATTATGTGAATAGTGTCTAACAGTTTTGTTTATTTCAGGTAATCTCAGGTCTAAGCCTACTTTTAATAGGCTCCGTTTTGGAGGGTACATTAGCACAATGCATCACCGACAATGATGCAGCAGGAGCTATATCTCCTGACACAAATGAGCTGATGGTGAAGGGCAAGATTTCTTTCGCATTGGATGCTTTGAAAGAAGCAGCTTTGATTGAGTCTGAAGATAATCTTTTCTTCAGCCCTCATAGTCTTTATGAAGCTCTTACATTAGCTTATTTTGGAGCTCGTGGAACTACAGAAGAGTCTTTGAAACGAGCTCTTAGAATACCTGAAAATCTTTCTAAACGAGATGTTTGGGGAAATTATATAATTGAAAAATCTTTCAAACTGGTAATAGCTAGTTTTCAAACTTCTTATAATAAATTCTTTAAAATAGTTAAGTAATAGACAAAATGCTTGTGAAATATTCTAAATATATAAAATTTTATTGTAGATGAATATTTCAACCGATTATGAATTCAACACGGCTAATCGTTTATGGATTAGTGATAAGAAGAAGATAAGAGAATGTATGTTAGATTTTTTTGGTAGCGAATTACAACAAATGGACTTTAAAGCAAACCCAGAAGGTGCTAGGAATCAGATTAATGAATGGGTTAGTAATATTACCAAAGGACACATCCAGGATCTTCTTGCATCAGATGCTATTGCTGAAGATACTGACTTGGTACTTACAAATGCTGTATACTTCAAAGGACTTTGGGCCCAAAGATTCGATCCAGCCAGCTCTGCTAGAGCTATTTTCTTTGGATCTAAAGACTCATTGGTTACTTTCATGAACCAAAAAGGATCTTTTAGTTTTAGTAAGTATATTTGTTCATGAAAAAACATTATTTTATCAAGAATAAATAATAATCTGAATCAGCAATATTTTTATCAATAAATGATGAAATAACAGATATAATCTTAAAAATAATTAGATTCGAATTATTGGATGAATAATTAGTAAGCAGAGTTAATGTTAGAAATTTTTATAATTATGACTAACAATTATTATTTCATTACAGCTGTGTCAGAAGACTTGGGAGCACATGTAATTGAATTGCCTTACAAAGGTAACACCATTTCCATGTTCGTATTTCTACCTCCTTTTGTAACAAACAAAATGCAGAGAGATTTAACAGCTAATGAAAGGAATAAAAACCGCATAAACCAATTAATTGAAAGAATGACAAACACAGAAAAAGGAATTGATGAACTATATGGAATCTTGCAACGAGGAATGTTAGAAAGAGAAGTCAGGCTATCAATTCCCAAATTCAGTATTGAAAAAGAGCTTCCAGTAACACAGCTTTTCCATGCTATGGGAGCTGGAGAAATTCTAACACCAGGACGAGCTGATCTCCGAGGTTTTTTGAGTAGTGCTGAAGATAATTTGCATCTTGGTGATGCAGTTCATCGAGCTAAAATTGATTTGACTGAAGAAGGAACGACAGCATCAGGTGCTACAGCAATTTTGAGCTTCCGTTCCAGCAGACCGACTGAACCTGTTACCTTTAATGCTAATCATCCATTTGTCTACCTCATCTATGATAAACAATCACGATCAATTATTTTCACTGGAATTTATCGTACACCAACATCACCTGGGGCAGCTGCATGAGTTCAATAAAAAATACAAAACTATTTGATAAAATTATAATAGTAGTACAAGTTTTAGATATATTTGAATAAATTACTTAAATTGTAAGGTTGATTATTTAACATATACTCATTGTGTGTGGCGAGTACTTTATATATAAGTGTATATGAAGTATAAATGTAGAAGTGCTGATTATTAAGACTTTTGAATGATTTATATATTAATAAATATTATATTTATTTTTAAATAAAAATCACTCGTTTTTAATTTAAGTTTAGATTATTTAATATTGCTTTTATCAGTTATGGAAATTTTTTATTTTGTTAAATAAACTAATCTAAGGAATTTTTATAATGTAGGATCATGTGTGTCAGAATATTCTCATTTTTTTGTGATTGATCATTGAAATACAAATAAAATTGAAGTAGCAAATAAGTCAATTTAATAAATGTGATGATTTAATGATTTTTTAAATTTATGAATACGCATTTTTTTTTTAATATGAAAATATTTCGTTGATGCTTGTACATAAACCTTATGAAAAAAATACTAAAAATTCATCGTCTCAATTCATCACTGAGAAATATTTTTTTTTCTCTATTATGATTTTATTCATACTAAAAATTCTATCATAAATCAAAGTTTTTCGGATCTCAACAATAATTTTTCATTCCTCTAGCGATGTGAAAAATGTTAGAACCGATTGAGAGTTTTATTAATCTTTTATTAATAACTTGAAATCTTGAATTCTAAAAAAGAATCTGTAATCTCTATGGGAATTTAAGAATTTATTTTTCTTTAAAGATCCTGATCTCATTAATTATTCATTCCAGATGACACAATTTATTGACACAGCTTTTGAGGTAAATAAACAACGAATAAAAAATATTTTCAATAAAAAAAAAAATTAATAAAAATTATTTAAGTTAACTAACTGTTTGTTTTTTTATTTGTATTTAAATAATCGATAGCTGGAACGAGTCGCACTCTACAGACTTGAACAAATTTAAATCCACAGATAAAACAGAGTTAATACGGAGTACAACTTTTCCTGTTACTAATAAAATCGTTCAATGGCTCGAAAAATAATTGTTGAATAAAATATTAAATATGTTATTCTTTTTCATTACCCTCAAAACCCAAATATTTTAATGTAACTCCAATAGATAATATCAAAAATTATTTATTCATAAATTATCTCTGACGATTAAATTTTTTCTCACTTGCAACCGAATTCAATTTAAGATCAAATTTTATTAAAAAATAAATTATAAAAATAATTAACTTTAATAAATAAAAAAAAAAAAAAAACTCCAAAACTACTTCATTATTGGCGTGGCTGCTTTCTATATAATAATAAAAAAGAACATCTATTATAAAATAACATCAACATCAATAATGTACATTTCGATATTTTACAACAAAGTAAAGATTCAGCTTTAATTTAACAGCTTTAAAAAAAATTTCCTTGGATAATTTTTTACTGACATTCTTCCTTTAAATTATAAATTATTATCCTAAGTAGGCGTATATCCATGTAATTATACATGAGCTTTGAAAAGACTAAAAGGTGGTACACTACCGCGAAAAGTTAATCATGTACGTTGCTCCGCCCGACTGAGCGCAATTTTTACGCTTTGATAATTCAAGTTGGCAAGTATTTTGCATGTGCTTTATGCAGTCTGTAAGTTTGTAAACGTACCTAAGTATGATGCGTTATATTTATATGTTATCTACTTAAACTAATTTGTCATGGTTGTTTCGTAATTCATTTGCATACCTGCACAGGACCCAGCATGTAACATGCTGATAGCCATATGCCAGCGAAAATTATGAAGTTGTTATGTATATAAAGTAATTGTAAGAGAGCGCGAGGTGATTGACCTTCGGGTTAATTTTTAAAACAACAATCTATCAACGCAATAGATAAAATATTTTTTACTTCTATCCCGATTATCTCGTTTCATTTGATCCTCCCACAAGCTAAGTCATCGACCTTTTAAACTGGAAGAAGAAAAATTCATGTCACGTGTCTAGAGGGGTTTTTTTCCTTTGATACATTACTACCTTTAGTTGCACTCACGAAACACTACACACACAACGACCTATAATACACCAACATATGATTCAATCCAGACGGCCTTCACAGGATCGAGGGATATACGCTGCTTTTGCATACATTTCTTATGACCAACGTGTTACAAAAGTATAAAAACCTCTTTGAACTATACGCAAATGCTAACGTATTTTCTTTCTTATTTATTCCAACCGTTAGTTGATAATCGTAAATATTAAATAACCAATAATTATATTTAATTATTTATTAATGTACAGCTAGAAACTCATCTGCATAAAGATTCGAAAATTATTATTTACCCTGTGATATCGTGTAATTCATCTTATTAACGCTTAATACATCAGCAGTTGAGAAACGAGGAAAATATCTTCATTTTTTTCATTCTTTCAATCATGTATCAAATGTGCGTTGATTATTTTAAAAATTTTCTAACGAAAGTTTATAATTAATTATTGTCGGAAATGTAAAATGTCTTGTTAGATTCGATAGAAAAATTTGATGATTCATGATTACTCATCTATTCAGAAGGATTCTGGATTTCTTTATTGATCTAAGATTATTTTCAACGAATATGATTAATTGTTATTACACAAAGAATATAATTTTCATTAAAAATTCGTCTCAGTAATTATATTAATATTATTTTCTTGTTTTTATTTTATTTTTATCTATAATGAATGAATCATCTCATTAGAAAAAACCAAAATGAATTTACTCAATATTAGAAACCTTTTAAAAATTTATTTTAATTTACATAATCAAAAAAAAAACAAAAAATTAAATAAGAAAGTTAAGTAAGTTAAGTTTTATTTAAGAAATTTTATAAAATTATAATTTTTTGAAAATGAATCATCACAAATATGAAATAATAGCAATATATAATTACGTTCAATGATCAATGATTACTCAATTGAACATAAATACTTTGAAATTATTATTGATCTCAGATAACTTGTCATTAATCTTCTAAAGGATTTAATAAATACTATATACCTCACAATCATTATCCATGCAACGCGAATACTAAGGAAATACAACAATGTTTCCTTTTTGAAATAAATATGGTAAAAGTCATTTCTACAATATACATACTTGCATTTCTAATAAATAATTGAACCCTGAGAAAAAAAAGACTAAACTTAAAATTATCAAGCAACTATAAATATGTAAATACCATTATTAATTAAATTTTAATAAAAATTTGAATTAATTATATATTGTATGCCAACCTAATTAACAATAAATAAATTTTTCTATAATAAATGTCAAAGTTTGTTCTCTGTTATTAACAATAAAGTTCAATAGAAATCCTGAAACAAATGATTTATTTAGAGTAATAAGAAAATTTATTTAAACTACATGAAAAAATATCTATTGTTATCAAAGCTTGTCAGCAACGACAAAGTATTTTTCTTAGTGAACAGGTTTATATTCTCACCGTTATAGTCAATAATAATAATAATAATAATTAATAACAATACTTAATAATCAATTATTACTCGTCTGTATGATATAAAGATTCAAAAATTATTATTGATTGAAGATAACTCATAATTAATCTTATTAGCTCTTAAATAAATGAAATATGCTCAATAATGATTATAAATGCATCAGAAGAATCATGATGTAGGAAAAAAAAATGAAACAACGAAATTCAAGACGTAACGGTACAATATCCAGAATATCTCTCAGAGCAACTCGATACAAGTGAGTCCCGTGCGAAAGATAAGATAGAGGAAAGTGGGGAAAAGATGCACTCATCGTGCGCACTGATGATGCACTAAGATAGCAATAAATAAATGGACTTTCGAGATGGGGTGTAGTGCGCGCGTGTACAATCAATTATAGTGAACGACCACGAACAAAGATGCCTACATGTGCATGTTGCAGCAGGTACAAGGGAGTTGCTTGGCCCCTGATCGAGGAGCGGAGAGTCTACCCAACCGAAGGAGCGGCTCTCGAGAGACGCCGATCTTAAGTAGGTCTCCGGAACATCAGGGAAAAAAATACCACACCCGTACGCGCAAAGGTGAGCGCTCAGGTAGTCAACTTATACGTGAACAACACCCCTCAACCACTCTCTTATTCGTTTTCTTAGAGCTCTAATAACGTCAAGGGAATCTTGGGTGTGCTTTGAGAAATCTCATAAAACGTGTCTGTATAACAAGAAAACTTGTAGGACAGACCAACCGTGACCAATCACGAATGCACTAATTTTATATATACGTTAGATTATTGGAAGAACTTGACTATTTTTATTCTGTATAAAAACATATCTTTACTTCAAGAAAACAAGTAGAATTAATATTCTATTTCGATTTTTAACGAATATATATTATTTGCTTATAAGCATTTCAAATATATTTCAGTCCTTGGATTTATAGGAATTATCTCAGGATTTTTTCGTGTCAACATTCGAAAAAAAAATATATATTGATAACTAGATTTATACAAAACATAAATTAGATTATCATTTAAAATAAAAACATTCCACTCTTATAATTAAAACGATCATTTTTTTTTTTTACTACTTTACAAAAATTTTTTTTGTTTGGAGATTTTTAGATATATTTATTTCAGTTCCTTCGTTCAAATTTGTTTAATGAATATTTTAATTAAGTTTGATCAAAGATTATTAATAAAATATCAGTACATTTACACATTTATCATCAGTATATTATCATTTTCAATGAGTTTATATTTATTTATATGTATTTTAAATATATATATTAGTCCTTGAACAAGTAAAACATATTCGCAGAATTTTTATGTTGATATAATATCGATTTTTTTTTTGAACTGAGAATAATAAAAATTATTAAAAAGTTATGTAATGTGATAAAATAAATAATAGAATAGTTAATAAACATGATGATAATAATTGTAAACACAATCATTAACTAAAGTAATATTTTTTGTATAAATATATTATTGTATGTTTTTAAATAGATACTCACGTAATTACCTATTGAAAAATATCAATGAAAAATTATAATAATTATTTATCTAGTAATTACATAAACATAAAAAAATTAAAAAATCGTTATTTCAAAAAAAAATTGGGATAATAATGACTTTAATTGGTATAATACTAATTAAAAACTGACATCAAAAAATGTATTTTAACTCGAAACTGAACATTTAAAATATTTCTTCAATTTTTAACTTCATTAATATATCGTTAAATTCAACGGTAAAATTGGAAGAAAAAATCTAATTTTTCTTTGACATATATTTTAGTTTAAAAATATCACAACATCGTTTTTTCATGGCGTTTCAATTTTACATCTAAAGTATTAAGATCATCTAACAAAAACGTTACACAATTTTTTATCGAGTCACCTGGTTTAAAACTGTCTCTCCAGCTTCACGACTCAGTTACTTGAAAACAAATCACTAAAGAAATTACAAAGAAAAAAAAAGTATAAAGTTAAAAATATAATTTTTTAAATTCATCTCACATTATCTCTTTTTATTATCATTTTTAAACATATCATCAAAGTAGATCAAAATTTTTTTGCAAATAAATTAATAAAAACCCAATTAACGAAGAAATTTCTATTCAAAATGAAATAAAGTTCATTGTAAATAAAAAGGTTAGAATCGAACAAAGTTAAATACTTCTAAGATTATATTATTATGATTATCAAAGTTTTCTTTGAAATCATTTTATCCTTATAATACCTTTGTAGATGCTTAATAGAACATGCTATGTCTCAACTAGAGTGTATTAAATACTAACTTGATCCAAGTCAAATTCGATTACTTCTGATACGAAGCTAAATGACGATGCAAAAGTGTCATCACGACGATCTGATAGTTATATCTGAATGCATTCATCTTATAATAGATAATCGGTACATCGAACAACAATGCGTAGCGGTCGAAGACGATTGACACAAATAAGAGGCCAAATGCACATGAGTATATCGATTTGAAATAAAAAATGTGCATTGAGAATAATATAATAGAATCATTGATTATAACTAAACCTTTACATCGCTTGTCTATGCATCACTAATCAGCATACGACGATATCCGGCGATCAATCTTTTTACAATTGTCCATTTTTTTCATTCCTTCAATCCACACCTGCACTTGAATAGAGCCGTAAAATATCTCTTTTTATTTCTCATTAATTAAGTGAGCAGAGAAATGCCGATGATGGCCGGAAAATGTTGATATTTTTTTATTTTTTTTATGTTTTTCATTAAATCTTCCATTAATTTTATTGTCCGATAGAAAGATTGTTCTAGAAACATTACAATCGGTATTTGCAAGGCTTCCTTTAGTTATCCATAAAAGACAAAAATCTTTTTTTTTTTTTTTTCTTTTATATAAATTTCCCGGTCTATTGCAGTCATGAAGAGAAGGCATCCTTTCTATCGGATTATTTTCTTGGCTTACAGAACCACACCTGAGCATCCAACTATTCTCTATCCTAGAAGAGAACTTGCTACAAAGACTAATAACGATCTAGTATACAGCCATTTCAAAGCGCTTCTAATTGTGTCGAGCGATGGGGTCGTGATCGTCGTATAACGTGTTCTCAACGGCGTGACGATAGACTTAAATGGTAAACTGGCAGTCATAGATTACAACAATGGCAAAACCATTTGATGATAGCGAGAAATGCACTGAAGATTTCTATTGCACATAAAGATGATTTTTTGAAAATGCATTATTATCGAGTATTTTAATAAGATATCTTACTGAGTATTCTCTAATAATTGCTTTGTTATCAAAGGCTTAATGAAATAAATACATTTTTGCAACTTATGCTCAGTAATAAATCAGCATGATAAAATGGTTGCTTCATTACCAATGAATTCATTGAAAAATACATTTTTTATAGATCGAAAAGAAAGTTTTCGTTTTAACAAGACAGGAGTTTTACGGTAATTGCGGTTGATATAAGTAAAAAAAAATTTTTTTCGCAATTATTAGTATAGATTTATTTATTGCAAGTAAATCTCTCGAGAAATATTGTATCTAAATAATTAAAAGCAATGAATTGATAAAAATGATTTAAAATTTATTGATGTCAAAGAAGAGATATTTTTGAATGGCTCTAGATATTAATAAACAAATATAATTGGAAATTTATTAATAAAAAATTTTTTCTAGAACACAATTCATTGACCTAAACATCCGATTGCAGATTTGATTTTTTTTATTCCACAGTTAATGATTCGAGACATTTGAAATATAAAAAAAAACCTCATCCGTAAAATTAAATACTCTTTCCCTAGATTAAAGTGTTTGAGAACTACATTCTTGTTTCCCTCATAGAATCATGACAAAAAAATATGTTCAAATGGTTTATGATACTAGGGTTAAGAAGGTTTAGTATAACGTTATTTCCTCATCATTATCAGTAAACGAAGTGGATAAAATAGTTAGTAGTTATAACCTCATCATTTAAGAAAGTCATTTAGATTTTTAATGAAAATTGGTGTGATTAAACCTCGCCTATTGACTTTAAACATAACAGAAACGATGAGACTTTATATATCCTGATATTAATCTTTTATTTGAAAAATCCACTCGTAGATTTCCATTAGCTTTCTAGTGCTAGGTATAAACATATAGTAAATATGTACATATATAATATTTATACTAAACTGATGATCTGGTAAAAGTGGGTATATTTACTCTATGACTTCTTATATACGAGCTCGTCTAATAAATCTTGAAAAATTTTTTAATAGTCCAGCGTACTTCTGGTATGTTTTATACCATTCCTCATTAGATTACAATGTACCCTACTTGACCGTACACCTGCTCAATTTCCTCATTGATTCCAGTTGCATATACCAACGCTCCAATAACCATATCGTCATGGTACTCTAAACTGCACCTTTCGTAAGAGAAAAACAATCCAACATGTTCGGTTAAACAATAATTCTTCATGATATATTTTCATAGAAAAAATGGCCAAGTATTGAAGAAAAATATTATTATGAGTTAAAGAAAGACAGATACTTTCGTGCATGATCCTCGACCAAGCGTGTCTCCTGTGCATTTGTCCAACTGTCGAGCCCGGCTGACCAAGCTTCAAGACCTCAAGGTACACTGATAGTAGAATTTTTTTAATCAAATTGATTTATTTATCAACTCTTCAGAAATTCATTGGACTTGGAAAATGGCATAAATCAGTTTATGATAATACTTTTGAATAAATAAGGAGTTCATTTACTTAAAAGTTATTACCGATTTTAATTCAATAAAGAATAAAAATGTAGGTTAAATAATACTTTTTTATAATTAAAGAGTCTGATAAATGTTTAAATTTTAATATGATGATAATTGTTCATGTAAAATAACGATAAAGTTATAATGATTTTCAAATCCTCTCATCATTTTTGTTTATTTTATCGCATGAGCCATAAATAAAAGAAAGTTTTTTTACAGAGAAAGTTTTCCTGTAGATAAATTCAGTTTATGAAACTCCAAGATGTCGATTAATTAATCACTTGTAGATTAATAATTGCATATAAAGAATTATTATCCTCTGTTATTATTATTTTTTCTCTCTAAACCTATCCTCTAGTGACACACTAATTAATATCACTGAAATGTTTACAGTGGCTGCAAATAATATATCTACCCTAGTTGATAGGAGAGAATTACTTATAGAGAAACGAATTATTTTTTAATATGGTGAAATAATTGATTCGGTTAGACTTCATAAATCAGTTTAAGTGGACTTTAAATTTAACAAGAGCAAAGTGTAGATTTATTAATAGTAAATAAATTTATATTCAATATATCGAATGATATTTATTTCTAATATAACACGTAGACTGTACAGTATGTAATATTAAATTAATAACTCATTACAAAATAGAAAAGTTTCCGGTTTTTTATGAGCAAATGAATAAATTAGGTATATCCTTTATTAAAAATTCGCGTTATTTCTAACGGATTTAAGGTAATTTGATTCTATCCTGCTGTGATATAATTATTATATCATTAAAACGTTGACACTAATTATGTAATTAGTTAATTACTTCAAACATTACTTTGAACAAAATACTTTTACACTATTCTTTGATGTTGAACCACATAAATATAATCATTATAGATCAAATAAATACGTATATTTCTGGTAAAAAATCGATTACCCTAGTAACCAAGATCTAACGTCAGAATTATCGTCAGACTTATGTACATCTGCTTCTTTTCTGCAACAACATCTGACGTCTGACGTTGATCTTACGTTAGGAAACCTAAAGACAGCAAAATACGTAAGTTTAACGATAGTCTTCTACCTAATGGCTACAAGGATATTTTTGATTTTGAATCCTTTTTCTATTAACCTAGGTTACTATTAGCAGTTAAAAAAATTATCCCAATGATTTCATCAATCATAGAAACAACTTCTTTCTCCAATAGTCTGATGACTTTACTATTGTTTACTCTATCGTTACAGCGACAATTTGCTTAGCTATTGTAGTAAAACATGTCACACAAATTACAATACACTTTGTGTTGACGACACTTTGTAACAATTGTTAGGATTGTTAGATTGACAATGTTGGTTTTTTTTATTCTTAATTTAATTTAAAACATTTATTTATTACTTCAGAATATTGTGTATTGCTTTACAACAATGTTGACTGCTTGTAATCTTTTGCTGAATCTTTAAAGATTAAAATTTCCTTTAATGCTTCAACTTTAGATCAACTTAGTCGACATCAGATAGGTGAGCTTTGATTATTATTGGAATTTAATTTTGTAACAATAAACAATAAATATCAGAATGTATTTACTGATTGGATTAGTCTTGAGTATGAGAAAAGGTGAAATTGATAAAATAACTTGAGAACAATCAGTTAAATCGAAATATTTATGAAATCAATGAAAAGTACTGATTTAATCAATTAATTAATTCAAGTTATTGTCTGTCTTTAGTTTTCAGTTAAAAATATACTGGTATTTAGGATAATGTGAATCTGATTGTATCAATTAATGGACAAGCTTAAAATCAGTATTAACTTTTCTGATGGTTAAAAAAGAATTCCCGTTAATCTAATAGATTGATGAAATTTTGAAAATGTTATGCTCCCTGATGCATCCGAGGAATCTTATGTTCATTTAAATAATTTTTATCATGAGATAAAATCAAATTAATCGATCATATTTAAAAATAAATATCCTTTGAACTTCTTGTAGTTGGAATCATCATTGAATAATATTCCAACATCAAAATAACTTATATGAATTTCTACAATGAAATTACCTCCTGCATAGTTTGCACGGATAAATTCTTGTATCAGTGTACTGTGACTTAACGATGAAGAGAGAAGAAAAATGATAGAAATTTCATACTTACTCCGGTGGCGGAGTCAATGTTCAAGTAGTGAGATAAGAAAAAAGATGATGAGATAGGAGAAACGACGTGTCGACCAACATCGAGAGTTGTTGACTCGCCCACGTTCTAGAAAACCACGAGAAGAACGCGATCTTGGTTACGATCATGTCCCAGTGTGTCCGCGTTATGCGGAGGTGTGCAACGATGATACTTTGTCAGATGGGTTATTACTCTTCTCTTGTGTTTTCATCTCGAAACTTTGTAGTGTATGTATCTTGTCGTCATGGAAACTGTTATTTGTGCGAGTACCCGTGACATTTTAAACGGGCGAAATCCAACCATTTTTGCCGCGTGTTACTTACGCTTATGGAACCGCTGTTGCAACTGGGTTCTAGGTTAATGCGGTCCTGGGATTAGATACAGATTAGGCCGACAGTTGCGGCTGATGATGAACATTCCACACGCGGTAAAGAGCAAAAGCGAGCAAATCACTTGCGGTTCATCTCTGGCACGTGCCAAGCGCGCCTCTTCCTACTCTAGGTAAAATAATTTACTCACATGATGAAAAATATGCCAATTTTTATATTTTATTTTATTCCAGTCATACTATTTTACATTTCTATTTCTCTATATCACTGAAATCACTATTTTACTTAAAAAATGATATTTTATTTCTTTCTAAATATTTCTTTAATGTTAAGAAGATGATTTATTCATTGTATAACTTATTTTTTACATACTTCTATCTTTATAATGATGATATCCATAAAATATTTGTGCAATATTTTATGTAGAATAGTTGGGAAGAATTTTCTCATAAAAATTATTATGTAAAGTAATTACTCGAGGACAGGTCAATGTAATGGAAAATATCAGAAGAAACATAAATTATTTGGATGGAAAATTTTTCAATTTCAGTTTAATATATTAACTTATCACGTAGTTACTAAATTGACGTCGTTACTTCTTTCAATGGGCCCATTTACGAATAAACGTTGTAGTAAAATTTTTATGGACGTGCTAAAAAAAAATTCATTTGAATCTACCAAAATTTATATGGATTCAGAGAAGCCTTCTTTCTAATTGTTAACTATTTTCAATGAACAGAAATCCTTACAATTTCATTCAAATTTAAGAAATAAAAGTCACATACCTCTGTAATAAATTCCAAGATTTAAGAAAATTAGTTGAAGTTGCGCTATCAGAAAACCTCCTAACTGTTTACCTTATAGTTATTCAATTTCAAGTATAAAAACAAATATAAAGGAAATGGAAATGAATTGTTCCAACTAAATTATTAATAACAACAACATAAAATAATCATTCAAATAGAAATAATTATTTATACCAATATTAAGAAAAAAATATTGATTTACTTTCAGCACACAAAAAAAAGGATTTTAAAATTACTTGCATGGTCAAGTATTGATTTATCGTCAAAATGATTGGATTCGACTGACTAATAAATAATTCTCTCGATTGCTTTATTACTGAATAAAAATAATCACGATGATGAAGATGATGATCAAGAAGATGATGAGGCAACTGGAGGTCATCTTACTAAGTAGTTGGTGAGTAAAGAAGCATATACATATTTGTTCCATCATCTTGTTATTTATGTTAGCACCACCTGAAGCAAAAAAAAAAAAAAAATTAACGGACGGTAGCATAAAATGAAGGAGAGGAAGAAAACATACTTCAACACACAAATTGTAAACATCATCTTTATAAATGTTCACTTTAGAGAAACCACCGATTTTTATGTCCCTGTCATATTGCAATAGTTACTAGATAATTGCTATCTAATCTACACTAAGAGCAATTACACAATATAATAGATCATTCAAACGACCTTGTTACACCTTGGATTGACTGTCTGTTCAATATAATTATTAATAATAATACTTAATATTATTATTGTCATTCATTGATGTGCATATTCATGATTTCAAGTTCCTCATAAAAAATTTCATGTTAAATGTTGAAAAATAAGCATTAATTTAATATACAATATTGTTCTACTAGTTATATTACACAATAATATCATTATTTTTCATTTGAATAAATATAATATGCTAATGACTATCATAATTTACCAATACACACCACATGAGTTATAAAAGTACCAAAATTTTTTTTGTTGTATATCAATTTTTTACAGTAAAAAATATTTAAATGCATTCAACAACATGTTTAAAAAAGTAATGAAATACCCAATGATAAATCATGAATATTGAGAACACAATTTCGTTGAAAAATGTGGCACCAAAAAAAAAAAAAAATAAATATATATATATATATATATATATATATATATCTGTTCCAAAAAGTCACACTTTATAAATCTTCCAGATAGCAATTGAAAGTTTCCAAATGTAAAGAATTATCTTCAATGATTTTCCGTTGAAAAACGGAAAAATACGTTGACCCAAAAAACAATTTTATTATTTCCAACTGTACAAGTTTTCAATCAAGTTATTCCTGAACTAAAGAATTTCTTGAATCATAAAAATTTATCTTCAATTATAATAGCCATAAACATCATTTACTAAAATTGTTAGCTTTTCTAATGTTAAAAAATATTGAACATTAGATGCAACGATAAAGTATATATATACAGATATACATAAGACTTCGACATTTATTACGTAGCATAGCTAGCAAGTTTCGCAATGTAAGTACAAAGTTGCTCTCGATTTATGGGTTGAGTATAGGAATCGAGTTCTCAGGTAGAATTATCTACTGGGCATCTCAAATAGCAGGTGATTAAGATGCGACAATATCAGTTAGTATCCATTAGTATATTTAATAGCAAGGAGGCAATTAAAAAAAAAATAATCTAAATGCGTGGAAATGAAAACAAATTTCACACGTGTAGCAACACGTGTGTTCCGTTGTCTTCACAATGAGCTACACCGCTATAATGATCATCAAATGTTGCGAATGGCCTGCAGCAAAATTAACTCTTTTACATACGCCCTCGTGTACATGACTGCCAATAAATCTAAGCATCGAGTCTAAGCACGAAGGTGTGTAGCTCCAACGTGTTGCTACATACATGCAAAAGTATATGCATCACTCAATATAATAGTACCTAGCGTAGGTTAAGGCGAAGGAGTAGGCATAGCATCCTGCACACATACATCTATAAGTGTCAGTAAAATGTATAAAAAACGAAACATTTGCATTATCATGATTCTGCTGTCATTCGTAATCGGTATTAATAAAGAAATAGTTACTTTAACAAAAAAGTGCAATTAATATATGACAATAAATATGACAGTAAGAAATAAGAGCTATTCATTATTTCAATGAACATTGAGAAAATGTGGAATGAGAAAAAATTTCATCCATTTTTTTGACAGGCAATGAAATAATGTTATATATATATATTTTTTTTTGTTTAAATTGTAACAAAGAATAGATTGAGATAAAAAAAAATAACTTGGATTGATAAATTATTGATTGAATGTGGAATATTATTTATTAAAATTTATGCAACTATATATTCGTTAGGTATAAAATATAATTAATTGATTCAATGAAAAGTTATTTATGCAAAAAAAGTTTTTAATTGATTCTATTTATTAGGTATAAATAAATTAAATTTGTTTATTACAAAATGATTTTTTTTATGTCAAACTTGATTTTGGAGTAAAAATTTAAGTATAATGTACAGTAAAAATTTTGTATAAGTAGATTTGATATGTCTTTTATATGACTGTAAGAAATATTTTTGTCTCATGTCAATGATTTAGTATATGAATGAATTATTTAAATATTTTTGTCCCGAAAGTAGGCACATATGCTAATGGTTTCTTTTAAATTATGAATATGTAAAAATAGAGAATATTTTCAATGAAAATTATATATTTTTAGTAATATTATATTTTTTAGTTGATAAAATATTTTTTTTATGAATAATAAAGTTGTTGAAATTTAGATAATAAATGTATCATTTGACATTAAATATCAAGAATTTTATTGATGAAAATTTAATTGCGAAAAAAAACTTTAATTCAATCATCCATAGAATTAATCATCTGAACCATTTAAATCTCTTTTGCTCATTGACTCATTATTTTTTTTCATCCTATAATTATTTCAAAGAGATAAAAAAAAAGATTATTTACATAAATTGAGTAGTTGATAGAAAATAAAAATAAAACAGTGAGTAAAATGTCTGGTTTAATATGTATTTGATTGTTGCAAACCACAATAAATAGTTCAGAAAGTGAATAAAAAGCAAAAGTCGTATTTGAAGAGAAAAGACGACACTAGACAAAGAACCAGGAATTGGGTTAGTAAAAAAAAAGCATAGCAACATACGAGATGAGGTTCTTCTGGGATACCTAGCAACCCACCTATCTACCTACTATGTTCATGATGTCTTCTATTTGTTGGCGCGTACGCGTGCAGCCTACACTGGACGCTTGACTCGACATGAGTTCCTTCAACGAGGGAATTGAGTGCAGGCTAACGGTACTGGAACTCTGGTGGATAGGTACATAGATACTATATATTCTGACGTCGGTAAATGGTGGGGTGCAGTCAGGGTGTATGTAGGTCTCGCATGCCGATTGGCTCCGGCTGTGGTTCCAGTATCCAGCGATGTAGCGGACTCAGACTTCACCTGTTGGGTGTGCGCGCGCGCAACCATACCGGAACCCCCTTCGTCTCTTGCTTCTCTGCTTGAGGGGGCGCCCACGGAATTTCTCGCTTCGCTGACCCCCGACGAGTTTCGGCTACCACAAGTGTCGATGGACTCTCTCTCTACTCACCCTCCAACTTAACTGGGTATTTCTTACTTTATGATTAATTTTATTTTCTAAGTCGAAGATTAATTGCATCGAGAGATCCGTTAGATGGGAAAAACTACTACAAACAGTCAATATGAAAAATAGTGTGACTAATTTTCTTATACTAGATGCCCTGGAATGTTGACAAAAGAAGTCTATATAAGTACACGCCCAGTCTTGGTGCTCTTCTTAACTTGCATTTCTTCCATCGGCCGCGTGCAATGCCACGTGATCCGTGGACTCTTTCTCCCCTGTTTAGCTTACTTTGTATGACTGGTCCGCAACACACGGTTTGCAGTAGAAAAAGAAAGCGAATCAACCAAGTAGTCGAGTTAAGTAGTAGTAGTTGTAGTTGTTGTGGATCAAGTAGTAGTATTAGTAGTAGTAGCGGTAATGATGATGGTGGTAGCGGTGGTGGTGGTAGTAGCTACAGACATATGTTGTACTTAAAGTCTGATAATGCTTGAATCTTTCTCCTTTGCACACTTGAACTGTGTGACTAGGCTCTGCAACACAACTACTTGCAGTGGAAAAAGAAAGCGAAGTTGGCCAAGTAGTTACAGACATAGCAGACTATTTCAAGCAGTGAGTTTTTCATATTTTAAATGAAACTAACCAAGTAAATAATATTCAGCATAATAAGAAGGTATTACATTGATGAAAATATTTGAGTTTGCTAGTATAAATAGCCCACATTATATCCTTCTAGTATGATATGATCATTCTTTAGCTGTCACGTCGCAACGTAAAAGCCATCGTTTATTCACTCAGTTTGCAAAGCACGTTGTCTACCTCCTCGTCGATGTCTCTGACGGCTGAAAGAGTCAGCAGCAGCAGCAACAAGTCCAACGTCGAATTCTCTCAGTCAAATAGTAATATACAGTTTTTCTCTTTCTCTTCGTACGTCCTTGGTGTATCCTGCAACTCCATAGAGCTGTTGGAAATAATATCCCCAGCAGCTAGCATACATATATAATACCTACACATAAACTTTAAAGATCAGACCATACATACATATGTACATATATACATATATATATATTTTCACCAAGCTTGGGAGCAAGATGTAGTGGGTGGTGGGATGAAGCATGGAAAGAAGGAGCTGGCTGGATGGTAGAGTGGGGAATAGAAGTACCGCTATGCTTGGAGTTGCCTCAGGCAAAATACATACCTACCTACCTACCTAGCTCGATACCATGCCGGACTTGTCGTTCTGACTCTCGTGCGCACACCGCACACAATCACAACATCACACACAGTATATAGTAATCATGCTGTGTGCTGCCATCCTACCACCTTGGATATACCTGGCTATACCGTAATCGAGGCGGCCGGTGCACGCCATAGGCCGGCACTCTAGGCAAGTACCTCGGGGATCATTGCGGCAGTGGCCTGGGCCGCCTCCTCACGAGCAGACTATTGTGCTCAGGCTCTGCGCAACGTATACTCTTTTCCTGTGCATTAAACTCTCCCATCATTGGGATCCTCCGAGTTTCCAACTGCTGAATATTCAACCATAGTATTGGTATAATAAATAAATAATACATCAATGTGTTGATAAAATAACTTTAGTAGTGTTGTAGTCAATGATACGAATCATTGCGTTTTATTCCCCACTTGGGAAACAAGCAAACCCCAGTCAGAAACAAGTTGAGAGCACGTTGAAACTCCGTGTCGTTTGCCTCGGCTAAATGTCAAGCGACTTCAAGGAGGTGAAGTGAGGTGAATTCAGCTGTGTCTCGTGTTGACAGTAGTCTATAGAAAACTAGTGGAGTATTTTTCATCAGTGCCAATAAGTAATCATTGGATTTATCCAGGACTTACATTTGATAATCACTCGGTGTGAATTATTTATTTATGAATCTTTGATGAACTATTGATAAACGCGAATGCTTCGGTCACGTCAACATCTGGAAACGATCGAGCGCGTGTGCACGTTCCCAAGTACGTGGCGCCTCGAATCTTATTTCTTTAGCCCACAAAGATGATGTGTCTTAGTTAGAGTTTATTACTACTCTTTCCTTTTCCCCCTTTTCCTCTTCCCATTTATTCCCATTTTTTTCATTCTACTTCTTTTCTTTCGGTTCCGCGTCGTGCTTTCCGGGTTCATCGGTGTGCATCGTCCCGAACAAGTCTGTACAGATGTGACGATGATGATGATGGTAATGATGATGATGATGATGATGCTGTTGATGATAATGATAATGATAGTGATGATCAGTGTCGACGCGAAAATACATCGATAAACCTTTGGTATTTTCCTTCTTGACTTATTGAGAGTGCGTGTCTTACCACTTTCCCCTCGGTGATTTTACTCGTTTACTTGTCCAAGTTTTCTTTTTATATACATATATATATATATATATGTATCAAGTTGTATGTACATACATAAATAAATACGTACACCGTTCGTGAGTTCTTAATTAACTAATGAGTTGAAACCAGTGATTTAAACAAGTGATTGTATTTTAATTCATTCAACGAATTATAAAAAATCATTTATCGACTCTCAATTGATATTTAAAGTGAACATCAAGCTTCATCAAAGTCTTGCTACATATTTGTCATTTATCACAGGTTAGTGTTACTTTACATAAACAATACATTGGAGTATTATTTACAGAAGGGCGTAAACTCATGTATGCTCAACAGAGAACAACGCGAACCGTTAGAGAAACGTGACACTCGTGGCATTACTATCGTTCTCTAACCCCTACAAAGATATACATTTTATTTTCATTATTCCACTCAACATTTTGATATTACTTGTACTATTTTATATATATTTATTATTTTAATAGGGGGAAAAAGGAGGAAATAAAAATTATATAAGCTTAAGTACGGCAATATATTACAACATGGTACGATGAATACTACTCAAGAGATTTCAGATCGTTAGTTTTGATTTTTCCTTCTGAAAACGCACACGAGCTCTGTGCCACTTTCACGATCTTTGCTCCTCTCAGATAATCTACGTATATACGTTTAAGTTACCGTAGTGTTATAGAGGCGCGATTTCTGTAGGGATAAATCACGACTCAGGTAAAATATACGACTTCAGCTAAATATTCAAGATAAAAAAAATCACAATTGAATCGATAATAATTAATGAATACATTAATTACCGTGAATGTTATGTTTAGTTTAGTTACTTATTGGCATTAATTCATGTAATTTATAACAAGTAAGCTTAGAGAAATATATATCTTGCTAAACTCTAATCTTCGAGATGTATCGACAGGTGCTAGCCCAACAACATGGTTATTACAGATTCAGTAAATCATTTTTTATACTCTGATTTTAATTATTCTACTGTGATGTAATCAACAAGGACCTCGAGTGAATTATTACGAATAACAATAGGATGCTGTGTTAATGCTCATAGTTTTTGCCTTCGAGTTTTTTTATGCATCAGGAAGGAAGCATAACACTAAAATAAAAATTTAAATTATAAATACCTTCTTGTAGATCAGAAGCTTGATATTGCTGATGCAAACAGCTTGTTTTTGTAGTTGATTATTGAGAAATAGCTGCGATCGTCATCAAAGATCCACGAAAAATTTTAAGGCTTCCCGAATAAATAATAAAGACCAGATTGAGGAAGAGGGAAAGACAGGGTCATAAATAGAAGTGACAAAGTCACGAGTTGGATTCATCATCAGGTCCCTTGTCAGGAGATCTGGTTTCCCTGCCGCGATTGCACAATATTCCAGTGGAATAAAACAACATCCAAATGCGAGATCGGTGAGATCGATATCTCTCGTCTGACGATCGGTAATTACTGAAGTTGCGACCACATCTGCCAATAGTCTGTAATGAAATTTAAATTTTTATTATTACTTACTCATCTTTAAGTTAATTTTTTGCATAATTAATTAGGCAATGAATTACAAGGAAAAATCAATAGATAAGAAGACCTATCATTAAAAAACAAAAAAAGAATTAATTTGAGGAGTTTTTATGATTTAAAAAATGATATCTCAAAAAAAATATTTTTGAAAAATTTTAATTGAGTTTATAATTGAACCAACAATCTACTGAATAAAAGATCTAATCATTTACAAGAATTTTTTATGCGAACATGAACAATGTTCTGTTTCAAAGAATAATTAAAATTAAAAATATCATTCGTAGTGATTCTTAGAGGACTTTTTTTTCTGTTTTCTACAAATTGGAAGATTGAGTTTTTTTGTGTAATCGATTTTTCGTTTTATTAAGAACAATCAGACGATCAATTAAAATTAATTGCCAATTTTTTATGATAATAATTAAAATATATTTAATTATAGAAAGTTGAAAAAATTATAAAATAGAGAATTACCGTTAATGGAGTTTTTGAATTACTTAACCAGCTATTTTTAAACACTTAAATACTCAATTAAATCTAATCGAAATTTTTATCATCATCAAAATAAAAATAATAACAATTATTTATAATAAACTCCTCAGAATATCGTCAATAATAAAAATTTCTTCCTATAAACAATATTTAAATTTAAGCCAAAATAAAAATGATTCCATTCACATGAATGAAATAATAAATTTATTATAATTTATTCAACTTTCATATTAAAAATAATTAAAATCTCAATTAAAAACAATAGCAAGATAATAATAATTAAAAATAAAAGTAACTAAAGCTTAAATAAAAATATCCACCATTCATAAAAATTAAATAAAGCCGATTTCACGATTAGAAACCCTCCTGTCAGTCTAAAAACATGTAACACAAAAAAAAATTTTTCGTACATTTGAAGACAACGAATAAACAAGTTGCGTGACGCGCGTGAGCTTTCGCAGGTAATAAAAAAAAAATTCTAATTAATAAAATTCCTCATGTCCACAATCCGCAACCGCGTGATGCCGAATTAATTACCATCGACAATCATAGTGGTATGGTAATAGCTAATAAAAGAGGAGAGAGATGAGACGGCGTTACACTTTATTGTTATCGGTGTGCGGGTGCAAGGAGTCTATTATAATTATCTCCTATGCCTCTGCACGTAACAGGGTCAGTGAGGCCCGCATCTCTATACCGATCATATACACCAACTTAATGTTCCTGAATGTATGTAATCGTTAAGTTGTACGTGAATCTTCCTAGCACTTAGAGGTATTAGAAAATCGGCGGGAAACGTTAACTTCTTGGGAAAATTGATTTAACCTTCTTTATACTAACGAAAAAAAAAAATTTATTCCCGTTATAGAGATCATATTTTCTTCTTTTTTTTTTGTTTTTAATATTTCAAGTAATAAAAAAATTTTTGTTAGCTTATAAAGCACCTAAACAATAGAATGATAAAGATTGTATGGTTTGTATTAGTGTCAGGGTTGGCCGAGTACACCGATCCCACGGTTAAAAGATGGGTATCTCCGTTGTTTGGTAGTTTCCTTTGTTTTGGCCACGGTATCGGTCGACTTCCTGCTATTTTCTACTTCCCTGGGCGACGTTCCAAGTGGAAAAAAAACAGCATGGATCCCATCAACTCGGCGTGCACAGTCTTACAGACCATTCAAAAGACACCGAAACGGAGATTAGTAAATAAATAAAAGGGAAAAAGAGACACTTTGAAATAGTAAAACCGTTAAGCTCGTAACTCAGGTTTCAAGAGATTCCGTGGAACGTCGAAATAACCCGCGAGGCGATTTCGTGTGCGATCTAGATCACGATTCACGACACTCCCATTTGCGAGGTTTAAATCTACTGATAAAGAGAGAAAAAAAAAGTGAAAAGAGAATATTTTTTTTAATAACAAACTTATTTGCATATTTTAACCGTTATCTTATATTAAATTATTTTTAAAGATGAACTCACTTGAATTAATTCATTCAATCAAAGATTCATCTAATTCGTGCACTAGACTATTAAATTGTTTATGTTAATGATACTTTCTTCAGCTCTTTAATTGATAGGAAAAATCATTTCTTAAGGAAATCATTTTTCATTTTCTTTTTTAATCAATTAATTAATAAAAGATTGGAATATTTTATTCTTAAATATGAGATTTTTTTTCTTCAGTAAATTTGTTTTGCAAAGTCTGAAGTAATATTTTTCCATAAACATTCTTTCAATGTAAATAGATGTAAGATCTAATAATTTTTCAGTATTTTGAAATTATCATAAAAGTAAAACTTTATTTATTCGAATGAACATTAAAGTGATTTAAATAAATTTCCCTTTCCACTTAAGAATGTTCCATAATGCATAAGTTGAACATTGAGTTTATATTCAATTGCAGAACTAAAAAAAATAATTTTCCACAGTAGAAACCGACTAGTAAATAAGGCTGTGTTATATACCAAGAACGCAGTTCATGGGGTTAGTTCGCGGCTTTACTGAACGCGTTGGCGGCAAAGAGAAATTTTGCGGTTGTTTATCTCATATTACAAAAATTTAAATGAGAATCTATCTAGTCATACTACAGACGCATCTCTCGCTTATAAAACGAGATATCATCACGAAAGTATACGTACGTACACGTTTATTTTCCCCTGAGAAATATTACGATGCGTATATATATTTTATTGCTACATCAAAACACATGTACTCCAGTCAATCTTTCATTAAATCTTTAGGCTTTTCAAAAAGTATCCAACTACACGTTATTTTCTTTCAGTAAACTCAAAGTATGGATTGAGATGAGGATGTTTAGTATAGAGAAAATTTCATTTAATTTATTTCAAGTCATTCTCATATTTTAATTTTCAATCAGATAGTTTAAGATTTTTGTAAAAAACTCATCTTTTTTAAAGAAAATTTTATTTAAAATAATTAATTGTCTTTGTTCATGGGAATTTATTTTTAAAAAAGACTCCAATTTCATTGGAGAAACAATGTGTTTTTTTTTTTTTTTCATAAGTCTTGAGAAAATTTAAATTACTTTCGAAATGTTATGATTCATGTTTGCTTTACTTCCTTTTTATGATCAGTTCACCGCATATTCAGACATTTTAAAATAAGACACATTAAATGTTTGTAAAAAATAAAACACGTCGATGCATTCAATGCTTAATATCATAAATAAAGTCTTTTGTAACGGATTTTAAAATACTTTTAAACAGTGAAAAATCGACTACAAAATTTTTATAGCTACTCATGACAATATTTACATCGAATGCATTCGATGTTTTATTTTAAAGTCATTCTTTAACACTTTGATTTGCGATGCTGTCAGCTAATAATTCATTTTAATTTATTATTCATTCATTTCTGTTATGAAATTTGAGATTCTTTTATTTTTATAGTAAATCATTTTTGGAGTAAAAATTGATTTTTCTATTAATCTGTTAAGCTAAACAATAAAAATACTATTAATTTATAAAGACAGAATAGTGATGATTTTTTACAACCTAAATGAACTTCAGTTGTTAATTTCCACATCATAATTATTACTAAGAAGCTCAATAACATTTTTTTTTATTTACATAGCAGTGCATTTTTTACTATTGAATAATAAAAAAAAATTATTAATCCAGTAGCTATTTTGCCTACCATTAATGATCGATAAAAAAAAATTTACAACAATGTCGATATTATCAAGTAAAAACTAACAAATAAAAAATCCAACTAATTCTTAGAATAAAAATAAATTATATTAATTGAATTCAAACTACTTTTATATTAAATTATGATCCATTATTAAATTTCTCTAAATATTTTTTCCAATTATTAAGTTAAGTTTATTTCCGCTCTACAATTTTTTTCTATCTGTAAAACTATCACACACAAAATCTCAAACATATCCTCCATCATTTATAATTTTAAAAAACAAAAATTCAGAACAAAAAAGGTATGTTTTTTTGTTTAATGTCACCAAAAAAAAAATCGTCTGAGCTTGAAATACACTGTTTCCTTTTAGTAAACATTTTCGTCTGTGTGAATCAAAAGAGAAAAAAACTGATGTAAAAAGGAAGGAAAGAATAAACAAGACATGAGCAACAAGCGTGACTCTTTCGATACACGGTCGTTGTCATCGCTCGACATGTCAGTTTCGCAAGTTCTCTGCGACCATCGTTATATATTGGTTTAAGTAGGTACAGTCTGAGAGTGTCTGACTCACGAGAAAACTGGTGATCTCGATGACTGCGCAAGCAATGTTACTCTACACAATACCTATTATCATGAACATTTTTCAAATAATTTATTTGATCTCATTCTATTTTATCTGATTATCTTTAATGACACATGTTCGCTCTAAACAAACAATTAATTAACAATTAAAAAACCAATAACAAGCAACGTTAATAACTATCAATGAGCAGGAAACAACAGGCAGCAAAAGATGAATTTTATGAATCTATTGCGCAAGAAAGTGTTAACCATAATTATCTGAGAGTCATAAAAATCAAGTATAAAATACCCGGACGCAACAGTTGCTATGGTAGTAACTCCTATATCAAAACAAAGAGCAAAATTACGATCTGTCTTATAATTTATACCAACATTAATGGAAATTTATTATTATTGACATACTATTAAGTCATAGAATATTTTTCCGCTATTTTTATTAACACTTAGTAGGTAAAAAATTAATAAGCGTATAGTTTGAAAATAAATATTTGTCGAACGATCGTGATAAAAAGCGATTAGATATATTATTTCTAGTAGATAAATTGCACAAAGTACATGTTCAGACATACATTCACGCTCGCAATATAACTTAAGAGTAATCATGGGGACTACATTCAACGCCATTGTTGCACGGAAACTCTATAAGTATGCTTGTTATATGCCTCTATCAGAAGACTAGACAACTCGAGGCGTGTGTTTAAGAACCAGCCTGTTGATGGTGACTTGCGCAACCCTCGTCCCTACACGCATCGACTTAACGGATGTATCATATGTATATAGTTAGGTCGTATAAGCCTGCAATCACAGATCCCACGTCAACAAATGTCAGTTGAAAAATTTACTGGTCGAACACAACTGTTGTTTTGATGATTGACGACAAGAGGATTAACCTCTTCAAAATCTTACTTTTTTTTTATGAAAAATATTTTTAATCAAATTTTTATTTATTTACTGTCAATCATTCATTTTTCCAGTCCCGTTTTTTTTTTTTTTTCTCAAGATGACGTTGACCTCAAATTTCATTTTTTTTTTGATAACATCTTAGAGGGGCTTACTTCTTTATTTTTTTTTTCTTAATACTGCCACTTCATTGTTCTATCATTTCGAAACAATAACTAATGACTAATTAAAATATTTTATGATTAATATAAAAATTTATTTATCCAATTTTCGGTATTTCACATCCGGTACTTTGTATACTTTATCGGGTCGTAAATTTAATTGTTTGTAATTATGTAATGAATAAAAAAATTCATGATTTACTGTTGAAAATAATAAAAAAGAAACTGACAATTAAAATAAATTGTTTTAAGATGATTATTGTTGTTGCCATTATTATTATTATTAATTATTGTATATATATATATACATATCTATATGTACAGATGTCGAGTTCTTAAAAAAACATTTATTGTCCATAGATCAGTTAAAAAGTCAATGTAAAGTTCGTAGCAAGATTTAAACAGAGAAAAATAAAATTGTCAGATCTCCAGATTGCGATATGTCTGGGTAAATTACATAATAACAACTTTGAGAATAAATTGGTCAAAGAGGCGTGGTCGAACTGAAAAGACCGAGTATGCCCTGAATTTTTTGTCGTTATTAAAAAAAAAATAATAATAATAATAATACGTAAATAAAAAGCGGAAAAGAAAAAAAAATGTATTTCATGCTAATGTTAAATTAATGGATCAGATGATGATTAAGATAAAAGTATTTAAATTGAACTAGAGAAGTGAAAATCACAAAGAAAGTATATAATAAATAATTCTGTAGCGAAAATAGAAAAGAGAACGGCCTTCATGTGGGCGTCTGATCGCGGTTGACCGAGCGAAGAACTCCGCGTTCATCCGTCCTACTTGTGGACAAATAAACCATTTTAAATACCCACCGTTATAACGTTCCGTTAATTCGTTAATTAATTAATGAATAACAAGTCAAGTGGAGCACTTTGGATATCCTTGTCGGATCATCAGCAACTGGAAGCATTTGCCATTTCCGCCACCAGTATTTTCCATGTCGAAGACCCACGAGAAAGAATGAGTCATTGATGGTGACAGAAGCATGCTAAAAAATCTCCATAGTCATAAATCTCCCCCACTCTTGATGTAAACATGTATTCAAGCTCTCTGCACGCATACATTAATTCAATTTTACCCTGTAGTATTATTATATAGTAAAACACTTGGTGTATGATCCCAGCACTTGGTATCAGAAGAAATACACTGCTTTTTTTTCTCTTCAATTTATGAAACATCTCCCGGCAATAATTTGTTACTTATCCTCATATTTTATCCAACATGAAATGATTGAGAAAGTACATAAGAACTAATCGGCCTAACTTCTTGATTTTTATGTCTTGTGTAGATGTGTGAGAACGTGCCGAATGTGTAACACTTTCCAACACACAACGCGTTAGCTTGCACTTTTATTTTCACAGACGCCTTTTGTGTCGATATTGTATATAGCCTAGCTCTTCTAGTGATTTGGCCCACTTGCTTCCCTGCAATCATCAAGCATGACTTTGCGACTCTCACTCTTTTATCTATTCCATTAAATAGCCAGTACATCTGGTTTTTCATTTAGGACATCGCATGGACTAATGTTTTATCGATAACTCGAGAAAAATGTGTCTCTATTAATTTTTTTATTTACATTTTTTATCTGAACGGAACAATAATCGTGTTTCTCAAGTTTTCTTCGGTCGAGTATGGATATATACATATATATATATATATATATATAAATTATAACTATCGACTGTTGCACTTGCTGCAAAATAATTGCATAACAATTCTCGTTAATGTCGCAAGCAATCAAGATTTTCTGCGGGTAAAATATTATTCTACATATTGAATAGATATATCTATATCGACATATGTAAAAAAAAAAAAACGATTTATAAACTAGAAAAAATACATTTAGCTCAGATAAAATTTCTTCAATAATTATTATTAATTTTTCTTCGTGAATTACGATCGTTTAAGCAATAAATTACTGATAAATGCAATATTAATATTGCTATTGACAAAATAATGAGTGAATTAATAGAATTTTTATTTATAATGAATTGATAATTAATTAAAGAATTTTTTTCTTGATATTTAATGATTTTTTTGAAGGGTATTAAATAATTTAGATTGAGAAAAAATAAATTTCTTATTTATTTTCGAAACAACTCTTAAATCTTTTAAAGCTTAAAAATCTGTTTCTACTCTTCTTCAATTTTTTATGGTACCATAAAAGGTGATAAAAATTCTAAAGAGAGATTAACGAAGTATAAAGTACAAGCTTTTAAATGCATGCGTGTTTATCAAAATCCTATAATTCTTCACGGACATGCAGTCATTAATTAAAACGACTAATTTTCATTGGATTTTATTTCGAAGAAATAGTTTGAGAAAATAACTAAAATCTCTCACGTTAACATTTAAAAAAAATAAATACTCCAACACATTTATTTAGTAACGAAAAAAAAAAACATTGATTTCTTGTATCTAATAAGCTCCAAGATTTTTGGAGCAGAGAATTAAAAAAATTTATCCGTAACTTTGTTTAAAAAGAGAATAATATTCTCGAAATAAATATTAAACATAAAAAATATAATCTCACACATTACATAAAAAATTTATTATTTATAAAAAATAATTTAATGTATAATAAAAAAAATTGGATTGTAAATTCTCATTAATAATCTGTCTTTCATTTCCTCTCAAAAGACATTTTCTTTGCATAATAATGAATATCTGAAGTTTAAAGCCAGAGTTGGATATTTGATATTTATTATTCATTATAAAATATTTCATATTTCAAGTTAAAATCTTAAAATATGAATTTTTAAGTTCATCGAATAAATTCGTTCATAAAGCCGAGGAGTAAATCGTTCACGACCGGAGTCAGAAAGACGTTTAATTACCCGTAGCAAGTGGGTTAGGGGGACTATATGCTCGGGCGTGCTTCAATTACGATCCTAAGAATTTCATAATTTTTTAATTGTACCCCCTAGCCCTCCTCCTCTCTTTTTTCGGCCTCCTTTAGTCTGGCTACCGCTATACACACGTACCAGAGCAATATCATTTTTTTGGAGTAAAACAATATATATACAACCGCATCAAGAGAAGTAAAGTATAGATTGCCTTTCTTCTTCCTACTGGCAATGAGTCACGTAAATATATAATAATAATAACCCCCATGATCGTTGGCGAACTTTGATTGAGATAAACCAATCGACCGTCTCGCGTGCAATGTCTCTATGGAGAAAGTATAACGTGGTACATTGAATCTTGCAATGGGTCAAGGCAAGGTCGTACTTTGCACGACCAATTGTTTCCCATCGATATTCTACTATCGATAATAAATCTATCTATCAAGATAATAAAACTCTGTTTAATTTTATTATTTATATTACCGGTTCACGAAATTAAGGTCAGCTTTTACCTCAACATTTTATCTTTAGACATATATTTCGAAAATTTTTCATGTTACTTACTTTTTTCTTTTTTATTCTCAATGTGTACAAGCTGCCAACGAGCATTCAAAAGAGACATCGCGTGCGCGGTAGCTCGAGGGTTCAAGGAGTAGGAATCTTTACCGAAACAAGAGTTGAAAAAATAAAAAAATGATCTTAAAGTAGAGAAAGAAAGAAGATGTTATAATAAGAAGTATAAAGAAAAATAAAAAGAATGAGGTTGAAATTATTCGTGCAAATGAAGCGATAATACTGAACAGCAACTCATCATTAAGGCTTATAAAGACGATCGTAAAAGTTTACCAATTTTGTTTGAGATCAATGTTAATATCGTTTTTCTTTTTTCTTAAGAAAGTAAACCGCATTAAGACCTCGTTACTTCCTTGATGCATTATTCATATGTGTTCAAATGTATGCAATTGTCATTATTTAATGGTTAAATTCATCCGATAAATTAATCATATGCTGATAAAAATATTACTCATATTATATCATTGATTCGCTACTTCTAAAGGAAATTTTTAATTATATCCAACTGCTGGTGCTTTATTTGGCATTCAAGTATTTTAATCACATAAAAATTGTTTGTTTCAATTTAATCGGTCGTTTAAAAAAAAAAAAAATCCGTAAAAAGAAAATTTTGGAGTACTATTTGCTTTACAAGAAATTACATCACCGTTTATAAATCAACAAAAAATTAATAATAAATAAAATTAGTTAATTAATAATAATTTAATGCAGGTTAAAGTAATTAAGGTTAAAATTATTCTTCGAAACTATTGAATATTAAAATTATTTATTCAATTAACTAAAATATCTTTTCAACTCATATTAATTCAAGGTTTCAAGAAAAAAACATTTCATTCAAACTGATAAAACTCTACAAAAAAAACAACTAAATTTAAACATAAAGAATACTTATTTGCATAAAAATAAAAAATTGTATAGTCGAAAAGCAATGATTTGTTCTCTACAAAAAAAAAACAATATTTTCATCATCTCAGCGAGGAGCATTTTGGAAATTTTTCAAAGGTTTAAACGTCCACCTAAGAGGCGCACGTGCGTGACCTTTTCCTTATCCGACATACCTACATATTTTTTCCCATATATCCCATGATGACGTAGTTTTTTAAATTTATTTTTTATTTTCTTTGATCCTCCTTCAATTTGTCGGCAATAACCATCGGAGTTTCCATAAATATATAATCATCCGTTGCCATGAAAAATATTTGTTTGTCTTGTTTTTCGCCATCTCTTTTCCACTGCTTCATCTATACAAGCTTCTCATTAAATTTCGACTGACCGTAACCGGACGTGGGTATTCTTGGACGTGGTTTTTTGTGAGTATACGGACGTTCATTAAATGATACCCCAGGCAACTGCGGTGGCTGTGAGTCGAGTGAGTAAGTAACCATCTCAGATGATTATTTTCGACAAGACCATTTCTTTTCTCTGCATTCTTTCTGAAACTTACTCAGCTTTTAACCGGTAGTCTTATTATTAACAATGCCATCACGCACACACTAATGTTCTTGTGTTAATATCAAGCCATTCAAGACACCATAGAAGTAATTGACCAAAGCTCATTAATGTACCTCTCGACAACTTTTTTTTTTTTCATTGCTATCAAAAAATTTCATCAGTCAAGGAAATTTTCTATAGAAATGTCCAAACTGTCATGAATGACGCGAGCCACGGTATAATAAGAGTCCCGTTAATTTCTGCATCATCCTTCGTCACCTCTTTCGTTTTTAAAAGAAATGAAAAAAAAAAAAAAAAAAACATATAACCAAGCAAGTCTTAAGAAACCGCGTTCGGACATCCGGGTGTTTGCGCGCGCGGGGCCTCGAGAGATCTCCTCAGTCCGCAGGTAAAGTATACAAGCAAGGCTATGGCATTTATATTACCATCGTCCTTTATCTATATACCTTTCTCTCTTTTTCTTGCATTAAACTTGCCTAATGTACATGTATATGTGCAATCATTTACATGTATATATAAATACCTACGTTACAAAGGTATTAATATGGTACAGTGCGTTATAGAGAATCGGTTGTAGGAAACTCTAGTTGCGCAAGCACTGCTGCAGCACTAAGAGATCGAAAGATCTATAGGTATATATCGTCCGGACTGCAGTGCCAGCCAATACATAGGGTGTCCTATTTTAAGTAATAAATACTTTTTATTGTATACATATCCGTTATGAAAATACTTGCGTATGTCTATTCTATTATTATTGAATAGACTTGATAAACCTACAAGTTATTTTTATTGTTAAATTAATGATAAAAAATTAATGGAATTTTTTTTGTAACTGCTTTTTCTATATGAGAAAAATTAGTCTATTGAAATGGTAGAGTTGTGATTAAAGTTTCTATCTGTAATGTTGATTGATTCTTTATCATTATTTTTAACATGAAATTTATCTTTGTTTCGAAATGATATATTCATGTAATAATAGTTCAACCTTTTAAAACAACATACTCGCAACTTCAAATGATAAAATTATTTCTATTTATTTTGTTTGTTTAAAAAGATTGCCTCTGTGAGACATTAAATTTAATTTATTCATTCTTAACAAATATTCTATTGTTCCATAGCTTATTTTTTCAACAATTAGTCATGTTTTCTCAACAATTAACGGTTAAAAAGATCATAATTATTGTAAATAATGTATACATTTAATTTTTTTTTCAATTATGATTTTTTAAAAATTTTATTTTAGATATTATAATTATTTGTTATTCTAAACTACTTAAAATGATTATTTATTTTTAACATTAACAATTCATTTTAAATAATCAATCATAACTAAATAAATTAATTAAATATTATTATAGTTAAAATTTAATAATTAAAATAAATGAATATTGAAAGATATTCACTTATGTATTTTAATATTATTGAATATTTTCATTTGATTGAATAAATGAAAATTTTTTGATTCATTACTGTAAAACTCAAGTCAGGAAAGTTTACTACATCCATCAATCAATCATAATTTAATTTAATTTAATTTATTATTCCAACTCCAGACATCTAAAAACTTTATTTTATCACTGATTAATCACCTGAGATATTCTTCTGATATTATAATTCGTTTTACGATTAAAAATAAATTTCAACACAAGTCATGTAGAATAATGGTTGCAAAAAAAATCAATATTTCCGTTTGCATTGTCTCTCGAGTTGAACTAGGAAAATAATAGAAATTGAAAGCATTTATAGTTAACTATGTATGATAGTTAAATTATTCAGAATGCATCTTACAACGGCATAGGTTAGTGTGGCGAATTTATATGCGGATACAGTGCGTTCCCACGACCGACACTGCGTCAGTAACAGAGCAGCGTATGCGAATCTGGTCCTCGAGAAAAGGCCTCCATTTGGTATATCTGTTATTTGTGCAGCATACAACAGTATTACATTGGCTGTATACTTAACATTTATATACATAGGTAGACAAGAAGCAAGTATAAGATATGGAACAAGAGCTCACTGCGTTCCATCTTATGTACACGTGCTTTCTACATTGCTGGAAGCATCTATGCTGTATAAATAATGTATAAGATATTACTGACAGTGACGAGGCATAAAAAATAAAATGAAATGCCGGAATTATAATTATAAATAATAGTCGAAAAGCTTAGTACGAGCGTCTGCATATCAGACAGCAGTGGACCAATAACGGTTTCATGAGGTTATATTCCAAACCGGTTTTTTTTTTCTTATACTCTTGATGTCGAGAAGAAATGCCGAAGCATTTCACAATGTTATAACCCACTATTGGCTCCTACAATTTTGTTCTATAAATCTTTCTGACATGACGGATCAAAGTTTTCTCATTTCAAAGCCCGAAGCTATTGTAGCAATCTTTTGGTATACAATTCTTTACTTAAAGTGAACAATACACGTCTCTATATATACCATTTCCTCTTCTTTTTATACCATTTTTTTTCTCTCTCATTATATTTAGTCTGTGTAAAAATCATTTTCAAAAAGAACTTTAATTTCTTAAGCGAGGTTATTTCGTTAAAAAAATGTCAGTAAAATTTTTGACAGTTAAAAATGATTGTTGTTGTAACAATAAATAAAGCACTTATTCAATAATTAATTATATAAAAAGTATATCCTACACTTTAAGGTTGTATTTATCATAATTTTTTATAATTAAAAATTCATTAGCATTCGTTTTTTTTTCTTTTTCATCAAAAAAATTTATCTGACCTACGTATACAATAACTTTATAAAAATTTCATTCTTTATTTAAAACAATGTTTAGTCATTGAGCTTTAATAATAATTTTCCATAAAAATTAACTTTTTTTTCTATTGAAGAAGACAAAAAAAATGTAATAAATCAATCATTTTCTCGTCTTCTTGATAAATTATTCATTTTTTATGATAATTTTATTATTTTTAAAACATCGAGGATTGTTTTAAAAAAAATTTAGTATTACCTTTAATTTAAAATAATGCATTTTTAATACACAAAATAAAGTAATTTAAAAAAATTTTTTTCTTTAAAAAAATAAACATCATAATTCAAAGAAATTTTCATTTGTTTGCAGACCAGCCTTGAGAAGCCGAAGATGCCGATGTAACACCTGTAATCGTGGAACAACCGAAGAGGCCATGGACCTTACAGAGGCGTTTGCGCCCGGCAACGAGACTGAGGATCTCGGTAAAACCGATTTCTTCGACTTTGTCGTCTCGCCTTCACTCTCAGCTACACCCTCGCACTGTACTTCCGGTGGGATTACGTCTTCGACTTCATTTATCAAGGAAACAAACAACAATACTCTACCAGCTTTACCTCCTGTTTCGACCATTACTGGATCATTAAATCACCACAGTGTACGTAGCCATTGTATCCAGAGTAGTGAGCAAATACCAATGGACCAGTCAGACTGTGATTACTGGGGAACTGATGATGGTAAAGAACAACAGACGTGTAATATACTTCTAGAAGACCTCAACAAATACTGCTGGTCAGCTCATGCTAATCCTACATGTCGAGGAGATACTCCAGACAGTGAGAATCATCGAGTAAGTAGTGCTAATGATCGACAAAACACGGACGGCGCCATTTACACGCTCACCGTGCTAAATAATGAAGCTAATTCTATGGATGGACTCGATTGTTGTAAGAGTCCAGTCGCTCCTTCCAATGACTCCTGGTCTTTGAGACCCAACATTGATCTAGACGCAATACTTAATTTAGAGTCTAGTCATAATGATCAAGACTCCCATGACGTTCAAACCTCAGCAGAAGTGTCGCGAAGCACTGAGAGGTACCACATTATTTCAACCACACCTTCTTCGCAATATGCCACTGATGATAGTGGTTTCGTGGAGAGTAAAGAACTATGTCGAGGACAAAGCAACCCAACAGGAGACAATAATAATGATTGGAAGCTTTCAGATCAGAATCATCTTCAAGAAGTAAGTGGAGATTCTGCTGAGAGCCTCTTGAGGAATGCTCTTCAAGGTAAATTATACTCGGGGCCCACGCAAATAACTCTACCATCTACAAAGTCTTCACCAATATCAGTATCTCTATCTACCAGTTGTTCTGGTGGATCTCAAATGATAACTGATCACCAACAACAGACTCAACATCAGCAACAGCAAGAACAACAAGATGAATCTATGCATGGTTGTACTGAAGAAGATCTATTATTATCTCAACTAGAAACAACGACCTATCGGCCTGGTGATTATGAAAAACTCAAGAGTATTGCAAACGAAGTTGTCGAGTCCTATTGTAATTTGGAACCAGTTTGCAACGTTTCAGCAACAACAACAGTGATGTATACCTTGGATCCAACCAGTGGTAGTTTAGGAACCATTACATTGCCTGCTGATCTTGGCCAAGTAGGAACAGTGACAGTTGTTACAGCAACACAACAAGATTTGATAGAACAAACACCTCCTAGAGCTGAAGAAAATCCATCAACAACAAGTCAAATTCAAGTTGTGAGTGCCAGAGCGACAAACACTGCAGGAACAAAGGCTCCTAAAAAATATTCTAGAAAAAATAGTCGTAATAATTCGAATAGTAATGCTAATGGATCTTCAACAACTGGTTCTGCCAATGGAAATGATGGAGGACAACATCAAGGTAATGGATCAGGAAGTTCTCCTAGTGCTACTGTTCAACGAAAAGAACGATCGTTACACTATTGTAACATTTGTCATAAAGGTTTCAAAGATAAATACAGTGTGAACGTTCACATCAGAACTCATACTGGTGAGAAACCTTTCGCATGTTCATTATGTGGTAAAAGTTTTCGCCAGAAAGCCCATCTTGCGAAGCACTATCAAACTCATGTTACTCAGAAACCTAACGTTGGCAACGGGACCAGTTGTGGAAGCTCAACAACAACCAGTACTCCAAGTCCAACAGCTAATTCATCAAGAGGAAGTCACACTACAGAAACAGCAGTGTGTAGTCCTTCAAGCTAGAGCTAATAATTATAAAGCAACTAGGATATTTTCTAGATAAAAATTTGTTGCTAAATTTTTTTTTATTATTATTAAAGCCGTCCAGACGCGTTTAACGAGTCGCTCTTTATAAGATTGTGATGAAATCTCGAAATATTTTATAATATTTATATCAAGATCAGTAATAACACTTTTTTCGCAAAAGAATGTATACAAACATAGATGTATTGCACACGTTACTCAAACACACGAGTGGTCTCATTTAATTTATTTTTTAATTAACAATTCGAACTTTGATCGAAAATTTTTGTTAATAATTAGAAAGATTTTTCATAACATTTTAATGTTGATGAAAATATAAAACATGTATCCTTGTTATTAAAAAAACACTATTTATATGAATAAGCAATCACAATTTTATAGCATCAAGAAAAAATTAACATTGATGATGAAAATTATATAAATAATTATATCATAAAACTCTATTTTATAAATAAGAAAACTATTTTTGAATAATACTAAAGAGATTAATAAGATCATGTTTATATATATAGAAAAAATATAGTCTTTTTTCATATTATTTTTACTGTTATCTGTAAGTAATTAATAGCATGATCTGTGATTTAGATTCATACTCGAAAAATATTTGACATGAAGTGTATGTAGTAGAGCACAATATTCATGGGAAAACATCGTACTAATTAATGTAATGATTGATTAATGTTTATTAATCAATTAATTTCTGTCATTTCTATTATTTTATTTATATTACAGAAATCACAGATAAATGAAATCCGATAAATGAATTGATTATCAAAGTTTTTACTTTCTTCTTCATAATATTAAATTTTCATTAGAGTATCAAACAAAAAATCATTTTAGATAAAATACTAACAGTGCGTCGATGGCAATTATGTGGATGATAATTATTTTTTGTTTTAAATATTGATTGATATTAAAAATCTTGTCTACCTACAGCAAGTTTCGTATAAAAAAAGTTTGCAATAAAAAAATCTAGGCTTTCATTCGAAATTAGGATTAAATTTCTCATTCCAAAGGAGATTAAATCCAATCTTTAATGCAAAAAAAGTCCTTGAATCTTCATATAATACTCATATATATAAACTAATAACATTCCACAGCAAGAAAATTTTCATGACCGTGAAAAAGAATATCTAGAGTAATATTTGCCCTCACATTTACGCGTAATTTCCTGCTTTCTACAATTTTTCTGTAAGAATGTAGTATATTTATCTTCAATTGAAAATATGTGTTTGAGAACGTGTGTAATTACCATCCACTTGGGCTATATAGAAGACCAATATTTAATCGGATCTCGAAATTGTTTTATTTATTTGTGTAATTGTGTTTTTTAATTTTATTTGATTTAAATTCAATCATAAGCATTTAAGAGAATTTAATATTGTTAATTAAGGAATCTATTTCCAAACTATTTTGTTCAAGTTAATACTCATAACAACGACTCTTTTTTACTTTTATATCAAACTTCTCGTACATTAAAATTTCCTTCTAAAAAATGAAATGGTGAAAATAATGATACAGTAAAAAAAGTGATATGAACTATCGAAGCATGTACATTTTTCTGATAGGAAAATTTATACAAGTTACCATGACAATGAAATACATTCATAAAGATGTCCTAATGTTTTTTTTTGTTTTTATTTTTACTTATTAACCCTTCAACGAATAAATAATTTCTTTTACAATAAAAGAAAAATAATTTAATTTATATTCTTATTAATAATATTAAATATTTTAAAATATAAACTGTTAAAGGGTTAATAAAAAAATATATATTTCTTCATTTACTTGACGATAATACTCAAAGGCCTGAATGCATGAATGAATAAAACTAGAATTGTTAAATATTTTTTCACTGTATTACGTTGGCCTATTACAGTACAAAAAAAATAACAAGATCGTTATAGAAGAATTTCTAAAAAAAAAGAATATAATAATGTTGTGAATATTACTGCAATTTTATATTGTTGCCGAGATCGTAATATTTATCATAAATTTATAGATATTATATATAAATATATAAATAGAATAGAATAGGTATGCTACAGAATTTTTCATCAAAAATTATTCATTCTTATTTCGTAAAATTAAATGTCAATTCCTTAGAATTTGTTTTCTTTTTGATACATCAAGACAAGATACATTGAAAAATAGATAGTAGGAACGTAGTTTTCTTACTAACAATAGCTCGGGTGTACAGTGTTTACAATTTTTATAATTGTCTGTAGCACAAAACGTGCACATTTGTTATTTGATTTATTAAAGCCATCGCTTTATTTACTAACGATGTAGACATTTTTGTTTTGTAATAATTTACTGTCGAAAAAACTCATTTTCAACATTTTTTATTTTGCAATTTACTTTATTATCATTATTATGATTATTTTTTAATGTAGATAGCTAAATATTTATATCTGTAAATTCGTTATGGTGAGCACGTCGAAAGTTTATCGTATTGTGATTCGTAAGAAATGTTATCAAATAATCGTGACGCCATTGGTGAGAGTTTGTTTTTTTTCTATTTTTAATGACATAAGTGTAATAATTACAATTTTCATTGTAATTTTTTAATAAAAATTTTCATATCCTTCCTTACCATCATTTTTATTCTGTATTCTCTTTTTTAAAATATTTCTTACTCGTATTTTTTCTTTATATTTCTCATTCTTTCTTCCTCTCGCTCTATCTAAATGCTATCATAGGTTTTGAATCGCATATCTATTAGTTAGAAAATGTGATATTCCTCTTAAAAAAAAATACATCATGACAATAATAATATTAATAAAACACGTCAATGTCTTTCGACGTGACGAACCAGCTGAAGTAGAGAAATAATTTAGGTGAAGCAAAGAAAATGTACCTACTATTTTTGTACTTAGTTCTAATAAAAATTTGTATGCTTTTTTTAAAAAAAAAAAGTGATATTAATATCAATCAACTTATTTATTTACCAATAACACCAAAATCATTTTACAGTTTAAAAGCGAAAAACCTTTATAAGGATATATTAATATAAATCCCAAGTGCAAAATTTTAAGCACATTCAAACATACATAATAAAACACCTTCTTCGTTATAGTATTTATAATTTATTTCTATTCAAATAGGCATTAAAAAAACATTCATGGTGTAAAATTTAATCGTGAAATATATGCAATTGAAAATTATTTTGATAATTCACATAACAATTTTCAAAACATACACATATACTATATATCAATATGTTCTATTTAAAAGGCTCAACAGTGCAAGATGTGTGGTACACAAACCTTGCCTGATTATAGGCATAATTGATATTTTTAAATATTAAGTATAATTGTGTTAATAGAATATAAGTCTCGTGTATGAAGAATATTGTCAGAGGACGAGTTTGTTTTATTTTTAATTGCCCGTACTTATAAATGCACGAAATTATTTTTTTTTGTTCCCCTATTTTTTTCTGTTTTTTTTTTTAATTCATTTTTATTCATTAATGTGTATTAATTAATGTATCTTACCTTGGAATATTACTCATTCAACTCCTACATACACATTACTAACTGCATCTCAGTGTCAACGATTTTTCTGCAAAATATTTCATTCGTACGACCTTATACTGATAATTATAATTACATCCCTGAACAGCGTGACATTGAGGATGTTGGTGACTAAGCAAACAACTGAGCAAAGCTCGCCATCCATAAGGGTAATTATTATTTATGTCACATTGTTGGATGAAAGGTCGACGAAATGGTAAGCTCTATAAGAACATTTTTTCCTCAGGAATAGTCGGGCTTGTTGCAACTGATGGAATTCCTGAAGCTCGTCGTGTCGCCTCAGACTCTCGGAGTGTTTCATCAAAGCTTTGAGTTGAGTTTGACCTCGACGGTCCGATTTTGGTCTACAAAAAAAAATTAAAATTTATTTGTTAATAAATATGATAAAATATTGTTTGTAAACTGATAATTTTTTTTCAAAAATCTAATAGATATACCTTTACATTCTCATAAGCAGATCCCACTCGCTCTTCTAATGAACGAAAGCTGTCAGAGTTTCGCATTTGACCAATTTTCATCGAAATTCCGCTACCGAATCCTCCGAGAATACTAGATGTCAAACCAGCAGCTTGTTTACATACCGATTCTGTCTTCTGGAACCTAATAAAGAGGAAAATATTTTATTGAAATTTTTTTTACAGATTTCTGATTTTTTTGTAGGCTGTATGTAGCAAAAAGAAAAAAATGCATTAAACAAAAAGAAAAAAATATCTAACGATGAAGAGCACGTGTTGAAAAATCAAGTTCCGTATCTAATACTTACAAACTGTTCTCTGAGACAGCCCTGGAGATCTGACCAAGTTTCTCACCAATGTTCTGATAACTACATGACATCGAACCAAAAGTGAAAGAAAAAAAAATAGCTAAATAATATGTGAATGACCAAAATAACGGTAAAAGTGATGGATATTTAACGGAAAAAAGCAATAAATAACCGACAATAAACGTAATAAAAGAACAGTAAAACAGTAAAACCTTCATTGAACGTGATTACGGGTCTAATGAAATCTGATATTGGATATAATGGTGAACTACATACACATGACTCTCTTTGACGTTGCGAAGACCTTGATTTACATCTTCAGTTATATCTTTCCAAACGCTAATGCCCAGTTTACGTTTCAACTCTTGAGATACGCGTACTTTGCTTGCCAGTACGTGTCTTAGAGTCTGGATTTCTTCCTCAACCTATAAATTATTTTAAAACATAGTTTGTAGTACATAGATAAAGAAATTAACTTTAGTATGATAATTGGAGCTATTTTTTACCTTAGCTAATTCTCTCTGCCACTCTTCTTTTTGGCGTTCTTGTTCTTCAAGCGTGAGTCCAGCTAACTCATTCGCTGCATTGTCTGCTGATGGAGAAAGAGAACCGGAATGTAGGGCATCTTCACCTGAAAAAAAAAACATTTTTTTTTTTGTAAAATAAGTATCTCAAATAGAAACTTATTAAAATGGTCTGAATTATTTTAATGACTCAATAAAAAAAAATGGTATCAATTTAACATGTACAACAATGTATGGAAAGCAATTTGAGTAATTATTATTATAAAATGTTTCTAACGGTCTAATTCACTGAAACACCTCTTGCACCTTTTAAAAGTTCAAGGAACTTCGGTTTGCCGTTGATTTTATCTCGATAGGACTTGGAAATTTCTTGAAATATAACTCGAACAGATTTTAACTTTCGCTTTTTTTGAGAAGTTCCTTGAAAGTTAGGATCATTTGAAAGATCAATATCATTTACAAGAATTTCATCTAAATCAGTATTAGCATCTTTCCAACAATGAACGATGATTTCTTCATTGTCATCGTCAAAAAGTTCATCAGTATCATCAAAACTCGGTGTTTCTGCAAGGTTAGAATAATAAACATCTTCCTCATACTCCAAGGAATCAAATTCTCGTTCATTTTCGCTTGGACAATCTTCACCATGCTCTTGACATATTTTTTTGCCACGATCGGTTGCATTAATCGTCGTTGTCTTATGATTATCCAATGACTTTCGCTTTTCAGAATCTTCCACAGTATCGTCTTTCATTTTGTTTTTATTTCTAACAGGTAGGTATGAGTCGTCAAGATATCAATCTTTCAGTTGAAATAGTTGTTTGAAATATACTTTTTCATTATGCTTTGTATACAAATCGGTCGTCATAAATCACAATTATGATCGATCGACATGTTTGTCAATTTCCATCTGGAATAAAAGCCGCTAAATTAAATAAGTCGCGGTCGCGTGTACAATCGACACTACTAAACACCTGACAACACTCAACAGCTGGTCACAATTGTTGATTTCTCTTGGAGAACTGACGATCGTGGCTAGTTTCCGATCTTGAATCATGATGGCGTCAGTTTCGTTCCATTGTAACTAAGTTAAGCACCAGAACCATCAACAAAAGTGAGCGAAAAACATAAAAATAGCATAAAAGTGAAAGGCGTGAAAGACAATATGCAAAAAATTGATTTGTGGTTATAAATGATTCAGTTTAAAGTTTGTTGAGAAATAATTTATGATTTCTCTACTTGTTTTTATATATTTCCATCAATAAAAGTAGCTTTCCTAGATATTTTACATTAATATCTAAAGTAGATCGATGGAAAAAACATAGATGCCGGATGTCAAATGTGATAAATGACAAAAAAATTTACTAATATAGTCTATAATGTTTTTATGACATGTTTGATATCATTTTCAACATAAAACAGATAAGGAAAAATACATGTAATCATAATAAAAATATGTATGATACAGTACCATCAATCTTTTTAACTGCATTGTTATAAATTAAACTACCTATTTTGTATTTAAAAAATTAAAAAGGTGCGTGTTAACTAATTATAATTCTAAAATTTAATTTATATTGATTATCTCAAGTTAGCTATCTAGACCAGCATACGTTTATCTATCGTAATGATTTTTTGACTTTTTCGGAGAACATTCTCAAGAATTAATGTCAAATTCTTAGTAGCTATTAGTCCAATCAATAATTGAATTATAGGCTTAAAACTATGTAAAAATAAAAAGATTTTAGAGAATAAATAAATAATAATCATTCTCACCTGTTGGCACTGTACTCATTTTGCTCCAACTTGTTATTCTTTAATACGTCTGCACAAATTTATTCACTTTTAGTGATAATCTGAATTCAGACAGGACAAAATTTGTTTACTTATATTGCTCACTTTATTTGCGTTGTAAAGAAACCACGGACCGATAAACGACGTGTACTTTAGTGACTCTACTACCGAAATCGATGCTTTAACTTCTGTAATTCCTCGCAAGTTTGTGGTGATTAATTATCTACATACATAACGTCACATTTATATACATATACGTTTTTTATACACCTTTACACTACTTTATCACTGATCGTCTCTTTTCATTCTGACGCCATATTGTTCAAAACGCCATTTTTGTGATAAATGTGGCGCTACCTAGTAAACGCGGCAATTTTGAAGTTCATTATTTTCATAAATTTAAATGTTGATTGAATTAAGTTGAGATTGCATTTTTATTTGTGTAATTACTTTCAATATAATATGTACACTGGTTCCATTGTATTCATACTGTTGTTATTTTGAACATTTGACCAAGTATCATTGATTAATTAATAAAATTTCCACACATACTATATTCATTAATTTATTTATAATTAATAGATAATATTCATCTTAAAATTTACTAATCTAAAAACAGCACTTTGATACTCTTTATTTTGTAGTGACTCTGGTTCTTTTATCCCATGAGAAATTGGTACCGTATGATCTTGGTTTAGGCTCATGAGCATTTGGCTTTTGTATATAATACTTCCAGCGCATTTTTTCACAATGAGCAATTGCTTCTTCTATCGAAGTAAATTGAACGTTCACATTCGATAAAGGATCACCACTGAAAATTAATTTCGAATAATGTAAATTCATTAATCATTGAAAAAAATTCCTTATTACATACAGATACATACGTGGAACACCAGCCCATGAGTGGATTTTCCCATCTTTCTCGAGTATCAAAGTCAATTCGCCAGTGGTTAATATTATCTGTTCCAGACTGCATTGCATTTTTAGCTGGTTGAAAAATGCGAACAGTTCTTGTTTTTATATGCTCTTCGGGTACTCCTGAAATAGTAGCTATATCATCAATAGTTTCAATAGTAATAAGTTTTTTCCTTTCTTCACGACGTTGTTCTTCACTAATAGGACCATGCATTAAATTATGCAGATCAGTAGGAACTACTGTTGGTTTTTTTTCATCACTAAAGTTTTTTATTCCTCCTAAAGTAAAAATTTTATACCTAAAAATGTGAAATAAGGTTAATAATCATCATGTAAACTAGACTTACGTAAATTAGTGAGGTTATACTTATTTTGATATATTTTCTAACCAATTATTCGATTTTCTGATAAAATTAAGTTCACTAAAGTATTAACTGATGAATTTTTTACATACCCTTGAGTATTAGACAATTTTGAGAGGCATTGTTTCAAAATTAATCCGGAACTCATTTTTTCAACTCGTGAAATACAGCGTAGAATGGCAAGGGTTGCCATCTTTATTTTGTTAAAGATCTGTCATAGATATAAAAACATAAAAACATTTAAAACAAATAATTAAAGTATTTTTTGAAGTAAAATTAAATAAGGATGTTATATGTTTCATTCGATATAATGAGTTAAAATCTGGAAGTTGTTACAGAGAAGAAAAATATTGTTTGCATTTTCCATTATAATTTATTTTTTTCAGTTTATTACACACTGATATTTGTTAAAAAGCATTTTGTTTTGTATAGATGATTCATTGAAATTATTCTTTTATACTGATGATATTAATATCAGTATTTCAATGGTATATCATACAAGCCAAGTGTAAATTGCTGGTAAGATTTCTTTATAGTTTATTACAATAAACCTTCATTATTATTTTTACTAAATTCCAATTTTTCTGAATGACGATGAATTCCTGTAGAACACACAATGGCTAACAATTCGTCTCTAAGATTTATAATTTTTCCTAATACTACGTACCTCAATATTAGCAACAAAAAATGATACATGACTATTGCATAAACTTAAAAAATTTTCAAATGTTTTACATTGAGCTATTGCGTTATAATGACTGTGAGGAGCAGTCTTCTATTGGCACATCAAGCATCAAATTAAAACTCCAAACTAATATCTTATGTTATAATAAATACAGACTATTTTTTTTTTCAAATTGATATTTTTCAACTAAACATCGCGTAGTAAAATTTGTAGCTATCACTTATATTAATATTTTTATTTAGAATCATTACTTTTCATGACTTTTTCATTATATATTCTTCAAATAAATATGTCTTCTTCATTTTCAATTATTATTTTCAACTACATGTGAAGAAAATTCCCATCCTCCGAATAGATTTATCAACTATTTTCAAATATTTTTCAAGATAGATATATGTATATTTGTTTAGATAGATATTTGTATCTAAATATAAGGATTTTTTACTATAAGTATTCAAGAAAACTAGCTTATTCAAGTGTCAGGTATAGGCATCACAACTATATTGCGTGTGGACGAAAACTAAAGATCAGTCACGCAATAATTGTTAATGACTTTCTGATTTGTCGTAAAATTCATCAAATTTTTTTGATAGTATTAAATAAATTCTTTTCTGTGAATCAACACTCGTATTATTAAAATACTTTTCAATATTTTTACCAGGCTTTAAATTGGAATTTTTTACATAATTCTCACTCGTCACACTTTATACAATATATTATATTCAAATAATTCAGTTAGACCTAGATTTATGTATGATAAATAAAGTTATACTACAATATGTTTTCTCAATCATAAAACACAAACAAAAGCATTTTCATTGAATCATTCATCACAAACCGATTGTTTTTATCGAACTTTGAATAACTGATGACCTAAAAAATATCTTCGATGTCAGCGTAATTACGTTCCCAGTAACCTCCACGATACAACCAATCTTCTAAACCCGTAAAAGAATTGATTCCTGATTGAAACCACCTTGGACCTTCTGATATTTTTTTGTGCTTTTTAAGTTTTCGACTGTCTCTTTGTTTCTCTTCAAGTCTTATTTTTTCCGATGCTGCTCCATCAGGATCTCCCATTTCTAATTTTCTAATGTCTGGCCTCAACCTCGAGTCTGTTGGACATATTCTTTGAGCCAAGTCATCTGTTAATTCATTCAGAGACATAGCAAATTGTGTAAATTGATAATACTAAAAGAAAAAGAATATTTATTCTTTATAACATTGACAGTAATTATAAATTGTTATAATTTATAAAAAAAAAATATTATTAGCTATTTTCTTACATCTGCACTATTACTAGGGCGTGGAGTCACCTCCCACAATGTTGTGGAGCCCGGAATTTCATCCACTGGAAGACAATCTTCACCATCAGTAGATGTTTCATCTACTGTATCTTGATGAGATGGTTTGAAAGCTCCAACTTTCAAACTATGAAGTCTAGCTAAAACTTTTTTGTGACTTGGACTACCGATAGGGCTTTTCGCTTCACGTTTTATCCTGTCCAGAGTTTCATCATATAGATGTGGTTCACATGAACGAAGTCGTTCAGTCCATTTGCCATATAAGAAAACCAATCGTTTTTTACTAAAAAGATTTACGGAATATTAATCATTAATATTTTATATTTCTTAAAACTAATTAAAATTTTTAAATAAATATTACTCAGCATCAGTAATAAAGCCTTCAACCCGATGTAAATCTTTTCCATTAGACCCAGCACTTTTAAATGCCAATGTTGCTTTGAGATTTGCACCTCCGTATTGCTTGATTTCCAAGGCACCCAATTGTTCCATCCACAATTGTCCAACAAGAACATTATGTAAAATGCAATTGACATTTTGCCAAGTGTAAGCTTCTTTCCATTTAGGTAATTCAACAGTTACGACGCCTTTGGGATGTATTTCAATATTTTTCCCCCAAAACTTCAACTTTGGATGGATACTTCCATGAAAGATAAAGTCTTCACTATCTGAATGAAATGCTGATACAGGAGGATGATGGGATACTTGTTCACATAGAATCCTAGAATGAATATGAAGATAAGATTAGATCTGAGTTAATTGAAAAATAAGAAAAATATATTTAATTAAATACCGAAAGTCTTCACGCTCCAACTCATAGGTCTCACCCAATAAAGGATTAAATGGTTTTCCAAGTCTCTCCCAATTAGATGCAAGTGCACTTACAGCAAAAGCAGCCACGTACTAAAAGTAATTAAACTTTTGTATAGAATTCAGTTTAAAAGATTAATTGAAAAATGCCAGAGCAATTTTAGGTAATGTCATTTTTCTCTAAAAAAGATTTTATTTATTATTTTTAAAATTAATGTTTTTAGTGATTTCCTTTCAATGTACTCCACTAAAAAGCTCTGTCAAAATGTCGACATTGTTCCATATACTAAAAATAATAATCATAATAATATCGGAATATTCAATAAAACAAAAAATAGTATGAATGCATAAACTTTTATATTTAAAATTCATTCTTAAGAAGGAGATATTTAAGAAAGGATAATTTTAAATTATATTAAATCATACTGTATGCATATCATTTTCATTAATATTTAATAATTTGTCAATATCAATTTAAAAAACATAAAGTGAGTTATTACCTCAATCCTCTTAACCGGTGATTCTTCAGCAGCAGCTAGTTTAAGAAGCTTAGCATATTCCATGTACTCAGCAACACGTTGGAGGAAGGACAGGGGCTCATTGAAGTTAACAGGCATTGTGATCTTGCTGAGATCCTTGCCCAGTGATATAACTGAGCAAAGATTCACCTCCGTATGTCCACGTACTGGCAGCGTAGTTCTTCAGTTGACATTACAATTACGTTTCCGTATAATATTTAAGTTGAATAAAAAAATAAAAAAGTACCTAGTGATTTGCAACAACCTACGTGTGCAAACGAATTGCGTAAGAGAAAAGTGGCCCCGATTTATAAGCTGGTATTTGCCACGGTCGTGACAAATTCAATTTTCACAACAAGACTTATTTTATTCATGCATATGCTTTGTAATTATGTTACATTTCTTCTTTTAAGCTTTTTCTTCAACTTTGTCTTGATGCCAGCAATACAAAAACTATTATGCATTTTCATTCATAAAATCAAATAAATAATAATATAAGTTTGCGTATGATGAATAATATACTTCTTTTATTAATTAAAAATAACAATTCCAAAATAAAACTAATAAATAAATTACTTTTTACAGCAGCTAAAAACTTAATAATCTAACTACGACCAACCTGTACATATGTTCTTTAGCCATTGTTTGATGTCTATGTTATTGCAATCAATTACTACTTGAAGTGGGCAAGAAAAACCACCTTCATCAATTCTCTCAACTTGAAACTTTCCAATATCTGCTTTCCAGATCACTGTCAACCACCGTATAATTTTTATCCCAACCATCAACATCCACTAAATTCTACTTTCTCACCACTTCATGTTTTCCAATATATTGAAAAAAAAAAAAATAATCCAAAAACTATGACTTAAATAATTTTATCACCGTTGTAATCGTATATACATTTTAAATATTATTTAATTCCTTTCATCAGCAATAAAATCTTAAAATTCTAGTAAATCTTCACTTCTTCATTGTCAAAAATTGAGTGTTTTTACTATAAGTAACTTCGTCCAGAGAACTATGCGAGGCTTCTGAACGAATCTGATGCTCAGCATCGCAACATTCTCATCAACAACTCAACTTTTAAATCCCCTTGATATTTTTCCTCACATCGATCTTTTCAGCTTATTCTTGATCCCGCGCACCTTTACTAGTTTTTCGTTGCCTCAATTTCTTTGGTTCTGGAAAATGTCAATAAATTGGAGCATGGGTATAAGACCAATTTCAGTACGTTCGTATATATATGAACAAGTATAGAGGGTAGTTTGGTAATAACAGGGTGTGCGCATTGAAATAAACAGAAACTGAGCTTGCGCACAATGAATTCAAGCTCTCGATTGCTGTCCAGTCTTGGCATGTTCATCTATGAGAACATAAACATGTATTCGAGGGAATGTCACGGGCTTAAAAAGGTTGAAATGCTTGAAATCAATGGAAAGACAGCTGTTGAGCATTATTCAGTCTCTGCACGCAAAGAAAACGTTTGGTCGATGACCGTAAATAATTGTTTAGAATTAAGAAAATGATAAACAGGCTTTATGATAAATTAGAAGCTATTTGAATTAGTTTATTGATCACAATTGTAGCTGTAATGATGATTAATTAGACTATAAATAAGTTTTGGGGTAACTTGTCAAAATAAAGTTGAATTGTAGGTCAAACAAAAAATAAAATCGATAATCGTACGTGACACAACAGCTTACTTCGTTTTATATACTCGTTAAATTTTTTTTAACTGAGTAGACATCGACAAACAGACGGTACCATGCTTCCTATCCATGAGCGCGAGTCACGAGCTATATTTCAAATTCACCGCTCCCAGTTTTGCGCTTTCACAGTTCAAGAGCGCACTTTTAACTGCTCTCATAAAAATTAATTAATTCAATAGCAATTTTATTTTGTTCAATGAATTTCAATCAAATCTGTTGAATAATTAGGTTGCTTGACAAATTTTGATATCTGTTGATGATATTAAATTCCAAGTTTTTTTTTTTTAAATTCAATACAGTTCTTCGTGACACTTTTCTTGATCACTATTTTCTATAAGCTGCTATGACACACATAAATTCCAATGAAAAATGGGTTCATCAAGAGGAGGTACAAAAAATGGCTTCAAAGAAAGAACAATTGGCACAATCAGAAGCCAATGAAGAAAATGAAAAAAATTTGAGACCAAGAAAATACAAAAATAATTTAATGAAACAATATCCAGAATTATTTAGAAGTGATGTTTCTATTCATCCAAGTTATACTGGCCTGCTAAATTTACCCTAGTAAGTTGAATAAAATTATTAAAAAATTCAATTATCACTGTGTAAATAAGTTGAAGAGTATTTTTTTCATAAATTAATATTAAATTTATTTGTATTAATTATTGAGTTATATAGTTTGTCGAAGAAGAAGCCAAAAATTAAAGAAACAGATGAATCGAAGAGTAAATCAAGAAATTATGCACATGGCAATGATGCAATCTCACGCATTAGCAAGTGTCAGGATTGATAGACTTTTCAATGTCGGTTTCCCTCAAGAAGCATTACATGTACCAGATTTTGCTACGGATAAAGAAAGACGTCGAATAAGACAACTTTTAAATGAAAGATGATTATTAAGAATTAATAAAAAAATATAATATCGACAACTTTGTTGAAATATTATATAAAAATTTATTATATCACAAATAATTACTTATTAAAAAATTGAAAAGTTTTTCATTATAACTAAAGATACTTTTTCTTAATCCTAAGACAACAAATTATGATTACAGATTATTTAAGATAAAAATAATTATTAATGTTATATCATTTCCTTGTACAATCATAAATTTACATCCACTAAATACACCTTTCTAATCGTCGTTATTAATTCAACCATAAATGATCACAAATTTACATGTAACAAATTGTATCATATTAATAAAACAATAGAAATATTATACAAGTATTTTTCGATTAACTTCATGGTATTCATTAAGTAAATATATTTATGTCATAGATTCTTTAATCAATTTATTCTGACGTATTGTTGAATATGTTTCGTGATAAATTCCAAAAAGGGTATTTATCTATCTTATACAGCTGTGGAAAAGCACCTCTTGAACTCTGGTCTACACATGTTAGTTTACTTATGATTTCATTGATTATAAATATCAAATTTTATAAAATAAAAATAACAGTATTAAAAACTTGTAAATAAAAAAAAATAATAACTGACTATTAGGTTCAGAACGGATTTATAAGAAGAGTTACTGATCAAGAAATAAATTCATTAGCGTTAGAAATAGCTGGGACAAACGTTTCAACAACTTATATTTATACCCCTAAAGATCCAAAGACATCATTAGGAATTGAGCTTCCTTTTTGCATCATGATTGTAAAAAATATGAGAAGATACTTTACTTTTGAAATAACAGTAATGAAATCCATCTCTATAAGCCTATATTTATAATTAATATGACTTTCACATAGTAAATGTGTATTTCACATGTATTTACATATAAATAGTAACAAAAAAATTTAGGTCTTAGATGATAAACGTATGCATAGAAGATTTCGTCTAAGTAATTTTCAAAAATTAATTAAAATCAGACCCTTCAGTACAACACTACCTTTATGCTTAAGAGGTGGATGGGCCCAACTACAATTTAATCTTCCAGACTGTGTAAAAAGAGCATATAAATCTAACTATGTAGAAACGACAAGAATACAAATTAATGCTAACTGTCGAATTCGTCGGATTTACTTTGCTGACAGGTAAAAAACTATTATTTAATTTTATACATTTATTAAAAATATGTTTAATTTGACAGATTATATAGTATGGATGAATTGCCGGAAGAATTCAAATTAGTTTTACCTTTGCCAAAATGTGTTCAAGCAGGAGATAAAAGAAGTAAAGATAGAATATCGAAAACTTCAAAAAATCAATTATCTAATGGGTCACAACCTCCATTACTAACTTCTCAACGTACATCAGCTGAAGTTCTTCCTTTATCTTCTACGTCAGCCGTAATAACTGCTGAAGAACACCCTAAATTAGATATACATGTTCCAAGTGCAGATTATGGAGAAGACACTGATAAAGAAATAGACCATGATTCTGAATTCGAAGAAAGTTCTACAATAGATCAAGAGAAAATAGATGAACTTAATGAAGTGACATCAATCGAAGATAAAGAATCTGCGGATGATGAAAGATTTGATGTTGGTGATGAACAAAAATCCGTAGATAACGAAGAGGAATCATTGAGTATCGAACAACGTGAGGAAAATTACATCACTAACTCCAACGAACAAAATAATATTAAGAAATACGTAGAGTCATATTAAATAACTTATCGAGCCTTTGATAAAATTTAGTATTATTGATATTGCGATGAAATTTTTGATTAACAAAAATAAATAAAAAATAATAAATATTAAAAATATCACTCTTATCTACGGTACATCATAGTCGTCTTCTTCTCTTTTTCTTTTGGAACTCTCATCTGTTTCCATCTTGATAACCGATGCCGATTGGCTATTCGTAATTTGTATTTTCGGTTTGGCAGCTGGATTCAATAGTGTACTTGGACTGCTTGTACCAGCTAAACAAAAAAGTAAAATACACATATATTATAATAAACGTACTTTTCATCAGAAGAAAAAATAATAATTCTTACAGATCCGAATTTTTGAAATGTTGGGACGACGAGGGATTATCACGGGAATCGAGTAAGGAACTGGAGAACAGAGGTAACAAAATACATTAGGAATGTTTAATAAAATAGAATAAAATAATTACCTGTCGAAAACTTAAATACTGGCTTAGGAACTGAAATAGTTTGTGTTCTTGCGACTGTCGTTAGAGTTCCTGGCCTTTTAACAATAGACAATCCACCTTTAGTGTTGTCAATTTTAGCTTTTGATTGTCCCATGAAACTGTTTCCAACTAATGAATGCATTTGCTTTCCAATAGGTTTTTTTATTGAAGGTTTCAATCTATAGTTGGCAGAGTTTAAGCAATAACGGTCTGGTGGCAATCTGAGTCCATTATTTGGTTTTACGAACGGTAGAGGTATATTATTTTTAGCTCTTGCTACCTCTAAAAGAACATCTCTTGGTGGAGGGTTGGTGAAAGTCTTTTCTAATTGCATTTTGACTGCTAATCTAACATCTTCTAAATCTATAAGTTTTTTCTTAGCATGGTTGGCGAACACTTTACTATCATCGAGAAGACAAGTAATATAACCTAAGATGTTCATAAATGTTTTCAATATCATTTTAGTTGCATACATATTTTAAAGGATTGATAACATAAAGGAATAAAATTTATCGGTTATACTTACGATAAGTGAATTCTAACAATTGATTTATAACTTTTGGTTCATAATCAACAATACCCATGTCTTTCATTATTGACATGATAACCTGAGCATCTTTTGGAACATGTTTCACATGGTTTATTGTTTTAGTTTTTTCCGCCATTTTTATTGTAAATAAGAAAGAATGGTTTCTCTCACTTTAAAATAAACTAATTATAAATTGATTATTCAAACTGTTGTCAATTTAGAATATTTTAACTGCACACATAGAGTAATAGCATTCGCAACATAGCTACTTCCCTCTATCACTGATCACTGCCGCCAGTTAGTGTAATGACTTGAAGTTACCTGACAATCACAACTGCACCACCTGGTGATTCTTTTCTGATTATTCAACAGAGAGAAGACTGAGAGTAGCAATGCCGTTGAAAAAAATTTCTATTGAGTGTCGCCTCCGTTTCCAATTCAGAGAGAAGACTGAGAGAGCCCACGCCATAAGGATAATTTCGTTAAAGCAAAGAATACTGTCTTACCGAGAAGCTCAGAAGTGGCTTTTTCGTATTGCCAGGAATTTTTAGTTGGTACTCTGACCACGAAGTATCTGTAGTGTACAATTTTTTAGTTCGTACTCTAGCACATAGATGACTCTAGTATGAATAAAAGGCAGCAGTTGATTCAAACAGCAACAGTCGTCGTCGACCAACCATTGACGGAAGTACTCATGTCGTTTCCGTTTTACTGTTGCCAGAATCAGAACATACACCCGGGTCCATTAATGCCTGGGGTGTTACCTTTTGAGCTTAGCTTATACCCTCCGAGTAATTACCGACTGCGGGAGCAATTTCTTTGTATAGAGAGTTTCCAGTCTATAACTTTTTAAGTCTATGCTCTATCGAAAAAAACCACAAAAATATTTATTATGACCTAAATATGATGTTTGAGGACGTTAAATAATTTTTGTTATAATCAAGGGAGTAGCAAGGATTTTTGCGATTAAGATTTATCAACAAAAAGTCCTTCTAAAATGAATAATTAATTTTCGTCTGTGTAGTGGTCTATCGTCCATAGTGGATTCTAAGAATAGGATATAAATAATTAATTATTTATTTTAGAAATACTTTTTGTTGATGAATATTCATTGTAAAAATTCTTGCTACTTTTTTGATTATAAAAAAAATTATTTAACGTCCTCAAACATCATGTTTAGGTCATAATAAATATTTTTATGGTGTTTTTCGATATAGCATGGACTTAAAAAATTATAGACTGGAAACTCTCTACTCAAAAAAATTCGCCCGGCAGTCGGTAATTACTCAGAGGGCATAAGCTGGGCGCAAAAGGTAACACCCCAGGCATTAATGGACCCGGGTGTACATAAGTAGAAAAAGTGATGGTAAAAAAATTAAAAATGAATCGAAGATAAAAATTATATTTAACAGACAAAAGATGGCGCTAGTGGTGGAAAAAATTGCCGAGCAAGTCGAATGAATCTTTTGATTGTGATAAGCAGGGAAAGACAGCGGATAAATAGATACAAAAAAACAGCAGCATAGAAAATCCGCTCACAATACAGGACTGAAACGCTTACTAGTCTACACGCAGTTTACTGTCTCCACGTTGATTAAAAATAGATTGCATTTCTTTTCACTAATTTCAACAGTCAAAGATTACTCTTCAGATACTCATAGCTTCGATTCCCAAGAGTAATAAATCAAATCAAATATTTCGGAAGGCAATAAATTTACTTTAAAAATAAGATTATACCCGAAGTCGCCCTAATAGCAGCATAAACCATGCTCCAATCAGAATTTTAAGAAGTGAATTAGACAGCTCGCGCTCTTACAAACCCATCGACATGCTAAAATCCAATTTTCTGCAATAACGGCAGATGCATTGTAATTGATTAAATATGCTTGCAAATGCTTTGAATATCCGAACTTCTATCATTTCAAAATAGTCACAAACGGGCATACATATTCTTATCTAGCTAAAAAAGTAGTAAGTCCATTTGCAGATCAATCGGAATTGTCTGATTGCAGGAACGATAACATCAATCGAACAATAACAAAAGCATTTATTTTAGGCATCAAGAGCTCTTGCTCAACTCCATAAACAAAAATGTTGCAAAGAAATGCATAAATTCGTGTTCTTCAGTTTTTTGCGAAGATCTTGCAATCTACAGGACTAATCGAGTCAACAGCTAGTGTTTTGAAACCGTCTCAACACAATGTACCTAACCCTATTATGAGTTTTATGATTTACACATAAAATATGATTTTTTTTTTTTTTTTTTTTTCTAACACCGAAGACTTCTTTAATATTTTAATTTCAGAATTTGAACTAAGAGCTAAAACGCCATTGATATGCTTGTTTTCTGTATCCAGCTACCGAAAAAATTATTTAACTTTAGAAATTCTGCGAAACCGGAAGTTGGGCCAAATGTAGCATAAGACGTGTGCTAAACACAATTTTGAGGAGTGAATCAGAAAGCTCTTGCTCTCAGGAATCCAGTGATATGCTTGTTTTCTATGTGCGACCAACAGGACGATAGTTATTCCACTTTAAAAATTTCCCTAAACCGGAAGTTGCGCTAAATTGAGCATAAATCATGGGTTAAACATAATTTTGAGGAGTGAATCAGAAAGATCTTGCTCTCAGGAATCCATTGATATGCTTGTTTTCGCTGTACACCTTAAAGTTTCCGAGTTATCGGCTAAAAACGGAGTTATGCTGCGATAAATCATTAAAAAACCTTCAAACGCTCATAACTCGAAAACTATGAGAGATACGGCATTTCTGACGGGGGTGTACCAATAGGGGGGGTAGGAAATTTTCGCTTTGGTCCCGATCTTTCATATGAGCCCTCGATCACCCTCATAAAAAAACATGTTTCGGAGAAATGCATAATTTTATGTTTCTCGGCTTTTTTCGAATATCTTGCGATCTATGAAGCTACCAGGAACGATAGCTGGTATTTCGGGACCGTTTGGTCGCAATAGATCTGATTATGTCATTTTTTTTATGATCTACACATAAAATATGATTTTTTTATTTTTCGTTAAAAATAAAAAATTTCTCTAATATTTCAGTTTAAAAATTTAAATTAAGAATTGAGACGCCCAGAAACGATGACTTCGATCGAACATTAGAAAAATTATTTATTTGAATTTTTAGTTATTTTAGTTGAAAAATATTTTTGCGCCGGAAGTTGGCCAAAATTTAGCACAAATCATGTGCTAAACATAATTTTAAGGAGTGAATCGGAAAGCTCTTGCTCTCAAGAATCCATTGATATGCTTGTTTTCTATGTGCGACCAACAGGACGATAGTTATTCCACTTTAAAAATTCTGCGAAACCGGAAGTTGGGCCAAATGTAGCATAAGACGTGTGCTAAACACAATTTTAAGGAGTGAATCAGAAAGCTCTTGCTCTCAGGAATCCATTGATATGCTTGTTTTCTATGTGCGACCAACAGGACGATAGTTATTCCACTTTAAAAATTTCCCTAAACCGGAAGTTGCGCTAAATTGAGCATAAATCATGGGTTAAACATAATTTTGAGGAGTGAATCAGAAAGATCTTGCTCTCAGGAATCCATTGATATGCTTGTTTTCGCTGTACACCTTAAAGTTTCCGAGTTATCGGCTAAAAACGGAGTTATGCTGCGATAAATCATTAAAAAACCTTCAAACGCTCATAACTCGAAAACTATGAGAGATACGGCATTTCTGACGGGGGTGTACCAATAGGGGGGGTAGGAAATTTTCGCTTTGGTCCCGATCTTTCATATGAGCCCTCGATCACCCTCATAAAAAAACATGTTTCGGAGAAATGCATAATTTTATGTTTCTCGGCTTTTTTCGAATATCTTGCGATCTATGAAGCTACCAGGAACGATAGCTGGTATTTCGGGACCGTTTGGTCGCAATAGATCTGATTATGTCATTTTTTTTATGATCTACACATAAAATATGATTTTTTTATTTTTCGTTAAAAATAAAAAATTTCTCTAATATTTCAGTTTAAAAATTTAAATTAAGAATTGAGACGCCCAGAAACGATGACTTCGATCGAACATTAAAAAAATTATTTATTTGAATTTTTAGTTATTTTAGTTGAAAAATATTTTTGCGCCGGAAGTTGGCCAAAATTTAGCACAAATCATGTGCTAAACATAATTTTAAGGAGTGAATCGGAAAGCTCTTGCTCTCAAGAATCCATTGATATGCTTGTTTTCTATGTGCGACCAACAGGACGATAGTTATTCCACTTTAAAAATTCTGCGAAACCGGAAGTTGGGCCAAATGTAGCATAAGACGTGTGCTAAACACAATTTTAAGGAGTGAATCAGAAAGCTCTTGCTCTCAGGAATCCATTGATATGCTTGTTTTCTATGTGCGACCAACAGGACGATAGTTATTCCACTTTAAAAATTTCCCTAAACCGGAAGTTGCGCTAAATTGAGCATAAATCATGGGTTAAACATAATTTTGAGGAGTGAATCAGAAAGATCTTGCTCTCAGGAATCCATTGATATGCTTGTTTTCGCTGTACGCCTTAAAGTTTTCGAGTTATCGGCTAAAAACGGAGTTATGCTGCGATAAATCATTAAAAAACCTTCAAACGCTCATAACTCGAAAACTATGAGAGATACGGCATTTCTGACGGGGGTGTACCAATAGGGGGGGTAGGAAATTTTCGCTTTGGTCCCGATCTTTCATATGAGCCCTCGATCACCCTCATAAAAAAACATGTTTCGGAGAAATGCATAATTTTATGTTTCTCGGCTCTTTTCGAATATCTTGCGATCTATGAAGCTACCAGGAACGATAGCTGGTATTTCGGGACCGTTTGGTCGCAATAGATCTGATCATGTCATTTTTTTTATGATCTACACATAAAATATGATTTTTTTATTTTTCATTAAAAACAAAAAATTTCTCTAATATTTCAGTTTAAAAATTTAAATTAAGAATTGAGACGCCCAGAAACGATGACTTCGATCGAACATTAGAAAAATTATTTATTTGAATTTTTAGTTATTTTAGTTGAAAAATATTTTTGCGCCGGAAGTTGGCCCAAATTTAGCACAAATCATGTGCTAAACATAATTTTAAGGAGTGAATCGGAAAGCTCTTGCTCTCAGGAATCCAGTGATATGCTTGTTTTCTATGTGCGACCAACAGGACGATAGTTATTCCACTTTAAAAATTTTCCTAAACCGGAAGTTGCGCTAAATTGAGCATAAATCATGGGTTAAACATAATTTTGAGGAGTGAATCAGAAAGCTCTTGCTCTCAGGAATCCAGTGATATGCTTGTTTTCTATGTGCGACCAACAGGACGATAGTTATTCCACTTTAAAAATTCCGCGAAACCGGAAGTTGGGCCAAATGTAGCATAAGACGTGTGCTAAACACAATTTTAAGGAGTGAATCGGAAAGCTCTTGCTCTCAGGAATCCAGTGATATGCTTGTTTTCTATGTGCGACCAACAGGACGATAGTTATTCCACTTTAAAAATTTTCCTAAACCGGAAGTTGCGCTAAATTGAGCATAAATCATGTGCTAAACATAATTTTGAGGAGTGAATCAGAAAGATCTTGCTCTCAGGAATCCATTGATATGCTTGTTTTCGCTGTACGCCTTAAAGTTTCCGAGTTATCGGCTAAAAACGGAGTTATGCTGCGATAAATCATTAAAAAACCTTCAAACGCTCATAACTCGAAAACTATGAGAGATACGGCATTTCTGACGGGGGTGTACCAATAGGGGGGGTAGGAAATTTTCGCTTTGGTCCCGATCTTTCATATGAGCCCTCGATCACCCTCATAAAAAAACATGTTTCGGAGAAATGCATAATTTTATGTTTCTCGGCTTTTTTCGAATATCTTGCGATCTATGAAGCTACCAGGAACGACAGCTGGTATTTCGGGACCGTTTGGTCGCAATAGATCTGATCATGTCATTTTTTTTATGATCTACACATAAAATATGATTTTTTTATTTTTCGTTAAAAACAAAAAATTTCTCTAATATTTCAGTTTAAAAATTTAAATTAAGAATTGAGACGCCCAGAAACGATGACTTCGATCGAACATTAGAAAAATTATTTATTTGAATTTTTAGTTATTTTAGTTGAAAAATATTTTTGCGCCGGAAGTTGGCCCAAATTTAGCACAAATCATGTGCTAAACATAATTTTAAGGAGTGAATCGGAAAGCTCTTGCTCTCAGGAATCCAGTGATATGCTTGTTTTCTATGTGCGACCAACATGACGATAGTTATTCCACTTTAAAAATTCCGCGAAACCGGAAGTTGGACCAAATGTAGCATAAGACGTGTGCTAAACACAATTTTAAGGAGTGAATTGGAAAGCTCTTGCTCTCAGGAATCCAGTGATATGCTTGTTTTCTATGTGCGACCAACATGACGATAGTTATTCCACTTTAAAAATTCCGCGAAACCGGAAGTTGCGCTAAATTGAGCATAAATCATGGGTTAAACATAATTTTAAGGAGTGAATTGGAAAGCTCTTGCTCTCAGGAATCCAGTGATATGCTTGTTTTCTATGTGCGACCAACAGGACGATAGTTATTCCACTTTAAAAATTTTCCTAAACCGGAAGTTGCGCTAAATTGAGCATAAATCATAGGTTAAACATAATTTTGAGGAGTGAATCAGAAAGATCTTGCTCTCAGGAATCCAGTGATATGCTTGTTTTCTATGTGCGACCAACAGGACGATAGTTATTCCACTTTAAAAATTTTCCTAAACCGGAAGTTGCGCTAAATTGAGCATAAATCATAGGTCAAACATAATTTTGAGGAGTGAATCAGAAAGATCTTGCTCTCAGGAATCCATTGATATGCTTGTTTTCGCTGTACGCCTTAAAGTTTCCGAGTTATCGGCTAAAAACGGAGTTATGCTGCGATAAATCATTAAAAAACCTTCAAACGCTCATAACTCGAAAACTATGAGAGATACGGCATTTCTGACGGGGGTGTACCAATAGGGGGGGTAGGAAATTTTCGCTTTGGTCCCGATCTTTCATATGAGCCCTCGATCACCCTCATAAAAAAACATGTTTCGGAGAAATGCATAATTTTATGTTTCTCGGCTCTTTTCGAATATCTTGCGATCTATGAAGCTACCAGGAACGACAGCTGGTATTTCGGGACCGTTTGGTCGCAATAGATCTGATCATGTCATTTTTTTTATGATCTACACATAAAATATGATTTTTTTATTTTTCGTTAAAAACAAAAAATTTCTCTAATATTTCAGTTTAAAAATTTAAATTAAGAATTGAGACGCCCAGAAACGATGACTTCGATCGAACATTAGAAAAATTATTTATTTGAATTTTTAGTTATTTTAGTTGAAAAACATTTTTGCGCCGGAAGTTGGCCCAAATTTAGCACAAATCATGTGCTAAACATAATTTTAAGGAGTGAATCAGAAAGCTCTTGCTCTCAGGAATCCAGTGATATGCTTGTTTTCTATGTGCGACCAACAGGACGATAGTTATTCCACTTTAAAAATTCTGCGAAACCGGAAGTTGCGCCAAATGTAGCATAAGACGTGTGCTAAACACAATTTTAAGGAGTGAATCGAAAAGCTCTCGCTCTCAGGAATCCAGTGATATGCTTGTTTTCTATGTGCGACCAACATGACGATAGTTATTCCACTTTAAAAATTCCGCGAAACCGGAAGTTGGACCAAATGTAGCATAAGACGTGTGCTGAACACAATTTTAAGGAGTGAATCGGAAAGCTCTCGCTCTCAGGAATCCAGTGATATGCTTGTTTTCTATGTGCGACCAACATGACGATAGTTATTCCACTTTAAAAATTCCGCGAAACCGGAAGTTGGACCAAATGTAGCATAAGACGTGTGCTGAACACAATTTTAAGGAGTGAATCGAAAAGCTCTCGCTCTCAGGAATCCAGTGATATGCTTGTTTTCTATGTGCGACCAACAGGACGATAGTTATTCCACTTTAAAAATTTTCCTAAACCGGAAGTTGCGCTAAATTGAGCATAAATCATAGGTCAAACATAATTTTGAGGAGTGAATCAGAAAGATCTTGCTCTCAGGAATCCATTGATATGCTTGTTTTCGCTGTACGCCTTAAAGTTTCCGAGTTATCGGCTAAAAACGGAGTTATGCTGCGATAAATCATTAAAAAACCTTCAAACGCTCATAACTCGAAAACTATGAGAGATACGGCATTTCTGACGGGGGTGTACCAATAGGGGGGGTAGGAAATTTTCGCTTTGGTCCCGATCTTTCATATGAGCCCTCGATCACCCTCATAAAAAAACATGTTTCGGAGAAATGCATAATTTTATGTTTCTCGGCTCTTTTCGAATATCTTGCGATCTATGAAGCTACCAGGAACGACAGCTGGTATTTCGGGACCGTTTGGTCGCAATAGATCTGATCATGTCATTTTTTTTATGATCTACACATAAAATATGATTTTTTTATTTTTCGTTAAAAACAAAAAATTTCTCTAATATTTCAGTTTAAAAATTTAAATTAAGAATTGAGACGCCCAGAAACGATGACTTCGATCGAACATTAGAAAAATTATTTATTTGAATTTTTAGTTATTTTAGTTGAAAAATATTTTTGCGCCGGAAGTTGGCCCAAATTTAGCACAAATCATGTGCTAAACATAATTTTAAGGAGTGAATCAGAAAGCTCTTGCTCTCAGGAATCCAGTGATATGCTTGTTTTCTATGTGCGACCAACAGGACGATAGTTATTCCACTTTAAAAATTCTGCGAAACCGGAAGTTGGACCAAATGTAGCATAAGACGTGTGCTAAACACAATTTTAAGGAGTGAATCAGAAAGATCTTGCTCTCAGGAATCCATTGATATGCTTGTTTTCGCTGTACGCCTTAAAGTTTCCGAGTTATCGGCTAAAAACGGAGTTATGCTGCGATAAATCATTAAAAAACCTTCAAACGCTCATAACTCGAAAACTATGAGAGATACGGCATTTCTGACGGGGGTGTACCAATAGGGGGGGTAGGAAATTTTCGCTTTGGTCCCGATCTTTCATATGAGCCCTCGATCACCCTCATAAAAAAACATGTTTCGGAGAAATGCATAATTTCATGTTTCTCGGCTTTTTTCGAATATCTTGCGATCTATGAAGCTACCAGGAACGACAGCTGGTATTTCGGGACCGTTTGGTCGCAATAGATCTGATCATGTCATTTTTTTTATGATCTACACATAAAATATGATTTTTCTATTTTTCGTTAAAAACAAAAAATTTCTCTAATATTTCAGTTTGAAAATTTAAATTAAGAATTGAGACGCCCAGAAACGATGACTTCGATCGAACATTAGAAAAATTATTTATTTGAATTTTTAGTTATTTTAGTTGAAAAATATTTTTGCGCCGGAAGTTGGCCCAAATTTAGCACAAATCATGTGCTAAACATAATTTTAAGGAGTGAATCAGAAAGCTCTTGCTCTTAGGAATCCAGTGATATGCTTGTTTTCTATGTGCGACCAACAGGACGATAGTTATTCCACTTTAAAAATTCTGCGAAACCGGAAGTTGGACCAAATGTAGCATAAGACGTGTGCTAAACACAATTTTAAGGAGTGAATTGGAAAGCTCTTGCTCTCAGGAATCCAGTGATATGCTTGTTTTCTATGTGCGACCAACAGGACGATAGTTATTCCACTTTAAAAATTCTGCGAAACCGGAAGTTGCGCCAAATGTAGCATAAGACGTGTGCTAAACACAATTTTAAGGAGTGAATCGGAAAGCTCTCGCTCTCAGGAATCCAGTGATATGCTTGTTTTCTATGTGTGACCAACATGACGATAGTTATTCCACTTTAAAAATTCCGCGAAACCGGAAGTTGGACCAAATGTAGCATAAGACGTGTGCTAAACACAATTTTAAGGAGTGAATTGGAAAGCTCTTGCTCTCAGGAATCCAGTGATATGCTTGTTTTCTATGTGCGACCAACAGGACGATAGTTATTCCACTTTAAAAATTCTGCGAAACCGGAAGTTGGACCAAATGTAGCATAAGACGTGTGCTAAACACAATTTTAAGGAGTGAATCAGAAAGATCTTGCTCTCAGGAATCCATTGATATGCTTGTTTTCGCTGTACGCCTTAAAGTTTCCGAGTTATCGGCTAAAAACGGAGTTATGCTGCGATAAATCATTAAAAAACCTTCAAACGCTCATAACTCGAAAACTATGAGAGATACGGCATTTCTGACGGGGGTGTACCAATAGGGGGGGTAGGAAATTTTCGCTTTGGTCCCGATCTTTCATATGAGCCCTCGATCACCCTCATAAAAAAACATGTTTCGGAGAAATGCATAATTTTATGTTTCTCGGCTTTTTTCGAATATCTTGCGATCTATGAAGCTACCAGGAACGACAGCTGGTATTTCGGGACCGTTTGGTCGCAATAGATCTGATCATGTCATTTTTTTTATGATCTACACATAAAATATGATTTTTTTATTTTTCGTTAAAAACAAAAAATTTCTCTAATATTTCAGTTTAAAAATTTAAATTAAGAATTGAGACGCCCAGAAACGATGACTTCGATCGAACATTAGAAAAATTATTTATTTGAATTTTTAGTTATTTTAGTTGAAAAATATTTTTGCGCCGGAAGTTGGCCCAAATTTAGCACAAATCATGTGCTAAACATAATTTTAAGGAGTGAATCAGAAAGCTCTTGCTCTCAGGAATCCAGTGATATGCTTGTTTTCTATGTGCGACCAACAGGACGATAGTTATTCCACTTTAAAAATTCTGCGAAACCGGAAGTTGGACCAAATGTAGCATAAGACGTGTGCTAAACACAATTTTAAGGAGTGAATCAGAAAGATCTTGCTCTCAGGAATCCATTGATATGCTTGTTTTCGCTGTACGCCTTAAAGTTTCTGAGTTATCGGCTAAAAACGGAGTTATGCTGCGATAAATCATTAAAAAACCTTCAAACGCTCATAACTCGAAAACTATGAGAGATACGGCATTTCTGACGGGGGTGTACCAATAGGGGGGGTAGGAAATTTTCGCTTTGGTCCCGATCTTTCATATGAGCCCTCGATCACCCTCATAAAAAAACATGTTTCGGAGAAATGCATAATTTTATGTTTCTCGGCTTTTTTCGAATATCTTGCGATCTATGAAGCTACCAGGAACGACAGCTGGTATTTCGGGACCGTTTGGTCGCAATAGATCTGATCATGTCATTTTTTTTATGATCTACACATAAAATATGATTTTTTTATTTTTCGTTAAAAACAAAAAATTTCTCTAATATTTCAGTTTAAAAATTTAAATTAAGAATTGAGACGCCCAGAAACGATGACTTCGATCGAACATTAGAAAAATTATTTATTTGAATTTTTAGTTATTTTAGTTGAAAAATATTTTTGCGCCGGAAGTTGGCCCAAATTTAGCACAAATCATGTGCTAAACATAATTTTAAGGAGTGAATCAGAAAGCTCTTGCTCTTAGGAATCCAGTGATATGCTTGTTTTCTATGTGCGACCAACAGGACGATAATTATTCCACTTTAAAAATTCTGCGAAACCGGAAGTTGCGCTAAATTGAGCATAAATCATGGGTTAAACATAATTTTAAGGAGTGAATCGGAAAGCTCTTGCTCTCAGGAACCCAGTGATATGCTTGTTTTCTATGTGCGACCAACAGGACGATAGTTATTCCACTTTAAAAATTTTCCTAAACCGGAAGTTGCGCTAAATTGAGCATAAATCATGTGCTAAACATAATTTTAAGGAGTGAATCAGAAAGCTCTTGCTCTCAGGAATCCAGTGATATGCTTGTTTTCTATGTGCGACCAACAGGACGATAGTTATTCCACTTTAAAAATTCTGCGAAACCGGAAGTTGCGCCAAATGTAGCATAAGACGTGTGCTAAACACAATTTTAAGGAGTGAATCGGAAAGCTCTCGCTCTCAGGAATCTAGTGATATGCTTGTTTTCTATGTGCGACCAACATGACGATAGTTATTCCACTTTAAAAATTCCGCGAAACCGGAAGTTGGGCCAAATGTAGCATAAGACGTGTGCTAAACACAATTTTAAGGAGTGAATTGGAAAGCTCTTGCTCTCAGGAATCCAGTGATATGCTTGTTTTCTATGTGCGACCAACAGGACGATAGTTATTCTACTTTAAAAATTTTCCTAAACCGGAAGTTGCGCTAAATTGAGCATAAATCATAGGTCAAACATAATTTTGAGGAGTGAATCAGAAAGATCTTGCTCTTAGGAATCCATTGATATGCTTGTTTTCGCTGTACGCCTTAAAGTTTCCGAGTTATCGGCTAAAAACGGAGTTATGCTGCGATAAATCATTAAAAAACCTTCAAACGCTCATAACTCGAAAACTATGAGAGATACGGCATTTCTGACGGGGGTGTACCAATAGGGGGGGTAGGAAATTTTCGCTTTGGTCCCGATCTTTCATATGAGCCCTCGATCACCCTCATAAAAAAACATGTTTCGGAGAAATGCATAATTTTATGTTTCTCGGCTCTTTTCGAATATCTTGCGATCTATGAAGCTACCAGGAACGATAGCTGGTATTTCGGGACCGTTTGGTCGCAATAGATCTGATCATGTCATTTTTTTTATGATCTACACATAAAATATGATTTTTTTATTTTTCATTAAAAACAAAAAATTTCTCTAATATTTCAGTTTAAAAATTTAAATTAAGAATTGAGACGCCCAGAAACGATGACTTCGATCGAACATTAGAAAAATTATTTATTTGAATTTTTAGTTATTTTAGTTGAAAAATATTTTTGCGCCGGAAGTTGGCCCAAATTTAGCACAAATCATGTGCTAAACATAATTTTAAGGAGTGAATCAGAAAGCTCTTGCTCTCAGGAATCCAGTGATATGCTTGTTTTCTATGTGCGACCAACAGGACGATAGTTATTCCACTTTAAAAATTTTCCTAAACCGGAAGTTGCGCTAAATTGAGCATAAATCATGGGTTAAACATAATTTTAAGGAGTGAATTGGAAAGCTCTTGCTCTCAGGAATCCAGTGATATGCTTGTTTTCTATGTGCGACCAACATGACGATAGTTATTCCACTTTAAAAATTCCGCGAAACCGGAAGTTGCGCTAAATTGAGCATAAATCATAGGTTAAACATAATTTTGAGGAGTGAATCGGAAAGCTCTCGCTCTCAGGAATCCAGTGATATGCTTGTTTTCTATGTGCGACCAACAGGACGATAGTTATTCCACTTTAAAAATTCTGCGAAACCGGAAGTTGGGCCAAATGTAGCATAAGACGTGTGCTAAACACAATTTTAAGGAGTGAATTGGAAAGCTCTTGCTCTCAGGAATCCAGTGATATGCTTGTTTTCTATGTGCGACCAACAGGACGATAGTTATTCCACTTTAAAAATTTTCCTAAACCGGAAGTTGCGCTAAATTGAGCATAAATCATAGGTTAAACATAATTTTAAGGAGTGAATCAGAAAGCTCTTGCTCTTAGGAATCCAGTGATATGCTTGTTTTCTATGTGCGACCAACAGGACGATAATTATTCCACTTTAAAAATTCTGCGAAACCGGAAGTTGCGCTAAATTGAGCATAAATCATGGGTTAAACATAATTTTAAGGAGTGAATCGGAAAGCTCTTGCTCTCAGGAACCCAGTGATATGCTTGTTTTCTATGTGCGACCAACAGGACGATAGTTATTCCACTTTAAAAATTTTCCTAAACCGGAAGTTGCGCTAAATTGAGCATAAATCATGTGCTAAACATAATTTTAAGGAGTGAATCAGAAAGCTCTTGCTCTCAGGAATCCAGTGATATGCTTGTTTTCTATGTGCGACCAACAGGACGATAGTTATTCCACTTTAAAAATTCTGCGAAACCGGAAGTTGCGCCAAATGTAGCATAAGACGTGTGCTAAACACAATTTTAAGGAGTGAATCGGAAAGCTCTCGCTCTCAGGAATCTAGTGATATGCTTGTTTTCTATGTGCGACCAACATGACGATAGTTATTCCACTTTAAAAATTCCGCGAAACCGGAAGTTGGGCCAAATGTAGCATAAGACGTGTGCTAAACACAATTTTAAGGAGTGAATTGGAAAGCTCTTGCTCTCAGGAATCCAGTGATATGCTTGTTTTCTATGTGCGACCAACAGGACGATAGTTATTCTACTTTAAAAATTTTCCTAAACCGGAAGTTGCGCTAAATTGAGCATAAATCATAGGTCAAACATAATTTTGAGGAGTGAATCAGAAAGATCTTGCTCTTAGGAATCCATTGATATGCTTGTTTTCGCTGTACGCCTTAAAGTTTCCGAGTTATCGGCTAAAAACGGAGTTATGCTGCGATAAATCATTAAAAAACCTTCAAACGCTCATAACTCGAAAACTATGAGAGATACGGCATTTCTGACGGGGGTGTACCAATAGGGGGGGTAGGAAATTTTCGCTTTGGTCCCGATCTTTCATATGAGCCCTCGATCACCCTCATAAAAAAACATGTTTCGGAGAAATGCATAATTTTATGTTTCTCGGCTCTTTTCGAATATCTTGCGATCTATGAAGCTACCAGGAACGATAGCTGGTATTTCGGGACCGTTTGGTCGCAATAGATCTGATCATGTCATTTTTTTTATGATCTACACATAAAATATGATTTTTTTATTTTTCATTAAAAACAAAAAATTTCTCTAATATTTCAGTTTAAAAATTTAAATTAAGAATTGAGACGCCCAGAAACGATGACTTCGATCGAACATTAGAAAAATTATTTATTTGAATTTTTAGTTATTTTAGTTGAAAAATATTTTTGCGCCGGAAGTTGGCCCAAATTTAGCACAAATCATGTGCTAAACATAATTTTAAGGAGTGAATCAGAAAGCTCTTGCTCTCAGGAATCCAGTGATATGCTTGTTTTCTATGTGCGACCAACAGGACGATAGTTATTCCACTTTAAAAATTTTCCTAAACCGGAAGTTGCGCTAAATTGAGCATAAATCATGGGTTAAACATAATTTTAAGGAGTGAATTGGAAAGCTCTTGCTCTCAGGAATCCAGTGATATGCTTGTTTTCTATGTGCGACCAACATGACGATAGTTATTCCACTTTAAAAATTCCGCGAAACCGGAAGTTGCGCTAAATTGAGCATAAATCATAGGTTAAACATAATTTTGAGGAGTGAATCGGAAAGCTCTCGCTCTCAGGAATCCAGTGATATGCTTGTTTTCTATGTGCGACCAACAGGACGATAGTTATTCCACTTTAAAAATTCTGCGAAACCGGAAGTTGGGCCAAATGTAGCATAAGACGTGTGCTAAACACAATTTTAAGGAGTGAATTGGAAAGCTCTTGCTCTCAGGAATCCAGTGATATGCTTGTTTTCTATGTGCGACCAACAGGACGATAGTTATTCCACTTTAAAAATTTTCCTAAACCGGAAGTTGCGCTAAATTGAGCATAAATCATAGGTTAAACATAATTTTGAGGAGTGAATCAGAAAGATCTTGCTCTCAGGAATCCAGTGATATGCTTGTTTTCTATGTGCGACCAACATGACGATAGTTATTCCACTTTAAAAATTCCGCGAAACCGGAAGTTGGGCCAAATGTAGCATAAGACGTGTGCTAAACACAATTTTAAGGAGTGAATTGGAAAGCTCTTGCTCTCAGGAATCCAGTGATATGCTTGTTTTCTATGTGCGACCAACAGGACGATAGTTATTCTACTTTAAAAATTTTCCTAAACCGGAAGTTGCGCTAAATTGAGCATAAATCATAGGTCAAACATAATTTTGAGGAGTGAATCAGAAAGATCTTGCTCTTAGGAATCCATTGATATGCTTGTTTTCGCTGTACGCCTTAAAGTTTCCGAGTTATCGGCTAAAAACGGAGTTATGCTGCGATAAATCATTAAAAAACCTTCAAACGCTCATAACTCGAAAACTATGAGAGATACGGCATTTCTGACGGGGGTGTACCAATAGGGGGGGTAGGAAATTTTCGCTTTGGTCCCGATCTTTCATATGAGCCCTCGATCACCCTCATAAAAAAACATGTTTCGGAGAAATGCATAATTTTATGTTTCTCGGCTCTTTTCGAATATCTTGCGATCTATGAAGCTACCAGGAACGATAGCTGGTATTTCGGGACCGTTTGGTCGCAATAGATCTGATCATGTCATTTTTTTTATGATCTACACATAAAATATGATTTTTTTATTTTTCATTAAAAACAAAAAATTTCTCTAATATTTCAGTTTAAAAATTTAAATTAAGAATTGAGACGCCCAGAAACGATGACTTCGATCGAACATTAGAAAAATTATTTATTTGAATTTTTAGTTATTTTAGTTGAAAAATATTTTTGCGCCGGAAGTTGGCCCAAATTTAGCACAAATCATGTGCTAAACATAATTTTAAGGAGTGAATCAGAAAGCTCTTGCTCTCAGGAATCCAGTGATATGCTTGTTTTCTATGTGCGACCAACAGGACGATAGTTATTCCACTTTAAAAATTTTCCTAAACCGGAAGTTGCGCTAAATTGAGCATAAATCATGGGTTAAACATAATTTTAAGGAGTGAATTGGAAAGCTCTTGCTCTCAGGAATCCAGTGATATGCTTGTTTTCTATGTGCGACCAACATGACGATAGTTATTCCACTTTAAAAATTCCGCGAAACCGGAAGTTGCGCTAAATTGAGCATAAATCATAGGTTAAACATAATTTTGAGGAGTGAATCGGAAAGCTCTCGCTCTCAGGAATCCAGTGATATGCTTGTTTTCTATGTGCGACCAACAGGACGATAGTTATTCCACTTTAAAAATTCTGCGAAACCGGAAGTTGGGCCAAATGTAGCATAAGACGTGTGCTAAACACAATTTTAAGGAGTGAATTGGAAAGCTCTTGCTCTCAGGAATCCAGTGATATGCTTGTTTTCTATGTGCGACCAACAGGACGATAGTTATTCCACTTTAAAAATTTTCCTAAACCGGAAGTTGCGCTAAATTGAGCATAAATCATAGGTTAAACATAATTTTGAGGAGTGAATCAGAAAGATCTTGCTCTCAGGAATCCAGTGATATGCTTGTTTTCTATGTGCGACCAACAGGACGATAGTTATTCCACTTTAAAAATTCTGCGAAACCGGAAGTTGGCCCAAATTTAGCACAAATCATGTGCTAAACATAATTTTAAGGAGTGAATCAGAAAGCTCTTGCTCTTAGGAATCCAGTGATATGCTTGTTTTCTATGTGCGACCAACAGGACGATAATTATTCCACTTTAAAAATTCTGCGAAACCGGAAGTTGCGCTAAATTGAGCATAAATCATGGGTTAAACATAATTTTAAGGAGTGAATCGGAAAGCTCTTGCTCTCAGGAACCCAGTGATATGCTTGTTTTCTATGTGCGACCAACAGGACGATAGTTATTCCACTTTAAAAATTTTCCTAAACCGGAAGTTGCGCTAAATTGAGCATAAATCATGTGCTAAACATAATTTTAAGGAGTGAATCAGAAAGCTCTTGCTCTCAGGAATCCAGTGATATGCTTGTTTTCTATGTGCGACCAACAGGACGATAGTTATTCCACTTTAAAAATTCTGCGAAACCGGAAGTTGCGCCAAATGTAGCATAAGACGTGTGCTAAACACAATTTTAAGGAGTGAATCGGAAAGCTCTCGCTCTCAGGAATCTAGTGATATGCTTGTTTTCTATGTGCGACCAACATGACGATAGTTATTCCACTTTAAAAATTCCGCGAAACCGGAAGTTGGGCCAAATGTAGCATAAGACGTGTGCTAAACACAATTTTAAGGAGTGAATTGGAAAGCTCTTGCTCTCAGGAATCCAGTGATATGCTTGTTTTCTATGTGCGACCAACAGGACGATAGTTATTCTACTTTAAAAATTTTCCTAAACCGGAAGTTGCGCTAAATTGAGCATAAATCATAGGTCAAACATAATTTTGAGGAGTGAATCAGAAAGATCTTGCTCTTAGGAATCCATTGATATGCTTGTTTTCGCTGTACGCCTTAAAGTTTCCGAGTTATCGGCTAAAAACGGAGTTATGCTGCGATAAATCATTAAAAAACCTTCAAACGCTCATAACTCGAAAACTATGAGAGATACGGCATTTCTGACGGGGGTGTACCAATAGGGGGGGTAGGAAATTTTCGCTTTGGTCCCGATCTTTCATATGAGCCCTCGATCACCCTCATAAAAAAACATGTTTCGGAGAAATGCATAATTTTATGTTTCTCGGCTCTTTTCGAATATCTTGCGATCTATGAAGCTACCAGGAACGATAGCTGGTATTTCGGGACCGTTTGGTCGCAATAGATCTGATCATGTCATTTTTTTTATGATCTACACATAAAATATGATTTTTTTATTTTTCATTAAAAACAAAAAATTTCTCTAATATTTCAGTTTAAAAATTTAAATTAAGAATTGAGACGCCCAGAAACGATGACTTCGATCGAACATTAGAAAAATTATTTATTTGAATTTTTAGTTATTTTAGTTGAAAAATATTTTTGCGCCGGAAGTTGGCCCAAATTTAGCACAAATCATGTGCTAAACATAATTTTAAGGAGTGAATCAGAAAGCTCTTGCTCTCAGGAATCCAGTGATATGCTTGTTTTCTATGTGCGACCAACAGGACGATAGTTATTCCACTTTAAAAATTTTCCTAAACCGGAAGTTGCGCTAAATTGAGCATAAATCATGGGTTAAACATAATTTTAAGGAGTGAATTGGAAAGCTCTTGCTCTCAGGAATCCAGTGATATGCTTGTTTTCTATGTGCGACCAACATGACGATAGTTATTCCACTTTAAAAATTCCGCGAAACCGGAAGTTGCGCTAAATTGAGCATAAATCATAGGTTAAACATAATTTTGAGGAGTGAATCGGAAAGCTCTCGCTCTCAGGAATCCAGTGATATGCTTGTTTTCTATGTGCGACCAACAGGACGATAGTTATTCCACTTTAAAAATTCTGCGAAACCGGAAGTTGGGCCAAATGTAGCATAAGACGTGTGCTAAACACAATTTTAAGGAGTGAATTGGAAAGCTCTTGCTCTCAGGAATCCAGTGATATGCTTGTTTTCTATGTGCGACCAACAGGACGATAGTTATTCCACTTTAAAAATTTTCCTAAACCGGAAGTTGCGCTAAATTGAGCATAAATCATAGGTTAAACATAATTTTGAGGAGTGAATCAGAAAGATCTTGCTCTCAGGAATCCAGTGATATGCTTGTTTTCTATGTGCGACCAACAGGACGATAGTTATTCCACTTTAAAAATTCTGCGAAACCGGAAGTTGGACCAAATGTAGCATAAGACGTGTGCTAAACACAATTTTAAGGAGTGAATTGGAAAGCTCTTGCTCTCAGGAATCCAGTGATATGCTTGTTTTCTATGTGCGACCAACAGGACGATAGTTATTCCACTTTAAAAATTCTGCGAAACCGGAAGTTGCGCCAAATGTAGCATAAGACCTGTGCTAAACACAATTTTAAGGAGTGAATTGGAAAGCTCTTGCTCTCAGGAATCCAGTGATATGCTTGTTTTCTATGTGCGACCAACAGGACGATAGTTATTCCACTTTAAAAATTTTCCTAAACCGGAAGTTGCGCTAAATTGAGCATAAATCATAGGTCAAACATAATTTTGAGGAGTGAATCAGAAAGATCTTGCTCTTAGGAATCCATTGATATGCTTGTTTTTGCTGTACGCCTTAAAGTTTCCGAGTTATCGGCTAAAAACGGAGTTATGCTGCGATAAATCATTAAAAAACCTTCAAACGCTCATAACTCGAAAACTATGAGAGATACGGCATTTCTGACGGGGGTGTACCAATAGGGGGGGTAGGAAATTTTCGCTTTGGTCCCGATCTTTCATATGAGCCCTCGATCACCCTCATAAAAAAACATGTTTCGGAGAAATGCATAATTTTATGTTTCTCGGCTTTTTTCGAATATCTTGCGATCTATGAAGCTACCAGGAACGACAGCTGGTATTTCGGGACCGTTTGGTCGCAATAGATCTGATCATGTCATTTTTTTTATGATCTACACATAAAATATGATTTTTTTATTTTTCGTTAAAAACAAAAAATTTCTCTAATATTTCAGTTTAAAAATTTAAATTAAGAATTGAGACGCCCAGAAACGATGACTTCGATCGAACATTAGAAAAATTATTTATTTGAATTTTTAGTTATTTTAGTTGAAAAATATTTTTGCGCCGGAAGTTGGCCCAAATTTAGCACAAATCATGTGCTAAACATAATTTTAAGGAGTGAATCAGAAAGCTCTTGCTCTCAGGAATCCAGTGATATGCTTGTTTTCTATGTGCGACCAACAGGACGATAGTTATTCCACTTTAAAAATTTTCCTAAACCGGAAGTTGCGCTAAATTGAGCATAAATCATGGGTTAAACATAATTTTAAGGAGTGAATTGGAAAGCTCTTGCTCTCAGGAATCCAGTGATATGCTTGTTTTCTATGTGCGACCAACATGACGATAGTTATTCCACTTTAAAAATTCCGCGAAACCGGAAGTTGCGCTAAATTGAGCATAAATCATAGGTTAAACATAATTTTGAGGAGTGAATCGGAAAGCTCTCGCTCTCAGGAATCCAGTGATATGCTTGTTTTCTATGTGCGACCAACAGGACGATAGTTATTCCACTTTAAAAATTCTGCGAAACCGGAAGTTGGGCCAAATGTAGCATAAGACGTGTGCTAAACACAATTTTAAGGAGTGAATTGGAAAGCTCTTGCTCTCAGGAATCCAGTGATATGCTTGTTTTCTATGTGCGACCAACAGGACGATAGTTATTCCACTTTAAAAATTTTCCTAAACCGGAAGTTGCGCTAAATTGAGCATAAATCATAGGTTAAACATAATTTTGAGGAGTGAATCAGAAAGATCTTGCTCTCAGGAATCCAGTGATATGCTTGTTTTCTATGTGCGACCAACAGGACGATAGTTATTCCACTTTAAAAATTCTGCGAAACCGGAAGTTGGACCAAATGTAGCATAAGACGTGTGCTAAACACAATTTTAAGGAGTGAATTGGAAAGCTCTTGCTCTCAGGAATCCAGTGATATGCTTGTTTTCTATGTGCGACCAACAGGACGATAGTTATTCCACTTTAAAAATTCTGCGAAACCGGAAGTTGCGCCAAATGTAGCATAAGACCTGTGCTAAACACAATTTTAAGGAGTGAATTGGAAAGCTCTTGCTCTCAGGAATCCAGTGATATGCTTGTTTTCTATGTGCGACCAACAGGACGATAGTTATTCCACTTTAAAAATTTTCCTAAACCGGAAGTTGCGCTAAATTGAGCATAAATCATAGGTCAAACATAATTTTGAGGAGTGAATCAGAAAGATCTTGCTCTTAGGAATCCATTGATATGCTTGTTTTTGCTGTACGCCTTAAAGTTTCCGAGTTATCGGCTAAAAACGGAGTTATGCTGCGATAAATCATTAAAAAACCTTCAAACGCTCATAACTCGAAAACTATGAGAGATACGGCATTTCTGACGGGGGTGTACCAATAGGGGGGGTAGGAAATTTTCGCTTTGGTCCCGATCTTTCATATGAGCCCTCGATCACCCTCATAAAAAAACATGTTTCGGAGAAATGCATAATTTTATGTTTCTCGGCTTTTTTCGAATATCTTGCGATCTATGAAGCTACCAGGAACGACAGCTGGTATTTCGGGACCGTTTGGTCGCAATAGATCTGATCATGTCATTTTTTTTATGATCTACACATAAAATATGATTTTTTTATTTTTCGTTAAAAACAAAAAATTTCTCTAATATTTCAGTTTAAAAATTTAAATTAAGAATTGAGACGCCCAGAAACGATGACTTCGATCGAACATTAGAAAAATTATTTATTTGAATTTTTAGTTATTTTAGTTGAAAAATATTTTTGCGCCGGAAGTTGGCCCAAATTTAGCACAAATCATGTGCTAAACATAATTTTAAGGAGTGAATCAGAAAGCTCTTGCTCTCAGGAATCCAGTGATATGCTTGTTTTCTATGTGCGACCAACAGGACGATAGTTATTCCACTTTAAAAATTCTGCGAAACCGGAAGTTGGACCAAATGTAGCATAAGACGTGTGCTAAACACAATTTTAAGGAGTGAATTGGAAAGCTCTTGCTCTCAGGAATCCAGTGATATGCTTGTTTTCTATGTGCGACCAACATGACGATAGTTATTCCACTTTAAAAATTCCGCGAAACCGGAAGTTGCGCTAAATTGAGCATAAATCATAGGTTAAACATAATTTTGAGGAGTGAATCGGAAAGCTCTTGCTCTCAGGAATCCAGTGATATGCTTGTTTTCTATGTGCGATTAACAGGACGATAGTTATTCCACTTTAAAAATTTTCCTAAACCGGAAGTTGCGCTAAATTGAGCATAAATCATAGGTTAAACATAATTTTGAGGAGTGAATCAGAAAGATCTTGCTCTCAGGAATCCAGTGATATGCTTGTTTTCTATGTGCGACCAACAGGACGATAGTTATTCCACTTTAAAAATTCCGCGAAACCGGAAGTTTGGCCAAATGTAGCATAAGACGTGTGCTAAACACAATTTTAAGGAGTGAATTGGAAAGCTCTTGCTCTCAGAAATCCAGTGATATGCTTGTTTTCTATGTGCGACCAACAGGACGATAGTTATTCCACTTTAAAAATTTTCCTAAACCGGAAGTTGCGCTAAATTGAGCATAAATCATAGGTCAAACATAATTTTGAGGAGTGAATCAGAAAGATCTTGCTCTTAGGAATCCATTGATATGCTTGTTTTTGCTGTACGCCTTAAAGTTTCCGAGTTATCGGCTAAAAACGGAGTTATGCTGCGATAAATCATTAAAAAACCTTCAAACGCTCATAACTCGAAAACTATGAGAGATACGGCATTTCTGACGGGGGTGTACCAATAGGGGGGGTAGGAAATTTTCGCTTTGGTCCCGATCTTTCATATGAGCCCTCGATCACCCTCATAAAAAAACATGTTTCGGAGAAATGCATAATTTTATGTTTCTCGGCTTTTTTCGAATATCTTGCGATCTATGAAGCTACCAGGAACGACAGCTGGTATTTCGGGACCGTTTGGTCGCAATAGATCTGATCATGTCATTTTTTCTATGATCTACACATAAAATATGATTTTTTTATTTTTCGTTAAAAACAAAAAATTTCTCTAATATTTCAGTTTAAAAATTTCAATTAAGAATTGAGACGCCCAGAAACGATGACTTCGATCGAACATTAGAAAAATTATTTATTTGAATTTTTAGTTATTTTAGTTGAAAAATATTTTTGCGCCGGAAGTTGGCCCAAATTTAGCACAAATCATGTGCTAAACATAATTTTAAGGAGTGAATTGGAAAGCTCTTGCTCTCAGGAATCCAGTGATATGCTTGTTTTCTATGTGCGACCAACATGACGATAGTTATTCCACTTTAAAAATTCCGCGAAACCGGAAGTTGGACCAAATGTAGCATAAGACGTGTGCTGAACACAATTTTAAGGAGTGAATCGGAAAGCTCTTGCTCTCAGGAATCCAGTGATATGCTTGTTTTCTATGTGCGACCAACAGGACGATAGTTATTCCACTTTAAAAATTTTCCTAAACCGGAAGTTGCGCTAAATTGAGCATAAATCATAGGTCAAACATAATTTTGAGGAGTGAATCAGAAAGATCTTGCTCTTAGGAATCCATTGATATGCTTGTTTTCGCTGTACGCCTTAAAGTTTCCGAGTTATCGGCTAAAAACGGAGTTATGCTGCGATAAATCATTAAAAAACCTTCAAACGCTCATAACTCGAAAACTATGAGAGATACGGCATTTCTGACGGGGGTGTACCAATAGGGGGGGTAGGAAATTTTCGCTTTGGTCCCGATCTTTCATATGAGCCCTCGATCACCCTCATAAAAAAACATGTTTCGGAGAAATGCATAATTTTATGTTTCTCGGCTTTTTTCGAATATCTTGCGATCTATGAAGCTACCAGGAACGACAGCTGGTATTTCGGGACCGTTTGGTCGCAATAGATCTGATCATGTCATTTTTTCTATGATCTACACATAAAATATGATTTTTTTATTTTTCGTTAAAAACAAAAAATTTCTCTAATATTTCAGTTTAAAAATTTCAATTAAGAATTGAGACGCCCAGAAACGATGACTTCGATCGAACATTAGAAAAATTATTTATTTGAATTTTTAGTTATTTTAGTTGAAAAATATTTTTGCGCTGGAAGTTGGCCCAAATTTAGCACAAATCATGTGCTAAACATAATTTTAAGGAGTGAATCAGAAAGCTCTTGCTCTCAGGAATCCAGTGATATGCTTGTTTTCTATGTGCGACCAACATGACGATAGTTATTCCACTTTAAAAATTCCGCGAAACCGGAAGTTGGACCAAATGTAGCATAAGACGTGTGCTGAACACAATTTTAAGGAGTGAATCGGAAAGCTCTTGCTCTCAGGAATCCAGTGATATGCTTGTTTTCTATGTGCGACCAACAGGACGATAGTTATTCCACTTTAAAAATTTTCCTAAACCGGAAGTTGCGCTAAATTGAGCATAAATCATAGGTCAAACATAATTTTGAGGAGTGAATCAGAAAGATCTTGCTCTTAGGAATCCATTGATATGCTTGTTTTCGCTGTACGCCTTAAAGTTTCCGAGTTATCGGCTAAAAACGGAGTTATGCTGCGATAAATCATTAAAAAACCTTCAAACGCTCATAACTCGAAAACTATGAGAGATACGGCATTTCTGACGGGGGTGTACCAATAGGGGGGGTAGGAAATTTTCGCTTTGGTCCCGATCTTTCATATGAGCCCTCGATCACCCTCATAAAAAAACATGTTTCGGAGAAATGCATAATTTTATGTTTCTCGGCTTTTTTCGAATATCTTGCGATCTATGAAGCTACCAGGAACGACAGCTGGTATTTCGGGACCGTTTGGTCGCAATAGATCTGATCATGTCATTTTTTTTATGATCTACACATAAAATATGATTTTTTTATTTTTCGTTAAAAACAAAAAATTTCTCTAATATTTCAGTTTAAAAATTTCAATTAAGAATTGAGACGCCCAGAAACGATGACTTCGATCGAACATTAGAAAAATTATTTATTTGAATTTTTAGTTATTTTAGTTGAAAAATATTTTTGCGCCGGAAGTTGGCCCAAATTTAGCACAAATCATGTGCTAAACATAATTTTAAGGAGTGAATCGGAAAGCTCTTGCTCTCAGGAATCCAGTGATATGCTTGTTTTCTATGTGCGACCAACAGGACGATAGTTATTCCACTTTAAAAATTCTGCGAAACCGGAAGTTGCGCTAAATTGAGCATAAATCATAGGTTAAACATAATTTTGAGGAGTGAATCAGAAAGATCTTGCTCTCAGGAATCCAGTGATATGCTTGTTTTCTATGTGCGACCAACAGGACGATAGTTATTCCACTTTAAAAATTTTCCTAAACCGGAAGTTGCGCTAAATTGAGCATAAATCATAGGTTAAACATAATTTTGAGGAGTGAATCAGAAAGATCTTGCTCTCAGGAATCCAGTGATATGCTTGTTTTCTATGTGCGACCAACAGGACGATAGTTATTCCACTTTAAAAATTTTCCTAAACCGGAAGTTGCGCTAAATTGAGCATAAATCATAGGTCAAACATAATTTTGAGGAGTGAATCAGAAAGATCTTGCTCTTAGGAATCCATTGATATGCTTGTTTTCGCTGTACGCCTTAAAGTTTCCGAGTTATCGGCTAAAAACGGAGTTATGCTGCGATAAATCATTAAAAAACCTTCAAACGCTCATAACTCGAAAACTATGAGAGATACGGCATTTCTGACGGGGGTGTACCAATAGGGGGGGTAGGAAATTTTCGCTTTGGTCCCGATCTTTCATATGAGCCCTCGATCACCCTCATAAAAAAACATGTTTCGGAGAAATGCATCATTTTATGTTTCTCGGCTTTTTTCGAATATCTTGCGATCTATGAAGCTACCAGGAACGACAGCTGGTATTTCGGGACCGTTTGGTCGCAATAGATCTGATCATGTCATTTTTTTTATGATCTACACATAAAATATGATTTTTTTATTTTTCGTTAAAAACAAAAAATTTCTCTAATATTTCAGTTTAAAAATTTCAATTAAGAATTGAGACGCCCAGAAACGATGACTTCGATCGAACATTAGAAAAATTATTTATTTGAATTTTTAGTTAATTTAGTTGAAAAATATTTTTGCGCCGGAAGTTGGCCCAAATTTAGCACAAATCATGTGCTAAACATAATTTTAAGGAGTGAATCAGAAAGCTCTTGCTCTCAGGAATCCAGTGATATGCTTGTTTTCTATGTGCGACCAACAGGACGATAGTTATTCCACTTTAAAAATTCTGCGAAACCGGAAGTTGGACCAAATGTAGCATAAGACGTGTGCTAAACACAATTTTAAGGAGTGAATTGGAAAGATCTTGCTCTCAGGAATCCATTGATATGCTTGTTTTCGCTGTACGCCTTAAAGTTTCCGAGTTATCGGCTAAAAACGGAGTTATGCTGCGATAAATCATTAAAAAACCTTCAAACGCTCATAACTCGAAAACTATGAGAGATACGGCATTTCTGACGGGGGTGTACCAATAGGGGGGGTAGGAAATTTTCGCTTTGGTCCCGATCTTTCATATGAGCCCTCGATCACCCTCATAAAAAAACATGTTTCGGAGAAATGCATAATTTTATGTTTCTCGGCTCTTTTCGAATATCTTGCGATCTATGAAGCTACCAGGAACGATAGCTGGTATTTCGGGACCGTTTGGTCGCAATAGATCTGATCATGTCATTTTTTTTATGATCTACACATAAAATATGATTTTTTTATTTTTCGTTAAAAACAAAAAATTTCTCTAATATTTCAGTTTAAAAATTTCAATTAAGAATTGAGACGCCCAGAAACGATGACTTCGATCGAACATTAGAAAAATTATTTATTTGAATTTTTAGTTAATTTAGTTGAAAAATATTTTTGCGCCGGAAGTTGGCCCAAATTTAGCACAAATCATGTGCTAAACATAATTTTAAGGAGTGAATCAGAAAGCTCTTGCTCTCAGGAATCCAGTGATATGCTTGTTTTCTATGTGCGACCAACAGGACGATAGTTATTCCACTTTAAAAATTCTGCGAAACCGGAAGTTGGACCAAATGTAGCATAAGACGTGTGCTAAACACAATTTTAAGGAGTGAATTGGAAAGCTCTTGCTCTCAGGAATCCAGTGATATGCTTGTTTTCTATGTGCGACCAACAGGACGATAGTTATTCCACTTTAAAAATTTTCCTAAACCGGAAGTTGCGCTAAATTGAGCATAAATCATAGGTCAAACATAATTTTGAGGAGTGAATCAGAAAGATCTTGCTCTTAGGAATCCATTGATATGCTTGTTTTCGCTGTACGCCTTAAAGTTTCCGAGTTATCGGCTAAAAACGGAGTTATGCTGCGATAAATCATTAAAAAACCTTCAAACGCTCATAACTCGAAAACTATGAGAGATACGGCATTTCTGACGGGGGTGTACCAATAGGGGGGGTAGGAAATTTTCGCTTTGGTCCCGATCTTTCATATGAGCCCTCGATCACCCTCATAAAAAAACATGTTTCGGAGAAATGCATCATTTTATGTTTCTCGGCTTTTTTCGAATATCTTGCGATCTATGAAGCTACCAGGAACGACAGCTGGTATTTCGGGACCGTTTGGTCGCAATAGATCTGATCATGTCATTTTTTTTATGATCTACACATAAAATATGATTTTTTTATTTTTCGTTAAAAACAAAAAATTTCTCTAATATTTCAGTTTAAAAATTTCAATTAAGAATTGAGACGCCCAGAAACGATGACTTCGATCGAACATTAGAAAAATTATTTATTTGAATTTTTAGTTAATTTAGTTGAAAAATATTTTTGCGCCGGAAGTTGGCCCAAATTTAGCACAAATCATGTGCTAAACATAATTTTAAGGAGTGAATCAGAAAGCTCTTGCTCTCAGGAATCCAGTGATATGCTTGTTTTCTATGTGCGACCAACAGGACGATAGTTATTCCACTTTAAAAATTCTGCGAAACCGGAAGTTGGACCAAATGTAGCATAAGACGTGTGCTAAACACAATTTTAAGGAGTGAATTGGAAAGATCTTGCTCTCAGGAATCCATTGATATGCTTGTTTTCGCTGTACGCCTTAAAGTTTCCGAGTTATCGGCTAAAAACGGAGTTATGCTGCGATAAATCATTAAAAAACCTTCAAACGCTCATAACTCGAAAACTATGAGAGATACGGCATTTCTGACGGGGGTGTACCAATAGGGGGGGTAGGAAATTTTCGCTTTGGTCCCGATCTTTCATATGAGCCCTCGATCACCCTCATAAAAAAACATGTTTCGGAGAAATGCATCATTTTATGTTTCTCGGCTCTTTTCGAATATCTTGCGATCTATGAAGCTACCAGGAACGATAGCTGGTATTTCGGGACCGTTTGGTCGCAATAGATCTGATCATGTCATTTTTTTTATGATCTACACATAAAATATGATTTTTTTATTTTTCGTTAAAAACAAAAAATTTCTCTAATATTTCAGTTTAAAAATTTCAATTAAGAATTGAGACGCCCAGAAACGATGACTTCGATCGAACATTAGAAAAATTATTTATTTGAATTTTTAGTTAATTTAGTTGAAAAATATTTTTGCGCCGGAAGTTGGCCCAAATTTAGCACAAATCATGTGCTAAACATAATTTTAAGGAGTGAATCAGAAAGCTCTTGCTCTCAGGAATCCAGTGATATGCTTGTTTTCTATGTGCGACCAACAGGACGATAGTTATTCCACTTTAAAAATTCTGCGAAACCGGAAGTTGGACCAAATGTAGCATAAGACGTGTGCTAAACACAATTTTAAGGAGTGAATTGGAAAGCTCTTGCTCTCAGGAATCCAGTGATATGCTTGTTTTCTATGTGCGACCAACAGGACGATAGTTATTCCACTTTAAAAATTCTGCGAAACCGGAAGTTGCGCCAAATGTAGCATAAGACCTGTGCTAAACACAATTTTAAGGAGTGAATTGGAAAGCTCTTGCTCTCAGGAATCCAGTGATATGCTTGTTTTCTATGTGCGACCAACATGACGATAGTTATTCCACTTTAAAAATTCCGCGAAACCGGAAGTTGGGCCAAATGTAGCATAAGACGTGTGCTGAACACAATTTTAAGGAGTGAATCGGAAAGCTCTTGCTCTCAGGAATCCAGTGATATGCTTGTTTTCTATGTGCGTCCAACAGGACGATAGTTATTCCCCTTTAAAAATTCTGTGGAACCGGAAGTTGGGCCAAATGTAGCATAAGACGTGTGCTAAACACAATTTTAAGGAGTGAATCGGAAAGCTCTTGCTCTCAGGAATCCAGTGATATGCTTGTTTTCTATGTGCGACCAACAGGACGATAGTTATTCCACTTTAAAAATTTTCCTAAACCGGAAGTTGCGCTAAATTGAGCATAAGACGTGTGCTAAACACAATTTTAAGGAGTGAATTGGAAAGCTCTTGCTCTCAGGAATCCAGTGATATGCTTGTTTTCTATGTGCGACCAACAGGACGATAGTTATTCCACTTTAAAAATTCTGCGAAACCGGAAGTTGCGCCAAATGTAGCATAAGACGTGTGCTAAACACAATTTTAAGGAGTGAATCGGAAAGCTCTTGCTCTCAGGAATCCAGTGATATGCTTGTTTTCTATGTGCGACCAACAGGACGATAATTATTCCACTTTAAAAATTCTGCGAAACCGGAAGTTGCGCTAAATTGAGCATAAATCATGGGTTAAACATAATTTTGAGGAGTGAATCAGAAAGATCTTGCTCTTAGGAATCCATTGATATGCTTGTTTTCGCTGTACGCCTTAAAGTTTCCGAGTTATCGGCTAAAAACGGAGTTATGCTGCGATAAATCATTAAAAAACCTTCAAACGCTCATAACTCGAAAACTATGAGAGATACGGCATTTCTGACGGGGGTGTACCAATAGGGGGGGTAGGAAATTTTCGCTTTGGTCCCGATCTTTCATATGAGCCCTCGATCACCCTCATAAAAAAACATGTTTCGGAGAAATGCATCATTTTATGTTTCTCGGCTTTTTTCGAATATCTTGCGATCTATGAAGCTACCAGGAACGACAGCTGGTATTTCGGGACCGTTTGGTCGCAATAGATCTGATCATGTCATTTTTTTTATGATCTACACATAAAATATGATTTTTTTATTTTTCGTTAAAAACAAAAAATTTCTCTAATATTTCAGTTTAAAAATTTCAATTAAGAATTGAGACGCCCAGAAACGATGACTTCGATCGAACATTAGAAAAATTATTTATTTGAATTTTTAGTTATTTTAGTTGAAAAATATTTTTGCGCCGGAAGTTGGCCCAAATTTAGCACAAATCATGTGCTAAACATAATTTTAAGGAGTGAATCAGAAAGCTCTTGCTCTCAGGAATCCAGTGATATGCTTGTTTTCTATGTGCGACCAACAGGACGATAGTTATTCCACTTTAAAAATTCTGCGAAACCGGAAGTTGGACCAAATGTAGCATAAGACGTGTGCTAAACACAATTTTAAGGAGTGAATTGGAAAGCTCTTGCTCTCAGGAATCCAGTGATATGCTTGTTTTCTATGTGCGACCAACAGGACGATAGTTATTCCACTTTAAAAATTCTGCGAAACCGGAAGTTGCGCCAAATGTAGCATAAGACCTGTGCTAAACACAATTTTAAGGAGTGAATTGGAAAGCTCTTGCTCTCAGGAATCCAGTGATATGCTTGTTTTCTATGTGCGACCAACATGACGATAGTTATTCCACTTTAAAAATTCCGCGAAACCGGAAGTTGGGCCAAATGTAGCATAAGACGTGTGCTGAACACAATTTTAAGGAGTGAATCGGAAAGCTCTTGCTCTCAGGAATCCAGTGATATGCTTGTTTTCTATGTGCGACCAACAGGACGATAGTTATTCCACTTTAAAAATTTTCCTAAACCGGAAGTTGCGCTAAATTGAGCATAAGACGTGTGCTAAACACAATTTTAAGGAGTGAATTGGAAAGCTCTTGCTCTCAGGAATCCAGTGATATGCTTGTTTTCTATGTGCGACCAACAGGACGATAGTTATTCCACTTTAAAAATTCTGCGAAACCGGAAGTTGCGCCAAATGTAGCATAAGACGTGTGCTAAACACAATTTTAAGGAGTGAATCGGAAAGCTCTTGCTCTCAGGAATCCAGTGATATGCTCGTTTTCTATGTGCGACCAACAGGACGATAGTTATTCCACTTTAAAAATTTTCCTAAACCGGAAGTTGCGCTAAATTGAGCATAAGACGTGTGCAAATCATAATTTTGAGGACGGAATTCAAAAGCTCTTGCTCTCAGGAATCCAGTGATATGCTCGTTTTTTATGTACAGCCACCGAAAAAAATGTTATTCAACTTTAGAAATTCCGCAAAACCGGAAGTTGGGCCAAATGTATCATAAGACTTGTGCTAATCATAATTTTGAGGAGTGAACTGAAAAGCCCTGGCTCTTAGGAGTCCATTGATATGCTTGTTTCCCATGCACAACCTATAGATTTCGTGTTATTGGCGAAACAAAATTATGCTAAAGCTAATCATAAAAAAACCTTCAAACGCTCATAACTCGAAAACTATGAGAGATACGGCATTTCTGACGGCGGTGTAATAATAGGGGGGTATCAAATTTCTAGCTTTGATCCGGATCTTTCGTATGAGCCTATGATCGACTCCATAAAAAAATATGTTTCCAAGTAATGCATAATTTTATGTTTTTCAGTTTTTTGCGAATATCTTGCAATCTACAGGACTAATCGAGTCAACAGCTAGTGTTTTGAAACTTTCTCGCCACAATGTACCTAATCCTATTATGAGTTTTATGATTTACACATAAAATATCATTTTTTTTTTTTTTTTCTACCACTGAAAATTTCTTCAATATTTTAATTTCAGAATTTGAACTAAGAGCTAAAACGACATTGATATGCGTGTTTTCTGTGTACAGCCACCGAAAAAAATGTTATTCAACTTTAGAAATTTCGCAAAACCGGAAGTTGGGCCAAATGTAGCATAAGACTTGGCTAATCATAATTTTAAGAATGGAATTCAAAAGCTCTCGCTCTCAGGAGTCCATTGATATGCTTTTACCCTGTATCGTCCTAATTCATCTACAGTGAGTGTAAAATGCAATTGTACGCCTAGGGTTGTAATAAAACAAATACAAATTTGATGTTTATTTTTCTTATTTATGCAATCGTAACGAGTAGCTTGAGCTCGTTGTAATCTTTTTATGACATTAAAATTTTTTCAAATCAAAATTATAAGTAGCGTAGCATTTTTTTATATACACTACACAAAAAATGACTATTATAAAGTATTCGTACACTCATCATATTTTAAGTTGAATCGGGTTTTTGTTTATTCACTATATCTTTTTGTACGTTTCGAATATTAAATTCATTTTTAAAGCGCATTATTCAGTATTATTTACACTTGTGACTTGTATAGACGCTTTTAGTAGCGAAAATGGGCTGTAAAAGAAAAGAAACGAGCGAAGAAGAAAGAAAAGCAATTATTAACTTACATAATCAGCGCAATTTATTAAGTGAAATTGCAAAACTTGTCAATAGACCACGCTCAACTGTACAAACTATAATTGATAGATTTGGTGCTAATAAAACTATAAAAAAAAAAATCAGAAGTAGACGTCCTTCAACAGTTACACCGCGTTGGGAAAGAAAAATTGGTTAATTGTGTGAAAAAAATCCAAAAATTAGTGCTCTTCGAGTATTAAAAGAAATTATTATTTACCATGATTGTAGATCATTAGTCAGTACTGTACGAATTCGTACGGTTTAAACATTTTACGTAGTAATAATTATCATAGTAGATCTGCGCGCAAAAAGTATTAGGTGAATGATATTAATTGACAAAACAGATTAGAGTTTGCTAAAAAATATATTCATAAAGAAAAGAATTTTTGGGAACGTGTTATTCTCACAGATGAATCGAAATTTAATATTTTCAAACGGGACGTGCATTATAAGGTATGGAGAAAATCTAACACAGAATTTAAAAAAGAAAATTTATGCCCGACATTAAAACACGTCGGCGGATCTGGCTCAGTATGGGGTTGTATTAGTGCTACTGAGGTGGGAAAGTTTGCATTTATTGATGGAATTATGGATCACAACATACAGTAAAACTCTCTACAGTGCAACACACGAAATTTTAAGCGCTCCCGACAGTGCAACTTCTCCGCTGTCCCTTTTCATCCCCACTCTCGTATTAGTACGGTCCGTTTTGGTCTAACAAAATGTCTCGCTCTGCGCGTCAGCATGCGCAGTAGAGCACAAAATAGTGTAAACAGATGAAAACACCGCGTGTTTAATGATATTAGTAGTGGGGAGAGGAGAAGTTGCACTATTGGAGGTGACCTTGTTGCAGAGTGAGAATTGTTGCACTGTGGGGAGTTCTACTGTATATATAAACATCCTAAAAGAAAATCTTCACTCAAGTGCAGCAGAAATGGGTTTCAAAGATGAATGGATACTTTTACAAGATAACGATCCTAAACATAAAGCATGGAATACTAGAGCATGGGTCGATGAGATTGTGTATACGTATCATAGTTTGATTATTTGTTCAAGATCTTGAGATACTTATGAGACCCCAACAATCATCATACTGTATATTCAATCATTAAACAATATCGTTCCAAATTGAATCAAATATCTCTAGTGCCAATCTATGAATACGGATTGAGTTGAAGCTGGTTATACATATTCTTTAGATGCTAGAGATTGTGTTTACGCATCGTAGTTTAGCCATTAGTAGAATCAGTTGTGGAGATTTTTAAGGAGATCTTAAACAATTATCATTAAGTATATTCAATGGTCGAACAATATCGTAACAATTTCAATCAAATATTTCTAATGTTGACCCAATAATACGGGTTGCGCTGAAATAGAAATATATATTCTTCAGACGATAGAGGAAAAAATTACAGTGCGGGAAAATCCGGAACAAACTTCCTGAGTTTATTTTATCGATGTTATGAACATTTAAGAGAAATGCGTCAACGACTTTGTACTCAGTTTATTGTTTCCACGCTGATTAAAAATAGTTTGCATTTTTTTTAATGGGCTTCAATGGTCAGAGGTTATTCTTGAGACGATAGAGAAGTGATTTGTTATTTTATAATTAGAAGAAAACATCCATAATTATAATGATGAAAATTGATTTTGCTATTAGGATCAAACAGAAAGTGGAAATCTGGGCGGTAAAACAGATAATAGAAACTTGACTGTTATACCGGCTCTTCTTGGCTTAGTAGTTCGGTGGAAGTGAAAAATCGGAAACGGGGGCGACACTCAATAGAAATTTTTTTTTAACGGCATTGCTACTCTCAGTCTTCTCTCTGTATCCAATAAAATTTCGTGCATTCATAAGAATTGGAACTTCTATATAAATGTGTATTCTCTGATTTTGTTGTGTTTATTCTACAGAAATCCGAATGAATTGTTTATGAAAAAAATATTATAGTACATTATTATTAACAAATATAAAAATCCTTCAGGTTTTCTCAGTAAGTTTTATTTTATTAGATAATAAGAAATTGATTATTCGTCTCGCATAAAGCTTTATTATGAGCCTTTCTGTTAAAGATTAAAAACCAAAAACATGTATTTTCAAAAATTTTTTTCATTTTAGAGCAAAAAAATGGAGAAAATGGAACTTGCTAATGAAGGAGCTGATGAAAAAAATGATAAGATAGAGAAACAAATTTTTAATCCAACAACAATCGTTAGAGTACCAGTAAAACATGCAAATTTAGGAATAAGGAGTCATGCAATGTAGTATTACATTCATCAATTACTAATATTTATTTAAATTGAAGTTTTAGAAAATTATATGTATATTTATTCTCATAGGGATATGAGTACAATGGTGGAGTTAACATCATTTAGTACTCTTGGCAAAATTCAACCATTTTTAGTGACAATTTCTACTACTGCTGCCCTTATTGTTGATCTTCATTGTCACCTAACTGATAAAGAAGTTTGTGGATATTTAGGAGGACACTGGGATATAAATTCTCACAGTAAGACATTAAATAATATGAGATAATTCAAAAAATTTTAATTAGGATAAATAAATTCAATTTTTATAATTATTATTAAAGATTTAGCAATTACTAGTGCTTTCCCTTGTCGATATGCTGGAAAAGATAAAACAGCTGCTGGCATGGTGGAAGCTGAGATAGCAAAAGCTATGGAATGGCAAAGGGTCACTTTAGTAGGATGGTATCATTCTCATCCTCGATCTCATGCATCTCCATCATTAAGAGATGTAGATTATCAATTAGATTATCAAATAAAAATGAAAGGCCCTAGTGATAATGGTTATACTCCTTGCGTAGGAATCATTTGCTGTAAGTATTTTTATTATTTTTAATTTTATTTAAAGTTTATTATTTCTTTATTGAATTTAATAATTTACTATTTTCAATCAATTTAATATTTGTTTAATAGATGAACTTTTTTTATATTTTAAAAAATTTATGAATCAAAATTATACTTAACAATCGGTTTCATTTTCTATTCTAAAGCTCCATATAATGCTGACGGTAATTGTTATGAATCCAATTTCAACGTCTTTTGGTCAATGCCACCGCCTGAAAATCGACCGCATGAATATCCCAGACCAATGCTTCTAAGCTACACAATATCTCAAGAATTATTTCTACCACAAGACGCACTTGATGAAATAAAAAAATGTATTGAATATTATAGAAGTGAAGGTGGGATCGATTTTAGAGCCAATTTTAATAATACAACGACGTACTTGGAACGTTTACGAAATTCTCTGGCATCAAAATTACCTGGTCGTAATCGAGGAAATGATGCTGGTTACTGGGAAGTGATCAAAGCAATGATTCTTCCAGGCTCTAAAGACGAAACTGGATCGACAGATGGTTTTATTACTGTACAGTTTCCCCCACTCAGTTTATCTGAATCATTAGCACAAACTACCTCTGGATTGGGAGCCAACAACCTTTTTTTGACGCCAATGTCTTTTAAACCAGATAATAATATTATGTCATCTTTACCTAAATCATTCAATACTCTGCCATCAACATCTTCTAAAGATTCCGATAAAAAAGAAGGCTCTGAAGATTCTCACAAAGATGGAAGATCTCATCATAAAACAGATAAACCAGATATTTCACCAACATTCAGATCCGGAGAACTCACAGTATCTATAAAAAATGTGAAAATGGATTATGATCCTTTTAGTGAATTACGATCTAGTTTAGCATCAGACTCAATTTTACCTGGTGTATCTTTAAAAATGAATCCACTATCAGATGTAAGTAAATTGGCTAATTTTTCTCCTGCTGATCTTGCTAAATTGTCAGGTTTTCCTTTGAGTGAATTAACTAAAGCCTCATCGACTGCATATGCTCGCGATATTGCTAACTTATTTAATCCTCTGAGTAAAATTAATCCTTTAACACCTCCAAAAGATATGGGAATGGAGAGAAAAACTGATTTTATGGCTAGTGATATAATTAAGCCTACATTTGGAATGGATTCTTGTAGACAAGATGATTTGATGGATCGTAAAAAAAATTTAGATACTGCTAATGAAATTGCCAAATCTGCTCGATCCGCGGGTTATTTTGCTGCTCCTGATGATTCATTGTCCAGTATTCTTAGGCCGGACATTACTACAAAACTTGATTTACCCATGATGTACCGAAAATTGCAACAACCGGTAACCTTGAATGAATCCAATGAATCATTAAATCTTTCGAAAGATCGATCGTAATTACATGAAAATTGGAATTATCAAAATAATACTCAATAACTCAACTGAATATTGAAATGTGTGAAATAAATGTGCGAATTTTAATATTATGATTTCGACTGATTTATAGACACATGAATTATGTCTATAAACTTAATACATCTAATAGATGCAAATTATATATAATATGTTCATTAGTGTCTATCAGTAATATTATTATTAATCAAAATTTGTATAGAATGTGTAAGATTGAGAATGATCTCCAGTAAATTTTTACTGATTGCTTTGCAAATATTATATTATTATCAGAAATTCTATGAATTAGAATATTTTAAATAAATTCTTAAAATTAAATAAAAAGAGGTATTCTTTTTATTTCTTGAAATTGTTATGAAATTAAAAACAATTGAATTTTTTTAAAATAATTTTTTAAGTTTTGTAGCTCAATAATAATCAACATCGAATTCTGATATGATCCTGCTGCTTGAGTATGACAAGAATGTCGTAAATAGGAAATAAAATAAATTTCAAAAAAACTGAAGAATGCATCAGCGAATACTAAGGTCCTGGTTCAGGATTCACACTCAAGGATTTTAAAGGACCTTGAAGAATCGCATTACAAGAGATCGTCGACCCTCAAAGAGGATATGCGACGATAGGATACTGGTTTCCTTCCCTTTTTATCTCTATGCACCCACGTAGTGAAACAGATTTTTCTTTTGACGTCACCGCACCCAAACCGCGAGAAACGTGGTTTGAGTAGGTTGAATTGGACCCTACAACACATAATATAGCCTCAAGAAAGATTCTTAAGTCCAACTGTAAACGTAAGCCTCACTACGACCTGAAAGACTCTTGTGAAAGTAACGTGGTACAAGTCAAGCACACCGGGAAGGGACGAAACCATTTATTCTTTTTCTACTGGTGTTGGATCGGCCAGTCGCGTGGTAACGTTCTTCTCCTTCTACTCGGCTTTCACCTCCGCGCGCTGGTGACTGCTAGTTCAAGATACATACCACAGTAATATTTGTCTATATGTGAAGATTGGTCCTTGTCTATCAATACATAAGTTAAATCATGAAGAATTGATTTTAAAAATGTTTAAATAATTATTATTTTTCGCTTGTCTTGTCATCAAGACGACGATAAGACATCGTTGAAATCAGTTTGGAATAAACAAGTGGAAAAGTCAAAGCACAAATGGTTTAGCTAAAATAATTGTGTAATCCTTAGAAAGGAGTGTGGAAATTACTCTAAGGACAAAGAACGATTTTTCGTTGGAGAAAGATTGAAGTAAGTAATTAATTAAATATTTTTCGGGTTCAATGAAACTTCAATAACATATACTAATCGAGGACAAATCTAAACTTTTACTTTACCGTTAGGTATAATGCACATGTCAGTTCTGTCAGTATGATAGTTTACGAATGATTTCTCAAGGAAGAGAAATAAAAATTCCATTACTATATATAAATTTATATATTTTTAAATGATTAATTGTATTAAAAACTGTATATGGCTTTGAATTTCGGTATTATTTTTCAATATATTCGTAACATAGTTCGATTAATAGAGAGAGAAAATGAGATCATTGTTGTTTTTAATATAAAATTGTATGTCTTGAGAAATTTTATGTCGTATAGATGAATTTAAGTGAATGTAATAGAATAGAAATGAACAATTGCATAAATGTAAACTAACCTTATAGATGAGTATGTGTAGAAATAATAAATAATAAAGAAAATTTTTATATTTAATACATGTTGTTATAAACTGTTTAATACGACTCAATTACTATATAGTAATGTATTAAATCATTAAACTAGATTCAGGCTGTAACTTACCGCTTTCTTGTCTTGATATAAGTATACACATTAATTTGAATACAGCTTTTTAAATTAAAATAGACCATAACACAATTTTTTCCTACATTGCGCTTCTTTTCTCAGAGCTACACCTTTCACTCGTTACCGGAAGACGCGTGATATTTCTTATAAACTCCAAAATTGTCATTTAAATGATAATAAACATACGGTAAATTTATTTAATTACATTAACTTAGATTTTCAAATCAATTTTCTTCCTCATTAAAATACATTGTTGACATAATTGAATTATAATGCTTATTATTAACTGATGAAATTCCTAAATAATATTTTAAAAAATTAACTATGATTAGTATAATTGAATATGATTAATGTATTTCGAATATTTCAATTAAAAACTGAATGTCATTAAGAATTATGCCTTCTAATTTTTTTTTATTGATTTTAATAACGTTAACGATTATTTTTATGAAAATTTTGCCATTATTTGTCATTGATATTTAATGAAAGCTTAAATAATTTTGTGCAATAGGAAATAAAAAAATTTCCAATACTGTATCACTTTTCATTAATGCTGATCAAGTAAGATAATAATTATTATCATCATTGTAGCAAAAAAAACACCATTACTTTTCTTATCATATCAAATCATCAATATATTATCAGCACTATATATGTGGTTTTCTATGCCTGAGCAAAAAAAATTTTATCTTCTCTATTATACTTCCGTAAAATATTATCAGTTTAATTGTCCATGTATCTAGAAGGTCAATGGAAAACTAAACATTTCCTGACCTAAAACTATACCAGACGTTTCAGATTTATGAATTGAGATGTATATTTATCACAAATTTATTCGTATATTATATATTCATTTTAAAGTTGTCATATTTCTCTATTTTGTTCCAAAGTTTCATAATAAAATTTTTTTAATCAGTCATTTTTTATATCCGGTTGGAGAATGTAATTGAGTAATACTATTGATGATATCACTTAAAATAGTCCAGATGTTTGTAAAAATTTTCGCAACTATTGAATTCTTTATCACGTTATTCATCTATTATCGAATCACTCAATACTCTTTCTATTAACTCTTTAGTTTTGTAAGTTAATCTTTGCGTGAATGTTATTTGTATCAAGTTCTGTCATTGGGTTTAAAAAAATATTTGTCACTACTTAAAATGAAAGTATACAAATGAAAACCAGTTTTATAAAAAAATATATTTGCATTTTTAATATTGATTAACTTAATGATATTATAAGATCAAGTTAAATAAATAATATATATAAAAGGTTTCAAGAAAAATTTCACAATTATTGAATATTATCATTGCAATATTGATCACTCTAAATTGAATTCAGTTCGTGATCTAGAAACATTGTTTAAAAATTTCTTTGAAAAAATTTATTGAGAAATAAGTAAGATAAAAAAGTAAGACATAAAGAGGGAGAAAAAGAATGAAACTTAAAACTCACTGATATACTTTCGCTTTCTTCTTTGCGTTACCGTTATAACAAAGGAATTTCAAGCCCTGATATTTATGCCCATACGTATATGTAATCTATTATAAATGTTATTTTCTATTCATCAAATAACTAACAAGTAATATGTTTCTCACAAGAAATGACAGATATGCTAAAGTATGACTCGACCCTCAGAGTTTTTGCTTTATAAGCCATCTTTGGTTCATCAAAAGTTAATTCACATCATAAAGTTTCCATTAATTACCAAAATTCCGACATTTCTTTCACTGATAAATTGAATATCCTTCAAAGGATACTTTTATATAATAAGATAGTTTACAATTGATTTGATGCAGATTGAATCATATTTGGTTAGTGAATTCAAGTGAAAAATGAAATTATGCGGGTGATAAAAGTAGAGAGAGAATAGATATCATGACGAGCCTTGAGGGGGCTTACTGACACACCACGAAGTTGCAGTGGACGTCCTTGCTGCTATTATATGTTATTTCTGCCGTGTTTCAGTGCCTTTCACTTTCAAGAACCAAAGAACCAGTTAAAAATCTCTCACTCTTTCCCCACCCTATCTTATATCCGCCAGCAGAACAAAGATATGCTGCTCTTTGAATTTTTCATATGTGGATTGAGAGTTTAATCCATTCCTATTATCACTTAATCATTTCCACTTACTGTCCTCATGCTATCAATCAACCTTTCAATGATTTCTAATCTAAAAATTCTAGTATTATCTCACTTGGTGTAGTAATCATCTTGTCAATAATTGGTAATGAAATGCAGCAAACAATTTCTTCATAAATTACTTCAATTAAATAACAATATTGCAATAAATCATTCTTTTCTATAAATGAATCATAATAGTTTCAGCTATCAATCACTTCTTTTTCTAGATATAAAATAATTTTGCTAATAATAAAGGATTAGTGATTGAAATAGTGGGCTCTCTAAAATACAAATGATTAAAATTTTTCAGAAAAGTTATACGAAATGGCTAAAAATCATCAAAATGGATTGATGCCAGGTGCGGGCGCTGATCCTGGAGACTTTTCTGATGATGATACCACACCATTAAACCAAGACTATGCAGGAAGGTAAAATGAATCTTTAACGAATTAACGAAATGATTATAACAAAGATTAGTCTTATAAACTGATTATTTTTCCAGTCAAAGAACAGTCCTGGAGACAAAAGCATGGGATGTATTCAGAGATCCACCTCCAAAAATAGATTCAGGATCGATGGCAAATCAAAAATGCCTCGATGCAACAGTCCAAATAACCAAAGTAATCGTATATTTGGTAGTATTTATAATAGTACTTGGTAGCGGTGTGATTGCTAAAGGATCAGTACTGTTCATGACTTCCCAACTTAAACAAAATCGACATGTAGAGTATTGTAATCGAAAATTTCAACGTGATAAGCGTTATTGGTTTACACCACCTGAAGAAGAACGAATTTTATGGATCTGGTGTATAATTATTGCTTACGTTGTTCCTGAATTTGGAACACTTTTTCGAAGTATTCGAATGTGTGTTTTCAAGTCATGCAAGAAACCCTGGTCATCACATTTTCTTCTAGTATTTATTATGGAGACTTTCCATGTTGTGGGTTTAGCTTTGCTTTTCTTTGCGATTTTGCCAGAGTTAGATGTCATTCAAGGCGCCATGATTACCAACTGTGTGTGCTTTGTACCAGGATTACTCGGTTTATTATCCAGATATAGAAGCAAAGATGAATCAAGAAGATTTGTTCTTGTACTTGTTGATCTCGCAGCTTTAGCTGCCCAAGCAAGTGGATTTGTTGTCTGGGCATTACTGGACAGTTCTAAACCGAGCATTTGGCTGATGCCTGCAGCATTGATTCTCACTTCCTGCGGCTGGTGGGAAAATTATGTGTCACTACAAAGTCCAATTGGTAATTTATCGATTATTATATTCAATTGATTGACTTTAATTACTATAATTATTTTTAATTACGTTAATGATCACAACTTGATTTAAATTTCAATTGCAGGATTTGTACGGACACTTGGAAGAGTGAAAAAAGAACTAAGACTGACGAGATACTTCACATACATGTTTATCTCAGTCTGTAAAATAATTATCTTTATAATCAGTTCATTAGTGGTTTTGTATGTGAAAGGTGAAAATGTTGGACATATTTTTACTATGTTTGGAACAGCATTTAGTAGACGGGAAATTACGATCAATGCATCAATCAGAGAAAATCCAACCATTACTGGTGGAGCTGTTCCCGATTTATCAGAAATTATTTCAAATGGAGATACTGAACAAGTATTTACTGATATGAATGCAGCGGTTTATGTATTATTATTGCAAATATTTGGAGCGTATTTTGCATATATTTTCGGTTAGATATATATATTCTGATTGAATTTTTTACCATTGCCGTTATTTATGAACGTGACTATTAAATAAATGTATTTTTTAGGTAAATTTGCCTGCAAAATTTTAATCCAAGGCTTCAGTTACGCATTTCCAGTAAATCTGACTATTCCGGTACTGATTTCACTATTGATAACTGCTTGTGGTTTACGCAATGGTGATCCATGTTTCTTTGATGGCACAATTCCAAACTACTTGTTTTTCGAATCACCTCCAGTTTCTTTCCTTAATGACTTTATATCGAAAAAATATGGTTGGGTATGGCTTCTATGGCTACTCTCACAAACTTGGATCACTCTTCACATTTGGACACCAAAATGTGAGAGACTTGCAGCAACAGAGAAACTCTTTGTTGTTCCGATGTATGATTCTTTACTTATTGACCAATCAATGGGATTGAATAGAAAAAGAGATGATCAGCCAGAAGTAAAAGTTGAAGATTTAGCAGAAATTGAACGTGAAAAGGGCGATGGTGATTATGAAACAATTTATGAACAAACGGATGGATCAACAACACCACCATCGGCAGTAAAAAGTAGTGACCATGTTACCAGGATTTACGCATGTGCTACGATGTGGCATGAGAACAAAGAAGAAATGATTGAATTCTTGAAGAGTATTCTTCGTTTGGACGAAGATCAATGTGCTCGACGTGTCGCTCAGAAATATTTAAAAGTCGTTGACCCTGATTATTATGAATTCGAAACTCATATTTTCTTTGACGACGCTTTTGAACTGGCAGATCACGACGAAAACGAGACTCAAGTCAATAGATTCGTTAAACTGTTAGTAGGAACTCTTGATGAAGCAGCATCAGATGTCCATCAAACGCGAATGCATGTCCGAGCTCCTAAAAAGTATCCAACACCATATGGAGGACGTTTGGTTTGGACTTTGCCAGGAAAAACTAAAATGATTGCTCATTTGAAAGACAAAAACAAGATCCGTCATCGAAAACGATGGAGCCAAGTCATGTATATGTATTATTTACTTGGACATCGGTTAATGGAACTTCCTATCAGTGTAGATCGTAAAGAAATAATCGCCGAGAATACTTTCCTCCTTACTCTAGATGGTGACATTGATTTCCAACCAGCTGCAGTAAAACTTCTGGTAGATTTGATGAAGAAAAATAAAAATCTTGGAGCTGCCTGTGGTCGTATTCATCCGGTAGGCTCAGGCCCCATGGTCTGGTATCAAATGTTTGAGTATGCTATTGGTCACTGGCTTCAAAAAGCCACTGAACACATGATCGGTTGTGTACTTTGTAGCCCTGGATGTTTTTCTCTTTTTCGTGGTAAAGCTTTGATGGATGACAATGTTATGAAAAAATATACAACGAAATCTGAAGATGCCAGACATTATGTGCAATATGACCAGGGAGAAGATCGATGGCTTTGTACTCTTTTATTACAGAGAGGTTATCGAGTCGAATATTCTGCTGCTAGTGATGCTTATACTCATGCCCCTGAAGGGTTTAATGAATTTTATAATCAACGAAGACGTTGGGTACCTTCAACCATTGCCAATATTATGGATCTACTAATGGATGCAAAGAAGACTATTAGAATCAATGATAATATTTCTCTTCCTTATATTTCCTATCAGATTTTGCTTATGGGTAAGTTATTAATAACTTTGAATATCTGTTTTTCTTCAAATGCTAATGACCAAACACTAAATAAAATAGGTGGTACGATTCTCGGACCTGGAACGATTTTTCTTATGTTGGTGGGAGCTTTTGTAGCTGCTTTCAAAATTGATAATTGGACCAGTTTTTATTACAATATTATTCCAATTTTAGTCTTTATGATAGTTTGTTTCACATGTAAAGCGAATATACAGGTAAATCAGATTCAAGTAATTTTTTGAGTGACGTCTATTGCTTTTTGTAATCATCAAATTTCAATGTCAAGTGATGTTCAATAATGAAAGTGACGATTTGTTTCCTGTTTTTTTTAGCTTTTATGTGCTCAAATATTATCGACAATATATGCTATGGTGATGATGGCTGTAATAGTTGGTACAGCTCTTCAACTTGGCGAGGATGGAATAGGTTCTCCTTCAGCAATATTTTTGATATCATTGTCTAGTTCATTCTTCATAGCAGCTTGTCTTCATCCTCAAGAATTTTGGTGTATCGTTCCTGGAATCATTTATTTGTTATCCATTCCTTCGATGTACTTGCTTCTTATTCTTTATTCCATCATTAATTTAAATGTTGTATCATGGGGAACACGAGAAGTCCAAGTCAAGAAAACAAAGAAGGTCCGTAAAAATAGTCACGGAATGGAAATAAATAATCAATTAACCCTTAACATTTGGGAACAAAGTCACGAGAAGTTTTTAATTCATTGCTTAAGCTTTAATGGTGTCTGTAGTGGTAATGGTGAAACAAAAACTATCTTTCACAGTAATTAATGCATGAATTCAATTAACGATCTCAACAGGTTTTAGTTGCGGGTTTTGTTAGTATATTTTATGCACTGGTCATGGTAGCAGTGATAACTGCAATATCAATAAACATCGTTGAAGATGGATGGTTAGCTCCTACAACTATATTTTTATTATTAGTAACAGCTCAAATAGTTATCAGTGGACTATTTCATCCTAGAGAAATTGGATGCCTGTTATATGGCTTAGTTTATTATATTTCAGTTCCTTCAATGTATGCAATCTTAATTATGTATTCTCTTGTCAATTTGAATAACATTACTTGGGGCACGAGGGAAGTGAAAGCTAAAAAAAGTATTAGGGTAAATAAAGATTTATTCAATTAATTGCTTGAGCTGTTTATTATGGAATATATCATTTTCACGATTAATACTTTACTAACTTATCGGTACAATGATTTATTTATAATTAATTAAATTAAATGAAAAATAATAGGAGCTTGAACAAGAGAAAAAAGAAGCTGAAGAGGCAAAAAGAAAAGCGAAACAAAAATCACTTCTTGGATTCCTTCAAAACGGTGCTGGAAATAATGATGATGATCAAGGTTCTATTGAAATATCTCTAGCAGGATTATTTAAGTGTATTCTATGTACACATGGTAAACCTTCTGATGAAAAACAACAGATTGCTGCCATCGCTGAATCTCTTGAACAAGTGGGAAAGCGCTTGGAAAATATTGAGAGGTAATTGAAGGTCATAATTTAATAAAGGAAAAGTATTTAAGGATTATAAAGTTGAAAATAATTTTTTTTAAGAAATGTGGACCCTCATGGCCACTCATCAGGCAGAAGACGAGCATCATCTACAAGCTCTCGAGTAGATCACCTTGGACCTATTGAAGAAGAAGGTCGTCATGCGTCTGGATCTGAAAGTGAAGCTGAAACAGAAGCTAGTCAACCTAACGAACCGCCTCGAGATAATTTCAATGATCGTCCATATTGGTTGAATGATGAAGGTCTCAAGAAAGGTGAAATTGATGTACTGTCAATGCAAGAAGAAATGTTCTGGAAAGATTTATTGGAAAAATATCTTTATCCTATCGATGAAGATAAAGCTGAGAAGGTAAAATATCATAAGAGTGGTTAACATATTTTTTTAATATTTTTTTTTTATAAAGCTATTTGAGTTTGAATAAAACTCAATGTTTAATCCTTAATTTATAGCGCGTAGAATCTAAATAGATGCAAAATAATTCTATTCTTTGTTAAAAATTATTGAAAAGTTATCAAACTAGTAATTAATATAGTTAACTATGAAATTAAGGATTAAAAGGCTTTGAAAAATTTTTATAACAATTTAATGCTGATATCAGGCAAGAATAGCAAAAGACCTAAAGGATTTGCGAGACCAGAGTGTGTTCGCATTCTTTATGATGAATGCACTCTTCGTCCTCATCGTCTTCCTCCTTCAATTAAACAAAGACTTACTCCATGTCAAATGGCCCTTTGGTGTGAAGACCAATATCACCTATAATGCTAACTCACAAGAGGTAAATACCGCTCCGCTATTGTCAAATACTTTAACATCATTTGAAATATTTTTACCTAGTATGAATCCTTTCAAAACGTCAACTTTTACTGAAATATTAGGTCAAACCAACGATGGAAAAGTACGAAGACACTAGCGGGGCTTTTCTATTATTTAACTAATTCGTATTTTGTTTTTGTTTGTCTGTTGCTTTTTTTTATCAACGAAATAAAATAGGCCAGGATTGCCGCGGACTTAATTGAGCTACGGAACAAAAGTGTGTTTGCATTTTTAATGTTCAATGCGCTGTTTGTGCTGATCGTATTTTTACTTCAATTGAACAAAGATCAATTACACGTTGTGTGGCCGCTGGGAGTCAAGACGAACATCACCTTCATTAAGGAAACTTCAGAGGTACCGGCAACCCGGCCTCTCAGTGAAATTTCAATTTTAACTATTCTTTTTTTTTCCTAAATTAAAACAATTGGTTAAGTTTAATTCCTTCTCTTATTTATCTTTTTCTTCTAATTAGACACCAACACACTTACAGTTTAAACAACTAACTAAGTGAGGTGAAAATTGGCACGAAATTCTTCAATTTAACGATGAAACATCATAAAACATCAAATTCTAACTTATATTCGGAATTACCCCTATAAATACATCCTATATAATGAAATCACGATAACTAAAAAATTTTCAATCTATAAAAAACTCGAATGCATTTGAAGCAACTTATTGGAATGCATCTAACATTCCACATTTTCTTATAATATGAATCAATTTTTTTTTCACTGATATGTGAATGAACTAATCTCACATGGTTGCAGTCTCACAAAACTGCATTGACTTTTTAATTTGGGCACGAAGAAGAATGAGGAATCTTACTCCTGGGTTCCCTGTTTTGTGTCTAATGGTGATGTGATTATGAATTATTGATAAAAAGAACTCAATTCAGTGGTAAAAATACGAAATTGAAGCATATATGTGTGTGTTTGTGATTTAAAAAATAACATAATGCTTTATAAATATGCATTATCATTCTTTGTAAATAATATATCATGTATATGTTCAACATTGAGATAAAAATTGATAATTATAATTTGTAACTAAATCTATTAAAAATCTAACTTTCTATTAATTTTTAATTCTAATATATTCTATTAAAAGTTTAATGATCGGTAATAAATATATTTTTATCTCAGTGTTACTACTTTTTGCCTATGTTTTTTAAAATCAATGTTAAATATTTATATGATGATGATTCTAGGTACTCATTACAAAAGAATATCTACAATTGGAGCCAATAGGTTTAGTTTTCGTTTTCTTCTTCGCTCTCATTTTGGTCATCCAGTTTACTGCTATGTTGTTCCATCGATTTGGAACATTTGCACATATTCTCGCCAGTACTGTTTTGGATTGGTACTGCTGTAAAAAGGTCAATAAAATAGCTTCTTTAACCAGCACAAATGGGAAGATAATGACAGTTATTTATTTTCTATCTGTTTTTTACAGACTAAAGAGCTTTCAGAAGAAGCTTTGCTATCAAAACATGCTGTAGAAATAGTCAGAGATTTGCAGCGTCTTGATGGAATGGAAGGAGATTATGAAGAAGGCAGCGGAAGTGGACCTGGACGAAGAAAAACAATCAGAAATTTAGAGAAAAGCAGAAGAAAAACACAAGCCATCAATACACTCGATGTTGCATTCCGGCAGCGTTTCTTTAGTATGGCTGAAGGAAATGGTATAAATTCATTTCATGTTTATGAATTTATTATGTAACTTATCCAGTAATATTTCATATTTATTTAGGGTTGCCAAGAAACATATCAATGCGTCGATCAACAAAAGCATTTAAAGCATTTGAAGGTCGTCGAAATAGTATCATGGCTTTGCGAAGAAAATCTCAAATGCAAACTTTAGGAGCCAACAATATTTATGGTGTTGCTGGAAACCCATTAGGACTCCAGCCACGACCCACACGAAGTAGTCAAATATCAGTCAAAGATGTTTTTGCTGATACTGGACATGTCAATGTAGGCTATGACAGTGAAGAAAGTCCACGAAACAGTTTACGAATGCAGCCCATGGGTGGAAATACGTGGCGTGAATCAAATTCTCAAATGTAAGAGATTTTGTGAAAATAATTTTTTTTATTTTCCAACAATCATAAAGACAGAATTAAACTTTCAAAAATATTAGTAAATTTTGTAATTTAATAAAAATTATTTCATTTTATATAATTAGCTAATTATATTATTGTATGTAATTGGAGAGTCTAATGAGAATGAAATGTTTTACTTAATTAATTATAATGAAAAAAAGTCATAAATAATCAACTTGTACTACCTTCTATTCATATGCAATATCTATGTTAATTAATTATGTGATATGAAAATTAATGAAATTATAATTTAAGTGAGTGAATCTATATTGTACAGTGAATGGTTGATGATCTTTTGTAATGACAATTGAGTTATAGAATATTAATCGTAGCCTTAAGATAAAAAAATTTGGTGCTGCGATTCCATTACATAACTAATCAATTTTATATCAAATTATTAATCATTATCAGTTATTTATAAGAACTAATATTTATAGAAAAATAAGTGTTCGAATAGACAATGAAAAAGACTTGGAAAATTTTTATTTTAATTAATCTATTAATAACTTCTTTGTCATAATGTCTTACACACTTAATTAATACATCATTTCAAAAATTAAAGATTTTCTTATTTTAATAATAAGTTCATTTAATCCGTATAAATGTTTCAATCAATTTGAGATTGACAAAATGCTTCAGTAACGAGAATAATATATGCTAGCATCATATAATCGTTCATTGCACACCTAACAGACCATTCGTGATTAAATCCTTCAGGTGGACGATAAGTTAAAGCTGCTAAGCTGAATGGAAAATTTGTTGCACGTATATAATTGTTACTTACAATTAACCTATAAATGTATAATTTATCTCTCAATGATAATACATGTAATAAAAGAATAGAAATAAATTTAAATAGATTACCCAAATAATTCAGTAGATATAATCCAAAAATAAGGAACGAAATCAATTTTTACAAATGAAGCCAATCTTCGATTGTTAGTCGTTGAAATTAATCTTTCAAGTAAAAGTTGTATGGGCAACTTTTTTTTAAGAAAATTTATTACTTCTGACGTTACTAATAAAATAAGAACAATTGAACCAGTAATGCGAGCCTTATAATGTACTAATAATGCATGAAAAACCAAACTAAAACCAAGAGTCCTTAACCCCCAGTTGATAAAATGATTATTATTTTTATTATATTGTTCTTCTTCAGCTAAAATAGGATCTATAGCTGGAGCAAAATATATAAAGCTTATTGTAGGTCTTTATATTCTTAAAAGTAAAGAAATAATTTTATTTTACTTACGATAACGTTTCCATAATAAATTGTAAACTAAGTTCTGAAGTGATCTAGCACTAATTGATGCAATGCCTAATGAAGCATAAACAAATTGAGGTAAAATTCTGGAATATTTGATGACTGAATGATTAATAAGACGATAAATATTATAACCTGACCCAAATACTAAATATCCAGACGATACTAATGCATGTAAAAGCATGCTATTAATTATAGACGATTCAAAGCTTATAAGTTAATTATTTTATTATTACTACACCACTTGAATAACAATTTCATGTTTATAATTTCAAACTTTTCAATCTAACTTCGTTCTTCAGAACTGCCAATTTTATCGTGTGCCAATATGACAAATGAAACATGTTCTAGTTTCCATCTAACCTTACTTCACTTTATCACTCGGTATTCATATCAAGTAATGTTTACATTTTGGAAAAATAAATGAAATTGTACTTTTTTTTAATGAAGTTTTAATATGATGATACAAAAGATATTAATTCTATACGTTTACAAGTGTTGTCATACGATATAAATTAATAATTTGTGTGGACATTACAAAACATAATGCCTTTAGGAGTGAAACCTGAATGTGTGAAATGTGGAGTTCTTGAAAGTCTTTTATGGCACGCAACAGATTTAGGAAATTTGTGTAATAACTGTTTAGAGGATGAAAGAAATGCTAGTGATTCTTCCAAAAAAAATGATGAGGAGGATAGGAATGGATTGTCTAAACCAGCTCGTAAAAGTACTAGAATTACTCGATACTGTAAGCCATCTAAGACAAATGTTTCTATAAAAGCTGTTCCAAAAGGGAAAGGTCGAAGACATATTTTTAAGAAACAAGTAAGATGAAAATTGGTTAATAAATTCCCTACGTTTATAAAAAAATAAACTGTCCATAAAAAAATGATAAAAAATCATTGTGTTTAGCAACCGATCAAAGCACCGTCAGCAGTTGCCACCCCCGTCACCAGTAATTTTGTATTTTACAAAGGATCATATTTTCAAGTTGGTGACATCGTTTCTGTGACAGATGTTGATGGAGGAATCTATTATGCTCAAATCAGAGGTCTTCTAACTGATCAGTACTGTGAGAAAAGTGCTGCTTTAACATGGCTTTTGCCCACGACTGAAAGGTTCGTCACTGATTCCATTGATATTCTAAACTTGAGTAGAGTATCAGTTACCTAATTGTGAATTCAATGGAACAAATTTAATTTCCAGTCCCCCTCCAGATGAAGAGTTTAGCCCAGAAACCTACATCATTGGCCCTGAAGAAGATTTACCACGCAAACTAGAATGTATGGAATTTGTAATGCATGCTCCATCTGATTATTTTAAGCTCAAAAATACTCCTTATCCACCTGTACTCACAGAAACAGGAACCGGTTATATTTGGACATCACTTAAAAATGAATAATTTTTTTTGTAAATAACAAAGACTTATATTAAGAACAATGTTTTTATTTTTTAGTTTATTTTGATAAATAAATCATTAGAAATCTTTCTCATAAAAATATTATAGATTTTCTTAATAATCCGTAGGCGTACTTATTACAAAGAGTGAATTATTTTTTTATTTCATGTAGGAGTAATCATTCCAATCATTCAATTAAAATTAAATATTTATATTTATTTCATTCATTATTTCCTCTTGACTGATTTATCTTTAATAAAATATGAAAGAATTTTCGACTTACAATTATTTGATTAATAATAATTACAATTATAATTTCTTTACTTAACTTTATACTTTTTCATCATGATTTATTTATTTATTACTCTCTTTAATTCTTTTATAATTCTGTTTTATATATGTATATTTATTTACAATCATAATAATCAGAGGTTGTACTGAATAGATTAATATTATTATTATTAATAATTGTTGTCTAATAATATTATATTAATCATAAATGTGAAGTTGATCGTCTTGTTAAATCATTTGATAAAGAAAACGTATGATTTGATTACATTTATCAAAATGTAAATAATGATAATATAGGTAAATAGATTTCGTATTTTAAATTGATTGCACATTCTCTAGAAATATTCCGTCAGCGAGGTTCTAAAGATGATATTGCTGGTCAGAATTTCAAGTCTTTAATAGCTTGTGGTAAATCGGGTAACTTCATATCCTTAATTTGCTGTGGAATGTTCATGTTTTTCACTGCAGAGACAGCTCTTGCTGGGGCTGCTGTAATTCCCGCCTGAATAACAATATTATAAGTAGTAATTGTTCTATAGTTATTTTAAAAATTACAAAAACAATACGAAGATTTTAAGATCAAAGGAAATGAAGGTAAGGAGAAGAGTGCAAATTTAGAATATACAAAAATTTAGAAGAATATTCCAATTTTATTAGAGTCTATTTGTTGAATGATACATTGTTTCTCGGCGTATAAAAATATAATATTGAGTTTCAACAAATTTTTGAATCGATATAAAAAGAAGTTATATGAAAACTTTATAGAAATATAAATGCAAAAAATATATTGATAAGTAAACTTTATATACAATTCGAAAAAATTAGAAATGCTTCAAACATTTTTCAATCAACCTGACACAATAAATGTAATTTTCAATAGAATATCAGATCTTTGTTCCAGCAGTGATTAAATTTAAAGAGAAGAGCCTGGAACTACAACTGATTGAGGAAGATTAGAAATTCTAGATTTGTTTAATTCCTAGAAGGCATGAGAATAGCATTAAAAATCTAAGTAGTTTAGAATCGATTGTTATATATACACATTTATTTTGAATTCAATATTGGAATAAAATGAAGTTAATGCTACATATAATCAAAATAAAAAATAATGATTCTAGTGAAAAATTTCACCTTGTATTAGGCCTATGACCTTTCACAAGTATAATAAATTAATAAATAAATATATACTCAGTGAAAAATTGATTTCAAGAATTTTTCAAAGAAATATAAAACGATAATAGAAATTTAACGAATGTAAAAACAAGTTAATAAAATATCTTACCTCTTGTTTTTCTAATTTATTTTGGTCCTCGATCCTTGTAAGTATCTCAGTCATATTAGTTTCTAGAACCATTCCACCCATTACTAATTCATTGAGAATGTAATGCACTTTGTCTACATGGAAGATGAGATCTAGTTCACAAACATTCTCAAAACATTTATCTAACGTTTCTACAAAAACTTGAATTAAATCTAATATTCCCAGTTCAGATTCTGAACTATCAACACAAAATACGAAGTAGAGTGTGGCATAGTGCCTATAAATCAATTTATAATCTGATCCACCAATCAAACTTCCACCCTCTAAGAAATTGCACACGTTATCATCTCTTTTAGATACCAGTTGAAATGTTTCTTTTATTATTTGTTGTTGCATATCTTCATTCTAAAAAATTAATAAAATAGCTTGGCGTAATACTTATTCTTAAATCATTATGGGATTAAGTGGTGATACTGATAAATAAATTATACTCACGAAATAATGATAAAATTTCGATAAACGTGGCTTTCCATGATTATTAAATACCAAAATTGCCTTAATCATGATTTGAAAAAATATTTTAATAAAATGTGAAATATTTTTGAATTGATTCGAAAAATTAAGATTTATGGAAAGATTATAATAGTTGAGGTTAGGAAGTCATCTGTCATGTATGTTTATTAATTATTCTTATAAAGAGCATATTTGAACTTTAACTATTAAGTTGTTTCAATAATACTTATTTTAGTAGTAAAAATTATAAAATTTTTTATAATAAAAATTACAATTTATAAACACCGTACTTCTGTGAAAATACTGACAAACACTGCACTAGTTGAAGCAATGAATACTACTCGATATACTGTTTCAATTTATCGACTGCGATATCTATGTTACGACTGTTCTACTTTTGATAATTAGATAAATTTTAACAAATAATTCGTTAATAACAAACCGTATAATTCTTATTATTATCATACAAAAAAATACAATTAAAAATAATAAAGTTTCTAATTTTTAAATAAATACAATAATGCACTTATTATTTTACTAAATAATAATCCTCTCAGTAAGGATCTGTAAATATTAAACTGGCAAACTGTCGACATGCATCATTGATATCTGAGTAACCATATTTGAAACCATATTCTAATGGTCGTTTAGGAAATATCTTTTGGCTTCCCGTAACAATCTACAAATCAAAAAAAAAATTATATTTCGATTGATAATTATTTGATATGTAATTAATCAAAAATGAATTCCATGTATATCTATACCGTAGCTCGTTCTTTTCCAAAAAGAAGATCTAAAAGAAATTTCGGTTGTGGAATAATTGCTGGTCTATGCAATGATTTCGCAAAGGCAGTGGCAAATTGTTTATTTGTGATTATCTGAAAAAAACGATAATTATTGGATTGGACGAAAATTAATGTTCGTTTATTATTATATACCTGAGTTGAAACGCCATTTAATACACCATTGACCTTCTCCTCATTTAAAGCAAAAAGAAATAATTCTGCCAAATCATCTATATGAATCCATGGCATGTACTGGCTACCATCTCCTAGAGGACCGCCTAATCCCAAGAAAAAAGGCCAGTACGTTTGTTGAATTATTCCTCCTTTCCTTCCGAGAACTACTCCAGATCTAATAATGACTTTTCTGCAATCACTAGTGGATGGTAGTTCTGACGCCGCTTCCCAATTATGTACCAAGTCTTTGGAGTATCATATTTTATGTATGTATTGTTCGAATCAATGTATTAATATTTCATCAACAGTTATTTTTACCTGAGAAAAAATCATATTTTTCACACTTATCGTATTCAGTATACTCCCTTGTATCACTTGGTGGGTAATATGCTACTCCAGAAATTGAAATGAAACATTTTACATTTGATTTAGGAATAGCATCTGCGAGTATTCGATTTGTACGAACTCTACTTTGCCAAACGGCTTCTTTAAATTTTGGAGTCCAGCGTGAACGTAAATCTAGTACATTTTGACCAGCTACATTTATTACATCTGTTGCAGTTTCTGGAAGTCCTTTTACATTAACTTCAGTCTATTAAAAGGAATTATGTAAATTTATAAAAGCAGATTATATAAGCTAGATTATCAAAAGACTAAAGAAGTATTTTTTATTTATGTCTTTTTTATAAAAAACAATGAAATATTTCATATAACGACTGTATAATACCCATGACATTTCAAGAGGATCTAGTTTTTGTTTTCGAGTCAAAACTGTCACTGCAAACCCTTCTGTTTTCAAAGCATATACAAGAGCTGATCCTATAAATCCGGTCCCTCCGGCTATAAATATAATTATTATGTAATATCTAATAATGATTTATTCTAAATAATTAAAGAAAATCATATCAATTCATAAGCATGTGTCATTTACTCAGTGAAACATAGATTGCTTACCTATAATTACGTGTCTCATGATCGCTATGATTATTGTTTTTAATGTTTCATAATAAATTTATAATCATAAAGAATACAATTATTCCTTACATTGATTTAGTTTAGATGAGCATAATTGCATTTTATTTTTTTACAAAGGATTATGTTAACTGATGTAGAACCTAAATCCGGTAATTGTATATTATAATTAGTGCTCAATACATACACTGACTTCATGTGGCAGTAGTGTCGTCTTACGTACGTAATAGAGGGGATGAAGGATTCATGTCAATAGTAAAAATGTCGTCGACTCCCTTAGAAAGCTTAGAAACTCAGCTCGAGCTTTTTATTGAAAATGTTCGACAAATACGTATTATAGTAAGTGATTTTCAACCTCAGGGACAGAATGTATTAAACCAAAAAATGTGAGTATTAAATTAATATTTTTTAGTATCTATTAAAGTTATTTCATTTGCTACTTTGTTGCTTCAATCGTTTACATTGGTAATTCCACAAAATCCCACAAGAGGTCGTATCAACATGGGTTTTTAATGCGGGAAATTTGAATTTTTCAGACAAGGACTTGTTAATGGACTTCAAGAAATCGACAAATTAAAGTCGCAAGTTCAGGATGTTCACGTTCCTTTGGAGGTCTTCGAGTAAGTTTCATGGAACCGGTTTTAATCTCGAATTAAAAGATCTGTTTTAGTTTGCAGACAACACCATTTATTTTCATATCTATATATGTTTCTTTATTGCATTTAAGTAGTTTTTATAGTATTATTTTCGATAAACCGGCTATATAATTTGAAATTTAAGCCTAACATCCATAATATTTAATACTTTTTTTTATAGCTACATTGATCAAGGAAGGAATCCTCAACTTTACACAAAAGATTGCATGGAAAAGGCTTTAACGAAAAATGAACAGGTCAAGGGAAAAATTGATGCCTATAGAAAATTCAAGGCCAACTTGCTAGTTGAATTAAATCGAGTATTTCCCAATGAACTTGCGAAATATCGCGCTGTACGCGGTGATGAGTAAATGACTGAAGCGGCCAAAAAATTATATCAGTACCTTAAAATTTTTTACAAGCCATTAAATAATTTGAATAATCAGATTAAAACAATATCAATTTCTTAACATCAACCCAATTATCACTCAAATATCTGTACAATTATACAATTACATCCAAATTTACTCAGAGAATTAAAGAATTTTTGTAATTATATTAAATGATCGATTTAATAATATTCAGCTGAGTGATCTTATAACTCAGTGTGTTTGCTTACCCATTTGCAAAAAATTTACTATTTATTTAATGTGAGACATATTTTATAAATTACTCAAACGAATTCGTAATTAGGTATTAAATAAAATGAATATTTAATTATGATATAAATTAGTTTATATAAGTATATGTATATATTGAATAATTTTATTGGTATACTTGTGTTAAAACTTTATTAATACAATATGAATAGCACAATAAATTATATTTAGTTTAAAATTAAAGACTTTTTCTTCAATACCCGTAGTCCCTTATCATGAAAACAATAGCTTATGGATTTTCATGACAGTATATGATAATTCCTTTTATCTCCAAAGAAGATAGTATCAGCTATGATAATCTTAAAGTAATACTTAACACTCAAAACAATTTGGATGGAATCATCGATTTATATTTGCTAAACTGGTTTCGATTTAATTTATTAAACAAAGTGAACCAGTTGTGTTTGACAGTGAATTTCAAGTTTGTATTGAATGTGCCAATCCCCTTTTCCTTTTGAGTTCCCCTTCCCCTGATGACTACAACATGAGTAACAGCATAAAATCATTCTTGAGACCAAGACTTGGAATACGTCCGTTGATCTCAATAGTCATAGTTTCTATCGGTATGATTAGTTTACTTATAACAGTACTCGTTTTTCAGACTTGGTCAGCTAGAGCTGAGGATTTCAGGTAAAGATTTGACCAAATCATCTATTTATCGATAAATCTATAAGTCTTTTATAATTATTGCTTCAGACTGAACAGAATACATTTATTTAAGCATGAAAATAGAAAGTAAAAATTATAAACAATTTTTTTAAAGTCTTCACGAGCATTATAATAAGTAGACTGTGATCTGGAAATTATAGATGATCATATTCAAAACTTTTATGCTTTTGTTCTACTTTCACTTGGAAAGTTTCATCATTTTTGTTGTTTTATTTGATTACTAAAATAGTTTCATCAGCATTCATTTCAATCATTTTATAAATACAACGTTGATTCTTAGACTATTACTATATTACTTGAATTACAATCAGTTTTAGTTTATATTTGAGATATCAATAAATAAAACCCGATTTTAAATTATTTAAAAATATTTTATTTTACTATAATTCTATTTCTTTTTGTTGTTTTCATGACAAACTAATATTGATTTATAAAAAAAAAAACTTATTCCAGCTCACCATGGCACTACAAATGCATACAGCAACAATGTAAAAAGTTTGAGATAACTCCGGATGTTGTTTCACCCTTATCCTTAGAAGTTTGTCAATTATTCTGTGGTCTTGGATCACTATGGCCACAGCCCACTGGTCATTTCTCTTTTGGCAATTTTGTAGCTCATTTAGATCCAGATAAAATTGATTTATGTGGTACTATACCGAAATCAGTTGTAGGAACTCTCATGTACCGTAATCTTGATATTTTCAAAGAAAATATTAGGAAACTTGGCAGAAATCATGTTAAAAAAGACGGTTTATCACTTGGTATATCTATTAAAGGTCTTAAAAATCCTGATGACGTTCAATTGACTTTAGACACTAAAGAAAGTTATCGTTTAGAAATTAATCAACCTCTTAGTGACTCAATAAATGCGACAATTACGGCAGAAACCTATTTTGGGTTACGCCATGGCCTTGAAACTTTATCGCAGTTAATTGTTTTCAATGACTTAAATAATGAAATTCAAATAGCACGAGATGTTTATATTGATGATGCACCTGTATATCCATATCGTGGTATTTTGTTAGATACCAGTCGTAATTTTATGGATAAAGCATCTATTAAACGTACCATCGAAGCCATGTCAATGTCAAAATTAAACACATTCCATTGGCATATCACTGACTCTCACAGTTTTCCATACGCTAGTAAAACTTGGCCCAAAATGACCAAATACGGAGCATACACGCCTTCCAAAATTTATACACAAGAGGACGTCAAAGAAATTATAGATTTTGGTTTACTTAATGGAGTTCGAGTTTTGCCAGAATTTGATGCTCCTGCTCATGTTGGAGAAGGATGGCAATGGGTTGGAGATGATGCTACTGTATGTTTTGGTGCAGAACCTTGGCAAAAATATTGTGTTGAACCGCCTTGTGGTCAGCTTAATCCTACTAGCGAGAGGGTTTATGAAATACTCGAGGGAATTTATAGAGACATGATTCAAGACTTCCAACCAGATATTTTCCATATGGGTGGTGATGAAGTAAATGTAAATTGTTGGAACTCTTCCGATGTAATCCGTAATTGGATGCAGCAGAAGATGGGATGGAATTTATCAGAGTCAAGTTTTATTCAACTGTGGGATGTTTTCCAAGAGCGAGCTTACGAGAAACTAAAATTAGCAAATGGTGGGAAAGATATACCAGTTATCTTATGGACAAGTAAACTTACTGATGAAGAAAATTTGAAACACTTGGATCCAGCAAAATATATTATTCAGATTTGGACAACGGGAGCTGATAATACTATTGACAGATTAGTTGAAAATAATTTCAAAGTTATTTTCTCCAATTATGATGCTTTATATTTGGATTGCGGGTAAGAATATATTAAAAAAAAATTTTCAAGTTTTAACTTTTAATTATCTTCTCGTTGTTTTTTTCTAGTTTTGGAGCATGGGTAGGGGAAGGAGTTAATTGGTGCGCACCTTATAAAGGATGGCAAAAAATTTACATGAATTCTCCATCAAAAATACTTAAACAAAAGAACTTGGCCTCAAAGAATCATTTGATTTTAGGTGAGAAATTTTTTTTTAGTTTTTATCATGAATGGAATATTTTCCAATTTACCTACAAAAATGGAGTCTACCGTTGATGAATAATTCATGGGGAAACTTTTTAGGTGGGGAAGCGGCTTTGTGGTCTGAACAAGTCGACAGTACGTCAGTAGACTCACGTTTGTGGCCTAGGTCAGCAGCAATGGCAGAAAGATTATGGGGAGAACCTGAATGCTCTTGGGAGCAGGTAGAACATCGAATGCTAAGACATCGGGAGCGATTAGTTCAGCGAGGAATATTTGCAGATAGTTTAGAACCAGAGTGGTGTCTTCAAAACCAGGGTCACTGCTATTTGTAATTTTTTTATATTTGTACAATAAAATATCTTTCTACGTATTCATTATGATAACTATTGAATAAAAGAACAACATTAAATTTTCATTCCATGACGAAAATTAAAAGAGATGACAAAAAATCAGCAGTGAAATATTATAAATTTAACAAATACGAATTTAACAAACCGAATTAATAAGATTAATAAATTCATAAGCTGATTTAAAAATTTTTTTTATATTCAATATTAAATTTCAATGACATATGAATGTAATAAATGTTTACATACCACTAACTAAAGTATATTGTTACTTAAAATAGCACGACTGGTGTGTGTTCGTGATTCAGGAGATTTAATAAAATATCGATGAGTTAAACTTAAAGAATCCATACCACGTCGTGATCTTCGAGTTTTCCATGTTCTCTTCATTTCCGCTCGAACTTCGCCATTGAGTAGGCAGTAAAGCAGTGCCACAAAGCATCCCTACAATGAGTAAATCGAAAATTGACAGTGAAATATTAATAAAATAAATTCTGCTGAATTTCTAAAATAAGTATTTATTTACCTGAAATGATGCAAAAAATTGATCCCAAAACAACCAAATTAACTCTAAATGATAATCTTTATGGTACGAAAGACCTAAAAAGATGGTATAGTGTGCTCCAAAAAGGAGAACTAAAACTAAAGTTGATTTAGCCCAACGTCCATAATGCATTTTTTTGCGTTGCAAGTATACTGAAGTTTTCATTTTAATCAGAAGGACCCGTACAATATTAATGAAAAGAATGAAGTTAAGCTGTTGGGCAAAAAGAAAATAAAGATAACGAAATAAAAATTAATCATGATATTAAATAAATAATTTTGCTTATTCATTCATCCTTCGAATCATTGACTAATGATTAAAAGAAAAGGTCAATGTTAGGATAGCTGAAGAATAGTGATAAATCATACCAAAATAGAAACCATGATGGGGATTCGAATGATGAGAAACAATGATGGATTACTGTGCGTGGTCCAACATAATGTATCCTCCATGATTAGCCGAACTATAATCCACACAATAACAACAAAACCGGGCAAACTCCAACCTAGGATCGTATAGACTGTGGTAGTTGTTGAATCGGTGCAAAAAGCGATAAATATTAGATTATGAAGATACAATCCCTCCATAAATATCCAAGTATAATTCGCCACAATAAAGTATTGCCAAAGGCTTGTTATAGCCTTGCATATCCAATTCTGCACGTAAACAAACAAATTAATAAATATAATCATTAATCAACCAAAATAAAGAAAATCAAGTTTCGTAACTTCTTAAACAAGCTATTAACCATTAATAATCATTATCATGCAATAAATTCATACATAGAGCCTTACATTGTTTTCTTTGATAAAAATACTTTTTCCATCAACTAAAACAACATCCCAAGAGAGTCCTAAACCGTCTACGAAAAGCCAATCCTTCAACAATGCCATAAAAGCTCTCATGATAAACGATGCAAACAGATGCATATGTAGACGATTTCTCGGATTTCTCAACTTCTTTAATAATGAAAAAATGATCATGGCTAGAATTAAAGTTGTCAGTGAAGAGGTATATCCAATTTTTGAGATTGTTTTTATTATTGGTAACCACTTCTAAAAAATAAAATAATTAAAATGAATTATTAGTTATTATTATCAATATGTTGATGACTTATTAAACAGAGCATTTATTTCAAATTCAAATGACTTATGCAGATAAAGCTCACAAAACTCTGATCAGGATAAACATCAATTAAAATAGTGATAATAATATAAAATTCAATGAATGAATTCAGAGTTATTAGTGATATTGATATACAGTCTAATTGATAATATCAATGAGTCAAAACAATTTAGAAAACGAGAAAGACATGCTATTTCATGATTCTATAAATAGTCAATCATTGAAAAGAGGTAATTTTTAAATATCTATTAAACATACATTTAATACAGATGAATTACAAAACTTTCCGTAATCAGAGTATGAAATTTCTAAATCAGCCACTGCAGTAGCAAAGTGTCCAGGTGGAGAAGTACATAAAGTATAATTACTCCAGAAGATTCCTTCGTTATTTTTATACCATTCTCCGTTCGGCTTGCAGTATTTCGTAGCTTTCGCATTCTCTGGTAAATTGTTGTAACCAAGAACAAAGTGTGGTGGACAAGGAAGATGTTTGGTGTCATTTGAAATTGTTTGTGGCCAACAAAGAAGTCCGTCAAAGAATGGAGGACAATTGATGGACGAATTAGTGTTTATGTCTATTGAAATAAATGTAATTAGTTGTTAATATTATAATTAATAGTGATATTAATAGTAATGAAAACATATTTTCAAATTTCATTGGTAATAGATTGAATAAAAAGAAAAAATGGTTTTAAATATTTAGAAATTCAATTTAAATATATTTTTTAAAATCACTTATTTATTTCCTTTTTCTGCATTATTTATGCATTTTTGATGAATAAAACATTTTGTCAGTGTGAAAAAGGTCGTATAAATGACCGCGGTGACAATATTGTTGTGTTAAATATTGTTCTTTATTATATTCTTAGAAACTTTTTTATAGAATTGGCCACAGTATGATAATAAAGTACACCAAAAAAAAAAAAAATTTATTGTAATATTTATGCATTAACTTTCATTCATTAGATGTTAAAAAAGAATTGATAAAACAATTACAGAGCAGCTGTTCTTTAATGTAATAAACAAAAATACTTACAATCTTCGTAGAGTTGATGACACCATTGTCGTTGATTTTCTAAAAATTTGTTGATTTTTTGGTATTCCATTGTATTCAATAAAAAATCTCCATTATTTAAAATATTTATGCTTTCTGTTTGATGAATAATTCAATTTGTTTTAAGAAAATTTGATTTTCGTTCCAATTATCTTCTAGTAGCACTTTCTCTAATAACTTGACAAAAGCAAAACATTTATAGTTGAATTATTAATTAATGGATAGTAAAACTTTTAAATAAAATTATATTTACCGGATTTTTTAAATCATTTGATATAAAAATGAAATATTAAATTTTATTGGAATTCAAATAAAACGCGAAACATTCTACAGTAAATTGAAAAATGAAAAAATTTCATTAACAGTTTGATCCTCTTCAAGTGACAACTGTGATGCGTCTGAATGCGCGCCCGGGTATAAATCTCGATGCTTGAGCATTTTTTTTCCACGTGAAAAAATCGCGCAAGCGTCGGTCTACTGTCAGTTTCAATTGTTCTTGTATATGATGGATATGATGATACATGAAACGTAGAATATCAGCATTTCGAAAACATTTTTATTATTAAATACTTGTATAACAAATATCTCTTTTGGATATACTAGTATTTTTACAATCAAATAATTATTGGCTAAATGCCATAATAAACAATAATATTATGAACGTTCCAGTATAATTAAGTGGAACCAATGTTTCAAATCCATTATCTAATCAATTCTAAAGAGTATGTAGAATGTAAATATAAGCATAACAAGATTGACAACTAATGGCATTTAATAAAGTGGTTGACTTTTAATTTCCTTAATAATTAAAAACATTTTTATATTGAATGAGAAACTCGATTTGTTAATAATTATTCTTACACTTTTAAAATTTATTGAAAAGAATTGATTTTCATAAATGTTTTCATTCAAAAAGATTGAAATGCCAGCGAATTTTTTCTTCTCATCAAAAATTACCATTAAAATTAATTTTCATCTTTTCGTGAAAATTTAGTCACAATAATATTCAAGAAGAGGATTTGAGAAGATTAATAGATTTATTCTATGAATGAATTTCCAGTGGAGAAAAATCACAGTCACACGAATTGTGAACAATTTATGTAAAAAATTTATAACTCTAAGCACACATAACAAATCAACTCTTTTGTGGAAATTCTGATTTTATTTTTTTTCAGTACAGAATTTTTTTTTATTGTTTTATAACTTAATGAGCTACATATTGAATCAATGTGTTAAAACATTAAAAAAAAGATATAATAAATTTGTATAAATTATTTTATGTCTTTTTCAATGGTATATTGATTTTGGCAGAGTAGTGTTATTTTATCAATTTTTATTTTCTGTTAAAAGATTAATCAATAGCATTAAAAAGCGATTTATTTTTATCGCTACAATGTCTAACGAATAGTATTTCATGTTTTCTACTATTCATGAGCTTTTATCAGCAAACTCAGAAGTACGTATACACATCAATTATTTTTGAAGTTCATTATGTACAATTTTTTTTGCAAATTATTTACATTAATCTTATTCATAGTCATAGGCCATTGTCATCATGAAAATAATAATCTACTCATAAAAGATATAATAAAAAAAAGTACAAGTCTATATTTATAATATTTCTTGGTTTATCCTAATTAAACTGATCTTGAATCGTTTTTCAAACATTCAGGACAATAATATAATCACTAAACGAACATTAGTTTAAATCTCTAAAACATTCATTATCAATGCAACCATAATGTTATTAGTGCTTTTTTTATCCAGCGATACATATTTCAACCAATAATTTATGCGGCGGTTAGATTAATCAACTACTATAACAATACAAAAATAGTAGACATTGATAAAAATCACGATTCATGTGCCTAATAATTAATAATAAATAATAAATTCTAAAAGTTCACATTTACATAGTCTATATATCATTCTTTTAGTTCATCATAGGACTAATTATTCTTCGAAACTCTAGTACTTTCAATTAAAAAATTTCTCCATATATGTAACTCTAATTTTTTATTTTTCTATTCACAAATAAAAGAACTCAATGTTTTCAAACATTTTCAATAATAATGAGAACGACGTTTCGTTCGAATATATCAACATAATATTTTTTTTGTGATAGAGAATTATACATTTTACCTATCTACAATTTCTATAGAACAAAACCGTAGAGAAAAGATTGTATTACTGTCGCTTTGATGCATTCATTCGATGAATTCAAAACATTTCAAAGCATTAGTAATGCATTCTAATGCAAAAACGATCTGACATATTAAAAGAATTCATATTTATTCTTTAAATTTCTTAATAATTGAAAAAACTCCAACCTATCCTTAACCACTAATATAAAGATAACAAAAAAGAATTATTTGTTTTTATCAATTCAGTATAACGCTTTTCAAAAATTTCATTTTACTCTGTATCTGTAACAAATTGAACAACTCTTCGATTTCAAACGTAACAATAAAAGGAACAGTAGGATTGTCATAGTGTTTATGACAATAAAACATTGTATTTTTTAAATAAAAATAAAACTTTATTAAGATGGTTTAGCACATTTATTCATCTTATACGATTTATAAAAAATACTAGGGGTTAAGGATTATAAAAATACCGCTATTGGCTAATTAAGTTGTGATCGCCATTAAAATTAATTATGCTTGTAGAAATAATAATTTAATACAAATATCGACACCTCTAAATATATATATATATATATGTATGATTAAGATCATTTATCACTATTATACACTATGTTACAATTTTTAAGTTGATCATTAAGGTATTACAGTAAAAAATTGTTAATTATAAAGTTCAAAAGTGAACATAATTAAAGAATTCTGGGTCATTGAGAACATTGTCATTTGTGTTGTTCAGGTAATAAACGAACCACGATTTTATAGTACTTGGGTCTTATTATCTTCATCGCTTCTGCTTTTTTAAGCATAACAATCATATAAAGTATTTTAACAAAAAGTCAGTATCTTACATTATAAAATAGCTCCCATAATTTCGTTAAATTTTATTTTTGATGACATGATTTAATTCTATTATTAATTTTCATTTTTACTTTTCTTATATCTTCATTAAAAAATTTTTGTTGCTTAATTGTCATGAACTTTTTCTAGATAATATTTTTAAAAATCTTTTTTTTTCTCGTTGATATAGCTTCACAATACGTGATTAAAATTATAAAACTGAGTCTTATAAAGGCACTTTTAAAGAATGAAATGCCAACAATATTAATTCTTTTGTTTAATTCATCTTATGAAATACCTTTTACTATTATTTTATTAGTAATGAATTTATACTAGTCTCTTTTTAAACTTGTCAAAGGTCGCGCTAAACGAATTTTCTCAAATAACATCAAGCTTGATTCCGACAATATTTCAAAGACCATTGTCAAGTACGAATTATTCAATCTCATAATCAGTTTATATTTTAACACTAGTAATAATCAAATGAATAACAAGATTTTAAACACTTTCTAATATTTTTTTATAAATCTATTTAGAAAACAAGTACGAATCATCTTATTGCATGATTGACTAATGTACAATTAAATTCTTGCGCGACCGATAACTATTATACATTTATTCATAGATACTGAGAAAAAATTCGTTCTTCCAGAAGCAAAGGTAAGGTAAAATATTCTTATCACTTCCTTAAGTAAATCCAACAAATTTCTATGAACATGAAATATAATGAGCAAAAGTTGGACTTTAGAGTTTTAATAATTAATTAATGTGATTTTATGTAATCGTTATTCTCTGTTAATGTCAGAAGATCATTAAATAAATTACATGATGGTTTTTTAAAAATTTTGGTTGTGTTGTCATCATTCATAAAAATAATCAATAAATTATAAAATATTATTAACCAAACTTACAACACAATTAAAAGAAAATTTAATCATAATTTGGTTCTCAGTCATTATTTTGTTAAATAATACCATCAAAAATTTATGTATGTTCTCTCTGACGTAATCATGTAGAGTTCTGCCTTATCAAAAATTCTATTGTGATAAAAATAAAAATTGAGATAAAGAACTTTACGCGATCACGTATCATTTGTCTTTTGTTTCTCACAATATAAACTATTTTTCATCTATAAGCTCTACTTTCTCAGGCTTTATAGTACAAATTATTATTGTTTAGATCAAATGTCTTCTTAGAATTGATTGTAATCATTACTATTATTATCGCGTCGACATTGATTTATCGAAGAAATTTTGTTCGTATGTACAATCACAGTAAAAAAAAACCAATTTTTTTTTTATAATAATTACAATATTAATAATGACTTTTTGTGTCTTTTGTATCGCCAATCCATAGTAATTTTATATAAGTCTGTTTGATTCTATTTAGAAAGCGGTCAGAGGCATTTACCTGGATTCTGAGAGCACCACTGAGGCCACATTGCTTCCGTTTTTAATCCACGATTTTGTAAGAGATCCATATGAAAAGCTAATCTTGTATATACTGATTCTTCCGTTAAGTAACTTGAGCTTAAAGGATCACTCCTGTAACAATTTGTATTAAATAAATTAATTAGTACTAAAATAAATCATTTTTCTACGTAGCTTACAAAATTTATAATTTTGATAAAAAAATTCAAACTATAGATTATCAAACTAGCATTCGTAAGATTCTGATTAAATTTTTTTATTAGAATATTTGTTGAAATTTTAATTCGGAAAGAAGAGGAAGTATTTTCATTCGATTATTTGATAATCAAAAAATATATTTTTCTATGAAATTAATCGAAATAGTTAACAACCCAATGTGAAAAAGATAGAAAACATCTATTTAAAATTCATTAAATAATCAAATTATTGAAATTTACCATACTCTTTCCGCAAAAGCCGAAGCTCGGGGCCATAATCGAGGTCCCAATGAAGCTTGTCCAATTTGTTCACTCCAAAGAGCCACCTCTCCCCCAAGAATAAGATTAATAGTTGCTTGGTAATCTCTCCAAGGTCTATGATTGTAAACAGTTTGCCAAGTGCGATATTCACCGCACGCAGCCTCTCCTGTTTCCCTCCACTTCCCGAATCCACAGTCTAAATACCAAGCATCAACATGAGATAAAATAACTCTAAATCCATCCTCTAAAAGATCTCCCGTTTCTGGCCACGCACTGCCACCCCATGTTTGGATAACATGAAGTTTTGGATCGAAATGTAACGTAATCCAAGGGCGTTTGGTTAATGGAGAACTCCAAAGAATAGCAGCCTTAGGTATTTCATCGTGATTAGCACGAATTATTCGTTGAAGAACTTTTCCTTCAAAGTCAGCCCACATTGAATGGAGATCAGTTAAGTTTTGCATTTGCATTGCTGCTGTTATGTTACTGTACTGAGCCCAACACTCTAAATTGACTTCATCTCCCCCTAAATGTACAATATCACGTACTTCTGTTAAGTCTAAGAGCTCCTTGTAAAGCGTTTCGAGAATTTTGTATGTGTGTTTGTTGATCGGATTCAATTGTCCACAATTAGGCTCCCCACAGTAAGAAGACCAAGGCTCTTGATCAACACACAATGCAAGATCTCCAAATCCAAACTCCGGACCCCACTGCCATCCAGCTCCAGCATGTGCTGGTGAATCAATTTCCATGAGTATTCTGATCCCTCTTATCTTCGCATACTCCACTATATCTCGAATATCTTCAGGAGAATAGGTTTCTTCAGAACTATAAGCACCCCATCGAGCCATTTGTGGAAAGACACTAGAGTCAAAAGGAAAACTTTGACTATCAGAAATGTGCCAATGAAAAGTGTTCAATTTAGAAGCTGCCATTCCATCCAACACTCGCTTTAATTCGGAAACTGGGAAAAATTGCCTTCCAGTATCGATCATTAAACCTCGATAATGAAACGTGGGCTTGTCTACTACAAGGACATTTGATAACACAGCAAGACCTTGTTTTTCTGTCGATTCATCCCACCAGAACAATTGACTGAGCGTTTCTAAACCATGTCGTACTCCATGATAGCTATTAGCTGTGATTTTGCCGTAAAGAACTCTTTCTTTTAAATTCACTTCGAGCTTGTAAGACTCATCAGTGTCTAAGAGAAGTCTAGTACTTTGACCTCCTCCAGTATTTAGATGTATCTCAAACTTATCAATGGTCGATTGTTCTTTTATGTTTGAAGATTTTTCCAAATTTCGAATATTTCCTGAAATAACAAAGAATTTATCAATTAACTGAAGTTTGTAATTAAAGTAAATGAACTTCTAGTGCCAATCAATTAAATTAAGTTGCTTGGCTGAGAAAATATATCAAATTATAAGACTACTTTATTTCGAGTTATTAATAAAAAAATTACTTCTGAATTGTTATGATAAGACTTACCAATGAATACGTCCTTAGCATGCTCTAGCAGACCTACAACTTCCTGGTTACTGGTAATAGTCGTAATAAATTTAATCTGTTGGATAGTCAACATGACACTTTCATCACCAAGAATTACGTTGCCTGTTGGTTTGGGCCAAAGTAATCGATCGTTTCCGCCGCACATAGCCATACAAGCTGCTAGAGATTTTTGTGGTGTTTTCACAGCTTTTCTTTCACATCTATTTGCCACGCAAACCCATGACCATGGCGAATGGAAAGTTCTTTATAATCAACATAAATAAACCATCGTTAATCAGTAATTCATGAATAAATAATATTACAATAAACAAAGCATCTAATGAATTTTTTATTCTAAAGATTCATGAATTCTATTAAGAGAATAATATATTTTCTAAATATTCATAGATGAATTTTAATCTTTGAAAAACATATTTTTCTCTTTCAACATGTCACATCTAAAATGTATATGCACTCAATAAATTAATCAACGCCATGGTTTGTCTGCTGTTATGTGGTTGTTTTATCAATTTCAACTTTTACCTGTAATTATCTATGTAAAGTTGTAGTTTAATCTCCCAACTATCAATCGTAATGTTATTAATAATCGACAGCATGTGCAACTGCTTGAAACTTAAATTTGGTGTTGATAAAATCGTGAGCATGCATTAATTTTTTTAAATAATCATCAATTAACCAACAGTCTAAATAAACGTTCAAATATTTGTATATATTATTATTTGATAGAATGATATTCATACCTTTTGGGAGTAAAGGGCTTTAGAGAAACAAGTGGTGGTGCATGAGTGTACATAGCAATCAGGAAAATCCCAGTAATTAGAACAAGGAAAAGGAGAAACCTCCTCATCCAACCACTAGGAAGTCCTCCTCCTATCATTCTTCTCAACCTATAAGGAAAACAAACAACGAAAAATTTATTAAAATAAATATTGTAGCCAACATAGCATTTATTTAAACTTGAATAAATGCTAAATTAAATAGTTATATATTTGCGTGACTATTTCATTTATGAATTCAGGTCAATTTGTTATCGACTTACCTTCGTCAACTTTACAGTACTAGAGGAATTATTAATAATAATATGTACATACAAACATTATTTTTCCATTTTTTAAAATCTTTGTTTATCACTGATGTCTGACCATCTTAACAGCTATACTACTTAAAAATGATTTTTTTTCGACAACTAGTCATATCAAATGTTATAAATTATCTTAGTTTTTGATGATTAAGCGTTAAATAACCAAATTGATATCAACGCAATATGTAAAACAATCTTGTTGACTTTAATATTATTAGATAAAGGTTATCTGTAATCTTCATAGCTAATCGACCATTTTTCTTTTTTATCAATTGATTTTTTATTAGTTTTGTTATTATAATAATAATTTTTTCTAATGCACGCAATTTTAATTTTTATTATTAATAAGTTCATGATAAACGGTTCAAATAATAGCTACGTTGTTTTTTCACGCGATAATTTACAATTGAGATACCAATATCTTTAGAATTAAAAATAAACTTCATTGATAGAATAAATACTCAAAAAATCTGCAGTGAAACAGTATTAAACATTAATAATGGAAATATGTTTATTCAATATAACAAAAAAGGATGAAAATATTGAGTTGCAGGATTTAACGACGAAAATTAATAAAAAGACAAAAGTGTTTGCAATTATTATAAAAAAGTATGACGTAAGTAAAAGTAGAAGTTTGGTTGGTGGACTATATTTTCACACACGCTTTCTTATAAGTAGTGTATTGTAGCCAAGCAACGCGCAATGACCACAGTCGAGTATAAAGCATTATCAACATCGGGCGAACTTGACCTCTTCCTGTGTCCTCGTTATCATCATTGTGATCGTTAACACTTGCCCTGAAGATGTGCGTTCATTTGATATGTATCCCTAAGAGATTGTGTCAATGAGAAAACAGAATTCCAAAGACATTTAATCGGAAAATATATTCAATAAATTCTTGAAGGATATCTCGACTCCCAGAGTGCATTTCGTGTTTCCTGAGTACTTTTAATGCTTGAAGGGTGTGCAAAAAGAAGTTAGTACATTTTAGTGTAAATTATTTTTTTAAAAAAAGTGGAAAAAAATGATATTTAATACTCAAGGTAAAGAAGTTGAATGGAAATTAAATGAAAAAGTGCAATACCCTGATTTGAATTGTGTCAAAAGCCATTACCATGCTAAAGTTAATGATTTAAAATTAATTTAGTGAATTACCTTTTTGAGTATCTTTGAAGACATCGTAATAATCGTAAATTCTTACTGCTGATTGATAACATTGACTCTCAGTGATAAACAAGCTTCAAGTAAAGCTACAGTATACTTTAATGACGGGTTTGTGTTGTTAGTCGTGCATAAATGAAAAGACAGAAAGAATATAGATGATCGATGAGAACTAGGGTTTGTTCAAATATTCTACTAGTTCTTAACGCACCATATTTTCATCAACATATTATATATCAACATTAAACCTCACCTTTCAATCTTTCCTGGGCAACGAAATCATCCACAATTTTGAACTCACTCCAATCTGCAACAAAAAGAAATTCATGCATATTCAATAATTGTTCATAATTTTAACCAATGAATTATCACATTGATAACTATATTTTTTTGAGTACAGTAGAAGCAGTTATAGGGAAAAGAGTATTAACAATTGGATTTTTATTGAACAATGTCAATGATAAGAAGACTTGCTATATTGTCCGCTATAAAATCGTTACAGTCCAATGGAACTGTTTCTGAAGAAAGTGATCCTTGCCCCTCTGGATATAATATGTCCAGTAATTATAATGGAAACGTAGGAATTTTTGGAGCTAGTATTCATAGCAACGTTTTAATTCAAGGGTACGTTTCCATTTTTAGACTTAGAAATTTACAAAACTGAGCATTTCCATCACATTGATTCTTATGAAAATTATATTCTATTTAATGACTTCTATTAAAAACAAGAAGTTATTTTTAAATAAGTATCTATACTTTTTATTCTGCAAAATGTCGACTTTCACAAAGTTAACTAAATATTGCATTAATTCTGAATAGGGAATTCTTATTTATAATTAAGTATATATTAAAGTAAAATGAAATAAATTAAGATGATTCATTATTAAGATAATTATTATCAACTAAAAAATAAAGTTTATGGCAAACAAATTTTTCCTTACTATTTTATATCAATCAACTCATAGTATGTCACGAAAAAATAAAGCTTGTATTTTCCAAAGAGTTATTGCTGTAGTCTGCAGTGCGATGTAGATAAACTCCAACCATTAACAGAGAATTTCTCTCCAGCAAAAACCACAATAATTTTTTATTATTATTATAACCATTTATTGATTTTATTTAAAAAATTGAACTTTCTAAAATATAATACACAGAATTTAATGATGGTAATTTGTTATTTTCATTAAATATTTTTACATCACTAGTATTGATATTTATTAAATACAGTAGATTTTCTTAGTGTATGAATGAAATAAATTCTTCTATTTAATATTGAATTAATTCACGAAACTGAAAACCTACTGTAAGCTTGCATTCAAGTTTTACAATTTAATGATGAAAATTGAAACAAAATTTTTTTTATAATTTTTAGAGCAGTATTAATGGGAGCTATAATCACCGCAGTGTTAGTATGTTATTGTTGTTTACGAAACTCTTCAAAAAATCGTCAGCAACAATGTTCTGAGTACACTATAGCAGAACCTGACGTTCAAAGTCTTCAAGTATTTACAACGAACTCGTACACAGTAAATACAACTTTTTTTTATCGAAATAAAGTTATATAAACATGTTTTTAAAAATAATTTTTGCAATAAAAAAAAATTTATTTCACTATTATTTTACACAAAATTGAGAATACAAAGTAGAATAGAAATGGATAAAAAAATAATAAAAAATTACGTTAATAATTGGCTAACAACTTTTTAAGGATCGAGAATTTGAAGAGCATCGCTATGATGACTGGTTAGATCGTTCAAATGGAGATACGACACCAGTATCACTACGAACGTGTCCAGGAACACCTGGCCCACCACCAGCTTACGAAAGTTTAATATTCGTGCCACCAAGTCTACCATCACCAAGTCAAAAAGAAGAATCAACAATTAATGAAAACACTATTTGCTCGTCAGAAAAACCAGAGAAAAAAGATGAGGGAATAGATGATGGATTACCACCTTATGAAGCAGCCATTAAACTGGCTGCTGATGGATATGTTTAACTTAATAAATCAAATGCTACGATCAAGTTCATAGTAATACTCAGGTTAATTATTAGGATAATAATAATATAAAAAGATAGTTGTTAAATTGAACAGGTTTGATATTTGCAGAAAATTCAAACCTTCTACTAAAGTTGCTCACGATATACTTTTGTAAATACTAGTTAAGTTTAGAATTTTTTTTTAATAATGTAATTATGATACTTAATTTTTGCGAATTACTATTCAATATTTTTCTTATTTATTTTCTTCAATATCATTGCAGTAAAAATATTTTTTTGTGTAATGAAATAACACAAGTGTTTTTAACGAGTACTCATTCTATTGTTAAATATTATCATAGATAACATTCATTCACTATTAACAGACAATGAACTAGCTAATAAAACATTTGGCTAGTTTATTCAATATCAAAAAATTTTCAGATTATGATTTATATTCTTTAATGGAGATTTTTATTATGTATGTATAGATAATGTAAATAGTTATTCTCATAGAATATTTCATATATATATATATATATATATATATATATATATATATATATATATATAATAATTTATTATTAATTTTTCCATACTTATAAATGAAAGCATAATTTATTTTAAAGTCAATATATAATTATATGTAAATTACTAGCTAGAACGAAGCTTACAATTTTTTATTGATGGTGAATGATTGATCAAAGTAATTCTTCCAATCCATTCATTTATACATATGTAACTGTTTCTGACATAATCGTATAAATACCCTCTTATCGAACGCAAATGTACACACGGGTGTTGTCATAAGTATGAATAATACATGGATCTATATAATAGTTTTGTTTAATAGAGAGACAAACACTATTTAGTTTGCTAAATTAACCTCGAACTTGGTATAACATATCGATAACCTGTTAATCAATCAAATTTTTATCACACATTATTCTGTCAATTTTTGATTTTTCAATTATACAAAGCTTACGTAAATATATTAAAATACTCAGCTATCAAGATAACAACCATTATATAAAAGAAAGTTAACTACTTTACGATAAAAAAAAACTTAACAATTATTACTTTGAATTGTTTATAAATGCAATAATTATTTTTGATAAAAATAATGTTATGCAATAGTAATAAAGATATGATAAATAGAATAATATTCATGGAAATTTGAAATAAATCTTCAAATTCACCCAAGTTTCGCTCAGGTCAGACACTCATTGCCCTGAATAGCCGGTCATCTTATAAATAAACCCCTTCGAGCTCAATTTGAATAAGATAGTAATTATTTAATACTTAGTCACAAACAAAATATGAACGAATTACCGTTAATAATTATCATTTATAAAGTCCAGCAATTATCACAATCGTCCTACACTGTTATGTGGGCGCAAACGATCGTTTTATTTAACAGGATGTCGTTGGCAGAAGTTTAAATAGTTTCATGAATATTTTTTATGTATTTTAAAACGACAATATTATCATCTATATATAAACATAAAATACACACTGATAAATCTCATAGCAAATCAACACTGCAATAAGAAACATTTATGCATAGTAATAAAATTGAAACATTTGATATATAACAAGCTATACTCATTCTGAGACAAATATTTTTTCTGCTATGGCTCAATTGCTCTTATAATGTGTGTAATTGTCTTGACAATTTAATTAAATTAAAATCAATTAAAAATCACTTTTTTTTAATGAGAAAATATTACACCACATTTATTTAATTGTACGACATTTCTTTCTACTTCACTAGAACACATTATCAAAATTTTCAATTATTTACTTGTAAGTCTTTGAAATAAAGAAGGTAATGTTTGTTTTAAACAGTTAAGGCTTCATGAGAATCAACATAAGATCAAATCCAATTAAATTCTTACGTAAGATAGATAAATATTGCATGAATAAAAAGTCTAGAGATTATTTAAACAATAATTACGTAAAGTATTTTCACTATGTACGTTATAATTGTTTATGGTTAACCAAAACCATCATAAAACTATTATTTAACTCTTAGTAGACAATATATTATTTGAGTAAAACAACTTTCGGAGCTTATTAGAATACATAATATTACCGAAGTTTTTTAATATTCAATAAAAGCATAAAGTTATTTTAATCCTTCTCATACTCTACTTGATATAAAATATGTTATATTTCTTTAATTAGATATTTGTATGAGATTAAATTGTATTCTAAAGGATTTTATGAAAAAAATATCCATTGTAGTTGAACAATGTATCTCTTGCTATATATTATAAAAAAAATTATATGACAAAAAATTGACACATATTGAAAGATAAAATATTTTTTGAGGTTATATATTTGCTCTAGGAGATACAAAGTTACTAAATCAAAATCATTGAAAGGATTTTTTTGCTCAAAAAATGTTATTTACTCAAAAATAAACTTTAAATTTTGAGAAGGCACAAATATCGTACCTGTAAAATTTATGAGTTACATTGATTTTTGAGTAAATTAAATTTGAAACATAGTGAAAAAAATCAAAATAGTTCACAAGAAGATACTTTAAGGATATATTCTTAAATTTCTCCAGCATCTCTTCTGTTTACAATTGTGCAACACTCACCTACAGACGTCTCTTTTATTGTTTTAGACGCTTTGATGTTTTCAACACTCGCTATTTTTCAAATCTTCTTCTTTCTTCGTTTTAGTTCCATTCAATATCACAAAAGCATTGTATTAAATTCTGAGTGAAGCTCCAGGAAATATAGATTATTTATGTATTTTACTTATTCACAGTGTAATGAGAAAGAGAACGGTAATGCTTGTTGTATGAACGGTGACGATCCCACAACGGTATCCCGGTGCCATATCAGAGGAGAAAATACTATTTTACTGGCGCGCACACTCACGTCGATTTCTCAGTGACTGTACGAAAAAAACAGCAATGAAAACATCCAGCAAATTTTTTTTTTTTACTTGAGACTTTTCTGACAATAATCTACTGCGACGCTTTACGGAGCCCGACTAGCATCTCTCATTTCACTTTGACAATCTCATGCATGTCTCTACCGCTATTTATCGTGTGCTAATGTATATGTGCTTGCTTTACTACGTTAGTATATTCCGTACACCTATTTGTACACGTTTATCTACATGTTGTCGCGGGAAAGACAAAATATAGATAAATTGCTCAAATTGCATTACTCTGTCATCTACCACGGATTTTTCTAACTTCTACAACACTAGTTATGTCGATAATAACATCTGATGGTACAAGAAATTTCAATGCTTTCGTTTAAAAAATAAAAATTTATATTTTTATATCATTGAAGATGCATAGTTAAATAATTTATAATTATAAAGTCATCATATGCGACTCCATGCTGTAATTAACGATAATATCTCACTTATTTTCTAAGAAGTTATAATTTAAATAAATGATAATTGGATTAAATAATATAATGAATGAATAATCATTGTTGAATAGAATGATGAGAATTAGTTTTAAACACAAAAAAAAGTTATGGAGAAAATGAAATAATTAAAAAAGTGGCCTTATTTCTTTTTACGGTTCCAGTGGCGTTTTCCTCTGTAATAGTGATTCTGTTTGTTCTTTCCAGCAGACATTACATTTGAATGTTCAGTAACTATATTCAAAGAATTAGCACTCTCTTCTCCAACTTCTAAATTCACTATGGAAAAAAAATTGAGATAATGAAAATAAAATAGGCAGTATGCTTGAAGTTTGCAAAATATATTGATTAATATCTATTAAAAGCAGTTGGTGACAATGTACCTTACCCTCAGGATTGCTCATATTCTCCGCTTTATGGCCATTCTCTGACAATAGCTTTCGTGGTGGAGATTTTTTTTTGTCAGTTACATTATTTGATTCTTTTTTATCTGTATAATAATTATTTTTCATAAGTTGTTTTAAATGACGTAATAGTATTCATAGTTAGAGATATTAACTTACGATCTTCAATAACTGGTCCAACAGCGTCATTATCTTCTGGTTCAGGACTTGAACTGCTTGAAGTCAATGGTGAATAGAAAGCATTATCGACTCCTACATCTTGATTATTTCTTGGAGAAAAGAACTCAAGATGGTCTGGTAGTTGGTATGGCCCTGTACCATTCGCCTCAGCTTCACTCTATAAAATAAACGATTCAATATTATTTTATACATTTATCAATTAGTTATTATGATCGTTAATGAAAAATTACTCGAGTAATAAAATTATCTTACTTGTAAATCTCCAGTTTTACTCAAAAGAGATTGAATTTCGGTGAATACTTTTTGTTTTTCAATCTCTGTAGCCTGCATAAATTTTGTACCGAAAGATTGTAGAAGTTCATTACTAGTATCATTTTCTGTTAACTCTCTCAATTCAGCAATGAGTTCATTATTGTTTACTTTTTCATCTTCTGATTCAGTGGAACTTGAGCTGTATTCTGCTGGCTGGCAATAATAATTGATTTATTAATACATTAAATATTAATTCAATTATATATGATTAATATAAATATTATATTTTAAATCATAAGGCATTTATGTTTGATACTTACGTTAAAATCTTCATCCTCAGAGCTATTCAAAGTAGCATACCGTTCCATTTTGGTATAGAAAGGTTCTTTATCAGAATCATCAGATTCATCAGAGCTAATGATAGCATGTTTGCGTTTTGTATCAAATTGTTGAGCTGCAGCAGTTGATTCCGTTGCTGATTTTTCATCAGGTGTCGTTGACTTTAGAAAATTAAAAAGTCTATTAATAAACTAATAAAATTACTAATAAAAACATTCAAAAACATAAAAAAGATTGAATTAAGGAATTTGGAAAATAAAATGTATACGGTTAAGAGCAACACTCACGATATTATCAGTATACACACGAACTCTGGTTGGGGATGGTGATGATTTTACCTTCGACGCATCAAAACAGGATAAACTGGATAGAGTGAGTTGAATTGACTTCATCAGGCTGCTCTTAGCATCATTTATCCTTAAATTTGTGTCCTACACCCACCACCATGTTTTTATTACGTTCAGGATACCTCAAAGGATCATTCAAAGTCTATAGATAGACGTTTGATATACGAGCACATCATGCAACTTTTAATTTGAATCTACTTTTCAATACTTTCCAGAAAAATAGCTCTGATATCAATAATCTTGACTCAATAAAAAATAACTCACCCTTATTGCAGGTCTAGTCTTCCTTACTTTCTTCCCTGCATTCACTCGGATTGCTCGTAAACGTTGTCGAACTTTTTGTAAACATCTTACCTAAAATTTTAAAGCAGTGAGTATTGAGATTTTTCTTCTATAAAAAAATGAAACTTACGATATCACTCGGTTGAATTTCAGGATAGCCAAGGATGCATGCACCAATATTCCATACAAGTCTGAAGCCTCGGAGGATGAGTAGACTTGGAAGGAAAAATATCCACGGAAGAGGTCTCACAAGTTTAATCTCGTTAAATGATTTCCCATTTTCTTCTGGAGATATTTCATGGTAAGGAAGACTCCACTGTGTTGTATTTTCAATAACTCCCAAACATCGATCAAAACCTTTGAGTAATAGTTGTCCAACACCGAAGTGTGAAACCGTTTCGAGCGAAGTGATGGAAATGCTGCCGATGCTTTCAATTATTCTTTCAAACATCTACAAATATGATGTTCATTACTAAGTATTTTCCTTAATAATAATCTTGACATCGATTATTTTAATAAAATATAGATCTAACGAATAAGAAATTGAAATAATTGTGATAACTTACGTTTAATGATGAGGACATCAGGCTGATTATGAGGAGGATTCTGTAATATGACAATAAAATAATAAATAAGTAATGGAAAATTTAAGCAAAGGAAGGGAAAGTTATAAATAAACAAAAGAAACATATTAGTGATAGTATAATATCAAAGTCGTTGACGACCTCTCAATTTTTTGTGCTCTTTTTTTCCTATCAATCTACGACATAAGAACTTTGTCTGTCTCGTTCAATTTTAATCTGTGTATATTTCAATATAATACAATATAATCAAAACTTTTGGTTCATCCAAGTCTTTGAAAATTCTAAGATATCAGACTGAGGACAAAGTTCATTGATTATTTACAAACACTTTTATTCTTATAATTATTTCAAGCTTTTAGTTGTCTCTTATTTTATTTAGTCTAGCTTATCACTTGTCATCAAATTTGTTCAACAGAATTTTTATATCAATTTCTTATTTGCTTAACTTACATGCATTTAGTGCAAGTTTCCTTATCATTATTTTCATGTTTTGCATTACTTTATCAATTGTTTTTTAATCAATTTTTTCATTATTTATCGGCTGAATTTATTTCATAATTTTTGTATTCACTGTCTGGAAACAAATATTTGCAATCATAAATTTAATATATAAATTTTTACTCACCGTTAGTAGAAACGATTGTTTTCGAATTAAAACAAAACACAAAAATAGAAAAAATTGGTTTCAAAGATTCATAATAATGAAACTACCGATGAAGATAATGCGTCTAATAATAATCACGCAACCGTTGGATGAACAAATCGTGGGATTGAGTTCCTTTCGACAACCAACCACACTCAAATGAAAACTGATCTGGCTTCGTGTAAACTAAGACGAATATGTACGTAGAAGATAAACAAAAGAAAACAAGTGGGGGTCAGTCAAATACGATTATTCCCGCCAATTTTATTAGAGATAATTTGAATGCTCACAACGTCAAACGATGAAAATAGTTAAATGTTACCGAGAGAAACTGAAGGGATACTAATAATAAATAGTTTTTATCTATATTAATAAATCAATTTAATATTATATTACTTTGTTATCAAATGCATTATTTTTCTTAATTATTGATAATTAATTTTTCGTATTCTTCATGTATATTAATTACCGTGAAAGTTATTTATGATTATTGAATAATCAATCTATCAATTTATAATTTTACATGATGAATCCAATTAAAACATTTTTATAAAATATTATGCAATTGAAAAATTTACAAACTTTTATGAGTAATTTTGTTATTGAGTCATTTTCAGTTTATGAAGAAAATAATGAGTAAAATAGTGTGCAATACTTTACATTCATCAGAGTTTAAACCAACATTTAAAGTTAATTTTACTTCTTACATCTTTTTATTATAAAAAGGAAAATAAATAATAACAATTTTGTTAAAAGAATAAAATTGATCAATTATTTATTATTCTAAAAGGAAAAATATTCTTGGAAAATAAAAAAAAACTAATGATTATTCTCTATTCTTGCTTGAAATTGTTTCATTGTAGTTGAAATTATCTCACATGTAAAACATCAGCAGACCTAGATAATCTTTATAGCTTATGTCACTCCAAAATAGCATCTCCAACTCCAAGCTCAAGATCTATTAAGTCGAGTAATTCTTACCGGATTGCCCGCAATTTTTTATTTTCCTTTGCAGCTGCGCAGGTGCTTTATTCCCCCTTTCATCCTCTATATTATACATTTAGACTCCTTATCACAATTTGTTAAGTCCAGTCACGCTAACAAGGACTCAAGAGGCAGGCTCTGGTATCAAATAAGCTGCAGTGTGACTGACCATTGTGAGGAGACAGTGTAACTGATTTTTTTAATCCTTCATTCCTACTTCATTCAATTTTTATCATTCTTTTCTTTCTTTCTTCAGTGAGTCTGGTTACAATAGCGACGATGCTATGGGTGAAGGAAAACGCAAACGTATCGCAAAAAGGTGATTGTTATGAGAAAAAAATTCTTTAATTGACATATTAATTATAGTTAGAAAGTAGATTGAAAAAATCAAAAAATTTGGAGATGCCGGGGATCGAACCCGGGGCCTTTCACATGCAAAGCGAACGCTCTACCACTGAGCTACATCCCCATTTTAATAAAGGATGAAAATTTACAGCTCTTAAAGTATTTATTATTTTTTACATATTCTTTTGATAAAAGAAGTAAATATTTTTTATTTTACAATTTATAATGGATAATGATAATGTTTTTATGAATTCCTATTTACTTTTTGAGTTTTTATTAAGAAACATTCATTGATAATTTTTATTGTGATGTTTCTATTTAAACAATTTTAAATCTTCGTAAATTAATTGACTTATTTTATTATCAATTCGAGTAAACAAGTGAATGCATTATTACACAAGAATAATTATATTTCTGATTAATAAAAAGATTTTAAAAATATTAATCATTCATCAGTTGTTCAACAAGTAATGTTCTTGAGGTTTTTTAAATATTTATGATCAATAACCTTGATTGATATTTAATCAAATGATTATATATGAAATCAAATTATAATAAAAAAATATTGAACGTGTTTTAAAAAAAAAACGAAAAAAATGAATTGCAAAAAATTTAAAACATCAGCGAATGACTTTCCTCAAACGATGCTATTATATTCATCCACGTGGGTACACACCTAGTAGTACATAACGACCTTATAATGGTAAAAATTGAAATTAACTGCACCCATTATCAGTGATTACTTAAAAGTAAATCTAGGCCATTGAATTGACGTGATTTGTAAACATTAGGTTTTGATTAAAATAAACCGAAAGTATCGATTCGATGCAGACGAAAAGTTGTCTTAATTTTGAATCTAAAGATTAGCTCGTGACCTCAAATATACTTATGTAGAGTAATGTGGTGAATGATAAAAGGTACTGGTTAATAAATTCCAACATAATAATTATAGAACGTAATAAAATGTTTTACCTATAATCGTGCTGATTTCATAATCTTTAAAATAAATTTCCATCCACTTCTTCAAGTGACTCTGTAAATGAACAACAAAGTAATAAATATTTATTGCTTTTAAAAATACTTAAAGTCAGTCCACTAATACATTTGAGATATTATGTAAAAAAAAAAAAGAAACGTATAAACGAAAATAAAAATAAAAGATAAATGATCTCGCGTGTTTTACTTACCTCTTACTACATTTTATGCTTCTATAAACCCACTACGAAATTTCAATCATACGGTATATTACCTAATATACTATTTGTGTGTCTTGAGGCGTAGTGGTACAATGTGTAAAGAAATAAAATTGTATGATATCCTCACGCGTAGAAAATCACCACACGAATGTTTTGTTTGCCACCCTATGTATGCAAATCTGTTGGCACCAAAATTGAGGTCAACAGGTCGGACTCCGACCTCTTGTGGGTAAGGGAACTTATAAAGCGTCTTTGCTGATGAATGAGAATTAAGTTTCTTGAGCTCGGACACCACATTGGTCGATACTATGTAGACATGAAAAACGAAGCATCTTGCACGACGACGATCGATTTATGGTCAGACAATTCATTTGCACGTCTGTATAAATACATATCTAATGAGACGATGTAACTGTGACAATTTTAATGAGTTCCAAGTTCTTCCTTCAGTTGCTTGAATAAATTTTTTAAATTCATAGTTTATTTTATTTATAACCCAATATATTGCTATTTTTTATGGTTCTTTTTGCATAAGTTATTCGTAGAATTGTGTAAAACATGTCGAAGAAGAAACTTTTTCAATCAATCTTTTCAAATAGATGTTTCATGTATCAACATAAATACTTTGTTTCAGGTCACTACTCCAACTTTAACTCCAGCGTACATTTACTCTTTCTGTGTTAGCCTTCACTTCCAGTTTTCTATTAAACTTCAAAGTATTTTTTCCACTTTTGTTTCTCCAGTGCCTACATTTCCTTATACACTGCTCTTCAATTCCTTTGTCCTTTAACGAAAGTTCTCATATCAAGTACATGAGCTACACTTAAGGTGCTATTTAAACTTCTCAAAAATGTCTTTTTATATCCAAGTATCTACCATTCTTCTAAAAGACTTTGATTACTTGACAGAACAATCAGTAGTTTGAATTTTTGCTTACTTTTATACTTTGCTAGTATTTTTATGTACAGATTATCAGCTTAATTATTAGCTTCTTTTATGTTATCAGTATTTTTTTTGATATATGATTTAAATATAAAATACTTATCAAGAGAAATTTTTCACCTATTATTGCTGAAACGATTTCCAGTTCACTTAAAGCAGGAAGTCATTTCTGACTTCTTGCAACTCAATTGCTAACATTTTCAAAAGATTCTAGGCCATTTCCATTCTCCTTCCTTTTAACATTCATTTCCTCAATCTATGTCAGCAAGTTGGACTTTACATTGACATGATAGTCGTTATAATTATCACTAAATATTTAGATGCTTTCCAACATGTTATTTGCAGTTAATTCTGGTTTTAACTTTACATTTCAACTTTGAATGATATTTTTACTTCTCTTATTTGATCCCTTCTTATTATTATCAATTATTAAAAATCTCTATTTTAAGTAAAAATGATATCTAATATCTTTCTACATTTAATAGATAACTTTGTCATATTTTTATCAATGAAAAGATACAAAATATCAATTTATTTATAGTAATTCAATGATGAGTAAGTCAGACTAGATTTCAAAAAATGTCAAGTTCAATCAATGTTTTCTAAATCATCTTTTCTTACAGAAAAATTCCCTCTTTCGATATTTAATCTAGAAAATTCTCACTGTAACCAATGAAATCTTACTATTAATACTAGTCTGCCTCTGAATAATAAACTATTAATTACTCATATCATTTCTAAATGTTCATATAGATCATCCCTGTGGTTTGCTAACTTGTTTTGGAGAATCTATCAATTATTTTAGAACTATTAGAAAAAGATTTGTGTAAATAATAAAATGAAACTAGTTTTAAATGATTGAGACGTTAATCTAAAATAATTATCTTAAAACATTTGTAAAAAATAGGCAAAATAATTGGCAGCGGTGGGATTCGAACCCACGCCTCCGAAGAGACTGGTGCCTTAAACCAGCGCCTTAGACCGCTCGGCCACGCTACCCCTGAGGGACAGATTCCGGGTCAACATTGATTCGTGATCATGAAGTACATATGTTTATTTTTGACACTAAGCGACATGCTGACATGGTACGCTCATTTTAGTCCTAGGTGAATATCACTGGAAGATAGTACGTCAATAGAATTCGTTCGTGCGCGTCAATCGTTAAATTCAAAATGTATTCTAAGAGAGAGAAAGTAAGAGCTTTTTCCACAGTAACAGATCGATTCGTCTCGTCAGGAAGTTTCTAACATACACTTTATATCTCTCTCTTTCACCTTCTCCAAGTTGAGGCATGCCGAGCCTGTACGTACCACCCTCTTCCTGTTCTCTAGCTTGGATCCTCAACCCCACCTTGTAAATTGTTCATAGTTTCAGCTATACCTCGAGATATCTCAGTTTTCTCTAAACAACCAGATAGTCCAGAAGTTTTTTAGAGTCTCTGGAGCTATTTTTATAAAGAATATTACCTTTATTACTAAAGTTGTTGTATTTTCATGGCTTAGATTTTTTTTAATATTCAAAATATTGCTTTTATGCAGAGAATCATTTAAATAAGGTACCTATTACCATCTTGTTTATTCATGCACAGAGAACAGAACATTTTATAGCATTTAATAGAGATTAAAAAATGAGAAATATGTGTATCCTGATGTGGCTAAAAATATTGTATGGAATAAATTATCCATGTTTCAAAGACTTTGATTCAAGTTATTTTTTTTAAAAAAGGAGACCAAAGATAAAAAATTTTTAATTAGAATATGCTTTTAATTATTAAAAAATTTCTAGTTTATTTAATTAATAAAAATATATTGTTTTTTCATTAATTTGTATGTTGATTGAAATAAAAATTTTGACACCTGACATAATTAATCTTAGGTGTTGATTATCACTAACTGATCATCATGAGATTACTGCCCGAGCAATATTTAGTGAAATAATTAGGTCACAAATTGTATCGAATATTTATTTTTATACCAACTGACCTTTACATTAGTAAAAAAGTTTTACTAAAAACATAATTAATGTTATTAGAAAGTTTTTTATAGTCACACGCATAATTTTGTTTTTTGCTACTCATTTCGAGTCAGACTTATTCGTAATTAATCTTCATTTGTGGTGAGATTTTTAGCAAGATTAGAAGTATGTATATGAATCAAAATGTATCTTTATATGAATCTCCTAATAAGATGTAAAATATTGCAGTAAATTATAGGACTGAATAATTGTGAAATAATAGCAAAACTGAAGCAATTTATTAGATCAAAAATGTTATTATCACAATTATTCTCATTTTAATATTCAAACAATAATTATTCCAATTCACCTAATTTTTCTTGACAGTAAAAAGTTTAAAATGGAATCTATGTTAATTATAATTTTTCATAAATGAATTCAAATAATTGAACTCAAAATTGAAATAGTTTCTAGTAAACATATTTTAATGGTCGTAAAATATTCATTTTCCTCAACTTTCAATCAGTTCATTAACTATAATTAATATCAACAAACTTCAAAGCCTCATAGATAGCAAACTTGTAAACTAATAATTAATAAATGAATTTGTTTACAGACGTAGAGCTGTATTTCGGGATGCCCAGAAGTCCTGTTCGGATTCTGAGGTAGCCCAATCAAAGTTCAAAGGCCGTAAGTCTAAGAGGGATTTACTACCATGGCCAAAGGCTATCGAAACTCTTACGGTGGACGAACTCGCCCTTCATCGCCGGAAACGAGTTCAAGATATTCTGAAAGATACTTTGGATCCATATTATCATGGAGAAAGTGACAGTGCTGTTGAAAATCTTATTACTGAATACAGAAGAGCTTTCAGAGTATTCAGTGAAGATTCATTACTTCTTCGGGATAATTACTTGAGAAATTTTGAACGAAATTTACAAACTAAAACTTCAGCAGAGCTGAGTATCAGTACTGAAGTGAATAAGCCAGATGATAAGTCGATGGAGTCCAATACTGGACTCTTGAGTATTACTGGTCATGCCTCCAGACCTCAGCCAATCAGACGGTAATGAAAAAATGAACAATGTATAGACCAAAGTGCACTATAAAAAAGATAGTCATTCTGAAACGCACAGTTGTGATACTGGAAACAGTGTTATACGTAAATCAGTGTTTTCTTAGGTATTATGCATATAAGTTGATAAAAATCAGGTCAATGTTTTAATTAAAATCAGCAAAAAGTTAGTTCTTACTTCAAAATATGAATAATATAGAATATTATGTAGATGAACATCATAAATATCGACATCACAATAAATTATAAATCTTCTTCATTGATTTTACTTGTAGAGGTACCAGTTTAAGACGTGGTGGTGAATTTTATTCAGACACAGAGTCTTCTACCAACTACAAAACATACGAAGGTATTCATCGTGCAGAACTAGCTCGTCGACCAACGTCTTTGAAAATGGAGGGAGACATGCAAACTGTCACCGAGCAGTGTGAGAAGTTTACTGGGTGGATGAACGTCGGTAGACCAGAGTTGGCACGAATTCCTACACACTTGAAAATGGAGGGTCGACTAGAAACCTCTACAGAGAGTCACGACCAATATGTGCCATTTATTGGAGCTAGAAGACCGGAAATACTTCGTCAGAATGCTCATCTAAAACTTGAAGGAGAATCGAACTTTATTCCGGAGTATACTGATGTATTCAGACCACATGTTAGACATGGTATGAAATAATCTAATAATGAACTCTTTAGATGATCAATATTTCTAATGATAATTTTTTTTGTAGAGAAAAGATATCCAATGTTTCCAGAATCTCATTTAAAAACTGGCGGAGATTTCAGTGGACATACTGAACATTTTCAAAACTTTGTCGATCCTAGAGGCGCAGTTCCTATTGATGACAGACATAAAGATTCTGATACTGAAGATACAGAAAATCAAATCAAACATCAGAATGATAATCAAAGAACAGAAGAAGACATGAAAATGATTGTGTCAAAGTTAGAACACCTTAAAGGACCACCTCTTGAAGTACCTGAATACAAAGATGCTTATAAAGTAAAAGAAAACACTAATCTTAAACTAATAACGATTACTGATAAATTTTAATTACATTTTTATTCTATAATCAATTTAGTTTACCTTATTCTGAAGTTCCTAAAACTTTTAACAGGATTTTCCAAGAGAAAGGCCAAAACTATTGAAACCTGAGGACGAAATTGGTCGTGCAGATGGTTCCAAAGTTCATTTGTCATCAAGTTCAGGAAAGTTTTCAACAAAAATAGACCAAGATCCGGAATACAAGTCCAAGTATCTTGATAGAGATCGTCCAGTGTATAGAAAACCTCCAATGTCACGAAGGCCCTCTGGAGGTTCATTAAGTTTTGGTAAACGTTTAGTTCCTGATATGAGACATTATGTGCCTACAAGTGAAGTTAGGTCTCAATACGTACCATATGGACATGTACCACGAGTAGAAACACTTAGAAGACCAATTAGTTTACGTCCTGAAGGAAGTATGAATCTCCAGCCAGAGTATCGAGATGCTTATTGCAGGAAAAAAGATCATCCGGTGGTTGAATCAAGGTATAGAAATCGTGATCGTAGTTGTAGTGGCTCCAGAAGAAGAAATAGTAACTGGATGAATTATAATAATGATAATAATAATAATAACATTAATGATCATACTATTGATCAGACTGAAATGATTGATTCTGGGCAAAATGCTTTTCAAATACTCCATTCGAAAGCTGATCATGATAATTTAACTGGAAAACCCCCAGTAGGAAGTAGAAGGTATTATCTGTAATAAAAAAACGTATTTTTCATAATATATAAGCATGATTTGTAATATTAAAAATCTAAAGATAATGATTAAAAAAAATTCTAATTTTAAAATCATTTGTTTTTTAGAAGTTCTATTCTATCTCAAGCTGTTAGACCCACACATTTAGACATTATGAGCCCATCAGCAGTAAAAAATCGATCTCCAAGCCCAACTTACCGATTACATGTTTGTAACGTAGATGATGAAACTCGAGGTTTTAATCGTCGTCGACAATTAGCATCCATGCATCAATCAAGTCCTATGGCTGATGCGACTGCTGATGAAGACAATATAAGACCATATTCTCCTAGCTTTGGAAAACAGCCAAAACCAAATAACAATGGAAACCGCGCTTTTGTTGTCTTAGATGATTCAATGAATAATCAAGCAACGTCAGAAACTCGTCGAACACGTTTTAATAATAATTCTAACAATGAAATGTCGAGAGATTCAAAAATAAGATATAGAAATAAAACTCCACCTAATTGGATGCCTCCTTGGTATGATAACACGAGTACAATTTAATTTTAATAAAATGGAATGTTTTAGATGAACGATTTATTTGATTTTTATTCAGAGAATTCACTGCCGAAAGCCCAGTCGAGATCAATACTAATTATTGTGTTTGTTTTTATTTTGAATTGTTTATATTTAAAAAATGTAATTATTTCAAATAATTGTATATATACAAATGAAAAAGAAATAAATAGAGAATTATTTTGAGCTTCGTATATAGTGATAATTACTTCAAATATTTCAAAAGACAATGTTAATTATTGAAGAAAAAAATATTACCATTAGAAACCATTCAAATCGAAATTTTCAATCAACTGTGATTGTTTGTTGATAACAATAATTGCTTATTTGTCAACGATATTACAAGCTGTGACCTATTTTGCCTACAATTGAAAGAATTTATACTTAGCCACAATGTAAGAACGACTTTTCTCAGAACTGACTTTTGTAATATTTTCTAAAAAAATACAATATCCATTTTTCACAAAAATATTCTCACGATAAACTACTTTTTCATACAAAATAACTGTTTTAAGAAAAGATAAATCATTTGTTTATGCATTCATTTTTTACCACACTGTGTTCACGTTTTCCATAATTTTTTATCGTAAAATCATGTTACTTTGACGTCTAATTAAAATTACAATAACAATTACGGAAATAATAATCTGATAAAAAATAAATGATTATTTTGCTTCATATTTTTTTACTTATTATAAAAATAATCAAAAGAATTCTTATAATAATTTAACAAAATATAAAGCTCACATTTTGATACATACCTGTTGACTGTACTGCATAGACTAATGCGACTGATTTTAATTTTATTATTGGTAGAAAGCCAATAGAAGAAGGAGCTGGAGTGATGTTCAGTGCCAATATCCAATGTAAGTGACGCCCCCACCAACGCTGTTTGTTGTTGGCGGCAACCGACTACAAAGCCTTCAGATTTAGTCCATTAGACAACAACACAAGTTTGATTTCTAGAAATAATGTGATAAAAAATTGGTATTGAAGTGTTTTACAAACTATAACAGTAAGATTTTTAATTTTATGAAGAATAATATTAACAACCGGCATTGTGTACGTTTATTTATATAAATAACGGTGAAAACAAAGTGGAGATTTAATAAAAGTGTTTTTAATGTGTATGTACGGGATCGAAATAATGGTGATTGTATTATTTGTTGTAAGTTTGAGTTGAGTTAAAAAAGCGTGATCGAAATAATACAATATTTAAATTGTAAACAGTGTGGTCAGATTTAATTTAAAAGATTCATGAATTTTTCCATTTACGAATATATAATTATAATTTTCGAAGATATTGTTTTTTTTAAAAGTAGAATTCGTGGATTAATTGAAAAAAGTAAATCCTATGTTTATGTTGAAAAATATCTATAAACAATGCATAAACCAGACAAAAGTTTTTTCGAAGAAAAGCCAGCGAGAGAGAAAGAGAGAACGTCGACTGTTTCGCAGAAATTTATCGGCCGGTTAGTCTTGCATGCCATTTCTATTTTATCTAACAAAGATAAACAAACAATTTTTGATTTCTATTTTACCAAATGCGCTTTTATGATGCTCCAATTCCAACACATTTATAATGCTCAATCTAAAAATAATTTTTTATACTTCTATGTGATAACTTTTTACTATCTTTATACCGTTCATTGTAAGGTAAAGTAATATCAAAGAATTTCAATCCAAAATTTACGATCCTTTAAAATTATATTTAATTCGGTATTCAAAAATAATTTTTTCGTTGCGTGGGATTCGTCCAACTGCAATGACGACGAAACCCGAAATAAATCGAAAATAATCGAATATGGTAGTTCTTGATACAAGTAAAACCAGTGTTGTGTTGGTACCGTCAAATGCCATAAAAAATGTGTATTTAAGTAAATCTGTGATCTATTATTCTTAAGAAGAAAGAAGTTAAACAAAAAAATTTTTGTAAAAAAATGGCTGATCCTGAATTAGAAATGCTTCGGCAACAGCGTATGGCTGAATTGCAATCTCAGTTCAAGGTATGAAAATAAACATTAACCTATAAGCATTATTAAAGGTTATTTCTCACAACAATAGAATATGTTCTTTATTATTTCATGAAAAATATAAAAATTGATGATTAAATTATTTAGGGAGGCAATGATGCCAATCAAAAAGCTGCAGAAGAGAGGAGACAGCAAATGGAAGATATGAAACATTCAATATTAACACAAGTACTGGATCAGTCAGCTCGAGCAAGATGTAAAGCAATTAAATTTTTATTTTCATAAATTTATTAATTGTTTCATGAACAAGCAATTGATTAATAAACTGTTATTGGTTTTGTAGTAAACACTTTGTCTCTCGGAAAACCAGAAAAAGCTAGAATGGTTGAAGAAATGCTTGTGAGCATGGCTCAGAGAGGTCAGCTACCTGGTAAATTAGGCGAAAAAGAATTGATTAATATATTGGAAAGCGTTAATCAACAAACGCAAAAAACTACTACTGTTAAGGTATTTCTTACATTTACTATGGTTTTTAAGTTTTGTTAGAATATTTAAAGTTATATCACTTAATTCCGATTTGCCAATTCGATTGAAAGTTTTTTATTTTTTAGTTCGATAGAAGACGAGCAGCACTAGATTCCGATGATGATGATTTTTAGCACCGTTAAAATAATTTTTCCTAAATTATAATGCTAAGCTAATTTTTCGTTGTACAACTAAAAAGACTTGCGATTTTTGTTTTTTATTATTATCTGAGATATAGTATTTAAGTTTAATTTACTCCATTCACATTTTATTATCAATAAACTTTACAAATTTTAATCTTTGATGTTAATATTTGTCCGATTACATTCTAACAAATTATTCTCCATTCCCAACCATTTTGGAGCTACATTGTTTCGATGCTCATAAAATAAATAAATAAAATTCGATATCATTTTGCTTTTACGTAGTGACCATAAAACAATTAAAAAGCAAACCATTCTTGTACAAATTTACAATAACACATTCACACTACTAAAACCAACATATTTATCAATATTATTTAGTATTGTCTGATAAAAATTCCATTCATTAATAATGCATTTTGCATTAAATACGATGATAATTATTAAGACACTATGGCACTGTCACATTCATTCTATATATAAATTAAATAACATCTATACAATATAATATATTGCAAATCAGATAAATAATTCACCCATCTAGAATTTTTGTGAAGTATTCAGAGTAAATGGAAGCAATTTCATTCAATTTAAAGATTTTACACAATCTTGTTCAATATTTAATCCTTTTTCATATGCTTTTGGCTCGAATCTTCTGTAACAAAAATTACAATGTTTCAATGTTTTAATATTAAAATATAAAATTATCATATTAATCATAATAAACTCGGTGAATTCACATGAATTTTAAAATTAAAAAAACTTATCATTCTTACCTTCTTCTTCATCATCTCCTGCATCAAAAATATCTGGGCAACAGCTACCGTAACAAATTAACATCAAAAATAATGTTGGTAATCCAAATATAACTATTGTTAAGACGGGGTTTCCTCTCCACATAGAAAGGAGAGATGATTTAACATCATACCATGTTCGGTACATTTGTATTGGAATACTATTTCCTCCGTATCTCTGTGAATTATACGAAAATATAAAAAGCCATTTATTTCTACTTTTCTACCATGAATAATTCAAACTTTCATGTATAAATTAAATGAAATTGAGGATCTCAAGTAATGAGAATAACTACTCTGTTATAATAAAAATTGCTTTTGATAAATTTTAAGATTCTTCTCCTATGTAATAAATCGTATTCATTTCATTTTAATAGTTTGAATACTGCATTATAATATATCTATATATCATTTCTTACCGGTGCACTTTCATTACGAATATGCTCCAAAAACATTTCAATTGCTTGAACTGTAAGTTTAGTTGGTTCGTCTTCTGGAATATGATGATGATGTGAAGTTGTATTTATGACTATTAAACTTGGTAAAGGCATTTCTGTCATAGCTATGCTATTTACAAGGTTGCTATTAGCTACCCAGCCAAACTGAAAATGTCTTAATAGAAGATAATATCCATCAGAACTACTCATCATACAAAGTTAAGAAAAAAATCTTTTAAATAAAAATTACTTACTCATGATATTTATCTCTTTTTCGTTTTATCACTGATTCTACCATGTCACGAAATTCCAGCATATCTGGTGATACATCTTCTACTGCATTTTCTTCAACGACTGCAAGTACTAAATTTTTATTCGTTTTAAATAACTGATGTATATTACCATGAGTGACTTTAGGAAATGTTGGAAAACGTTCTGCATTAATCCAACTATGTAATGTTTTATTTAGACTATCCACATCACTGTAATTATAAGCTGAAAAAATATTTAAAGATAAGAAAAAGATTGGAGTAAAATGAAATAAAAGCAATGATAAACTTTACCAGTAAAATTATAATGTGAATTTTCTTTATAAACGAAAATCACTGGTGTATTTTCGACAGGCGCATGTTTATCAACTACAACTGGATGTGATTGATAAAAAAATGCATGGGGTTGAAATGTATGAGCTATTTTGTGATAGATTTCCTGAAAGAGGTAAAAGGAAATGTAAAAGATTATTCTTATTGAACCAAAAAAACGATAAAATAATAATTACCCATAGTGGTCCAAATTGCTCTCCCACATATAAAAAGTATATATCACGTTCATTCTTCAGTGTTTCAAAACTTTGAGTTCTAGTTATTTCTTGAACAGGAGGGCCACTTAATCTTAGAGCAAACTTGACTATTTCTTCTTTCGATCTGTCTCCATTATATGTAAATTGTTGCTCTCCTTTCAAGCTGTAAAGTACATTTGAAGGTAAAGATTTACTTTGAAGTAACATTAATAATCAAAGTAATCAAATAACTAATCCAATTTATGAACAAATGTAATCTTACAATAAAATGGTAGGAAATCCTTTGATTTTAAAACTATGAGCTACACTACTAAATCTCGTACAGTCAATTTTGCCGACTTTGATGGGACTTGCATACAAGTGTTGAGCTACATGGGCCCATATAGGTTCCAGCCTTTTACAATGTGCACACCATGGTGCATACATCTGAAGTAAACAAAATTAATCAATTTAATTAAGGTATATAAAATTATCCTTTGAATTACAGTGCATATGATCAATATAACATTAACATTTCTATAAAAGACTTAATGGAATATTTTATTAAATAAATGTAAGCAGTTGATATTTAATTTTTAACATACCATTACTAGCCAATGCCCATCTTTATAAATGTCAAGAAACCTGTCACTTAATTCAATAACTCGAGATCCAGCTGAGTTTACAATAAAAACTGTAAATAAAAAAGTAAATAATTTATTATTATATAAAAAAACAATTAAAATTCCTACGTTATTTAATTTGTTGTTATTGCTGTAATCGTGGAATGAGAAATTTAATTTAAAGATTATCAACTCAGATTATTGATCCATTAAATTGAGGTTATTAACTGTATTTTTATAAAAACCAAGTATGAAAGTATTTTTCATGGTTTAATTATTAAATTATACTAAATATAACAAGAAGTAATTTTTTGTACTTACCACAAAAAATAATAGTAGACAAACAAACTTTGAAAAGTGACTTCATGATGATTTGTGTATGTTGATGATTAAATATCAAAAGTTTGAGTATGAAATTATAAAATACTATAGCAGCTCAATGCTTGGATTATTTCATTAAAATATATACATTAAGTTTCATTTCATTATTATTAATTTATACACTTTAAAATACTTAAGAAATACAACTCGATACTATACGCTGCACATCCGACACATCGTGACTTGTACTGTTGACGCCATAGTGGATTATGCGTAGAGCAGATGTTTCAAAGAAGATTCTTCTTAGTCAAAAACATTAAATAGATATCTCACCCTTGTTATGTTGAATATACGCCCCTATTTTTATCTTCACATAAGAATTTTATTGTCTTTCTTTTAATGCAATGAAATAATTTGTTCACAGTATGAAATAATTTTTAAAAACATTTATTAACTTAAATTATATTTACAATTAACAAAAAATAATTACTTTTTATCTACATCTTTTTTCTATTTTTATTTACAAATATTTACATAACAATTGACGTAATTAATAATAAATACTTGAAATTTAAATATGAGAGTTTTAAATATTCAATATGCATTAAGATCATATTTTGCTGGAATCATAAAAATAAACTTTACAAAAATAAACTTCCGGTAAGTAAATAATTATTAATTAAAAGATAAATAAATAATTTAATTGATTTAAAAATGAATAGAATAATATTCCGGTAATTAGAAATGAATATTTTATCATCTATGTTTAATTACTCTAGATAATACATCCGATTGAGGGTTGGAAAAAAACATAATTCAGTATTAACAGTACCATTGTTTAAATTTTAATAAAAAATCTGAAGCTATTGTGTAATCGACATTGCATAATAATTCGAAACTGAAAAAGAATATTTGACAAAGAAAGAATGTTTAACTTTTTTTCTATCTTTCATGGATTCTATTTAGCTTTTTCCCGAGTTTTATTCTACGTACTATGCTTTAATATATACATATAGAAAGTCCTTTTCAATAAATATCTCACTATAAAATACATGTTGTTTACTTGATTCTCAACATTGTTATTTAATTAAACGATGAATTATAGTTGTTTAATTTCAATAAACATGATATTCCTAAAGACATATCTTGCTCAATTATTTCTTATTTTTCTAAATTGTGGATCTGTTTGTTTTTTTTTATTATTAATATTTATTTTATCTATACTAAACCACGGAGGCTTGATTTACGATTAATAATGTTATCAGAAGTTTTAGCACTTTTTTTTCTCGGTTTCGCTACTGGTTTTTCTTTTTCGATAATAAAAGTAACGTTACTTCTAACAGAACTATCACTTTCACCCCCGGCATCATCACTTCTATCACTTTTAGGAATTTTATCAATATCAACTGTATACGTTCCACCACTTCCTTCACTACTTTCATGCATTATGTTCTCTCTTTCTTGAATCTCTTTTATTTGATCACGTGCTCGACAAGAACTCTTAGTTGTTCTCTTTCGTGATTTTCTGTTATAATCAGTATTATCTGGTAAAACATTCTTTAAATTATCAGTTTGACTTCTCGATGAGAAAGAATTTCTTCTATGTCTAGATTTCGACCTTTTCCGAATTTTTGAATGTCTTTTACTCAAGTCTTCCATTTCTATTATTTCTGTTTGTAAGGATGGTGTCAATTTATCTTTCAAGGTTAATGATAGTGAAGAAATATTTTTAGGTTTTTTTAAACTTTTCAGTTTTGGTGATTGCACTGAACCTGAAGTATCTTCAAGTTTGTTTGCTTCGATGTCATATGATGATCGAGGTATAGAGGGACTATGTGATAACATTCTGTCAATTTTGGCAATGATACCAGATAACTTATTTGTACTTTTGGATTTTAATTCTTGTTCATGCTCATGATACATTTTCAATCGTAATCGTAAATCTTCACGACTATCATTAAGATTCTCATCCAGGTTTTTATTTTCTTTATTTTTTAATAAATCAGAATCATCAGACTCTCTTCTAGTCAAAATTGAATTGGATGGTGAACTCGAATCATAAGATTGTATAGCACTTGGGATTCTTTTACTTCCAGTTGGATCAAGCATTTTTAATCCTACTGATTCTCCAGATAACAGTCGATTAAATCGTAATATTTTCACTTCTGTTGTGCTTCCAAAAATGCAGAACGCTAGCACGTGCTCATCAGGATGATAATCAACACAAGTAATAGCCACGTCTGATTCACTCTGTTGATACATGGCAATACACTTTCCAGTTTCAATATTCCATACATTCAAGATTGCATCTTCACCCCCGCAGAGAAGTAGTTTGCCGCATGGAGATATTCTTGCTGTTATTTGAATCCTGAGGGAAATAAATGAGTTTAGCTTTAATTAAGAAAAAATAGAAAATAATTAGTTTAATAATAATTTTTGTAGTAAATAAAAAATGAAAAGTTTTTATTAAATTTTAATAAAATATTATTTAAAGTTAAAATAATAAAAAAAGTAAAAATTTTATTAAAATGATGTCAAGTATTTTATTATTATAACATAGTAACAAGACTTTTTACATTAATAAAGTACTGTAATCATTTTTTAAAACCTTTTATTCTTTTTTGACTTCTTCTCTGCAAGTATTTAATTATTTCTTTTGGAAAGAAGACCTTCGTAAATTATTTTTATTATAAGTATCAAAAAAATTTTTGTCAATTCAGATCAAAGTAATTTAAATTACTCTCAACTATAAATAATATCTCAGTTAAAACTTTTAATAAAAATAGACACTTTAATTGATTAATTTGATTCTGTCTATAAATTATTATTAAATTAGAAGTTTACCTTGAATTTTTTAATCCATTATATCTTTGAACGACAGTTCCTGTTGTCAAATCGATCATCCTCAATTGATTATCTCGAGTATGAAGAATTAATTGTGAACTTGTAGAATATAAAATAATAGTGTTAATCACCACATTGTTTGTTTCTTTTAATTTAATCTTTCTTGTAATGACCCATTCTGTGGAAGATCTTCCCTTTCTCTTTTTTTCACTCCATTGAATTATAATACCTAAACTATCGCCCGTGAGAAAATCGCCTTCTTTTGAAAAACAAATACAATTAATAAAACCTTTATGTCCCTCAAGTTCCTGAATGAGTTCATAGTTATGACGATTGCTATCATGGGTCCACATTCTTGCTACATGATCGTAGCATCCTGTTACGACGCATTGACAATCTTTTGGGTTGAATTTGCCGCAATAAACATACGAAGAATGTGGAAGCATATTTATTTCATGGAAATGTTTATTTTTTACATCCCAAATTCTGGCTGTTTGATCGGAAGAAACCGAAAGTAAAAAGTGGTCATTACTGGACCAGTCCAAACTGTAAACGAAACTCTTATGACCAGAAAATTGAATAAAAACTTTCTCTTCATCAATTTTATATACAGTAATTGGATAGTCATATTCTTCACAATTAGCACAAGCTAAATACTTTCCATTATTACTGAAAGCCACGAAAAAACTTCCGTTTTCACTTGATTCAGTATTAAAATAGATCTCATTCGGGATTCTGCACGATTGAGTTGATAAACGACTCCATTGTGTATGTTTTTTTGTATCTGAAGATGATGGACTTAAATCTTTGTTGGATTTAGATTGTTCATCTGATAAGTCATTCAGTAATAATTGCCCGTAGTAAATTGGTTCTAAGTGAGGTTGATCCACTGACGTAACCATGACGTATAAAGTACTTGGATACTTATCTCGATATCCTAATTTCCACCAGGTGTATGGCTCACATTTTTCTTTGATCGGTTTCTTCATGTTCCGTTTGGGCTTATATAATTGCAATCTTAATGATTTATCAATGTGTGACACTCCTCTGTCACTTACTGGTTTTAAGAATGCCCAGGCTATTTTGTACCAACAATTTCCACCACCTAAAAATTTTTAAATATTTATATTAATAATTTTATATAATTATTCGTAAAACTACTTTCTTCAAGAAAACAAAAACGATTTAATTTTGATGAAGACATTTTAAAAAATTCCAACAAAAGAATTGAGATTTAATGTTTTTGTAGACTTTCATAAAACGTCTATTTATAATAAAGCTTCATGATTATTACCGCGATTACAACTATTATTGTTGTTATATTAATAATTTAAATCCCAATTAATAACAGTAATTACTTAAAAGATACTTTTTGTGGGTATTTGTTTGCATAATTATTTTTCGCTAATTACATTAATTGCGATTCATTTTTATTACCTAAGTGATCGTAATTGTTTCTGGCATCAGCAAAGCTTGGAAGATCAACTATTTCAAATAAAATCAGAGTTTTATTACTTTCACTGGTATTCACAATTGCTTCAAAGTCATATTCAAAGATCAATTCTTCTTCCCAATGTGGTACCATAGTTTTATGATGTTGAAAATCAAATGTTCCAGTTATCAAAGGTTGTAAGAATACATTTTTAGAACTTGATTCACCAGGAATTTGTAAATAATTTCCTGTACTCTCTTCTACAATATGAACAATTACCATAGGATGTCTTGCCATGATATCAACTTCTAGCATATCAGCTTTAAAAACCGTTATTGAAACATATTTTTTTTTGCGAAGGTGTTTCGTTTTTTTTCTGACCTTTCGTGATTTAGTAGCACTTTTAATTTTATTTGAGTGTGAAATGTCTGATGGTGATGTTGTCTGACTATGACTTGATGAGGACAATGACTTTTCTATTTTTTCTTTTCTGGTTCTAATTATTTCCCGCACTACTGCTTCATCTTCTTTCACTCTAGCAGTATTGTATTTCGATTGTTTATTCCAAGCCACTGAACTGGTAGATTCATCTGTCATTACAACTTCTTGAGGAATTCTCCTTGTATTTTTTTTCTTTTGTCGTTGTGATGATATACTATTCGATGAACTCTTTGCTAAACTCACATTGTCTTGAACTTCATTATCAATAGGATCAATATCCACCAGAGGTTTTGGGTGCCTTTTTATTTTATCACTGTCTTTAACATCTAAAACATTTAAATTTTTTTTTGAATGCACTGACAACCTTTCAATTTCAGAAATTTCCTCTATATTACTTCGCACTTCTTCAGAATCACCTCTCACTGATCCCATCTCCATCTTCATTGTTTTAACTGACCCATATTCTGTTTCAATTCTTAGAATTTGTTCAACACTATCTTGGTCTGATTCAAAACCATGATTATCCAGCCCAAGACCATCAATTTGATCATTATTATCGACATTAATGAGTTTGTTCTTTCTAGGAGCAGGAATTGGCTTGACAGGTTTAAACCATGAATTACCTTTTTCAGATATACTCGAAGATGATCCTTTTCTGGGAACATTAATAATATGAGTATCCATAGGTGTAGACCATCTTTTTCGTTGTTTTTTTCCGGAATTGAATGAGTTTTTATTTTGCTCTTCGAATAACTTTTGAGGAATACTTGGGGAAAATTGATTATTATTTTCTTCTTCATTAGTTTCTGATAATATTTCTTCAATGTTTTCTATTTCTTCTTTTTCTTGCTGTAATTTATTAATATTTTCTTGATGAATATCTACCACAACATCCATAGACTTCGATTTTAGACCATTCGAGCGAATTTGTTCACTCCTCTTTAACTTATTTATTTTTCTTGAATTCAATACCTCCACTACCTCTTTATTATTATCTATATCTTTAATTTCTTGTATCCCTTCATCAATTTCACCCTTCTCAAGTACCAAATTTGTTTTTGATCCGAAATCATTTTCAGAAGACCAATCAGAATTACTTAAAGCTTGTGCTCTTACCATCATTTTTCGTTTCTCTTTAGTTATTTTTTGTTTATTAAATTGTTTCTCATGAATAATTTTCACAATTTCTTCTCCACTATCATCACTGTCTTGGGTTTTTGTTTTATTTAATTGAGAAATATTTTGCATACCTTCTTCCATTATCAAGTCTTGTGTAGACTGGCTAAGATTGTCTTTGCGAAACACACGAAAAATTTTCTGCATCCTGCTACCAAGTCCAGGAAATTTTGTTGTCAAACTACTGCCACGTCCTACTGGCTTATCATTACTTGTATTACTTTTAGATTCTTTTAACATGGTTAATAATTATATGTAAAAAACCATGGGAGATATTCATGGATGTGTCAATAAACGTACCAGGTGTATGTCACTACCAGCTGCTAGAGTCTCTGCACAAGACTCGTATCTATGCAACGTCAATCGATATTTTTTACCACAACAAAGTGAGTTATTGTTTTTATACGATTTACACAAAATCAATTATCAGATTGAATTTTTGGTGAGTAATAATTTAGTAATGAGTAAAAAAATTACAAATATCTGTCATTGAACCGAAATTTTAAATTTCTTTTTTTTCGGTGAAAATGTAATTTAATCGAGCCAAGACTCTAGATAGTTGATATAAATATTGTAAACAATTATAAGAAAATTTTAAAAAAATAGAAAGTTTTTAATTCTGTTGAGTCTTGAGAAAAAGTTTGTGTGAACATATCTTGACATTTTTATGTAATATATAATTAATTTTTAACACAACACAACTTTTCATCACTAAAACTATTTTATTTATTTAATGAATTAAATAATTGCTATTTATTTTATTTTTAAAATTCACATCACCGGTGTCACTCCATTTACTTCATTAGGCAAATGATTATTATTTACTTCATTTTCATTCATTGATGCGTACCTTGCTATTTCCTAGAAAGTTACGAACATTTTATGTTTGTTAGCAGAGTCCATATTTACATCAAATTATTTTTTAAAAACGTGAAATTTTTTACATCCAAGACCATCGTTAGTCATAATTGGTAACATAATCTATGTTAAATTTGAGTAAATATGTCTGAATGATATAAAAAAATATTTATTTACCGCTTCTAGTGCAACTTCATATTCGTTTTCACTTTGAAGAATTGCAGGATTTTGAGGGTCGGGTGGTAATGATACCTTTTTTTTAGATTTTGAACAGGCTCCTTGAAGCTCTGGATCAATTTCGACTTTTACTGATCTCATTTTCAAACGCGTTTCACGGTTCCTTGCTTCTATCACTTTTTCTCTTCGTGTCTCTCGTTCTAAAAGCTACAATAAGTTTTTGTAGGCTTTTTTTAATAACTTTATCTTCCTAGATAAATAATAGAAATAACTCAAAATAACAAAGTAAAAGGAAGAAAAAAATACAATTTATTTGAGTGAATACTTACAGCAGTGAATAATGGTTTGTCATTTTTTTGATTGACAGTAAGAGTCTCAGAAAATTCTAATAAGTAAGTTGTCCCATTTTTCCCCGCAACCGCTGCTAGTTGGCCTTGCTCGTGAGGTTTAACACAAGTTAAAGCTTCATCACAAACCTAAAATAAAAACGCTAAGTGTTCATTAATTTTCACTTCAAAGGAATTTCGAATTATTTTTTACATCAACAAAAAATTATCTACAACTAAATTTCATTAAATATAACATAAAATCGGTAAAATTATTACATTACTTACTTTAATACTCAAAGCTGGAGCATTTTGTTGAACAAGTAAATCCCAAACATCTAAAGTACCATCCAATTTGGTTAAAAAAAAAACTGAAAATCTTGTGGTACTCCAAGTACCTCCAGTAAGAAGCTCACGATGACCTCTAAAATTTAAATAGCATATAAATACCTTTGAACTTGAAACATAATTCCAAAATTTATCAAGTAAACACTTACGGAGTCCAACATATACAAGATTCTCTACAATCTTCTGACCAGAGTCGTGCAGTCCAATCACCAACAGTCAAAAAATTTTTAACAAAAGTTGGATTCCTTTCCACACTAATCACTGGTCCGTACTGAGCTCTAAATCTAATAGCCATTTTTTCTCCAGGTGTCTTTCCTTTACGATTACCAGAAATAACAGTACCATTTTTCAAACCACACATAAACCTCGTTCCAATAGATGGTTCAAATTGTAAGGCCGTGACTCCGGTTGCTCGATCTATGTCCTGTTCTTCTGGTTTCAATAGATCAACTACCAAAGTATCCATAGGTACTTGGAGTTTTCTTGTGTCCCACCATTTTATTTGTCCATCTCTTGATGAGCTGAAAAATTCTGTACCAGTTTTGGAGTTAATCCAAAGGACTTTACTGCAAACGTCTAGATGACTGTTTTCAATTATACTGGTTTCTACGGGTTCAGAGCCTCGTCTGATATCCCAACAAGCTACTTGACCTGTCGTCAATCCACTTATCAGGATATTGCTGTCTTTAGGATTGTATTCCATTGAAGCAATAGGACAAAAAGGCTTGAATGTCACAAAAGGATTGTTGGGATTTTCTGTAAATTTATCAGGTATTTTTTTCTAATTTTTAAAACACCTTCAAGGTATGAAGATTGTTTATTTTTGTTGTCAAAGTTTTCAAATTACATTCTAATTACCTATATCCCAAATGTATGAAAAATTACTGTGGATTGAAGATTTCTTAAAATCTGTATTGCAATAGCTGACTGCCACCCGTGTTCCTTGATCTGGAGACCATGAAAGATGAGTAATAGGACGTTTTAGAGGAATCGGGTCACGATAAACGTTGACGGTTCTAGAAAATGCCCTACGTATTAAAGGAGCTGCTTCTGTATCATCAAAATATTGTTCATAAATATTGCATGCATTATTTTGAAGAATACAATGCTCCATGCCCTGAAAAAGTATGAATCATTCATGGACAATTCATTGTTATTAAAAATTGATTAACATACTATTCAACGCATTTTTTAAATATTCTTAACATCAAATAAAATATTTAAACTAAAGAGAATTCACGATATGATACATTTGTATTCAATAAAGTTTTTAACTTTCGTTTGTTTATAAAGTTATTAATCATTGAAATTTTTTGGCATACTTATTTTTATCAAATAAAAAAAAGTATTTTAATTTCAAAGAAAGCAAAAGAAAAACAATAATGATAATTTTCCAACAATTTTTTCAAATTCTTTGTTCTGTAAAAATAAATACATAGGGTAAATTATATTTCATTATCGAGAAGGTCAAAACCCTAGTTCTATTTGAATGCAGATATACTGAGTTAAAAGAAAATATGATAATGGAAATAAATTATACAAATACGTTGGTTATTACTGGTAATAATTGAAGCATAGTGTGAATGTATAGCTCGTCTTTTTCTACTTTACGCCTGTATCGAACTGTTTGTTCTAAATCATGCATATTTATATCCTTTGGCCATCCACCTTCAACATGATGCATTCCTGACTCCTTGAAAGTCGCAGTTGTTGTATTTATCTGGAAATATATTCAGTAAAATACTCAATAACATATTGCAAATAAAAATGAGAATAAAAAATAATTTTCATTGAAGCCATTTGTTAGTAGATATACCTCATGGGCTGCAAATGTCTTACTGCATTGAGTACCTGCAGTCACTGGATCAAGTCGTATGAAATTATTCATTAGACTTTTATCAGATTTTATATCAACTTCCACTCTATCTTGTTCGGTAAAATTACACCATCTCCCAAATTGTCCTCGATTTTTTGTGTAAACATACTGAGTTTCTTTTTCTTTCTCCATATTTTTAATTTTACTTTTTTCATAAGTGCTTACGATCGATAAAAAATATTTACTTATGAATATTTTAAAAATCTATTTTCAAAAATTAATTTTTTCCCCATTCTAATGGATATTCTTGTTGACTTTGCATCTCACAACAAACCTTTAACTTTGTTGAATCGATGATTCAATAGTAGCCAAGGATACTAAAGACAATGTGTTTACTTGTTCTGCTTTTAATATTTACAATTATAAGGGCATAAAAAATTAATATTCATTTTGGAATTGTTTCGATAAAAAATTTATTATCATATGTTACAATATTTTTTTCGCTTAATAGCCAGAACAAAAGTTATATAAAATGTTGAAATTAATAAATAAAATAAATTAGAAATTTTTTATTAATTTTTCTTAATACAATTTTCATACATTATTATTCTATTAACATTATACTATACATTCAATACTTCCTGTGAATATAAAAATCTTAAGCAACTGTAATAACACTAATACTTAGAATTTAATTCAAAAAATTTTACATTTTTCACTATCACTAATGATATTTTTCGTTAACAATAAATTCTTTCTTAGCCCATGTACGTATATACAAATTATTCATTCATTTTGAATCACATTTGTATACGTGCATAATCAGTTGGAAACTTATAAACTAATTTGTCAGACTTACAACATATGGTCATCATGAAAATTCCTCAATTATAACGTCAGGTGGAATTTACACAGTAACAACTCGAACATGCAAAACATACATTCTCCTCAAAATCATAATAAAAATTTCACAATTTTCTCACAACATTAATATTGCATCATTTTCATAAAAGAAAAAAAGTAAAGACGTATTATTATTTAACTAAACTTATAATGTTAATTATCATAACTTTACAGCATATTGTCTACCTTATTTAATACATTATTTGAAGATTTATAACAATAAAATAATAATTTTGAATAAATATAAATAAACAATTTTAAATAGTATTATTCAAACAAATACATATGAATGCTAATACTTGAAAGTCAATAACCTACAGATTTTCTAGTTAATTCTATTAAGACATTAATTACATCACACATCTATAAATCCGTAAAGTAACTAGAAAATCTGCCGATAAAGAAAGTCCATTCATTAGCGTTGATATAATCATTTTAAAGTTAAACAAATTATTCAATTTTGCCTTTAATAATCATATGCTTTGAAGAATACCGTCGAAGTAATGTTCGAAGAGTCTGTACCAATAAGAAAAGTACAGCCATATAGAAGACAAAAACATCGATTGAGTAGTATCGAAGGACACCCATATACCTTCAAGAATGAATAAATAAGTCATAAAAAAAATAAGCAAATAAAAATAATTAACTAATTAAAGATACTAGTTATTAAAGTAAATAATGAATTATAAATATAAACCTTGTAGAACTCTTGAGATGTTCAGCACCTTGATACTTTGCTACGTGTTCAACCCACCAAGTAGCTAATTCTCTAGACTCTAGTGGCTGATCCTTTAATAACGCACTTCTTCTTCTTGCGGCTTCTTTATAAGGATTATTTCGCTGTGCAGCTACCTTGAGGATAGCTTCACGTAAATCATTTACTGATATACTTGCTAAATTCATCACCAGAGCATAGCCAAGCTTTTCTGAAATTTGCATATTAAAAGTTTTCTCAAAGTGGCTTGTATAAAGCTGGATAATAAATAATTAAATAATGTGGTATTTGATATTATGAAGATAATTCCGAGGAATACAATTTAAGGGATGATTTACATCTCCATATAGAGAGATATGATCTCTATGAATTAGATGATCAGAACTTACTGATGAGTAGCATTGTTATTTTTAATATTATTAATAATAATAATAAAGGAATCAAATTTGGCTTATTTATATTGATACACAAGTTAATAATTTACCAGCTTGAGCAGCATTGCCATCGTGATCACAGAAAACTGGTAGTACTAAAGTAGGAGCTGCATGATAAGCTGCTTCATGAAGAGACAATAGTCCACCATGAGATACGAATGCTCGTAAATGTGGATGGCCAAGAAGTTCTTGCTGAGGCCACCAAGCACCAGTTCTAATGTTGCTTGGCAAATTTTTTATTTTACTTCCTTCCCACTTCCATATTACGTTATAAGGTAGTGTAGAAAAAGCAGCAATAAATGTTTCCCTTAGAGCATCAGGCATTCCTGATGCTCGTACAGATGAGCCCATTGACACGAATATAAAACCTGTAAATATAAATTGAAATATCTTAATAATTATATTTATCATTTACAATGAATTATCTGCTTGTGACGCATTCTATGTCCTTTCTTACAAAGTTCTAAGTCTTTACTTTTTTTTACTTGATCAAAAGAATTTCAAATTAACGATCATTTTTCTATATCTTCTCTTTTTTGGCTTGGAAAAATGTAGGGGTTATTTTCCTCAGGAAAATAAAAATTTAAACAATAGTAATTTCGTATTAATACTTATAATGAAATTATTCAAATAGAATTATAAAAGCTATAACTTTTATTTCAAAATATTTTTCAGCTTTTAGTTGAAATTAATGTTTTACATCAAAAAAATAACAAGAATAAAAATGTATTAGCTCTTTTTTGTTTAATTAATTTCCTTTTGATCGTATTAAATGCTCTTGCTTTTGTTAAAAATAGACATTTACTTCAGTTCTATTAACAATTTGTATGTAACAAAAATCAAGTGCTGATAAAAGAAGCTTAAAATCGATAGCTTTTTGCTTGTTTTCCAGTGGGAATGACGTATAAAGGGTCAACAAGTAAAGTGAAGTAAATATTTATGTATGAAAAAATATTCTTCATTTTTTAAAAATATTATTTGATAACATTTCTTATAAGCAAAATAATGAAATATTTTTATAGATATTTAAGTTATAAATAAAATTCATCAATCAAGATGCTCATCAGAAATAATTTAGTTATTACAAAGCTTTGAAGTTCTTTTATTCACTTCTTTCAGATTATATCTCGTTCGCTTGAGAGAATTAGAAAATCAACTTAATTAATTTTTACTGTACTACCTGATCATCATTAGTAAAATTAATCAAAGTTCATTTTTATAAGAATTCAAAAACCTTGAATTTCAACTATCTAAAACTTTATTAATACCACAATCACTGATACTGATCACTTGGAAAACTAAAATACAACTTTAAATGACTGCCAATTTACATAAATAATATTTTCTTGAAAAATTCAATGAGAAGAATCGTGTATTCATTGTCTAATGTGTTTGGCTAATGCAAGTACCATGATTGATGGTAGACAACTCATTAACTGAATAATTCACAAAATACAAAACAGGGTAAAAATTAATTGAAAAGGAAAGGATAAAAAAAGAATAGTTACGAAAGGTGAATGTATAAATAAAATACCTTTTCGAAGAAATGATTCTAAATCTGGACTGAGGTCCATTGCAGGACGGCAGTGAAGGCAAGCAACATTTACTACGTTCGGTAGATAAGGCATAGATTCTCCTACAGAGTAATGACTATTCTGAAGTGTCACTGATACTTCAGTAATTAATTCTCTCACATCAGGAACTTGATCTCCTGTAAAAAAAATGTTAAATGTTTCATTAAAATTAGCAAAGAAAACATTTAACTAACTTTGTTAGAGAGAAAAGTTTATGCATGTCATTTTCAATGTGCAGATGTTTATTAATAACAAAAAAAAAATGATTAGCAATTTAAGTATTGATAAATATTGAAGAATGACAGGAAAAAAAATTAAAAAATAAATTAGTCGTCTAAAAAAAAAAATTAAAAAATATAATTAAAGAGTAAACAGATACGTTAATCGAGGATGTTATTATGCACTTGAAGTAGCCATGTTAAGTAATTTTATGTGAAGCAATAAATTTTGTTATAGAATTAAAGATTGCATAAGTAAATATACAGTAGTTGTTTCCAATAAGTTTAGCCTTGAATAAACACGTTTGTTTATATTCGTTCATTCTTAGATGTCAATCATCTAAGAAATTTAAAATGAACATCTCCAAATAAAAATGAAATTTTTAGTATGCTCAGATATGATTATTTTTATTATTTAGAGAGTTTAACTTTCTGTCTATTAGTTTTATTGATTTTAGAAGATACTTGAAAAATATCAGCATGCCAAATTTTGCGTAATTAAATCGTAAAACTTTTAATTTATGGATGTCTCTAGTTTTTATTAGAATTCTTACCTAGATATTTTCTCAATGTTGGCTGAAGAAATCCTGTTGTCATCACCCAATGCATGATTTGTAGGATAGCCAAACACGCGACATTAGTTAGCCTTTCGAAAAAGTTCATGTCTTGGGTGTAACCCTTGCCGAAATAGGAAACTATTGACCATGGTGATGGATTGCCTTGACGAGCTATGGATCCACTGTAAAGAGCAACCTAGAAAATATATTAAAATTATTGAATTTATCTTACTAACATTTTATTAAATATTTATTCAGATTAAATATTCTCGGAAAAACTAAAGGGAATATATAAGTAATTTTAATAATTTAATTAATAATATTTTGTATTTGAGTAATACACTCTTTAGCTGATCTCTAATTTATTTTTGCTCGAATTAATTTGAAGAAAGTTGTGAATATTAATGGTTAGAATAATTCAAGACAATACTACTCATTTTTATTTCAAATTAACTCTCTCTAGAAAGATATTAAGAGTTAAATTTTATTTGAAACTTGTACAAAAAGTTGAAAATAATAAAATTTCTCAGATAATAAAATATTTATCTGCATGAATGATTGATGAAAAAAAAAGAAAAAAAAATATTTCATTACTTTTACGTCTATTTGAAAAAAACTATTCTCTAGTTTATTTTCTAATTAGTTTTCGTTTGTTTGGTATGATGATAGAATCTCGGAGTAAAAATGTACACGCCTGAAAAAGGCTTGCAGAACATCCGGAATTGCAAGCACGATCAAAAATATTTTTATTTGTGTCATCATAAATTTTATTACATATATTTTTAAATAAATTTATATAAATAATTTTTCTCTTAAAAACTTTTTCATAGAATTACTTGTTATTTTATTATGAATAAATTTTATTTTAAAAATAAATAATAATAGTATTCCGCTATTAGTTTTTACTTCACTCAAAAAAATAAATTCAACAGGAAGAATATTTTTATATTATCAAGAATTACATTAAATTACACTCTTTAAAAATTTTCCTTCACCTTGAAAAATTTTTTATAAATGCTAATTATAAATAAATTATTTCCGATGAGACTTCAATCAGAAAGTATTTCTAACCGTATTTAGCATCATTGTAGGCACATTTTCTCCATGTAGGATTCCCAGAAGGCATTCAGGAAAAGCACCGTCAAGAATCGCAACGTCCCAACTCGTGCCTGCCTGATAATTTTCATTTACGTCCGGTCGACGGATTCCAGCAACAGAGCTTTCGTCACGTAAAACTGCTTCACAGGATTCCCAACCGTATCGCATGGCATCCCATGGACTAAGCGGAAGCTCGTTTCGGAATCGTGATCCCACTAGGTCCCAATCGGAAGTGTAATTACCGACATAAGCCTATTAAGTAATTTTAAATAATGGAGAAATCAAAGCAAATAATACATTGCAAATAATAACAGAAAGTAATCATTATTTCTATTGAAAAAATTCTCTTCGTTTATGTTTTTAAAACATTAACGTTGAACAATGGAAAACAGAAAAATCAAAACGTATATCGTTTTGGAATTCAATTATTGTTCATAAAATAAAAACTCGATTTTTCTATTATTTTTATTGGAAATAAAAAAATAAATAGTTAAAAAATACCTCAAAAATAGAAGGAACCAGTTCTCGTAGTCCATTATTAGCGGCAGGACCAGGAAATGCGCTTACTAGTGTAACATTATGTCCTCTTAATCTTAAAGCTGTTCCAAGAGCCACAAACGGAATTGTGTGGGATTTCGTGCCACCCATTGTCGCCAAAAGAACATTATAACCATCCGAATAATTACAAAACAGTACAAAGATTAAGAAAATCGTTTTTCCCTTCATTCTAACGCTTTATTAAAGTAAGAATAATATTTTTTCTCCTGCTAATTGAAATTTCTTTCTTCTCAATCAACGTAGTAAACACTGTTACCAAACAATACTTTCTTCCCTTCAGCTTTTTTAATTAACCTAATCTTTGTAATACTAGGAAGTTATTCATATTTTTAACTCATGAAAATAATTGCTATTAGATGAAAGACCTTTGTAGTATGACACCAGTGAAAAGAATTTTTGGAGACCATAACAATTATGATTGTTAGAGCTTCATAATTATTTCAATGAAAAAAATTAAACACTAATTAATTTCAACAGATGATGAATTCTGTTAATTTTCTCACTTATATTAAATTAAAATTTATATATAATTATAATAAAAAAAATTATCATTCACAATTTAATACAAATTAACTTCAAATAATTAATATAATCATTTTTGCACACTTAATCAATAAAAATGATGGTAAAATAAATAATGGTTAGACTTTTATTATGAGACATTTTTAGAAAGGCGACAGATTTATCGATATAAATTGGACACTGTTATATTAAACTAGGACTCTTTTACACGGTTGATTTTATTAGTAGAGCAATGAGAAATCGCGGTACGGAAGCAGCTTTGAAATATTCACACGGAGTGTGAAAGTTTGACTGACCAGGGTCTACCGCCAGGTTTAATCATTGGCGAAGGCTTTACTTAAAAGAGATACAGCGAGTTTTCTCCCACCAATAGCTTCTCATTTAAACGTCTAAACTTCATTCACTCTTTTATCGCAAGCGAATATTGTACATTCTTTACCCATTCGGATAAAAATAAATCAGTTAAATATTTTCTTAATGAATTAATTAACAATTGATAACTGGATATTGCGTATTTTTCTCGAATTAAACGGGAATATAACTGAACAAAAAGTTTCAAGGAATGATACAAATATGCCGAGAGAGTGAAGGAAGTATATATTTAAAAGTAGGTGGGGAGTGTTTAGAGTGAAAGAAGAAATTACAAGAGAAAGGGATATCAATGCAGAGAGAGAGTAAGTTTCGTGATCAAATATCTTCTTCGATCAACTTACTCCTTTTCTGACGTTTGCTAATAATTATCGACTAGCATTATCTCGTAAATTGTATTTCAGCTTCATGACTTGACTCTTATTATATTGCGTAGAGTCCACATAATAGTTGGCACGACATATGCAATCATTCGTTTACTTGTAGAAATACTAAGTGAAACATTAAAATATCAATGTTTCAGTGCATACATGTGATAAATAATTTATTCGCAAGACTTGGTGGTATGTAAGTTGTTTGGTTATAGCTTAAGAATTAAGTGAAATTGCGGACATCCCAAAGGAAAACACTAGTGTAGAGGTCAACAAACCTTTGTTTTTTTATTCAAAGTTAATTGGAGCAATCATCTAATTTTAAACTTTGATTGCTTTCCTAATCATTCTTTATGTTATATGAATCAAAAAATTTCTACTTCTATACTGAATAATTTATTATGACAGTTAGTGCGTTTTTAGTGTGTGTGGTTGTAAAAAATATAATTAAAATATATCAGTTTATCAAGAAAAAACTCGAGTTAGTAAATAATTATTGAAGGTTTGGAAATAAATAGAAAATGATTAGAACAAAGTGGGTAATTTTATCTTTAAGTTAATATGTTATGATCATAAAAAAAAATCAATTACTGTGGCCACTAAAATAAAATGAGGTATTAATTGAATATTTAGTTAGACTATAAAATATTATGCTCATGGCAATAAATCACTCATAAATTTCTAAGTTATTGACTGATTCATCTTTCAACTCTTCTTATAAATGATTGAACTAAAAAATTAAACTTGCAAATTTCTTATAGCTTTTTTTTGGCTCAGCTCCAAATTTGACTTAGTAACTATAAATATTATTCTATTTACATATTTCGCCATAATATCAATTGTTTTATGATCATTTATGGATGTCTCGTGATCGGTTTTATGATTACCACTAAGATAATTAAAGTTAACTCAAGTAGGTAGTAAAGTCAACTCGGAGAGAAAAAGTTATGCTGACATAATTCTTCTATACATGAAATTAAACCTGATTTAAGTCTAATAAAAACATACAAAATGCCACACGCATTTGTTGGTGTTTTATTTACAAATGAGCCTTCTTTTCATAGTTGCATTACATAAATATTTCATGGTGGTGAAATAATTTTCCAACTTTTCTATAAAATTTTCCATGTTTTGAAAACTTCATTTCAACTTAAATTGCAAGCTAAAGCAGTATTATTGAAGATTTAACTTAAACATAATTTTTAAAAACAATAAAAATTTTTTGTTCCAATATCAACATAACTTAAAAACTTTATAATTACAAGTGTCAAAATCCTGTCAGTTAATTAATTGAGTGACTCAAGAATTAATGCAATTGATGCAATTCCACTTTCCCTTTAGCTGGTAGCGATTGGAGACACGCTTGCGTGATTTAAATAAAGACTCAGTAAATTATAGCATAATATATACAAAAATAAACTGCAAACTAGATATGGACAATTAATTAAAAACAAGATTATAAATTGAGGATAGCCTTTACGAAATTTTTATTTATGGTATCACCGTTTAAAGTTTGATGAAATGATCATGTTCAATCAACTTTTTAATTCCAAACCCTTGCTTACCTCCGTACTGTGCTTGAATTTATATGAAATCTTATAATGCAGCTGACAAGCCTTAAATATTTATGTAAATAGAAAATCTACACAATTAAAAGTTTACATGAAAATGGTTTCACAATATAGGTATGAAATAATAACTGTTGATTGATAATTTTATGCAATAGCTAGTATTAATATTAAATCAACTTTACATTGTACTTTATTTTAAATAATACACATATTTAAACTAGATCATAACATTATATCTTAGATTACACTCATTAACGAATAATGTATATCCTAGATTAAATAAATAAAATAAAATCTACTTAATTACAAAATAAATTAAGTAATAAAAATATAATTTATTTACTTTAATTTTAATTTTTACACAAATGATTGAACGAAAGTTTTTGAAATTTGATTTTTTATTTTTAAATATGACGAAAAATTTCTAAACTGAAGATAATTTAGTTACAAATTTTATATCTTGAAAATTATAATTACATTAGTGAATGAAATGAATTAACTTTTCACATTCTTTGAACCAGTCACATTGTTATCACATCACTACTTTAGATACGAAGTTGAAGACGATAAAGTCTTTAAAATATTTTCCAAATAAAAGTTTCATCCATGTGATATTTAACACAATGGTAACAATGGAATAAAAGAGCAAATCAAAAAAGTGCTCTATCTTACAAGTTCATTTAGTAATTAATTACAAGATGAGTGATTTAATTTAATCTTTTTGATTGGTTTTATTAAGAAATAATACTGATAACTTAAAAGAAACTTAAATATAAAACTAACAAGTTTTAAAGTATGTAATAATATTTATTACTTTTTATCGTTTGTATTAATTGATCTGAGTGCTACAGCATTGGTATCTGGACATTTGGTTGTTGTTGAAAAAGTAGAATCTTTGACTCCGAGCATTTTTTTTAATGAACGAGGAAACTGTGTATTCAATCCAGCATAAATAATAGGATTGTAACAAATTGAAGTTTTAGCTAGGAGACTAGGAATGATGGTAATTAAACCAGTTGGATGATACTGAAAATAATATTTTCATTCAAATCATAAAGTCAATTAGTAAAAAAAAAAAACATTTGAATAATCTTGAAAATATGTCATGTCTTACATAAAAATATTGCACTGCAATAGCAAATATAGCATAAGGTGTCCAAGCAATTAAAAATGCAATAATCATTAATGCTACCATGATGGTTACTCTTCTTTCTCGTCTTCTGTTGGTCCCTATCGATCATTATTATTTAAGAATAATTAATAATTAATGAAAAATTAAAGATGCATTCGATGTATGATACTAGACTCATTAAAAGAAAAGTTCAAAGACTTTCTTTTGATCATTAATTATTGGAAAATAGATTATAGTTTGAGAAAAAAAAACTTTTCCAAGTTACGGTCTTGTTTTACTCCATGGATATTAAAAAAAAATTGAATTGAAAGTAATTGAAGTTCATAAACAATAACATGATATTTCATTAAAAAATAATGTTATTATGGTAATTTAATTTTTTAAAAACTATTGGCAAACCAATCCACTCTTTTTTTAGTAAAAGACTTGCTGACTCATTTATGGTAATTATTTTTGCAATTCTATTTCAATGAAATAAAAAAAAAAAATTTATTATTAAAATATTCGGATAAATCTAGGTTTTTGGGTTTCTTAAAAGTTGATCAAGGTTAGTTAATCAACTCATTTATGAATATGAATAATATAGCATACCTATTCGTTTTTTGACTTTCTTCAGAGTGCATATGATGTCAGCATAAGCAGAAGTTATGATAATAACTGGCATAATTAATCCGAAAAAGAATAAAAATGCGATATAGGTATCTGTATGATTAGCATCGCGAACTTCCCATCGAACACTGCATGACACATTAGCAGCTTCGGGACCATAACTACCCCAACCAATTAGAGGTGGTAGACTTAAAGACAGAGCATAGACCCATATACAACATACTAGTATCATCGTAGATCTAATAATTAGAATAATATTTTTTTAAAACACTTTTGAAAGAATGATATTAATTTACATAATTATATTAAATAATAATTGATTATTTTATCATTTCGTATGAATCTAAGGAAATCGTAAATGATTATTTATTTATAGCTGATCAAGTGATGAAAATGGAATAATTTTTATTTATTTAATTCATGCATGAGAAAAATTTGTAATGTAAACTCACTTAAAAGTTAGTGTGTACATTGGCTTTACTACCAAGAACCATCGTTCAATTGCCATGACTGTTAAATGTCCAATGCTTACAAGTCCTAAGGTGCACATGAGCCATGCATACCTTTAATTCAGAATATATTATAAATTGTCAACTTTATGAGATACTTGTAATATGATTCCAAAATAAAATTATATCTTATGATGATGAAATTGTTATATTCATGAACCAATTATTATACTCTATAATTTTTAATGAAATATGATACTTATAGACGCATTATTAACATTGTTTTCTTCTTTAAATAACTATAACAGTTGAAATAAAAAATCCTACTTTTCCATAAAGTATTAATAAAAATTATTTATTAAATATAAATTTACACAAAATTGTCACGTTGAACAAAATGTAAAATAATATCGTACGAATTTAAAAATGATTTTCTCTGTTTTGATATTTTATATTTTAATAAATTACCAAACACAAGCTTCGTGATTCCAATACCATCCTCCGTGATAAGCTGATATTAAAGCAAGTGGATCACCCAAAAGTGCTACTAAAAAGTCCCCAATCTTTATTAAAAAAAAATGATTAAGCATAATAATTTTACTTTAGGATTTAGCAACAAATAAAAGATGAAGTAACTCACCGCAAGATTGACTAGAATAACATTAATCGGTGTTCGACGCATTTTAGAATCCACAGAAATGACAACAATAACAGTCAAATTAAAAACAACTCCAAATAATCCGATAAAACTGAGTATAACTGTGACCGCTAAATATCCAGCATGATTTTTTTCTTCTAATGTCAAAGAATCATTAGACATTGTTAGATACTTTGAACAACTCGCGGGAGTTTCGATCACAACTGCGAGTAGTATTCGAACTTCACATCGTTTATATAGTGATATTATATTTATGTCGAAGGATGATACTGCGCACCACAAATTCGTAGGATCAAAAGTTTAAGAATGATGACTTATTCTGAAAAACCTATGACTTTTTTTAGAAAATTTAAAACGCGATATAGTTAGAAAATTAATTTCTTTACTGTAAATAATTAATAAGATCGTTAAATTTTTAAATAAAAAGGATATTTATACTTTTATCTTCTATATTAATACGCTATTCCATTATGAAAATAATTGGGATTTAGTGTTTCAAATATTTTCAAACGTGAAGATAATAATAGTGAAATATTGACAATAATTCTGTATATCTCGTTTTTAGAAGTATTATTCAGCCATATGAAAAGAGAAAAATAAAAATCGTCATATGATGTCCTTCACATGTATTAATTAAAGATGCTGTAGTCAAATCAATTATATTAATAAAAATATCGTCAACTTATGATGGTATCGAAAAAAACAAAAAAAGAATTTATTTATTCAATTTGAAGAATTAAATTTATTAGTGATGAAAATAACGATGCTTGAAAAATTGGTACGTTAAAAAACTTTTTTTATCCTTAAGATTAATATTAATAAATTTTTTAATATTGTTTACATTCACATATCTTCAGTGTCACTATCAGAATCTTCCGCCATTGCTTGACGAGCTCTTGCTTCAGCATCAGATTTAATTTCATGTGGAATTTTTTCGTGTCTACCTTTTGTATGCGTTCCAACCCAGCTCATTTCTAATTCAAATTGTTTGTCTTTAAGTTCATCATGAACAAGATAAATAATTCGTGCAGCTTCTTTCACCAAATCTTTACACGACATGTCTGCTAACTTCAGTTTCTCAATTTCAGTCTTTGCAGACTGTTTTGCTTTCCCTGAAATTTTTAAAAGCTTCAGTTTACTACCTTAGAGAATTAAAATAAATACCTAAACATTCATCTGCAAACATGGTAGTGTTACTGACCTACAGCACATCCAAAGTATCCGTAAGAAACACCAGAAGGATCAATCATATACATAGCAGGATTATTTTTCTCGTAAGCACTCAGAATAACTGAGCATCCGTAGGGTCTTACAGCAGAATACAAAGTGTATGCATGCATATACATGGCCACACGATCATTTAAATATTTCACTGGAATCTCAATTCCATATTGAGAACGATAACTTGCTGCTTCTGACCTAGCAGTCTCTACTATTTGTCGTGCATCTGATATTAACCCAGACACTGCCATACCAATATGATGATCAATATTAAATATTCGTTTATTTGCTCCTGGTTCATAAAGCTTTGATGTAACTAACTTTTCTACTGCAAATACAACTCCGTCTTTTCCTCGTAAACCAATCACAGTTCTAAACATAATAAAAAATTCATTACTAGTAAAGATTGTTTATACATCATGATCAAGTGGTTTTAATGAATAAACAATACTTACCCACTATTCTCGACGGCTTTTTGAGCATATTCAACTTGAAAAACTCGCCCATCAGGTGAAAATTGTGATGCAGACAAGTCATACTGTAAAATTGTTAGGTTAGTTCTAAATGACTTGATATATTTTTGATAGAATATGAATTAAATTAAAAGAATTTATATTTTTAATTACCCCAGTTCCAATAGAACTCATTTTAAATACAATTTGATTGAACTTTTCAACTGACTATTTAAATAACACGAAATTCCACAAATATTGATGCTTTGTAATCGCGTGAATTTGCGAAAATCACATCATTCTTGTCACCGGATTCGTGATACAACGTTCGAAAAAACCTCCTGTGACATTACCGACCTACATAGACAGATGGCGTTAAGGCTGATTTCTAAACCAAATTTAAATCAATATTATTACGAGTTTAATTATCAATTTTTTATTTGAACACTCCTTTAGAAATAAATTAACTGACGTGACAGATAATCTTTTATTTTTAAATAAACCACGAAATGTACATTCATATAGGTGACTGGGATTAGATTATGAAACCAAATTCTGTATGAATACATTAATTGATATGCTAAAATTAACTGCTTCAATATAATATAAATGAAAAAAAAATACTTCAAAGACCGATTAAATACCTACTTGATTAAAAATCAAATAATAATAAAAAAGAAATTTATATTAAAGAACAAAAAATAATAATTATTATTTTTGATGAAATTATTCTTGTAAATAATGTTAATAATAATAATTGGCTATGGTTATCGTGTAAGGTAATTATAATGTAATTATACATACATATACATACTTCATATACATGTATTTTGCTGTATACATATGTTACATACATATATGTATGTATACACTGTAATTTTTCGTATGATTTTTTCAACTTGCACTAATAAACGTTCTTCCCATTTTTTATGTCTTGCTAACTCTCATATATTTTAAATTCACACACGCCCACAATTTACTTCTCGTTTCTCGCGCTCTCTCTCTCTCTCTCTCTCTCGTACACTCAAATTTCCAGTTTTTTTTTCCATTTTTGTCTTCTTATATTATTCTTATTCTCTTGTTTTATGCACCAGTGAATAAAATTTATGGTACTCTTACTTTTCATTAATTTTTGTATGAGTAGCATGCACGTCTACGGTGTTTGACATTTCTATATTTTCTTTATTTATTTAATAATTAATTAAATTTATTTAATTATTTATATATTTATTTACTTATTCATTATTTATTTCTGGTCACTGTTAATTTTCATTATAATGATAGTGCTGTGAAACGCATTAAACAATTATTTCCTAATATCATACACTGAAAAATCATCAAATATTACAAGATTCACACTGATGATTCTTATTTATCTCTTAATCTCACCATAATATCCAGAATTCCATTCTTTAATGTATTATTTTATTTAAATCACTCCTCATAAACTTATTTAATTCTTTTTATATTCCTTATTAAAGGAAATTTATAATTACACTATATATTTGAAATCGAATTAATTAATGATGTTAATTACATCATGAGATTTATTTATCTCATGTCAATATATTAATATATTTTCTATTAGAAAGAAAAGCCGCTGTATTTTATTCAATATCTAAGATAAGCAATCGCTTATAACGATTTTGTTATTTATTTTGGTTTTTGTTCAAATAAATGATTGTAATGTGTTTAAGTAAAATACGAAATGAGCAGTTATATAATTTTATCTTTAGTTCTTTCTTCTGTATGATTATACGACTGTGTGAATTGCGAATATTTTTAGTTGATTACCCTTTTATTTAAGTTCATCAACTTTATTATTAATTCTTTGTTTTATTATATAATAATCTATTTTGTTTAGTTCACTTTATACTACACAAAGTAGCTCTGAAATATCGGTGATTGCCGCATATACAAGAGTATAATGCATCATATGAACAATTAGTTTTTTATATTAATACATTTTTTATATGAAAAAGTGGAAACTAGGAAAGCGTGCAGTTCGCACAATACATTGCTTTCTAAGGTGTAAAAACTTACTCCAATAATTTTTTTATGAATCAAAAGCATTCATTTTATTTGTTTGTTTATTTTATCATTATTTATTTAATTAATTTTTACCAATTTATTTTGTATTTTATTTGAAGCGTGTTCTCGTGATATTATTTTATAAGACAATGGTAGAAAGGAGGAAGAAAAATCATCAATCATTGTTACATTTAAATCATGAATTTGATCAATATTGTTTTTTTTTTTTTTTGTCATAAACTGTCATATTATCTATACACACTTATTTCACACAACAAATAAATCTTCCAAATAGCTTTAATTTTTCACAAATTTTTTAAAATTAATTTATTGATCTAAAAGATCATCTTTAAAAATTGGCCTAAAATCGCTATCAACTATCAATAATTTATATGTATATATATATTTATATACATACATATTTTTTCATTTTATTCATAGTGTTATCTGGGTACTTGTCATGTATTTCTGTTTATTTTTTTTTTGTCATTGAATTTGTAAATTCTACTCATATAGGAAAACAATAACTATCACTAATACGTGCCAGGGTAATAGACGTAAATTACGCTCAATAAGATTCTTACACTCGTATATTCATTTTCTCCAACATGGGTACATTATTATTATTAATTACTCAATTAATTAATAATAATTACTATTATTAATAATTAATTTATTATAGTTTTTTTTTATTAAAAAAAAGTGAATATAACGCTCAAAGTAAGTGGTAGCAGTAGCTTATAGTTTTTTTGTACAGAGTTTATTTATTTTTTGTTCATAGATTAATATTTAACTGTATAACTGATTCATGATTTTCGTTGCATCGTCCTTTTATCTTCGAATACACATTTTTTGTTGAAAATTACATATACAGCTATATAGTAATAATAATAATAATAATAATAATAATAATAATAATAATAATAATAATAATAATAATAATAATAATAAAATTAAATTCGGACGTAACTCTGAGATGGCATTTATTTATAATATACATTATCAAAGAAATGAATTAAATAACATATATTAATATAAATGTTAATTATTAAATTCAATACTATTAAGTTAATAGATAAGGGTAAACTTGCCAAATCATGAATACTAAATATTGAGTTAATAAAGTTTTTATTGATGAGAATATAAACTAATTGAAATTGCATCAACTAATATCTGTTTCCTCTGAAAATAAACTCTATTTAGCACAGATTGTAATATGATTATTAATTCTACATTATTAACTGCATTATTTTTATAATCATTCTGTTAAAACAAAAATTATAATTGAGTCTATTTCTTTCTATAAATGTTGCTAAATCCATTTTTCCAGTTAATATCGATAAATTTAAAAATAGGGTGTATTATTAATTATTGTTAAAGAATATTATCAATTTATTTCACCACTAAACGAAAATCGAAACTTGTAAATAATTACAAGTGATAAAACTCTGAGTATCCATATTCTGATTAGTTCACCCGAATTATTTAGATTTACTTCATCATTTGTCGTTAATAGATGATTTATTGGTTTATTTTTAAATTAAAAATGAATGAATTAATAGTCAATAATAATAAAGGCAAGTGTGAAGGAAGTTAAGAGTGTGAATATTATCACATAATCTTTGACTTTCTTCTCTACTTTCCTAAAAGGCAAATAATGTATATATAATTATTTATATCTATAGTTTCAAGTACCTGCATTATATACATGTTTTTGCACACACATAGATATATTCATATATTATACACTCTTATTTTTTATCAATAACATCAAGCAATCTAAATAAATGTATATGCATTTTCATACATATAAATATCTATGCGCGTTCTTTTTTCTTATAAACAATTATTACAGTTAATTCAACTAGCTGCATTGTAAGATACGCTCAGAATATCGCAGGTCAGATAAATATTGACGTATTAATCATCGAGCAACATACTATATTTTATAACCCCAATTAATTTTTAAATTAAATAAGTCACTTTGTGTCTAGTGCTAAACGATCAATCATTTACAATTTTTTATTGTTTCAATTTTATCATTATTTTATTTTTATTACTATTATCATCATCGACCGCTCATTTTATTTATATTTATATTTTCTGAATTTTATTTCATCATCATTGAAATGCTTTATTCATTTTGAAAATGAACAATATTTAGTAGAAATTAAATTATTATTATATATATTATGTAGTTTAATAATTTGGTGTAGGCGCTGAACATGCATGTATTGGTATATATTTATATAAATAATTCGGCTGACCAAAAATAAGAAAAATGGTCAAATCATTTGATAAAAATAAAATTAATGATTTTTAATTTTCTTTACATTGAATTATTTCATTCACAAAATTATTGTAGAAAAAAATCATATTGTATATATTATAACAATTCAAATTGAATTATATAATTTTATTTGCTCTTTATTTTATTGCATCTAGTATTCTGTACTTACTTATTATTAATTATTAATATATTGTTAAAGATAAAAAAATCCTTTTCACTTTTTTTGCTGTGTATTATTACAATGATATGTTTGTGAATGATGTGCGATGAATTTTTATGTAATAATATATAACTTGTTCTTTAGAAACTAATCAAACTCAAACATTCATTACTCGTATTATACAAAGTGTTTGGAATGTAATTGCATCAACTACGATAATACTGTTAAATGTAAAACTACTTGGCTCAATTTATTAAAATACTACGCACTTTTGGCTTATAACTCATAAATTATTTATCAAAAATGATGATCATTCTTTTTTACAAACAAACGATTTAATGTATTCCGATAGAGAAAAATTTTAGGGTGATAAAGCGATCAAAATAAATTATCTTTTTAAAAAATAAAGAATTTTTCATTTGTTTGAAAAAAAGTTTTATCATTCTTTGATAAGTGATTTATTAGTTATAATCTAAAAATATAAATTAAAGCTGCCATATTTTAAAAATTGAGAATAAGTATGTCCACATTTTCAGATGTATATTTTTTGAACTATGCTCTGCAATTTGTTGTCGAAGCTTGCGCACTTCCATTGCAAACACCCTGTAAAATTTGAAAGAAAAAAAAAATAGTTCAGATTTTCACTGATAGTGAATAAATTATAACGATTATTAATTTTAGTATGATAATAACATAATGTAGTGTAATTCACGAAAAAAAATACATAAATGAACATAAGCGAAATAAACGGATTATTTCTTATCATGGTTCTCAAAGGATTAGAAAGTTGACACAATAAGAAACATTAGTAAACCAATAAAAAATTGATCGATTAAATTTTTTCTTCGTTAAATACACTGCTAACAGTAATTGTTAGACACAAACGAACAATTATATAGTGCAAAGAGTATTATTTGGTCGTGACATTTTATCTATAATGTTTAATTACACAATTAATAATTAATAATAATATTTACGATTAAGTCTGAATCGAGCTAATAGGCGCAGTATATATCACACAACGCTACAGCATTCGTCAAAGAAATGAAAACATAAAAAATTTTTGACAATAACTCGTCAGAAGTGCGAGGCTCACTATACATATATTAAATCAGTCGATAATTTTTTGAATATTTTTTTAAATGAATAATTAATTAATTATAACTCATTAAAATTGAATTCGGAAGATTTCTTATACTTTATATTCATACTATAATGCACGAAATTGTGACGTTACAGTTAATTTAAAATCAAATCCCACGTTGAATACAAAAAATATTACGCTATTAATGATGATAATAATGAAAAAAAATAATAATAACTATATTAATAATAAATTCAATTATAAGTAATAAAAATAATTATAATAATTAAAACACTCGTTTATAACAATAACCGAATATCAAGAATAGCTCTTTCTCCAATCACGCAAATGCAACAGCGTATTTTATGTTTGCATATTAACTTTATTCTTTTTTGTTGTTATTTTTTTTAAATATGTGATAATGCGGTCTATGTTTATTTTTCAATATTGACCTGCACTCTTTCAAGCTAAACTCGATAAAAAGACGACGCAAACAACTTAACGTACTACCACATTATTACGTTATACATCTCTTTAACCAAGTATAATTAGCATAAACCTTTTTTAGAGGCCTCACACCAGTTCTTCTTATTATTATATACACTGAATTCAATCTATGACAAAGCCGATATAAATTTTTACTTTGACTTGATTGCAATGAGGATATATTATTTTACGAATAATAATTAAGTTTTTTTAAGCATTTTATTCTTATAATTTTTCCATTTTCCTCTTTACAAAGTAACTTTATACCAGCATAGTCAATTTTTGAATCAAGTTTAATTTACAAACGGAACATCTTTCTTACAGTGTCTAAAGATATATTTATTTATTTATCATTATTTTTTTTTATTTTGTAGGATGTGCTTTCTAAAATGATAAATCTTCGAGTTTTAACGATTAAAATAAAAATAATATTAATAATGGTAATAATATTAATAATAGTAATCTGGCTTATTTAAGCCATGGTCGATTGATTAGGATCAGTATTTTGTGTTTCTGATGGTGAAGACGTGTTAACATTACTTTCAGTAGAATTGCCACTGGCACCCGCGGTATTACTCGTAGTCTCTGCCGGTTGTTGGTCTTCAGTTGTTGATTCGAACATTTGCATATGTTTAGGTATTAATATTGAATTGAGATTTGGTGATATCTGCAACTCGTGCTCTGTAAAGTCAAATAATGGTGGCAATTCTCGACCGTTCGGTAGAACAGTTCCTCTTTCTCGAAGCTCATTGAAGAATGGATGAGCACAGGCGCCTAGAGGTGTTATTCGTAAACGTGGTGTATATTCTAATAGTCGGGCAACTAATTCCATAGCTTCCGGTGGAGTACGTGCCCGAAATACCTAAAACAAATTTTATTATTACTTCTTTATTTAAAATCAATTATATTTATTAACTAAGGTTCGGTTGGTATTGTAAGCGCAATCGGCCAATTATTAGGGCATAAATAAATGAGAAAATAAGCAAGTATTGATAATCATAAAATAAAAGTATTAATAATCGATAATGAGACAATTATTAAAACTTTACTATTCTTTATATAATATAATGTAATGAGAACTTCATTAAAATTAAATATGTAATAATGCTACAAATGAATTCGATCAATTAAAATTATTGAGATTTTTATGGAATAAAATAGTAATTCAATATTTACTCGAAAAAAAATTAGCAGTTGTTTCTGTCTATTATAAGATAAAAATTTAACAATGACTGCTATTGATTTTTTCGATGCAATATTTAATAATATGTTTTTCATTCAAAAACATTTCAACACTTAATAAAAAAATAAAACATGAATAAATTTCACAACATGTTTGTAAATTGATTTAACTGATTGAATGTTAAGTATTAAATGAATCATTTATTGTTATAAATATACTTGAACCTTGCAATTTCCATTTACAATCATACATATATTTTTCTCATTTGTAACAAAAATATAAATTTTTACTACAAGTTAATCTAAAAATTTCAATTCATTTCAAAAAATCAACATACTTCTTTTTTCAAGTACAACTCTTATAATGAAATAAAGCTAATGATTGTTTACTTTAATCAGTACTATTGAAAAAAAAAAATTTATTTAATAAAATTTTTATAAATTATACGAAATATTATCAATATATTTAAGGGAGAAATAGTTAATAATGATAAATGAACTTTAGCTTTATTAAAGCACTAGATTTTTTACCTCAATAAAAGTTTTAATTTGTGAGTTTGTCTGAAGAATTAAGCTTAAATGATTTATTAACTAAAAATAGCTATTTAATTCTATAAAGATGAATTTTTGATATCATTTCAATTTGTTGTAAAACATCATTATAGAGTAAGTGATTTCTCTCTGCACAGCTCCTGAATGTCATCATTTGCAATACAATGGTTTTGTCATTAGTAGTGTTAATTTTCGATGATTCAGCGAATGAAAATTTTGGATTCAACTCGATAGATATTTGGTAATCACACGACACAAAAATTATCATTATGATTTAATATTTTTCTAAATTAAAAATTAAATTATTAAATTAAAAAAAAAAAGAAAAAAAAAGGAGTGAAAACCATAGTATATAAAAAAATTTTAAAAGGAATATTTACATAACCAATAATATGAGATAAAATCTTGATTGGTTTTACAGATTTGATGTTTTTATTATATCATAATATCAGCCGTTTAATGTTAGTTTGAATTGGTAAATGGAGAAAAAAAAGAGAAAAATCCGTGACAACTTGCAGCATTGCTTGAAGAGAAACACCACTTACTCTAATTTTCTGATGATTTGTCGAACACTTTGAAGCGCTCATTCGTTGGAGCATGAACTGTAATGACGAGAATATATCTAGATGTTGAATAATATTACACGAGTAACAGAAAAAGATTAATTTTAATATTGAATAACACGTATAATAAAACGTAGAAAAATAGGAATAATAACTCAATTGCAATATATCTTCCTATCGATTTCATCTCCAATGCTGGTTCACGATAATGAGGCATAATATACAGACCTCACAAGCACTTTTATGATTAATAATCCTGTAGGTATTGACATGTAGTCAGAGCATGATATGAATTGAAATAATTAGAACAACAATCATCGTAGTAAATATAATTAATAAGGAATATTTGATCGATCAATTAACAATACCTTTTGCCAGGGGTGTGATTTGATCTGTGGGAATTTAAACTCTGTATAATTGGGATTCATCTCGCGAATTTGATCACGAGTGGGCGTTCCAAGAACTTTGATAATTTCCACAAGCTGATCTACACCACTATCACCTGGGAAAATTGGTTGACCAAGTAACAGTTCTGCTAATACGCAGCCAGCACTCCATACATCTGATAACAGAAATTATTCATTAATTTATTCCTATTTGATTAACACTTGGATAATGAAATTATTAGTCAAATTTAGTATTATTTTTTATGTATACCACAGAAAAATTATTTAACTGGTCATTATTTACAGGAAAAATTTCAATATAATGTAGTTTTTTTTATAATTATCTAATAAAATAAAATGATTGAGTCAATCATAATAATGAAGCTATGTAAAAACGTTGAAATTTTTTTTTATTTATAATATTTTTTTTTTTAAAGAAAAAATATTATTAATTATCCTTATTTATTTTTAGAAAATTGAGGAATAAATTTTGAGTTAGACTGTGAACTTTATACATGGATTTGCTCCAATGTTGTAAAAATATGTCGTAAAAACAGGTTTTGGCAAATGAAACAAAGAATAAAAAGTACGATAGGTCAGTAACGATGATGAATTCTTTTAAAGACGTACCTCTTTTTTTAAATAAGAAAAAAAAATGTAAAATATGCATATTCACACAATGTTATTTATAATTGCATTTTATATTAAAAAATGATGAATTAAATTTGATATTTGATAGTTTTTTGCCTGATAAATCAATCAAATTATATGAAAAACAACTAAATCACATTTTCACTTTGCATATTTACTCTTTCTTCTGTCTGATGACGAATAGTTATTTTTAATTTTTTCCTCGACTTGAATAACTTAATCATTTTGTATGAAAATGACACTTCCAACTTTCTTTGAAGAAGCTAAAGGAATTGTCATTAATGAAAGTCTAAATAATATAGCTATAAATCTTTAATATTTTCATAAACTGTAATAAAATTAAAGCAATTACATGGATGAAACTTATTTACAGTTATTTGGTGTCATAAAATTCATTGAAATATAAATAAAAAATTATGGTAACGGTAAATAAACAATAATATGTGTAATTAAACTTACCAATTTTTGTACTGTAATCAATGGCGCCGAAAATGAGTTCAGGTGCTCGATAATAACGACTACAGATGTAAGACACATTCGGTTCTCCCTGCATAAGGTGTTTAGCCGAACCAAAGTCACACAATTTCAATACACCGGTATCTGGATTGAGAAGTAAGTTTTGTGGTTTAATATCCCTGTGACAGATTCCTAATGAATGAATATATGCCAAGGAACGAAACAGTTGATACATGTACAGCTGAAAATATATTTATTATGTATTAAATCCATTTTATATATTAAAAACAAATATTCACAAGTAATAAATTTCATTATACAACTTACCCTAATAAAGTTCATAGGTATGGTTTGTTTATTTTTGCTGTAATGCCGCGCTACTTTGTACACCGTCTCTGGTATATATTCCAGGACTAAATTGAGATAAACTTCATCCCTCTGAAGGAAATAAATCTTTCAATCAATATAATATTTTTGAAAGAGTAAATAATAAAAAATAAACCAATGAAATAAATATTCAACGAAAAATTTTATAATAATCATAAGCAAACATTTAGTTCTACTTTATGTCATTAAATAATTTTTTACCATTTATCGTTTTATTATAAATGGCAAAAAGTGATTGATTGGCATTAAAAACACTCATAATGTGGCTGTTAGAATATTTTTTTTTTCTCGATTACATGAAATATTATTCTTTAGATTTTCATTAACAATTCGCACAATCAACTATCACTATTTCGGTAAACTAATGAAGCTGCTTCTACTATTTAATTTTTAATTTAATAATAATTCTTTACGATTTGTTACTATTTGTAATAATTGTAATTCTAGTGATAATTAGTATTTACGTTAAATTTTAACTGAAGTTAATAAGTTACATTGATTTTTTTTTCTTTCTTAAATATGCATTCAAGCTCGATCACATAAGTTAAGCGTGTTTAGCCTAAAAATCGTAAGAGAAATTACTGAAAAACTACTACTGGATACGCTGTTAACTTACGGACACATGAAAAACTGGATTAGTCGCATTTAAGACGTTCTACAAAATAATAAAGGAATAACAATTGTTCATGCATTGCTCTAAATACTGAACAAAATTTTTCTCATTTATTTTTTTAAATCAATTTATTCATAAAATCATTTTTATTAAGCTTCAACTTATTAAAATTAATATTAAATGAGATTCATGTACAAGTTTCTTTAAATTTTATGATAATTTACAATGAAAAAATTTTTTTTAGTATCGGCATACGTTTGTATTTATTTTATTAAACTTATTTCACAAAATAAAATAACTATTAAAGTATTTTATATCAATAACTTTATATTAATTATTTTTTATAAATTAAAACAAAAAGAATAAATAAAAATACTTATAATTAGTGACTATTATTATTGATGTAAATATGAATAACATCTCATAGAGATAAATATTAATATAAAAATTACTAACCTTTTCACCACAGGAGTAGAAGAAATATTTAAGCTTAACAATATTACAATGTTCAAGTCGTCGCATAATTTGAAGTTCTCTATTCTGAAATATAAATAAAAAAAAAATTTTAATACCTTATGATAAATGGCACATAAACAGTAGATGATAGATTAAATTAACAATCTTAATTATAGGTATAACTTTATGAGCTTGTACTATAAGTTTTATATGCTTAGTTGATAATGAAAATGCTACTATTGAGTATGTTTTATCATATTCACCTTGAACCTTTTATCCTGAAGTACTTTCTTGATTGCTACCATCTCTCCACTGTTACATAGTGTGGCTTGATACACAACTCCAAAGCTTCCATTTCCAATGACCTTTGTATCGGTATATGAAACTTCCAAGGGAACATCTGGTCCGGCACCTAGGGTTGCTACCACAGTTGTCACTTTACTGCCATCCTTGCCTGTGGAGTGCATTTTGTTATCCATAAAAATGAAAAATAAAATACCAAAAGGAAATAATTAACTTTATCAAAAAAAAAAAAAAAAAAAAAAAAAAACACTGTTATATAATAAGAAATTTGTAGAAAGATGATGTTAGAAAAGAGGAGTGAATATTCATACAGATAAAGGATTGATAAAAATAGTTTTATGAGGTATTTGTTGGTTAAATTGCCGTGGGAATATAAATTCTAAAAATACTGATTGGTGAAACAAAAATAATAAAAACATATAAGTTTATCTATTAGAAATTATAAAGCTTTGTTTTAAAGAACAAAAAGACCTAACAAGGGAATTTTAGTGAATCAAAATCTATTTATCTAGCGTAAGTAAAATCATGATTAACAGTCTGACGTTGGTTAAACTTATATATAGTCCAATGTACGATCACATATAAACTTGTTAATTAGAAATAAATTACTTTTAATCGACTGTGCATCGATAAATAAATACATGGAATGTGAATAGAAAAAAAAGTATTTCATTACTGAACATTCCATTTCCATTTTCTATGAATAAATATACTATATATTTCACTATACTTATTAGTTATCAGATAAATTTGAAAAAGAGAAAAATACACCAATATTCTTTTTTTTCTTTTTCTTTTATTTAATATTTTATAATTATAAATTTAGAATTCATATTAACTTTAGATCGAATATTTTTAAATACAATTCTTAATCACTAGATTTTAATATAGAATATAAATTACTCACATTTAATCGAGGTTAATTTCACAAATAGATTGTGAATTCTTTTGTAAGTGCGAATAGACATTTTTTTATTTTCTTCTTGTGTTTTATTGATTTTTACTTTATTGTCATTATTTCCAATACCCTTTGATTTTATAATGGATTTAGTTTTCAAATTATTAAATTTTGGATATCTCCAATTTTGACATGGCTCTGACCAACTCACAACAGTAACTGAGGTCATTCTTAATAACAGCAATACTAAGAATCAGACTTTTATCGAATTTTCATTTAATTTCAAAATTCTAAAGTTTGTATAAAACTACTGACTAATCATTTTTATTTAAAGTCTATATGCAAATTTAATTCAATTGTCACACTTGAGTAAATTTTATTTGTAATAAAAAAAAATGGAAAATTATAAAACTCCTTCACTTGATCGTTTTAATACAAAGACAATAAATACACATGCTCTTTATTATAATTTTATCGATCTTTGAGAAAGAATATATTAGCAAATGATACCTATGATCATATTAGCACGATAATTAACGATACATATACTACCCACATATTTTCTATCACTAACTAATTGATTAGTTCACGTTGAGAAAATAATTTATATTATTGATAAATTAATATAAAATAGAAAAATGTAAAAAAAAATAATTTATAAATACTACAAAATGTATCCTTAAAATACTACGATAACGTGGTAATGCTCACTTTCACGTTACTCGTTGAATGTTCCGCGCTATATTTAGGTAGTCAACGTAAGAAGATAATGTTGAACAGATAAGACCTAGTGCGCCAGCGCACAAATCAAGTGTATAAGTGATCTTATAGTTTGTGTCAACTTTCTTGTTTGTTTTTATCATTTGGATACTTAGTTGTATATCACATTTATTTAATCTGCAATTGACAATTGATGCTAATTTAAATTTTATTATTAATTCTCAATTTCTACTTACATCAGATTATTGTTATTAATATCAAAATGTCTGGAATTGATATTATTCATAAATAAATATCTGTTAATAATTAAATACTGATGATACTAGATAAAATATAGTGATATCTTTTACTACACGACCTCGAATAATCCATTCAGAAGATATTCGGTGAGTTTCATAACATTTATGAAATTCTACTGTTTGAATATAATGTTTATTTACTTAAATACTACTAGCTTCATATTAAATTAACATAAAAATGGTAAGGAATAATAATCAAGTTAGTTATTTTGAAGTCAAATTTGTTTTGGCTGAAAATGCCAATTTTCCCCCAATATTTCAGTGAAATGTATAAGGATTCAAACGATTAACGAAGAAGCACATCAAAGTCTATTCTCAACCGTTTGACAGCGTTGGTTGAGGTTCGCACTGTCGTCATCAATGTCGTATTACGTCCTTCAACAGTCTTTCGAATGTTATCAAGTTCAATGATGCATAACGATTTAATTTTTCTATCATTCTTAATCCTTTTTTTCTCATGTAAAATACATTTCATTTATTTTATCAAAAATAAATCAGCGATTTAAATGACTGAATAAATATAACTCCTGTAATTTTATTAACCTCAGTTAAATCGTTTAATCATAAGTAAATACTTTAAGGTCAAAATCCGCACATCTTAACATGAATAGCCTAATTACTTTTAATCCATAAGTTGGCAAAATAAATTCTAGTTAAAATTAATTATTTTTATAACTGATGATAATGTTCTATAAATTAATTATTTTTTTTTTTTTTTTTTAGAAAAAAACGAAATATTTTTTTTTTTTTAAAAATACTTTGAATTTTATATCAATTTTGTTTAATATGAATAATCGATATCTATTGACTTGATAACACGAAGAGTAATTGAACTGATAGCTCGACAGATCAATTTATCTTTTTTATTGATTTCCCTAAGTGAAATTACTCATAATTGTGACTAAAAATTTGTATAATAAAAGTAAAGACTTCATTGTTATAAATTAATGATAATTGTACAGAGAAAAAAAAAATAATGTTAGACATAAGAAAGCTATTGTTATGTTGTGAATTTAATTCTTTTACTGTTTTCAATGCAAAAATTTTTTTTCTTTATTATTCACATTGTTTTATAAGAACTATTGCTGTAGAAATTATAATACAAATAATTTCATTACTATTGTTACTGATTATTATTAATATTTATCTAAATTTAACTATTACTAGATAATTACTATTATCAATTAGTAGTCATTTTATTATTTTAGTAAAAAAAATTATAAATTCAATCAGATATGATAATTTTTGAAAACTCAACTTTCTTAGTACATTGATTACTTTTTGTTAAATTATCTACCGTTTCATCTAATCTTTACATTTGGGGGAAAAAGGTTTTTTTGAATATTTTTTTTTTTTTTTGTTAAATTCAGAAAGCATGAAGAATGTAGTTACAAGCTTGAACACAAGCAATAAATATTAATCCTCGTTTGTTCACCATTTTTATGCCATATTGTGAATCATAATTAGTTGAACATGACATAACGGAAAAACTTATGTGTAGGCATGAGGGCAACGAAACATAGAGGGGATATATTACCTGAATTAATAGGGATTTGAACAAAAAAAAAAAAAAAAAAGAATTCTCCTAATCTTCATAAAAAAAACAATCGATAAATAAACATTTAATGAATAACATTGTTATTCTGTTAACTACAAAAATAGCAAAGATGTATTATTTTAATAAACTATCGCCTGTCTCCTTAATAACTGTTGATTATTAAAAAAAAAACATCCATTCTCTTTGACTTAAAAATAGAAAGCTTACGATGTTTACTTATTAAAATCATTTAATAATAAAATTTTTGTTATTTTAAATTACACTTTCCTGCTATCATGGAATGAAAAAAGATTCTGTTAAAAAATAATAACTAGAAAGAACTTGATAGATTAAAATAAATAAAAAAATTGAAATAAAAAATATTTAATTTGATACAGTGTTAACTCAATTAAGGGATATTTTTTTTTTTATCAAATGAATTTTAGTCTCATTTTAATCCAGTCGTCAGGTGAATATAAGTTACAAATGCGCTGGCGCAAGCGCGGGCGCACCATATTATCCATTATCGTCAAGTCGAGAAATGATAGGAAAATTTATTAATTAAACATAATAATGGTTAAATTTTTGGTAAATATATTTCAGATATAATTATTGACTAGTCAATCTGAGATGTTAATTAACAAAAATACATAAAAAATTTTATCAATGTGTAATATTAATCAAAGGAATAATTTAAAATAAGCTAAGAAATATGATGATAGAGATGATATTACAAACGTAAAAAAAAACTAGTCTTGAGTCGGTAGAAATTAATAATTAAAATATATAAGTAGCCAATAAATGCGTCAATGGGTTTGCAAAAATAAAAGATTTATTTATAAAGTGTCGCAAGAACGAATTCTGCTGACGTTAAAGTTAAAGCAGTTCAGGGCCGGGATGAAGTATGCATTTTTGGGGGTGTTGATTTATTAATTGATTGACTTATATTTTCAACTATAAAATCCAATGATATTTCTCAAGAGATTCCCTCGTTAAACCAAGATAACGGTAAAATTAGTCTCATCTAGCTTTCAATGTTCGTAGAAGTTGGAAACCTTATCACAAAAATAAGGCAGAAAAATACAAATTTTCATGAATTTAAAAGAATTTTTTGCATGAAATTAACACCATTTGTTACATAAAACATTACTAAGACTTAATTAATATAATAATTTAAATGAATAAATAGATTGTTTAATAGAGGTTAGAAACGTGCTAACAATATTAAATTTGAAAAAAAAAACATCAAGAAAAAGAATGGATAGTTTAGAATAAATTAATCATAAAAATGAAAATGATATCAAGTTAAAATGATAAAACAATATCTAGATAGCCTCTCAAGGCTTCAAAGTATCTAAAATTGAATTAGATTTTCATTAAGATTGAATTTATTATAATTGTATTAATGGAAATGGTTCATTACTAATAGCAATAAATTTGATTACATTGAAAACCGTTAATGGAAATGACAAAAAAGTTCTCATTGCTTCATGGATGAAAAATTGAAGATGTGATAAATAATAAAGTCTATGCAGTCTTCCATAACATCAGAGTCAATATAGAAGCATGTACGTCGGATAATTCACTGTTTTTTTTATTTGCTAACCCAATTCCACGATAGAAAGCCATCAATTTCATTTTACAACATAGCAATTCGTTAGTAATAAATTTTATTTTGTCATAGATGTGATCTTGGTGTAAATTACAATCAATTAACAGTAAATAAAAGAATAGAATGAGTATAAAGATATGGTAAGAAAAAAAGTGTAAAGTAATGTGATATGAACGGAAGTAAAATGCAAGGAAAATGGAATAGAAAAAAAGAGATTAGAGTGCTAACATGTATGAGAAGTAAAAAAAAAGTTGCGAAAGGTTAGGTTATGGAGTGGCGTGGTATATACTACTCACTGCTGATCTTCATGCCGCCCAGGGGCGGATTCGCGGGGAGTTTGGTACCCTCAGCGAAAGAGGTGGTCCTTGGACGGCCGAACATTCTGAATCGTCAGTCACCTCCACCTTTGCCTCTTCCGCTTTGACCAAATCAGATGCCTATGACCTGTGATTGCTCCCCTTTTGACAATGGCAATACTACGTTTCCGCTTGGATTGAAACACGTGAACTTTTCTCGTAACTACTCGTATTAAACGTCACGAACATCAATGACAACCAATATCACATCGCGTTACCCGTTCTGCTATATTACGAATGATAACTGATAGCTCTTTCTCACCACTATGAACTCAATCGGTATTAACAGACACGATTATTAATCAGACGTACGACAATAACGGGGATTTCGTATGGACAAACACACGTTAGCACTTGAAATAACTGATTATTTTTATTATTTCAGATATATCTTCACTTCTTCACTAATAAAGTGCCAACTTCCGTTGTTATTATGGCTTCTGGTCCCCGATTTCGTGTTATACCTGCCGGTTATTGATGATCCTGCCCCACGGGGTTGACGGGGCAATAATGTGGCCTGCTTTTTCCTCGTTGTCGTGGTCGTTTTTATTTTTTTTGTTCTTTTCCACCGTTTTCGTCGCTAACTCTTGACAACGATGAGAAGAAGCGGCACGGCGCACTTGCTAATAATCGAGGTATGAGCGGACAAGAGGGTGCCGCGATACGAAAAAGAAGAGCACAGTGACTCTACGTTTTTGGAACGGTGTATAGCCAAGCACGGCCTAAACCACGTCGATTATATAGCACAAACTCAATCTTTCTCTTTCGTTCTCTCTCTCTCTCTCTCATACACACACTCACCACTTTGAAAATTTTTTTACTCTAGGAACTAGCACGGAGAATCACTTCCTAGTTTAATGTTTTATGCTCATTTTATTTAAAAATCAAGAAAGGAAGAATTTAATCACCTAAGTTACACTGTCCACCTTTATCTGTTACTTATTACGTTTCTGTCTTCAATACACCATTTTTTTTGCTCCACTAATTACAAATTGTCATAACCATTCCTTTTACGGAGGTTTCGTTCACGTTTTTTACTTTTTTCTTGCTCCTTTTACTTTGTCTTCTTCGTCTATTTCTCTCTCTTGTCCTTCTTCGTTTCGTGTCAGTGTCTATCTCTATCACTAGCTCACACAGTATGATAACTTGCTCTTCTGATCACCATTTGCACTTAGTTCTCACTTTTCTTCCAGGATTCTTTCACTTGTCTTCAACAATTGTTTAAATAATTGACCCATAGACTTCAGGAGTTGTTCATTATTGTCATTTTACATCATATACTAGTAGTAGATGAAACACAAGTCTTGGTGCACACCATTTTCGCGCGGGGGCGACGAAAGCCAAGCTCGCGTTGACGACCAAGTGTGGGCGGCGTCACGACCGTTTTTGTCGTTATCATCAACGATTAATCGACTACAATTCACTACCTTTGACTACGACTTTTAGTCGTAAGTGTTCACGCGATTTAACGCGGAACTGGGTCTCGTCGTTCTTTTCCGCCTTTATCCTTGTCCACGGAAACACCACACCAGCCACAGATTTTTCGAAGCCTTCTCAGACATTGACCCGTTCGGGCGAGATCGGGCCACTCGAGCAGTTACGAACCTTCCCGAGCATGACGTCAACGCTTCCCTCTTCAATCTTTAGTTCAATAAGTGGCTGATAAGGAGCACTAGTTGTAAATTCCCAAATGCCCGCAAAATTTGAATCTTTGGTTTAAATACAATGTTTCGATTTAGCATTTAATTACACTTTAAAATAAAAATGTTTATATTATTTTCCTAATATTAAATTTATATTTTTTTAAACATTATAAACAATCCTTAATATTTGTTTTTTATTTAAATATTTATTTCATTTTTAAATTATTGTAATTTTAATATCAGACAGAATGGTATTTTTGTAATAATTTTCAAGTATATTAAAATGTTATATTATTGTACAGTATTGTTAAATAGTTTTATAAATTGAAGAGTGTCGATAAATATTGGTAAAATAGATTCTCAATGTTATCAAGCAGTGACTACTTACGCAAAATTGGTTTTACCGATAACTACACCCTCTAGGTAGGATCTTTACAAACTAAACCAGGAATTTTTTTAGCTTTTCGGGTTCATTCGTCAGAAGCGCGGGCTGACGTTTAAGTTGCATCTTGGAAGCCACTCGCTGCGCATGTATCTCAAAGCTTCCTTCCGTATAGGTTCGTTTAAGTATTTATTACGCACTTTCTCCGCAATATTTGGAGCAAATATTACGCGTGTTTGTTAGTTTGTTGTGTTTTCATGAATTGTGCTAAAATATTATTGTGACATTTTGTTTTTATTTATTTTCTAAACTTTTAGAGTTAACTTAAGTACAAAAGGTAAGCAATAACTTTATTTATCCTTTTTTATTTGAAAAAAAAAATTCAAACTTCAACATCATAAAAAAGAGTTTTGGCTTTGAATGATTAAAAGTAAAAAAACAACTTGATATAAACATTTTTTCTCATACCATAAAAAAAAAAAGACCAGTTAAGAAAGGAAAATTCCGAGCATAAAAAAGTTTAGCGCTTAAGAATTTTCTTACGGCCTATAGATGCGAAAAAGCAACAGAAAGGACGCAAGGGATTAAAAGTAGTACCGCAGGTACAAAATCTACCTGAAGAATCTTGAGTTTTAAGAAAGAGCGACCGGTACGCAGTTATTCAGATTCATTTGACGGCTAAACATACTACGATGTATAACAAAAACTATTGGCTACCTGACTGATTTGCACCTGCATCTTTACAATTTAGCTAAGACCGTGTCATCGCGTCACGTCTTACGTCCACCAAACTTTGGCATGAAAATATATAACTGACACATTCCAACAAGAACCTAAAAGAAAAATGTAAATGGGTTATTTTGGTTTCAAAGGTCCAGTTTAGGATTAGAGAAAACCCCTGGAGATACTGAACAGGTAGATGGAATAATATTTTCCTTCGCATCATGGTTCATCCCCAAATTGTTGCTGATTGATTATCAAATAGAATGAAGCTTCTCTAGAGTATGTAATAAAAATGAGTTAGCATGTTTTAAATTTAGATTATATTTACTTGAGTACTGGCGCCCTGTTTTTTGAGCCAAGGGTGGCAGCCTCTACATGCTCATTTCGACAGCTGTGTTGGAGCAACAATGGTTTTTGTCAAGCACCCCGTTGAGTTGATCGAATGAGCCCACTGAGTGACCCTTCTGATAAATCCAAGCCACTAGACTCGATACACCACCGTACGTACCGCTGTTATCCCGCCGTAATGAAAGAATATAAATTTAAAAAAAAATGTGTAATCTTTGCTGTTAATTACTGATGAAGGTAATGTACCAGAATAGGAAAGGTTTAAATCGCATGTGTACGATGGATGCTAATGGGGGTTAAGCTAGGGAAAGAGGGGTAAATTGTAAAAGCGGCTTTTGATTTGAATTAAAGACGTGCAGGATAAGAATATAGTGACATCGTGGGAAGTGCAACGCATTTTTGCTAGGGGAGAGAAGATTTTCTCTCGTACGGGACATTTGAATCATTTTTGTTCGAATGCACTTTTAGTCAGACGGTTAATGCGGGATGACGAATCGATGGGTGAGAGGGTAGCTGGTATGAAATTTCTCCGGTCTAGTTATTTGGATGAAATAGGGAAAAAGATATAAATACAAATGTACTAGGGTAAACGACAAATGTTACTCAATAATCTTTCATTGTTACTTTCATCATTTTTTATTTTTCATGTTTGAGTTTTATTTCTTTTTAATTCCATCCCATTTTTGATATGTTTTTAAACTCAGCCATCCCTTATACAGTTGGTTGGAGACACTTGTCTATTTTTTATCTTTCCAGTCGATTGTACTAGACAATTTTCTAAAGTGACCATACTAAAGTTATAAGAATATCAACTTGTGATATGATGTATTTGTAGAGTTTATCAATTGTGAGCGTACTGGCAGAACTTTCAGAATTAATTATTCAATAGAATTGATCTACAGTGCATATTAAACTTGCTTGAAATATCACTTAGTCTGTCTTTTGTGAGAAACACAAGTCCTAGAGTTATCCATCTTTGTAGATAATTTTTCAAAGAGACTCACGAAGGCTACATGAACTCCAGTATATGTTTTTATCTCGACGTTATTCCGCGTTAAAAAAACGTCTCTTTTACTTTTTTCCTTGCCTCTTGCAGACAACTTTGTAAAAAAATTAAAGAAAAATACGCTTGAAAATATTCTAAGGAAGTACTTGACAAAAAATTTTTAAAACTTTATTTATTCAATGAAGTTTACTTTAATTATGTGCTCGAATGACTAGATTATTAAATGTATATTCAAAATTTATCCAGACAAAATTTCCTTGCAAAATTTTTTTAAGTCATTTTATCTTAATGAGTCATGAACACAACAGATAAATTAATGATAGATGATAGCAAACGTTTTTTTTTTCTTTTTGTAGAAAAAGTTTAATAATATTTTTTGATAAATTGAATAGAGCATTCTAAAAGAATATTGAATGACAAATGAGAAATTTTTTTTCAACATTCATCAGGATATTTTTTTTCCAATTTAGTTATATTGAAAATAGACAAGTAAATATGTCAAATTAAATAATATTTTTGTTGTTAGTTAGACCAAATATAAAACAAAAATATTTTTCATTAGATTATCACGTTATGCATTCATTGATTCAAATGGATATTGGCAGTGCAACACAAACGTTAAAAGCTTCTATTGAAAATTAAAAAAATAATTGACAAAACAATAATTTGTTTGTTACACAAATATAATACTATTATAAAAATGAAACCGACTATGACTTTACTTGAATTATTATTATTATTATTTTAATTAATTATCTCGCAACATCTATATCCTAAGTAAATGAAAAAATACTTTAGTATTATTAAGCAAACTTCATCACGCACCATAATTAATAATCCTTGTTTAATATTTTTTTTTCATGCAATAAAAATAAAAGCACAATGGACATAACCAATAATTTCTTTTCTTTTATTTTCAGAACGACTCTGAGAAAAAATGAGGAACTTAGCCAAGCTGATAATTGCTCTGCAATTATGTATTTATAGCAGCTTTTCATTTCCATCTAGTCAGTTGTCTGTACAGACGATTAGTAATATTTCACCGAAGCACAAAGGGAAGAAAACCTCTGAACTTAACATATGTAACTTGGAGCAACGACAAGCCCCCATGTATTGTTACTGTAATCATGATGAGATTGGTACTGCCACAGATGCCAATTGTCTTATTTTGGAGACGTTAAAATCTGATGATTTGATATGGGGTTACTTTAATAGTCAATCTGCTATTGAAAAATTATCACTGACAGTACGAGTAGGAGGAAATATGAGCCATGTACCCAGTAAAACTATTAGATTATTACCTAATTTGAAAGTTATTAATATCCAGTATGCGAATATTGAAGAAGTTGCTGAGAAAGCATTCTCAGATTTACCAAGCATTACTGTAATTAATATCGCTCGATGTGGGATTATAAATCTCAAAAAACATTCCTTTGTCAATATTAGTAAAGTTGATGTTATTAATCTTGATGACAATCACATCGTAGAAATAAACAGGTAAAATATACATATTTGTTTATTATTTTTTGACTAATATAATTTTAAAAAATTCCTTTGTGATAAATGTGCATAAAAAAGATAAATCAATGCAATAAATTAAGCGGAAATATTGTTTATTAAATTATCAAAAATCATTGAAATAAAATGCATTACCTTGAAATCGTTTTTATACATTCATTAATTTTACTCAATAATTTTTCATAAATTGATGAATTATTCAGCTAAAGGCAAAAAAATTGTCCAATTAAAGATGAATTGAAATGAAAATAAATTAAAAAGTAAATAGAATTCAATCAATCATCTGCAATTAATTACGTTCAATAAATAAATCAAAAAAATTTATTAAATAAATAACTCTCACGTAAATAGTAAATAAAATTGATGTAAATACGATGTAAAAAGATATGATTTTTAGAAATGAATTTGAAATAAATCGTAAAGAAATGTCTGATAAGCAAAGCCTTTGATCTGAAAGTTTATTCTTTTAATTAGATTATTTTTTAATTAAAAAGAATTTAATACATTTTTCATAATATACATGACTAAATATGATCTCGTTTGAAAAGTTTGTAATCAAATGGAACAAAGGTTTTAATTATTTTATAAATTTTTAATTTATTATTAATTATTATTTTGACAGCCGAAAATAATAGATTCATTTCCAATAAAAAAAAAAAAAAACTGACGTTGTTTATTTTCATGAACACGAATTGATTGATTCAGCTTAAATGTAATAAAGTTTAATGCATCGATTGAGCTGCGGTTGAGGCCTCAACAGGCAGTCTATAAAAAAGCTCTCGATACTTCAATTTACTATCATCAACTTTCATTTGACTTTTTAAAAATAAAAATAACAAAAATATAAGAACATGATTTTTGTTCATATCTATAAATATCTCTTCAAAATTACGTACATGTCCAATTATGATATCTTCAGCTGAAAATTTATAAGAAAACGTCAAATTTTAATTGATAATTCAATCAAGCAAATTATTGGATTTCTGAAGACATATTTCATCAAATTACTTTTGCAAAATGTCTATTTTGTATTAGAAGAAATTAACTTTGGAATTAATTAAATTAAAATAGTTTATATATTCTAAGAGGTCATATACCTTGGTGAAATATCTCGTAAAAGTTCTTATACAAAAATATCAAAAAAAAACTACCACAAAATGAATATAGAATTTTCTTATTTTTTCATCTTAACAAAAAAACAGATTTTATTATTTATGTAAGCGGTAACTGACTAACCAGAATTCGATACAAATGAGAGAATAGAAACTTCCGATATGTCAATTCTAGAAATTGTTCGGTGTATTCTTCTGGGAGCATTCATTGAAATGTTTCTAAGGTGAATAGTTCAGTATATATTATATGAGCCTTCAAAGAAGTTCGGATAATTTTAACCATGACAGCATATAAATTGTAAAAAAAAATGACTACTATTAACGCCTCAGTAGCTGTGAAAAAAACTAGAGATTAAAGCTTCAATAAATTTTTTTTAGGGAGGTCTTTGTCCATCTTCCGGTGTTGAAGAAGCTCTTTATAAACCGTAACAATATTACGTTCCTTCATGATCGAGCGTTCAAGCATTTAACTTCTCTTCAAGAACTCGAGCTAAGTGACAACAACATCTCAGTAATTACTACAGATAATTTCAATGGATTAAAATCACTGATAAGATTGATCCTGAGGTCGAATAAAATCTCTATGATAGGAGATAGCACATTTGTTGAGATGCCGGAGCTGAGGGAGTTGGAACTGGATGGAAATATGATTGAATATATTTCGGTAAATGCCTTTGACAAGATGAGGAATCTACGAAAATTGTCACTAAGTGACAATAAGCTGACTCAGCTGGAGGCAGATGTTTTTGCTGGTGCTACGGCCATCAATTTTCTGGATCTCCGAAATAATTCTTTGGTCACAATGACCTTTGACAACATCAAACCTATTGTAACAAACTTTTACGGTGATACCGGCTACTTGTATCTTGAAGGTAAGTTGTTAAGGTTTATTTTACCCAGTAATATCGATATTATGAATGGTATGTTTATTCTTACTTGCATCTGTTTTTATTCATAATCATGAGTACATACAGAACCGGCACACAAACCAGTCCCTAAAGTGGACCCCATACGATGCAGCAAGTCCAACAGAGAACAATAACCCGTTGATTTTACATTTACGTAGAGGGATCGAATTCACAAACCCTTTTCCGCATATTTTTTCTCCCACCCTACTACTATTCCTTTCACTTTGATTCACATTCTCGTAGGATATAGGAGCTACTATATTATATACACTCAACCTTGCATCTTTCAATACAATTGGATCTTCTGCCTTTTGTATATTTTTTTTACCAAATATCTCGTTGGGGCTGAATCAAAATATTTGAGATTTTATATTTCATGTCAGAAGTTATGGATGAGAACAAATATGTTTTATTTCATTTTTAAAAAAACAATGAACATTTTGTGATGTCGAAATTTAATTCAATTTCAGTCGATCAATTCTCCAATCGATTCAGGTTTATTGTTTTTTATTTTACAGTAGAGAAAATACATTATACAGTCATGTTTCATTATCGATATAATTGTATAATTTTAACTGAAAATAATCATAATGTGTTAAAAAAAAAAATATGTTAAACAGCTATATCAATGGTATGATAATGTTTTTAAAAGTTCCAAAATGATTCATACTTTATTATAATTTCTAATCTTTATTAGAATTCATGAATATCGAAATTATCCATTTGAATGAATTATAACAAGAAATTTAGTGATAGATGTATTGAATAATCAACTATTTGCATAATTTACTTTCAAGAATTTAATAACGGTAATGATATCATAAAAATATTCCAGTTAATTAGAAGATGAATTTTTTATTTATAAATTGCATATTCATTCTCATTCGATTCATTGGAGTGATTAAAATTACTCGAAAAATTTTTGACGAAAATAATGCTCCGATTAAGCATGCTTAATATATCAAATGAAGGGTTAAAATGTCCCACAGTGTCTCCATGACTCTCCAACTAGATCAATTATCTATAATTATATGACTTAAATGTTATGATTAAAACAATTTCCAATTCTACCCTTCGAGTGCATTACTTACTCTCTTATCCAGCGGATAGTAAGCATTATGAACCTGTGGAAATATATATAATCCATGCATAATAACGAAAGAGAAAATGGAACGTAATAGAGGGTTAAAAATTCTTTTTATTCCGAGTTTATTATTTTTTCTAAAATTACGTCACTTGGTACTGCAGGATATAATTTGACAGAAAGTGAACTTGTTTGCAACAGGAGAGGGTGAACTTTCACGAAGCTCCATCGCGTAGTAGGCGTGCCCCTATATTAGGTTTTAATCATTTAGGGGATGAAATTTCAGGGTCGGAGGCGTGGTAGTCTGCTTCCCTACCGGGAACACCCCTTCCTGTCTGCTTTTGCTTGGTCTGTCTATCTTTTCCAATCCCCATAGCCACTTTTAAGTCGCCAAAGGCATTCTATTTCATTTTATCTTTCTCATTAAACAATCAAACAAATCGTTTTCCTCATATACGCTTCTAATGTATCGCAAAAACGTGGGCACCAATGCCGAGATATTTTTATGTGTGCCACTTTGACCATCAACAACATACCATATGAATAAAAAGCCGAAGACCACCTGGCTGTTCGTTCTGAGGTCACAATGACGTCCGGTGCTGATGCCGTTTGCTATTTACCTGAATGAGCATTCGAGGAAAAAAGGTTTCTCCTCAATTTTTTTTTCCCAATTTCTCCCTCTTTTCTTGTATTTCTACATACATACTGTATAAAAGAACCTCTCGTGTAGCTTCTATAGCCTGCAAGGCGTAAAGACTGCCGAGCTCTGATGCGTCCTCACTGCCATTCGCCATATAAATTTCTAAGAGCCTCAGGCCAGTATTACGTAGGGAAGCTTACGCAGGAAATATCTAGCCCGCAAGGGTGCAACGCATTGCTTACATATATAATAAAATAGGATTCATTCAACCAATTGTCAATTATACGCAACATTTTTCTTTATTTTATTTATTTTCATCAATATTTCTAGCTATTATTTAATTATTTCTGTTGGTCCACTAATGCACTAGTAAAATAAATTTTAAAAGAATTCAACTCAGAAAGTTATTTACGTTAGTATTTTTCTATTCAGCTTCCAAGGTAGTTATGGAGATACATATGATAGAAAAAAATTAATTCTACCATAAGAAAATAAAATATTCCGGGAAAAATGTTACAATATATTTTCTCTTGTTTATTAAATATTATTTAGAGAAATTATTTACGTGAAAAAACCTCGGAGTATATGGCATTCAAATTTTGTTTTGTTTTTTTTTTTTTTTTTTTTTAGATTCATTAATGAAATTAAAAGTTGTTTTCCATAAATTATTTTAATAAAATTTGATAACAATTTCATAAATATGTAAAATATATATTTTCATCACTTTAATTCTGTTTCTTCGATAATAAAATATCAATAACCCCTAGAATATGATAACATGTATATTTAATTAATTTTAAAAATGAAACAGATAGAGCTATATACTTTTTATAATTTCACATTAATTCATGTATTATTTTAAAGTAGATATTTAAATATTATTATTTATTTTTCGTATTGTAAATCACTGAGTACAAGTCCGGCATACAATTAAAATAAATGACTTATTATTGTTTATTATCAAAATTTATTTATTTGAATAAATAAAAAGTTATTTTGATGAAGCTCACGGTGTATAGTAAAGTTGTTGAAATAGGATTGAGAGTGAAAATGGAAAAATTTCAACAGATCTTCATGTTTTATTCTCATCTCCCTATATAGTTGACCACTACGACCACACTAACACCCTTTAAAAAATAACTTCTCCAATCTAAAATCTTGTCCATTTTTCTCCTCAGACCTTCGAGATCGCACTTATGTACACTTCACTTTTATGGAGTACTACTTTAGTTTTTTCAAATATTGATTTGCTTTAATTCGGATCAAACAAAAAAAAAACATAAATTAATAGCTAGTTTATGCTGCCTTTTGTAAATATACTTATTTTTCGATTTACTCTGAAATAAAAACGATAGCACCCCGACAAACTAACAACTTTATTAGGTTCAATATTTTCTCTTGCAGTAAAAAAATTATTGCTACAAAAAATTTTGTTTTTTTTCATGCTAGATAATAAATGAAAATATCTAAAAATAATCCATTCATTCCATATGATGCTTTTCGGAGCTTACACACTTTTTTTTGTTAAATATAAAAGACAGTTTGGAGTAGATAAAAAATTGTTCATGAAATTTTCAACCTTTTATACTTTCAATATGTATAATTCAGTATAATAGTAAAATGCAAGTTTACAATGCTAATGAACTTATTTATTATGCATTACAATTAATATTCACTTATTATCTGACGTTCGTGTCGAAATAAATTAATTTTTTGAATAATTATGTAGAAGTAAACTCTCAATTAAAATTAGTGAATAATTTCAAATTGAACTAAATATATTTCAAATATTTCCCAATAGTCTAATAATAACAAAAACAAAAAAATCGTGAACTAAGTTTGAAAGACAAAAATTTTTCATGTATTGGAAGTCACAATAAATATAAGAACACATACGGTTCGACATATTTGGATGAATAATGAATTGACACAAGCAATTTCATTCGTTCACATATATAGCCAACAAGTTGCAACTTTAAAGAGAAGAATAACAAATAAAAAATCTTCTGAAGAAAAATAAAAATTGTTACAGTTTGATATTAGCATGAAAACTAGAAAATTCTAAGAGTAATACATAAATTTATGTGATATTAATAGCAAATTATTTTCATTTCAGATAATAAACTAATTTGCGATTGCAACCTAGCATGGATAGAAGGATTGAAAAATGAAACAATCAACCAGAAATTAAAGGATTCTCTTGATTTCTTGACATGTTTCCGGGAAGCTAAAAATATAAGCACTCACACTGACGCTAAAGAAGTTAAAACTGGAACGACTGGAGGAAGTACTGGTGAGAATTATACACTTAGATACGTATATGAACAAGACTATATATGATAGTGATTAACGAGAGAATAATTCATGTGTATTCTAGGGGAAATTCTCGACGTCAATAAGTCGAGGGAAAGACATCACGTACAGCATGAGACAGCCAGCTACATGGACGACAATAATAAAAGCGACAACGATTATTATGAAGATTACCCAGACTCACCATTAAAGACGAACAACGGCAAGGTATTGATAAACAATTATTTTTCTCTTACATATACTCATGAACACACTCTAACCACATAGAAAAGAAAAATATACTCTAAATGGATAGAAGAAAAGCAAACGTTAACTTCTCGTTGGCTAATATTTACTTTTTTAGCTCTTCAGTAAATTAATTTAATTGGAAAAAATTTTTTTATCTTCCAGAATAATTTTTTACCCGGGATTAAGATTAATTTAAAAAATAATCCAAAAAAAAGTTACATTTATTCAAGATATTGAATGAAATCATTTTTTCACCCAAAAGAATGTTTTTTTTTTTTTTACTTCTTTCGTCAACATCAATAGGTAACGGTATTATGAAAAAAATATAAACGAAAAATTCTTGAATTGTTTCTATTCATAGCTCCAGTTAGTTGATGGAAGAATGGGATATATAAAACATCTCTTTGAGCTGAAGCTAGAGAAACTCCCGTGTCCGGAACAATCGAGGGATGATCCATTGGCCTCTGAGCAACCCTCGAATCGTCGGGAAAATGCAGCTGTCGCCTCAGAAGCTTCTACCCATATACAACACGTAGTCACGATAGGTCAATGGCTCCTTCTTTTTGCTCCGTTGCTTTTTGTGTAAAATATGCTTTTTCATCTTCAATGAATCATCAATCGTGCATCAATCTCTGCACAAATAATGCCAAATAAACTTAAAGAATAATCAAGAAAAATAATGATGAAAGAAAAGAAGAACACAATAATCATTAAAGTTGCTTGATTTTTTAAGAGCAATTTATTTTCATTGCTCAGTCTGATATCATTTCTGTGCTTGAGTGATTGTCATTATTGATTTAATTATCTCAATGAATTATGAATGTAAAGTATCGACCAGTGCATTTAGTATTTTCACTTGGCGAGTGCCATAATAATAATTAAGATCATTCATTTAATCTGTCCTGGACTCTAAGGTAAACTAAAGAAATTAATAGTTAATGTATTGCCAATTAATTTTTTGCCATTTGTACATCAATATTTTATAGTAATTTAAAATCATTAATTATAATTATTATTAGATAAATCACTGAAGAATGTTGAAGTACAATATTCACTTGAATATAAATAATTATAATATAATAATTTGAATACTTTAACGACTTTCGGGTGAAATCTTTGATAATTGTTATCAATCGCTTCTTGACAATGTAGCTTCAAGATAAATTTCGCTATGTTTAGTCATTATAATAATTGTTATTTAATAATAATAATAATAATAATAATTGTATTTAAATTCTTTTATTTATTTTAGAATCAATTGTAAAATTATAAAATAATTCTAGCGGCTAATAATTGTCTAAAAATGTCGTTAAAGTATTCAACATCAAATGATAGTTATCATTATTGTAATATTTCACAACTTAATATATATATATATATATATAAATATATAATTTTTCTATACGATTAATCTGAAGTAACATAAATAAATTAATTAATTAAAGTATCGTACATTCAATAATTTTTAATTTTTACTACTTTAGTATTTTATTTATAATTGACTATGTAATTTAAAAATAAAGAAATTAATTATTTAAAAATGAATTATTAAAATAAGTCTTACAATGAGTTAATTTTTCAGCTAGGAAAAAGACTAGCCTTCATTTTATATATAATGAACAGAACTTTTTTGCGAATAAATATATATTTTTCTCATCATAAGTAAAAATCAATTAATAAAAAATTAATTTCCATCCAATTAAATGATTTAAAAACATATTTTATTATATTTATCTTGTTTTAATAATAGCCGAATTCTATTTATGCACAGAATAAAGTATTCTTACTTATATCCAGTAGAATCGAGACTAGTCACTTTTTGTGCCTATGCGTAGTAAAAAATTCTCTCAGTACAGATTTTTTAGTTATTCTCCTTGAATTACTGAAAAGAATTAAAATAGCTTATAATTTAAAAAGAATAATGTATCTATTGATAAAAATGTAATAATTTTTCAATAAGCTATTAACTTTTTTAAAATAAAAAATTGTTAAAAGAAACAAATATTCAAATTTGATTACGATTAATAAGATAAGTCAAAATTATTTATTTAAATGAAATAAGTTAGAGCAGAATAAAAAGTTTCTCCTTTCATAAATTTGTAATTAAATTAGTTATAAATGTCTAAGATGATGAATTATAAAATAAATCGATCGCTAGAGTAGTAGCAGATGTCGATATTTCTCTTTGAAATATCCTGCACAAAAGACATCCATGTTCAGTGATCAATGCTCGCGTGTCATAGACAAGTTCTCATCAGGACCACGTGGAATGAATCAAAATTAGTTCACAGCCAATAAAACTGGGTATAAAATTCCAATTGCCATATCAATAAATCATTTTTATATCAATAAAGAGATTCTGTTAAAATTCAAAAGATATTTTGTTATTACTCAATATAACTTTTAAGTATAAAATATTTTTTGTGACAAGGACAAAATAAATATGGATAAGTAGTTATGAATACATGACGTTGAGCAAGCAAAGTGCATTAGTGAGGGACAACGAGCTTGATCGTGCATCGGAAGTATCGGTATTAAGAGGATCGCGTATATCCGCTCGAGTAATTTTCTCAAAGAGCTGTCTAGTACAGATGATGATACGATATCAAAGCTGATTTAGAAGTGGGTTTACACGATTGAAATAGATTTTGATTGTCTTCTTCAGTGATAAATCATCAAAAAGTCATTATTATTTGTATAAGTGCGTCTTCCTTTTTAACAGTCACCAAAAGTAAATTAGTGGAAGTGGATAACATTAGAAAACAATTATGTTCGGATGGTCAGAAAAGAGCCAGGTGCTGCGTCTTATCGCTATTGAAATCATTCTGATGGTACTGATGGGATTATTCACAGCCTATGGACCCGAGGTGTCACCACGAAATGTGACGGTCAAGGCTACTTCTGAAGCACCAAATAAAATTCAAAAAGACACATCTGTCTATCCAAGTAAGTATAGTACCACTACTAACCGAGATATTTTTAAAAATCATTTTATAGACTTTGAATGAGAGTAAGATGAGTCAAAAAGTGTTCACTTGATTGTTGGATCAGATATGAAAACGAATGCAAATTGTCTTGAAAGATCTTGAGGTCTTGAGTTATTTGTTGAAGAGAAGCAGTCACAAAAATTTATTCAGTCTCTCATAATAAAAGGCCGAGAATATTGTAGAGATACTTGAGTTTGCAATATGACGACTAGTCTTGCTCTTGGGATAATCCTTTGTTTCCTTCAAGGGTTTCTAGTCTGTGGCTTTTTAGCAACCTTTGATTATGCACCCGAAGCAAATGCTTCCCGTAGTGAGAATAGTTTTTCGGCGCATTTAAATGGAAAAATTGTTTCATTGCCACTCAATTATCCACGTGAGTTATTTATATTTTTTTTTCCATAAGTGATGAATACAAATTATTGAATGAATAAAAATATGATTCAATTGGATAGAAATTGACAAGCATTTACTATAACACTTTTTTTTTTAAATTTTTGATTTAGTAACTCTGTTATATAGTTAATAAGCTGAATAAAATATTACTTGATTTCAAATCTTTGAAAGTAAGTCGCAAGTCTTGTTGAGTGAATCAATAAACTACTAGAGTTAAATAAAACTTCACTTGTAAAAATAGTAGCTTAGTTGGTGTAAATTGGTGACATGTTAGTGACGAGATCATAATGACTCATTTAGTTAGATCTTATTCGACCCAGTATCATAACGTCTATTATAGGTACTAGTTACTTATGTCTATATAGTCTACATTAACGAGATGTGGTATTTCTTTTGTCAACAATGAACTCGAAATTAAAGGTCATCAGAGTTTAAAAAAACTTTGTAAAGAAGAATTTATTGTGAACAATAGTAACATTATAAAACCAACAAAAAATTAATTTTAATAATTGATATTCATTTTGACAATTAAATAACAAAAACAACTTATTTAGAGAATATTCTAAAATCTAATTAAGATATTTATTCATTAAAAAATTTTTAATCTGTTTTCTATTTTACTTATAAAAAAAAAACTTCTGACATCCAGGCCTTTATGAATGAGCTTATGATTAATCTACTATTGTATATCTTAATTAAGTGTATCAAGACATCCACGTCATGATATGGATTGGATTCGGCTTCCTAATGACTTTTCCTAAACGATATGGGCAGAGCGCAGTTGGATTAACATTTCTGGTTGGCGCCATTCTCGTTCAAGTAGCCTTGCTCTTTGATGGAGTCGTCAATGTTAGCAAGAACGGGAAGGCTCCCCTATCTTTAATAGGGTAAATTTCTTAAAACATAAATAAAACTAAATCCTTATAATAAATTACTAAGAGACAAGAATGATGTATTAATCGATAATTAAACAGACAAATAAAACTCAAGAACAAAAACGATAGCAGTTTAATAAATAATTCTTCTTTATGTAGACTTTTGAATGCTGATGTAGCAGTTGCAGCCCCTTTAATTTCTATGGGGGCGATTCTAGGTAAAACTACCTATATGCAACTTATCTTTATGGGCATCGTCGAACTTGCAATGTACACGGTCAATAAATACATTGGCGAGTATTATTTTATGGTATGTATGTTTTCTTTACAAATGTCATAGTCATTCGCTCCCTTATTATTATTGATTTTTCTCAAATTTCACAGGCGGTTGATACTGGAGGGAGCATGTTCGTTCACGTCTTTGGAGCTTATTTTGGATTGGCTGTGAGTTTTGCTTTTGGGATGAAAGAGAAACCCAAAGCGCATCATCTAGAGGGGTCTACATATCAATCTGATATTTTTGCTATGATTGGTAACAATATTTATGAATAATTCATTGCATTATCTTCAATAACACGCTAATATGATCTTAATTCATATTTAATTGATGAATAAAATCTTTTATGAACAGGAACAATTTTTCTATGGCTCTTCTGGCCTTCTTTCAATAGTGCCACTCTTCAAGGTGATGACCAACAACGAGCCATCATAAATACATTGCTTGCAATAGTTGCAAGTTGTGTGATGTCTTTTGCTACTTCCGCTCTTGTATCTAATCAAAATAAATTTAACATGGTTCACATTCAAAATTCAACACTTGCAGGCGGTGTGGCCATTGGGACTGCTGCAGGTGAAATTTATGATTTTTTCAAGTCAACTACAATTAATTATTTAGAGAAGTTAATATACAATTTATACTAACAAGGATTAACGAATCGATAAATTTAATACTCAACATTCTCTATGAATTGCCATTGATGATTTTAGAACATAATCCTCTTTTGAACATTTCTTCGTCAATTAGTAAGTTTATCAATACTCAATATTTCTAATTTTAATCATTGTTTATTGTTAAACTCCAGGAATGATGTGCCAACCCATTGGAGCACTAGTTTTAGGTGGATTAGCGGGGGTTTTGAGTGTTCTAGGATACAAATATCTCACTGTAAGCTATCGATTAAAATTGTTGTTACTATTATTAACTAATCATAAATTTAATTAATGTAGATGAAGAAAGATATTTCTTATTGACTTTTCTAGCCACTAATCCAAAAACGACTAAGAATTCATGACACGTGCGGAGTACATAACTTGCATGGAATGCCGGGAGTAATTGCTGGAATTTTTGGTGCTTTGATGGCAGGCATAGCTACTGAAGACATGTACAATGATTCGATATACCAGGTATAAACTTTCAAATTTTTAATATTTTCAAAATTTTTTTGTTATATAAATATGATATATTAAATATCTCATTTAACAGTACAATAGTTTCAATAAGTTGATATTTATAGTCAGTAAAAAAAAATCATTATCATAATTTAACAGATATTTCCTGCACGAGCTCCCAGTTCAGGTGGAAGGCTTATTGAATTAAGAGATAATTTAGGAATATGTGCTGGTCTTGATCGAACTGGTGGTCAACAAGCTGTATATCAATTAGCTGCACTTTCTGTAACTCTTGCAAATGCTATAGTATCTGGTTTGATTACAGGTAAAGTGATTTTGATGGGACTTATTAATTATGAAAAAATGGAAACAAATTGTTTCTACCCTACATAAAGAATTTATATTGATTAGTATTTTTTTTATAGGAATAATTTTACGTATGAACATTTGCGGAATTGTAACGGAAGACGAAAAATTTAATGATAATTTCCATTGGGAACTTGAAAATGATGCTGAACAAGAAATTTCCCATAAACCTCGAGAAAGTAATATTACAAGAGTTGAACAAATTGTAATGAGTAATATGTAAAATTTACCCCTTTTCAATAATAATTTGTATATTGAAATTATGGTTCAATTTTGTTGAAATAATTAGAATTTATGATACTGCGGAAGTCTTATATAAATATAGTTATGTAAATAAATATTTACAAACAAATTGATTGCTTGGTTATTTGTTTCAAATTTAATGATTTAAAAGTTTTTTGCCACAAATTTTATAGATTTAATTGTAAATTTATTTCATGAGCGCATGAACCACAGCCTTAGCATTGAGTGTCTTTAAATCTGTATAAGTTTGACCTGTTCCGACAAAGATAATTGGCTGGCCCGTGATGTAAGTCATGGAAATAGCTGCACCAACCTACATTAATATAAGAAAAAAAAAAATAAATAAAAATATCTAAAAGTTTAGTTTTACTTTGAAGTTTTGAAATAATTTTTAATTAAATACTAACCTTGTCGTCAATCGTATCAAACTTTGTTAAAACAATTCCGTCGATAATTCGAGGATTTTCAGAGTTGCTATAGTCTTCTAAAGCTCGGTTGAATTTCACTAACTGATCAACAGCCTCATTCCCTACTAAAGCCTCGCCCACAAATAAAACGAGATCTGGTTCGTTAACTTTTATCAACTTTGCAAGAGCACGCATCAAAGGTTCATTGTCTTGCATTCTTCCAGCGGTATCTATTAAAACAATATCAAATCTTGAATCTCTTGCGTAACGAATTGCTTCCATAGCGATACCAGCTGCATCTTTCCCGTATCCCTTCTCATATAATTCAACCATCGTGAGGTTTCCATGTTTTTCTGGTGGATGTAATGCATTTAAATGACGCATATGAGTACGCAGCTGTTCAACTGCACCAGCTCTGTAATTTTAATTGACTTTAATAATCCTTTCGTGTTTTATTTCGCGTTCATCAAGAAATTTGGTAATAATAGCATTTTTTAAATTCAAATCAAAAATAAATACTAACCGGAATGTATCACAAGCTGCTATTAAAACACGGAAATTATTTTCTATTAACCAGAAACAAATTTTAGCCAAATTGGTTGATTTGCCAACACCATTAACCCCACAAAAAGACATTACGTACGGTCTTTTATTTTTTTTAGCCTCATAAGCATCTCTTAATATATCAACTCTTCGTTTCGGTGATAAAATTTGTACTAATGATTCAGTTAAAGTAGATTTTACAGTGCTTGCCACACTTTCAAATGTACCAAGAACTTTTCCTTCAAGTTTGGTACGTACTGAATTACAAAGGTTAATTGCAATTTCAGCAGCAACATTTTTTGAAATTAAATGGTCTTTCATCTTATCAAGAATCGGATTCAAATCTTCTGATTTTAATTGTTTATTACCAACCAAACCTTTCAACATTGAAAACATTCCTCCAGCTGATTTATTAGCTTGAGTTTTATTTTTTACAGGAGCCTGTTCTATTTCATTTTCAGAGTCGCTTTCAACTTCTAAATCACGAATGACTCCTTTCATTTGTCCAATAAGAGCAGTATTAGCTTGTATTTGCTCATTATACTCTGAAGGCTTGTCTTTTGTTCGTTCTAAATTGGGTAAATCTTTGTTTGTACCACCAAGTTCCCAAACTCGAGGCTTCTTTCCAGCTTTCTCTTCTTTAGGACTTTTTTGTTTTTCAGGTTTTTTCTTGATAGTATTGAATTTCTGCGCGAGCTTCATACGATTTACAATTAAAGCATCAGAATTATCATTTTCTTTTTCATTATTTACCGTACTGTCTATTCCATTACTTGTTTGGTGTTCTTGAAATTCCACTGAAATCAGTCACAAACCATATTTATTACTCAATAATTTGTAGAAGCATTGCTTACAATTATTACTTACATTCAATGTCGCCGTTATCAGTAACTCCTTTTTTCTTTTTGTTTGACTGCTGTTGTTTTTTATTATCTTTATCATCCTTTCTTTCAATCATGCTAGCAACAGTCTTTTTTGACTTCATACTCTCATCGAATGTTCGCATTCGTTTTGGTAATTTAGCTTGCTGTTTACCCCATTGTTCAGCAGCAGCTAAAGTACATTTAAAGTTATCATCAAAGTTATAATTAAAGCATAATTGAGCTTTTTCTAATTGATTTTTAAATTTATCTCTGAATTCTAAATGAATATCATTTAAAAATTTATCTACGTAAGATAATTGTAGTATTTTTTGATAAGCCACAACAAAAACAAGTTCGAACTCATTGTCGAGCTTATATTGCAGACGAAGTGATTCATATTCAAAAGAATTAACTCCTGTACGTTCCTGTAAATTATTGAAAAATTATGTTTTTAATTAAAATGCTAGTAAAGTAATTCCAAAAGTATTTGCATATACTTAAAAAAAGATTTTCCAATGCATTTAATAACCAGTATCCTTATAAATATTTTATAATTAAAATGACAAGCAAATTTCGAGTAATTCAAACCTACTCTACACATATGTTTAATCAAATTAACGTGCTGTCTAACCTAAAAATTCTTATGAATTTATAATAGCATGCAAATAATACCCTATGTAAATCTGTAATAAAGTCATAAGATTTTTGTACTAAAAAAAAAGGGTATAAATATCAAATAATTTATTACCTGCAATATGACAGTTCTAATAAGTGCATTTACACTAGGTGTAAATACTTGTGAAGTACTTTGAAAACACCACAAAACAATCCCACCTTTACTAAATATAGTAAATAAATCTAACATTATGATAACAATAAATTTTTAATCTTCTATTCAAATTTTTTCAATTCGTTTTATTTTTCTTGTGTAGTATTTTTTGATTATTGGAGCTAACCTACAGCTGTTATTCTTGGTATATTAAATGTCTTGTGTGTTGTCTTTCTCATGCATCCATATGTTTTTTGTACACGTCACCGGAAAAGGAATTAGGTCATCAAAAAGCGCGCGAACTTTCATTTTAATTCAAATTTTCTTACATAATAATAAATTCTCTACTAAGAAGCATTTTTTGTATCTAATAACTTGAGGAATATTTTTATCCTTTATAAAAATATTAATATATTTTTATATATTATATAACAAAATCGAAATAATTACTTCATATTTTTGTGTTGTAAAAATGAAACTCTTATAATACCATTTAATAATTCTATTCAACTTGATTTTACTCAGAATAATATTAAACTCTTACATAAAGTCTTCTTTATGTAGGAGTTAAGTAGAATCATTATCCAATAATGATTGAAGTGATAATTAACATAATTATAAAAACTTTTATCCTAGGAGGACTTTTCGAATCATTGCACCACTGACAACCTCTTCTTCAGTGTCAGAAGGTCTAATACATTTACTACTGCATAAATATTCTAGAAGAGGTAAACGATATTTTCCACAAAAGTCAACAAATTTGATATGCTCAACTCTGTTATCAAAAAAAACTCCTAAAAAAAATTCATTCCATCGAGTTAATCATTTCACTACATAATACACAAGAAGAAAGTGGTTATTATATTTTTTAAAATATTACCTTGACATTTTGGATTGACACAACGGTGTCCACTGTTAAGATAATCGATTAGAGTTCTTGGTAAATCTCCATTCTCGTAACTAATATTAATAGTTTTTATCACACGTGCTGAAATTTCAAGTAACGAAGGCGGATTATGGGTCATATCGGTTACAAATCGTACAACTAATGGATTATCACGTAATGAAAGCTGCAACAATAGATATTAGTACTCAGCAATGTTTTTTTTTTTTAATTTTGAGCAGTAAATATATGAAATTAAAAAAAATCATTTACTTCTGTTAAGCCTTTCAATGTGATAATTTCTGTGGGTAGAGTTCTTAAGCAATTTTTATGGAGTAACAAAGATTTGAGGTTTTTCAAATTTGCTATAGAAGAAGGCAAATTTTCTAACATGTTATCACATAGTATTAAAGCACTTAAAGATGTCAATCCTCCAAGACTAGCAGGAACTTCAGTCAATTTATTTCCACCCATTGAAAGTATTTTTAATTTGTGCATTTTCCATATGTCTTTGCTTATTTCTGTAATACTATTTCCACCAAGATACAAATATTTCAATTCACTCAATGGAACAATCTGTTCAGGAAATTCTGTCAATCTGTTGCCACTTAAATTTAATTCTCGTAATATAGGAAAATTGTCAAATGTCTTTGGTAAAGATTCATTGGTTAAACAATTTTGCTTTGCAACGAGACAAGTTAATGGACAATCACCAATAAAATCTGGTAAAGAAGTAAGATTACAATGAGAGATATCTAATGTATGAAGATTGGTAAATTTCGTTATCGTTTGTGGAACTTTTTCAATCCGATTTTGATGAATTAAAATAATTTCAATTGTCTTAGCATCTTTTGTTTCTTTGTTCAGGTGCTGATCCAAGAGTTTCGAATCCAACATCAAGTACGATAAATCTAGAGTTTTTGACCCAGAATCTGAATCACTAGAGTCTGATGTATAATTTTCCATTTTTCACAATATTGTCTTGTATTATTGAGCTAAAAGTATAATAATAATTCATTTAGCATAACACTTATTTACATGAAATATAATTATGACTTGTAGAAAGTTTATCGATAAATTTTTATTGTCTGAAAAAAATGAAAAGTCATTGTAGAAAATGTTGCTATCAAAAATTTGAATAAAAAATAACCAAATTTAAACATTGTGAATTAAAAATATAATTTACCTGATCTTGAAATTTTTTTTCATCAAATTTCATAAATAAAAATTTTTCAATGAATATTAAATAACTGGAAATCACGGATTTATTTATAAAATATACAACTTTCCATAAATTTTGAATTGATGTAACCACATTATATCTCAAACACAAAGTCTCACTGAATAAAAGACAGTTGCCAGAGAGCTTTATTTTTATCCAAGTCGTCTTATCAATTATAAGAATTTTTGCAGTAACGACATCACTTTAATTTCAACGTTATTTCGTTTTTTTCTTTCGAAGTATGAAAACGTCATCGTTGAATTGAGGTTATGTGAAGTTATTTTTAAAAAAAAAGCTCATTTTTCACTGAATTATAATGAGTGTAATAAATAATTATAATTTTATAATTAATAAAATATATTTTAACTATATATACCTATTATAAAATCGACTAGCAGTATAGTTACCTAAATATGTAAGCTTATCTTTATTTATCTAAGCTTCACAGTGTTTTTTGATCACTCGATTTGAAAGGTCAAGTTTTACAATAAACATTTTAATTGATTACAATAGCTACAATCATAATAACAATAATAATTATAATAATGAGTATTTATTATGTAAATCATTCACTTCAAAAAAATTGCAAATAATTTTTTTCAATAAACATTATTCATTGATTTATTGCAAAACTGCTACTATAGTGTTATCAGTTAATATGTACGTACATCTTTTGATACTTCAAAATTTGCTAAAAATTCGCGCCCATCGAGTATATAACTCAACTAGTCAACAGAAAGTTTTTTAATAAACAATCCAAGTTAAGTACTTATGTAAATTACTTTGAAACATTTTTGTTTATTTCAACAAATAATTAATATTACTATTAAACGAAATTGGTATAATAATAACGAAGGATTATTAAAAGATTAGCTACATTTTTTAATCTAATAAATCATTGTATTCTTGATGTGAAACATGTGATTATGTGGCATGTTAAACTCTAGGTTATGTTCAAATCTAGATTGAATGCTTCATTAGAGATTGAAGATAATTAATACGATAACAGTAAACAAAGTATAATAATAAAAAATTATCAAGAAATAAAATGTAATTTAATGAAAAATTTATGAATCCTTATTTATTACAGAATGGCTTTACGCAAACTTATTTGGAGTAATTTATTACTATTACGATCACCCAAATCACAACAATTATTTTTTTCAAGAAAAATCGATTTGCAGTGCATGGTGAAACGTGCAAATCAATTAACTTTAAATCGATTACTTGAAAGTAATGAACAAATAGATAGGAAAAGATGGTCAACCGTTCGTGAAGAAGTATTAACTACTGTCAACAGTGTTAATGAATTAAATGTTGATAATATTATTATTAATCGATGTTGTGAGGCTCAAAAACATTTTTTAGCATTAAATTATATCAACTATTTATTAGATGAGAGGAAGCAAAATTTAAATGTTGCTTCAATTACAAAATATTTTATATTATTGGGCAATTATAAACAAACCCTAGATTCTGAAGATATAAAGCGAATTTTTCAATTTTATGATGATATTAAAAAAAAATATGATGTTCTTGATTCTAAGACGGCTGAAGGGTGTATTCTTGTTTTATCATTAACAAAAAGGTGGAAAGAAGCTATTGATCTATTTGAAGAGAGCAAAAAACTTTGCAATTTTTCAACTCTTGCCTACACAGCAATCATAACAGCAGCTTTTAACAATGATGAACCAGAAATTGCCTGGAGATATTTAGAACAAACAAGAACTGATCAAAGACCACAGAAAAAGGTTTACATAGCTTACATAAATTTCTGTCGAAGACATTATCATACTTTCGATGAATTGAAAGAAGCTACAGAAAAAATGTTTGATTTTTGGATGAGACATGATATATATCCTCATGTAACCATTATTACGGCATTCATGCAATATCTCAGTAATAATGGGAACTGGGATTATACACCTACAACTCTTGATGAGAAGTAAGTTTTCGTACTTTTAATTTTTTCTTCCAAATCTTTCCAGTATGTAAAAGCTTTATCAAATTATTACCTAGTAATTTTATTCTATAGCGGTTTGTGTAGATGTTGCCATCATTCTGTGCCTCGTTTTGAAATGAGTGAAGAAGATCATAAAGCATTATTAAAATATATCCTAAATCATGCAATTGTAGGAAAAGATGTTTTTCAAAAAACTACACCAACAGAATTGAATAAATTTTTAAAATACATCGACGAGACTAAACCTTATGATGTGGTTATTGATGGATTAAATGCTGCTTACTCTTTAAATCGTAGAACTAAAATGCCTTCTGAACGAGCAAGAGAGGTATAATATTGATATTTATATTAAAATTATTATAAATTTTTCATACTTATCAGAGATAGAAATAATCAGAAGTTTACCAGAATATTTATTTTTCAGCTAAGAAAAATAGTTTCTCTCTTACGTGAACAAAACAAACGAATTTTCATATTAGGAAAGAGACATATGTTAAAGTGGTCAAGAAATGAAATGGGTATTATAGAAAAAAATAGCTTTTTATTTTTAACGAACAATACGTAAGTAGTTCAATATTTGAAATTAATTTATAAAATACTGAATTTTTTATCTTAACCATACTACTTAATTGATATATTGTGTTTTTTAAAAATAAAAATACAGGTCTGAAGACGATTTATTTACAGTCTATGCAGCTTTAGTTAGCGGCAGCGAAACATATATTGTGTCCCGAGATTTTCTACGTGATCATAGATTTATTTTAACAGATCCTAAAATAAACCGAATATTCCGAAATTGGCAACTAACTCATCAAATAATGCCTCATTATAAACGATTGGGTTCTGTATCAGTTTTGCAGATGATCTATCCTCCTCCTTATGTTATAACGCTACATAAAGATGAAAAAGGTTGGCATATACCATACCGTGAAAGTCTTGAAACTTCTGGAAATGAACTACCAAAAACATGGATGTGTTTACGAATAAAACAAAAAAATTAGAAATAAGGAGTTGGCGTAACTAGAACAATTTTAATCAGTCAAAATAACAGCGTAATATGGTTCTTATATTTTATATAAAGATTTGAATAAAAAATTTTCTTATTTCTAAACATACTTTTATTTTAATAACTATTTTTTAAGACGACTATGGTTTCTGTGACATGAAATAATGATAAATTTTGATAAAACAGACGAAAATAAGAATAAAATTTTTCGATTTCGTGCTTAGTTTGCGAGATTTTGATACCCCAAAATTAAAGGGTTTTCTTCTGACGTACATTGTAAAAAGTTATAAACATTTTACCTGTAAAAAAAAAAATCGTGGTGTCACGGAACTCGTAGTCTCCCCCTCTTTTTAAATCCAAACTCCAAATAAGTTTCAGGTTTGTTTCAAATATTGGCGCGTCTATTTTTAGAATTTCACCATCAGATGGCATTTAAAATGGCGGCATGGAGGCGGTACTTCGCACACACATTTGCTTGTTTAGTTCTTCGTTTATTCCATTTCATTTGATACCTCCACTTGACTGTATTCCCTCTACTCCTCTTGTTGTCTCCCTCCGTCGCATTTAGAAACGCAACAGGTGATGTGCTATGTGTCTCATGTTTTTTCTTTTCCCACGTTTACCTTACATTTTATACGTGATAAAGAGAGCTACCAAGTGCAGTGTGCGTCTTTTGTGAGTAGTCTTTATTTTTGTTTTTCGAGCCGGAAATTTGTCTTCCTGTCGATTGTAACGGACTGAAACCGTGACGAATTTGAGTAGTTTAATGTCTACTACTGTTTTTTCAAACTATCTAATTATTCTCCAGTAAGTGGCAGTATGTATGTGTGTTCATAAGAAATGTGATTAACAAACAAAAGCGAAAACTTTCAATCTAACGTCAGGAGATCATTGAGAGTGTGAGTAACTCCTTATTTCATCTTAAAATAAATGTCTCTCAAAGGTATGTTTATTTTTTTTTTTTTCGCAGTCAACCTTATTTCCATAGATGAAAGAAATAAACAAACCGTAATTTTTATCATTATGTTTATAATAATCATTATTTTCATTTGTAGTTTATTTAATAGTCATTGTTACAGTTGTCAAGTGTCATTTTGGTTATTTGACAATTGAAAATATGTTAAAAAAGGGTGACAATAAAATTGCATTCTGTAACTCTTAAAATCGCAGTGTTGATTCACACGTTTTATTAAGAAGCTACTCTAAACCATGTGCAACTTGTCAGATAAGTCTGAGTCAGCATGATATATCATATACAATATCTGTAAACTCCTTTACTCGAGCAATTGCCACCATTCTTTTTTATTAACTTGATCAAAGCCAATTCTTAGTTTTAAACCAATAAAACATTGCAATGGAAAGCATCAAGTATAATGATTTTTTCTCAATGGAAATAACAATTGGCAAATATATTATAGTTCATATGATTACAGTCAATACAAGACTGAATATATACTTGTTATACATATATCCTTGCCTAAGTACGCCATGTTGACTCTGCGCACGCAAGCTAGAATTATTAAAAATAATAAGGATCATTGAAGGAAGAATGAACTGAGTATGGCCTGGGGAATCGTAAGAATGAAACTTAGACACAATGAAGCAAAAGAATAAAAAGTCCAAAATGGTCTGCATAAATTTCACCTTAGGGAAATTATGTAAATTATAGATAACTCTAGAATATAAAGTTTTGGAGTAAAAATAAACATTTGATTTAGCTTTTATAGTTGAAATGTAAATTTGTCAAATGAGCTAAATAAAATACAATACCTTGTAAAAAAAAAGTATGCCTTAATATTATCAGTCTATATTCTGGTTAATCTAATTATCAATAAGTACATATTGACTTTACTATACGTCCATCATTCCTTAGATAATCATCAGGGTTAATTACAGGTGTTGTAATTATTTAGTATCACCATTGAATATCAACCTATGTCTACCTTTTTTCTGAATGTAATTCATTAATATTTTGCTTTAATATTCATAAAATAAATCAATTCCACCATTTTCATACTTTTGTGTCTTGTTCAGATAAATTATCTTCAAAGTTCAACACGTTTTTTTCAAATGTTAATAATTGTCGACAAGTAAATGACAATTGAATGAATTAAACACTGTGAGTGTTTTAGAATGAGGACGTCTAAATATGGATTATTAAATACACCGTATTAATAACTAATCTACAATTTGAAAAGAATGACTAACATTAAAGAATAATTTTAAAATATATTTTCTAAATGAGAAATTTAATCTTTATCTTTTTCATATCTATTTATAAAAAATTATCAATAATTTTTTACTGCAAAAACAAGCTAAATATATCATAAAATGTTCTTCTTAAGGTTGAATAAATTTTATTAAATACAGATATAATTATTTTAAAGGCTTCATTCTCATGCATATGTATAATTGATAGTATTGCATAATTAAAATTACTATAAAAGAATAGAAACAGTTAAAGATTAATTAAAAATATTTTATACCTCCTATTTTAATATCAATGGAATATAAAATAAAGTTGGTAAAAATTCTTGAAATGAAACTTCCTAATTAAATTCTTTGTTAAGCAAAAGTGAATGTGTATGTAATGGATATATTTTGCTGGACCGATTCTTTAGGTTCATCAAGTGGGCTCGGCTCTCTCGAAACCCGTTTTCATCTGATTTGAGTAGGTGCAGTGAAAAATTTAAAACCCACGCGAATTACGTATTTGGCCCGTAAGTCGATTGACCATGGATTTCATTCCTTTTTCTTTGAATATTTTCTCAGCCAATAATATACATTGAGATTCGATTTATAGCGTTGCTTTATCCATTTATTTCCTATTTAATTAAATATCAATTATTTCATTAATCAACTTAAATATAATTTTGTTAAATCACATACTGTTTGATCGTTTATTTGGAACAACTGTTACTAAAACAGATGTATTACATTAATTCGTAATATGAATTGCTAATAAATTAAATGAAGCTTGAGGGGATAGATATATGAGAGTACTAAAGCTCACAGCGACACCGGTTGGTCCACGCCTATGGTGTCCCATGAGCTTAAAATCGATTCGACGGTAGTTGAGATACAGACGAGACCTAGCTGCATGCTGTACATACATCACTATTGCTTGTAAGAGAAACGCTCTTCTTTATTTAAACATATAAAGGTCGTAATTCTCTTTGAAGCTCTAAAGTCTAGAGTCTTAACGACATAGAAATAATGAAGGATAATAAATTTTAAAGTAAACTTTATGCAAGTTTAGCTTGTTTATGTGAAATAAAAGAAAAACTTGATGCTTTTGTATAGGTGTATATTTGAATATTATTTATATTTAAGTTCTCTTCTTTTGTCCAGAAATGTTTAATTTAATTTCAATATTCCTGTTCAATAAATGAATCTCTATTATTTAGTGCACTTTTGTGTATTATTTAAAGTATAATTGAATTCGATTCATATGGTGGAATTGAATTTATTGTTGTTTTTGAGCTTTAAATGCTTTCTTAGCCTCGATGAAGCATTTGCTATAACTTGCAACTTTTTCGATATCAGTTTCAGCTCCTTCAGCTATAAAATAAAAATTCAAATTAGTATAGGCATGTTTTTAATATGAATTTGGGAAAATATCGAACTAGAGTTTATCTTCAATCATGAATCTTGGTGAATGTTCTTCTAAATATTGGAATCAACAATATATTACTTGTATTTTTTTACCTGATTTAGCACAGTTTTCAACCATTGCCTTGGCAGCTTGAGCCTTTGCAGGATCACTAATAGTTTCGTCAATTTTGGCGTTTATTGCTGGCACATCGAAATTTCCATCTTTGAACTGTAAAAACACAAATGGATTAAGTGATGGAGATTTTTGAATTGTGAATAGAGTATTTAATATGTTTATGGCTTCTTACGAATCCTGCATGTTTAGCAATACATAATTCATATGCGTTGATTTCTTCATTGGTTTCTTCTTCATTTTTTTTTAATTTTTCTAAGTTTTCTGGAAACATAAATTTTACGTAACAAGTGTGATTAGAATGAAATTAATGATAATGATATGAATAATAATAATTTTTCTTCATTTACCGTCAGATATTTTGTTTCTGCAAGCATCAATACTCGGTTGGATCATTTTTTTGTAGATACATTCATTCTCTCCTTCTTCAGCTGATACCTGATTCAAAATTTTAATAAATTATTATGATAAGAATAATATTAATTTTCGTAAGATTGTTATTTAAATTAAATTATTGGACTAATTTTTAAATTTGTCAATGTATTCAAATATAAAACGATTTTCATTCAATAAAGCGAAATTTATAAAAATGATTTTATTATTTGGAAAAGAATTTGTAAATTTACAGTTTTAATTTTGTTACTATAAAAATTATGAACATAATTCTAAAAAAGTGGCAATAAAAAATCCATGTACAGCTGAATGCTTTTTTATTGCAAATTCTAGATGATTCACACACGTGTGAAATTAATTCATTTGATGTATATTACATGTATAACGCCATTAACAAACTATACTATATGTGTGAATTTTTCACACACCATTATGTATGTAAAAAGTGTCTTCAAAATTACTATAGTTCATTTATGGCGTTATACATTATCTGTGTGAATTTCAAACATGCGTAACGTAATTTTTGATTTGAAGTGTTGTTAACTTATACTTTATGTAAATTTATTAAATTCAATAATAATTTATATATCTTGAAAAATAATTAAAGTCTAAAATAATGAACCTGCCATTCTACACTCAATAAAGTTATTTTTTGCATCACTTAATTTAGTAATTAAGAATTCATACATTACTAATAATATTAATATTCGGTAAAATACATATTACTTCAATGCAAGTGAATAAATTTTTTAATTACTGACGTTGATTGTGGAATAGAAGTAAAGTAATGTCATAGTTTATTATTCGATCATTTATCTTTAATTATCGAACAAAAAATTAATTTTTTTATTTATAAAAGAAAGAAACGTCTTTATTATCTAAACAAAAAACAAATTTCTATGAATAATGAACACTTACTGCAGCAAAAACAGTAAAGTAAACACTGAGTAAAGCAAGTGCGAAAAATTTAGCCATTGTGTAAAATGAGCTGTTTTACAATCCTAATCACAGTACTGGTAACAATAAATATAATCATGGCAAGCGTTCGTATATAAGCCGAAGAAATCAATGATGATGATCTCGCGTATGACAGGAAATGTGTCGTTGATAATTACTTTTGAAATAAATGTTACTTTACCACTATAGGTTTTATTATTTTTTTTGTAAGTGAATATTTGTTCTTAATTGCATAACTATTATTAGCTACCTCAATACGTTGTTTCATAATAACTTATACTTCCTTTTAACCAACTGATTCCGTTTTATTACGTAATACTGGCAATACAACAATATGTTCGATTGGTTTTGATAACAAAAAAATTGCTGATCTGATACTTACAAATCCTTACTAATTATAAAATTGAAGAGCAAAATAAAAATAATATCGTTATTTTTCTCGGAAAAAAAAACATGACACAACAGGAAGGAATTATTATTTTTTATTATCCATTCTATTAATAATAATAATTCTTTATTAAATCAAAACTTGTTTTTTTATTTTTATCATAAATTTATCGATTCCTCATTTGAATAATTATTTTGATTCTTCTTGCATTAAATTATGGAAAGAATGTCAGCTAAAACAAACAATTTTTTAATTATCAAATAGTGTTCTTAATAATCAACATAGTGGTAATATCATAATTTTAATTACCGAGTGATCAAATTCATCGTAACATTTTACAAACTCCCAGCCAATTTCACATGGATCAGTACTTGATGCTGTAAGTCAAAAATTTATGTTTAATTGACTGAAATTCTAAAAATGATAATTAATATAAATTTTCCTACATTTTTCGGCACACGTTATCGTTGCTGTTTTCATTCTTTCAACCCATTCATCTTCAACCATCATTTCAATTTGTTTTATCATAGAATCAACAGCGAGTTTATTGTCTTTTGTTATCTAAAAAAAAATAATTAACATTTTTTAATTTGTTTCTAAATTATATATTTAAATAAAAAACCATTTTTTATGCTCACGGATTTCATCATTTTCATAAGACAAGTCTCGTAACATTTAAGTTTAGGATCATCTGCATAAACGCCGTCTCTCGTAGCAGCAACAAGATCTAGAGTAATTTTAAATTATTATTTTTTATTAATAATTAAATTAATTCAACTTAAATAATGAAAGGAATTAATGTTTTACCTTTGTCCGCTCCTGTTTTTTGAATGCAAGTTTTAGCCATAGGTTTCAACATATTTCTGAGCTGTTCTGGATTACTTTTCTAAAAATAATACAAAGAATATACTTATAAAAGGAAAATTTATTTTTAGACCAATGATTATTTATTAGGGCAAAAAATCAGCACTTACAGCATCGACATTGTGGATATTGATCGCGACAAGAATAGAAGCAACGAATGTGAGGACAAAAATATGACTTATTCCGTTTCTTTTCATTTTTATCGTATAATTGAATCGATAGTGCACTGGCTCACTTATTAGACTGTTTTATTAGATAAAGAATCTTCGAAGAAAAATAGTAGCTCGCTTTTATAGTTTGCTATTTCATCCTCTACTCTGGTTTCAATTATTCAAATGATAGGGTAATTAGTGTATCAAATACGTATTTCAAGTTGTATCTGACTACCACAACTGTCGAATAATATACATTTACGTAAGCTTTAAAATACAGGACAAATAATATTCCACTGGCCAACGATCGCTTGATGTGCAATTAAAGTGTTGATAGAAGAAGTTACGGAAGTTGAAATAGTGAATGAAAGATGATATTCATGTAGCATCACTGACATAAGATACTAATAATTTTTAGTCATATTTAAATAGACAAAAATAAAAATTCTTTTTTTTGTCTTTAGTTAATCATTTTTAAATTATTAATAATTAATAATGAAAACTAACTGTGTATTGTTATTTAAAAAATATTTCTTTTCAATGATTAAATTATTTTTAAATATCAAAAGTGAATTAATTTTATAATGAATACTATTTACAGTTTTTTAATGAGATATTTTTTATACTTAAATATTAATAGTGTTAAATTAATTTGATACAATAAAAATGTCATATAGTAAAATCCAAATTACATAACTTAATTATAAATAGTTAGAGTAAGGAAGTGGTTCGAATGGTCAGCATTTGTCAAAGGAATGATGTTTAACTCTAGAAGTTTCTTAGAAAAATTTTATCCTTGCTCATAGAAAACATCTACAACTTTAAGAAGATTTTTCTATTATATCAATGTCACTTATTGCTTACAAATCAATATTAATTCTCGTTATAAATTCCGTACATTTTTCACTCAATTCCATTCGTGTGAATAAACAATTCCTAAAATCTTTGATAAAATAAAAATATTTTCACTTACAATTCATATCAAAAGTATAAAATATTTATTTGCTGAGTATTAACATAATTTCCATTAATAAAATTAGGTAATAGATAGGATAAAAGTGATTTGAATATACAAATAAGTCTTGAGTAATTTTTCAAACCATAAATAAAAACGTAATCCTCGTTACTGCTTTTTGGAGTAATGTCTAATTTATGGTAAATAATAAATTTAGTCGTAAGATTTCGGGTTTTGCTGACAGAAACTTTTGTAAAGTAATAAAAGATTATCAGGATTACATTGTTTGTTTGATGCTTGTATCAACTGAAATCGAAACCATAATGTATTAAATAAGTTTGTATGTGATTGCAGAAGTTGTTGAAGCGGATGGCTAAGAGGGATGTCGATATTTGCTAGAGCTTGGGATGCGGTGACTAACATGAGAACTGGATGATGTCACTTCTTAGTAGGGACACTGGGTCTCATAATCAGAAGAAGAGAGAATCAACTAGCAGTAATGCGTCCAGCTATTTACTAGTAAGAAACATCATTTATTAAGAGCCTGTTAAATACTAAGAAAAAGATGATTGTTCATCACTTTAAAAAAAAAATTCACCGCAATTAAGACACTTTTTTTGTTTGAATAATTGAACAGTGTTTTGCAAAATAGTTTCAACTCATAAAAAGTTGTGAATTGAGTTATTGAGGCCACCACTACATTTTAATGGAACTTTTCAATCATTATAAACAATCTTTTAGGTAAAATAATTCTTCTATAGATTATTTCTTTTTCTACTGTTAATTAAATACTTTTTTGGGAATTATTTAATATTAAATAATTATTTAATCATGAGTTGGAACCTATTCAATTTTATGATGAACTGAAACGAATTAAACAGGAAGTTGATGATGAATTCAAACGAGGAAAGATAAATTAATTGAGTTGGAAACAATTTAATTATCATCGATAAATTTTTTAATTTAATCTAGAATATTATTTAACTAAAAAATTCATTTCCATTTATTGAATTTCGTTCGTTAAAAAAAAATGTGGTTTATCGACTGATAAACAACTATGATTGATGCAATAGATTAATATAGAGCAGTAATTCAATGCATCCATCATACCTTTAATAGTTATTAATGTACAAATTTTTAATTTTTAGATAGATAAATTATACCTCTTATTTGAATTATATATTTTATCTTCTTTCTACACTTGATCATAAAAAAATTAATTTTTTGATATAGAAATCTTCATTGGGTCAATAATAGTGTTGTTTTCTAATTTAATAAATTTAATTACTCTGACTTGCAAAAAAATTATTCTCACTTATTAGATGAATTGCATCATTTTTATCAGATTTAACTGAGTTTATGGAAATTTTGATTTAAGAAATTATGCTTTTAGAAGCTCAACTGTGAAATAAATCAAGGATTAATTATAAAGATTGAAATTATTACATTAAAATGTTAGTAAAGATTCTTTTAGTATAAAATAAGATTTATTTATCAAATAGTAAAGAATGATTATATTAATTAATAATAATAATGATGGATGTTTCAGTTACTTAATTCACTTGCCAACGATTTGGACTGCATGTTGAGTGAATTGTGTAGTCCACCTGATCGGTATCAGAGGTAAGGTTAAATACTTATTATTAATCTCTGTAACTTAGAATTAAGTCTGTGACTAAGTATCATAAAAGGAAGTGAGAAAGAAGGGAGATAAAAAATACAAGTAAAAATATAGTTTTATTAAGCAAGCGACAAATGATTACAAGAGCAGCTGTCGTTGCGAGTCACGCAGATACTATGTTAACGGTTATGCATAAATAAACCAGTAAAAGAACATGGATTCATAACACGTATATCAATAAATTTGTTCCTTAAATTATTAAATTAAATAAATGGATGAATTAAATGAAAAAAGGGAAGCAACGTCGTGAAATATAGATACAAACTCAAGGGTCGTGATCCTTTAAAAAATTGAATTGATTCGCTTGGTTTTCTCCTTAGCTTGAAGCTATTTTTTAAAGCGAGTGCCAGGTGCACTAACAGATTGTCATACATTTTTTCACAATCTATCTGGCTGTTGCACAGTACCATTTTCAAGTGTATATGTGTTTCCGTGGATCCATAAAGCGAGATATTATGGCAAAGCTTGGGAAGAGATAAAAGCCTACCCGCTGACAGACTACAATATCACTGAGAGGATGAGGTGAAAGCGGGTGGCAGACAATGGCCGCTAGCAGTAGCAAGAGGGGTGTAGCCCTCTAAAACGCCGAGGGTCAAGTCCTACCCCGTTATAGTCATACTGTTCACATACTCTTACTTGAATAGATGCTGTTATCGACATTTGATCATGCGAAAAATTAAACTTATAAAATTTTGTTACTTTTGCTCTTTTTAAGAAACCAAACAGTGATGTGAAATTACTTTACTTCATTTTTACAATGTAATAAAAGTAATTGTAGACTTTGCTATATAAAATACCTCGATGAATTTTTTCTGGAATTCACTAAAAAAAATTATTCTTACTTCAATAAAGAAACAAAATGTTTTTTTTTTTTAATTTTTAATTAAAGATAATTGAGTGTTGTTATAATAATGATAAAAAATATTTGAAAAATGAATTTCATTATAAGAAATGAATAGATTGTTATTTAAATAATCATAAAATCAGGTGAACGTTTTCTATTAGGTATCATTGATGTATCTAACTTTCTCTTAATTTTCTATTTATTATGTTACACGATTTATATAACTTAGTTCTCTAAACCATTAATTGAGAATAATTGTAGACAATTTATTTTTTATTTGATGTATTTTATGATTATTTATAATCAATATAATTAACTTTTGTTTTTCCTATTATCTATTTTTCTAACTTTAACAAACTATATTTATTATTCTTACTGTCATCAATCCTGTATGCTTGGGTAAACATTTATCACCATTTTTTTATTTGAAATGAAAAAAAAAAGGACAGAACTTATAGTTTGTATTGTCAAGGAGATTGGGTTCAACATTTTATTTGGTTCCCCTTTTTCTTGCTTCTGTATGAGTTTGCCCTCGCTAGAGTGCCATGAAACGAAATATGAGCTCTAAATATAGCAAGAACAAGAATTTTCTTGCCAGCATCTCCGATGAGATCAAAACCGTTGCTAAAATGTCGCCTGCCGCCCCCTCGAACTTTCGCCACGTCCATTACAATATTAAAAATATTATTTAAAATATTTGATCATGTTTTTGACGGTTAATAATTTAAGATTTTGATGAAGATTATCTTCTGAATTGTAGAATTTTTATTATTAGACTCAGCCAAAAGCTACGAATTAAATCAATCTCGGTATACTAGGAAGAAATATTAAATGAAAAAACCTTCATATCTAAGGTTATTTGTCTCTAACATTCGAAATAGAAAAAGAAAAAGAGTAAAAATATTGAAAGAAATTGATTCTGAAAGGAACGATCTATAAAATTCTTTGTAATAATTCATTTTTCACATTTTAATTAGTGAGAAAGAATGTTTGTTCATAATATTTACTCTCAAATAGTACAAACAAATGATACCACGAGAAACTTTTATCTTATTTTATTTACAATTTAGACTTGTTTTTATAAGGAAATGCTTGTTTCCATGTGATAATAAAGTACAGAAGAAGAGTGTCGAGAAAAAAGTTTAATTTGATTAAAAATTTTATATATTTTTTTTAACTTTTACTATTATATATATACTCTCATGAGATATTTTTACTTAAATTGCATCAAACACTTTCTTGATAAATTTTTTGTAACAGAAAAAAAAATTCTAAATTACATTGTGTGTTGTATGAATGATGAATACTTTTCCAGTTATAATTAGTATCTAGTACCACCTGCAATATGGTTCATATAGCAAAGAATTAATGAAGTTGTGAAAAGACTTGAATTTTCAATTTCCATGAGAATTTAATTATTTAGTTTCAAAGAAATTCTTTTTACTGAGATTAATTATAATAATTACTTTAAATATTCATAAATTCAATTCTCTGTACAAACAACCAGACGATATTGTATAAAATTATTGATATCTCCTAAAGACCTGGAATAAGAGCCATTTTTTTTTCTTTAAAAGCTGCTATGAATGAAATATTAAAAAATTAAGCATTAACAAAAAAAACCTGATTTAAAACTGTCTCCCAGTTAATTATAGTGATCACCGGATTATTAAAAAATTCTATCTCAAAGATCAGTGACAACCAAACCGCAGCCCTAAACCTAAAAGCAAGAGATAAGTCATGGGATTATTCAGTCGATCAAACCGTCAAGAGCAGCCATATGTTCGAACACTTTAAAAACACATTCACTTGAAATATTGAAATAAAAAAGTAGTTGAAAAACTGGTGAAAAAATGACAGGAGAAAAGCTGTCAAATAATAGGAGACTTTGACCCCAGACCTTGACTAATAATTGCAAGCCGCAGATTCGTTGATACTTTAAACGTAGTGCTAAGATGAGAGATTAAAAATGCCATTGCTGTGTATAAAAGCATATATATAGCGGCGTTATGTGTAGGTGGGTATATAGAGAGCGTCGCGACGCCCCTCTACGTCACCATCACCACTGACGTCTCGGACGGTAGTCAGTGCGACGTCGACCGGTGTCTGAAATTGTTCTCTCGTCTATGCTCCACCTTGATAAATGTTCCTGTATAAAACAGAACAAAGGTTTCAAATAATACATTAAAGTAAATAAACGTGCCAAAAGAAAGAAGCCATCACAGAAATATTGTTGTTAATATGCTGCATTCATCAAATTGAACTTCGTATTTGTTATTCATTAATTTATTTTTATCAACGTCCTGGTATTAATGAAGAATCATCGTGATTTCTTGCATTAGAGAGTGAACAAGTGTGTCAGTGGGCTCTCTTAAGACTTCAATTAACTCTTTAATGTTATAAAAAGAACTGTGTCAAAGGTTTATCAAAGATTCTAGTCTGCAAGTTGATTTTGTTGTTTTTAGCCGTTGCTAGGGATTTTACTCTCTCAATATCCGTTGTCAAGTCCATTTAACATAGAATTATTTGATTCATTATTATTATTACTGATCCCATTTATAGCCTATTCAGAAGTGCATTTAGTCAATATGTCCGGTTATTTATTTAAACAATTATGTTAAGTTCACTGTCATGCTTGAATACTCATCAAAATACGATAACATTGCGTAATGTTGCTCTTTGCCTGTGCACGAGACCAAAGAAACGATCATGTATGAAAGACTGATAATCATTTCCGAACATTTAAGCTCCACCCAGTATTAAAAAATAGATATTGAAATAATGTGAAGTAATATAATAAATAGTGTGTTAATTTAAAAAAGGGCAGAAAATGTTACCACCATTTTTAAGCCATATTAATGGTGGTTTCATGGCTTTCTATGCAAGTCCATCGCACGACAGACAAGCTAGAAGTCCAGCAACAAGAGGTCGTTATGCAGAAATTTTTATCCGAAGGTAAATAAAAAAATGAATTTTCTCAAATAATAAGTTACTGATTTGCCCAATTAATTCTTTTTTATTGAAGCCACAAAACTTGAATAATTGCATAAAACATCAATATTTAATATTTATTAATCAATAAAGAGAATTCATGTCTCCATTGAATTATAAATTTATTAGTAGTTCTTGATAAAATAACCTCATGTAATTACTAATAAGTTACATAGAAAAATTAAAAAATTTTAATAATAATTATTAAAATAAAATACTAAAAAAAATTACATCATTGTTAATCAATCATTAAAATAGAGTAATAAATTTATTATGATAAAAAACATGGAAAGTTAGTTTTTTTCAATCATTGAATACTCATGTTGGTTCTGAAACCACAAACCAATGGATATTTATACGTAAATAAAACAAAGATGTACAATGTTGTTTTTCTTATAAAATGATTAACTGAAAAATTACAACGTCTTGTGGACTGCCAATCCACACTATGAAATGGTAACTCAATCTCGTTTCGCTCTGACTCCCAACGTGAAATCCAAGCGACGTTATTCGGCTTCGATTTCGCTACTCGTTTCTTTTTGCTCCAGTAACAGGGATCTCTTTAGCTTACCAGTATATCTCATGCGTAAATTCATTTCCGAAAATTGTAGCTCGTTAAAAGACGAGTTACTTCATTTAAAAAGCATACAAAATGTGTAAAAAAGCATACATAAAGGTGGTGAATAGAAGCCAGAGAAATGAGAAAATACCGAGCACGTGTTGAGAACCTCCAATTGCCATGGCAACCCCCGTACAAAGACAGGGAAGCCATCCATACTCTTTCTCTCTCTCTCTCTCTTTTTTTCTGGCTTTTTCTCTTTTTTTTCTTTCACCGCTTTTATGATAACCACAGGATATCACGACCTTTTATACGACTATAATGCTTTTCAAATACCAAGAATTATGATGTTAATAATATCGAAAAATTTCAGGAACGACGTCTTCCTTGAACCTTACTTACAGCAGCATGGAACTGTTTCGGAAGTTGATGGTTCGCCTGACACACCCCCGCCTAATCCACTTATGCAGCATCAACTTACGCACCTTCATCATGTTCAGGTAATTCTTTTCAGAGACATAATATTTTTATATCTTCATCTACTTATTTTTTTATTATTCTTTTATTAATTTGATATTTAATAAATGAACGTGATGATGATTCTAATGAACAAAAAAATCATTTCAGAGCTCGGAATCACTCTCTTCTGAGGGAGAGTCTTCAGTCCAAGGTACATCAGCTGCAGACTCTTCAGGCTCTCCTTCAGACTCAGGAAGTGAAGTTGCATGCGATATTACACTCATAGAAAGACTAATACGTTCTCATCCAATCTGGTTCCTTCCTGGTATTCAAAGAGCCGGCGCATTTCATTTATTGCAGGGAAAAGAAGAAGGAGTAAGTTTTAAAGTAGCTACAAAATATGAGATTGAAGATTTCTTTTATGTCAAGAATTTTCGTTATCAATAGAGATAAAAGGCTCTAAAAGCCAGGATAACAATAAAAGATACGAATTTGATCAAAGCATGTGTGTGCTTTGAAAGGAATTTATCCGCTTTTCACACTGTTAGTGGATTCACAATTTACATATTTAAATTTTCAAAAGAATTCTAATAATCGAATTGGTTAAAATAAAAGAGTTCAATTTTGTATTAATTATTCGTAAAAAAATGAAGTGAACGAGTGTATGAGTAATACAATTAAATGGATGAAAGGTTTCTGTAAATTGGTACAATAATTGTATTTATTTTCTGTGTAGAATTTTGTCGTACGACAATCGAGTCAAAGCGATACGATGGCGCTATCAGTAAGACTGCCCGCAGGCAAAGGACCATACATCGAACACTATCTAATTCAAGCTAATAACGGAAAATTAAGTTTAGAGACCAGTGACAATTTATTTGATAACATTCCTTCTTTAATAGCACATTATTCACAATGTTGGTGAGTATGCAAAATTAAAAGCAATAAAATATCTACTAAATTACAAATATATCAATATAATTAATTTTAAAATTTAATTATTTATTCTTCTCTTGAAGATATTTTCGAAATTTTATTTTTAACTCATAAACCAGTCAGATGACTAATCATAAAATAAATCACACTTTTACTTTTGGAATTTATTTAACGACTATGATTAATAAAAATTACTCCATATAAATAATTACTTTCTTCTGTCAAGCAGTGACGAGTTACCTGTACAATTGACATTGCCACGAGCCATGCGTGAGGCTAAAAATAGACAACAGCTGTCTTCACTTGCACTTTTAGGTCAAGAATTTTGGAGATATCCGATGGCGAATCCGAAGCAGTCAGAAAGTGCGGGTAGCAGTAGTAATACTTCAAGTCTCGGCAGCTTTCATACTAACAACGATATTCATAATGATGACAATAATGTTGAAATACCAAGAGACAAAAGTATTGTTTTAAATTTAAGCCCTGTTTCAACACCAAATTCAGCAGCTTCAATTCATAAATCAGCTACCATAACCACTGTCGTTCCTCAACCAAGATTGCCCCGACCTACACCTCCAAATACATTGAATTTAAAAAGATTCAATGAGCCTTTAGATGACAAAAAAGAACGACTTGAAGTAATCTTGCCATGTGAAAAACCAAGTCAAAAACTTGTATCACCAAATCTTGTGCAAAGTATTCGATGTCGTTCTCCTGTAGTTCACAATGTTGAAAACAACGTACTTATTCCCACCGACTCAAAATTTAATTTTGAGGCTAACTTTCATAGAGCAGGTCAAAGTAATCTAAGTGAGAGTACTGCATCGCCTAGCAGCTTATCTGAAGTACGAAATATAGTTGTTTATAATCAAGAACAAGGAACAAATATTAAAACACCACCAACTCCACCACCACGATGGGCCAAACCTGGCAATCAAAATCAAAGCAACGTAACAGTAACAACGACAACAGTGATAACATTGAATGTAAATCAGAGTGATAGTTTTCAACAAACAATTTCTGATAGAAGCTCTATGTTGAGCCCTCAAAGTGTTACATCAACAAAATCATTTTCTTCCAATTTTACTAGTAGGTCTACACTATCACCGAGCACACCATTGCTGTCTCCGACATCGAAAATGATCTTTAATGGATCTAAAACACCAAATATGTTATCTCCTACGACTCCATTAAGTACAAATAAATCACGGAGACGCAAAGACCGTGAAGCAAGAAAGAATTCTCAACATTATCAAGAATCAGATATCCTGGAGTCTTACTGTAGAAGTTCGCCAGCGGATAAAGTATCTGATTATGAGGATATTTGGAATACAACTGATAGATCTAATGCTAGTTGGTCTCCACACGACCGAAGTGATTCACAGGCATTAAGTCCAAGCCAAGCTGGAGCTAAAGATCCTTTCGGAGTTGATCGAGTTATGCTTTTAAGGAATGATCGGTCTTCAAGGTCTCGAGAGAAACTGAGTTATATGGAGATTGCAAGCCCTGAATTTAGTAGCTTTAAACCAATAGCGGAATCGTGCGCTAAAAGTCCTAGAGGGTCAACTTCTCCTGAAGAGATTGGCATTCTTCGAAGACCAGATCTATTGTTGAGAGTTTGTAGCGCAAATTCTTTAAATAGCCCAACTGTTACTGCCATTACTCCCGTTAAAAATAAATTAGCCATGATGTTTACAAAGTCTGAAAGCAATAGTCCTTTAACTCCTGAATCTAAGCAAAGTAGTCCTTTTTACGCTGAGCCTGCTGATGCCATTCAACAACTTCAACCTCTGGTACCTCGAAGAAGACATAAAAATGTAGGAATCACGAGTAAATATCGACACAGTGAACCCGGATGGTTTCAAATGCCAGGAAATAATCACTTTAATCAAGTTCATCCTATTGATTGGAATGAATCTGAAGAAACTGAGGATAAAATTCCACTTATTTCGTCTTCCGTTGATAATTTAACTAAAAGACTTGCTGGTAAAGAAAATAAAAAAATTTATCCGAGAGCCAAACCTGTACAACCACCCAAAGTTAAACCGAAAGTTTCTGATACTTCCTGGACTGTTGATTCAAGTTGGGAATTTATTGGTAATTTTTTATTATTATTAAGATATGATTTTTTTTTATGTTTATAACACTTTTAAATGACTTTTCATTTTTATTCGTTTATTATACTTAGGGAACGAAGGAGATGAAACGGCTGTTGACGCTGATCGTAGAGGCGAAAATGAGAATGAGGACGAAAACAAGGACAAGTATGGAAGTGAAAGTGAGCGTAGTCAAAGTAAACAGAAAAGTCCGAAGCAGAATGGAAACGAGAACGGAAATAATAATGTTAGCGACGTTAAGACAGAAAATGAAACGGATTTTGAAGATGGCCCCGAGTTTGTGGGTGATATTTTATTGCGACAATTTCCTAGAGATGAAAGTAATAAAGATGATGGAGGAAATTGTCTCACTGTTCAAAGTATTATCCTTCAACGGTACTTTTTCTTCTTTTTTCTTTATTAAATCTTAAATTAAATATTTGTTTAAGACAATCGTATTTTTCATTCTTAAATATTGTTCTAGAATACTCAATCATTTCTAAATATTTTTTTTTCCATCCTACCGGTTGTGTAAAAGCATCAATATTTAAGAATAAATCTATTTTAAAGATTTTTAATTCATTGAGAACTTTTAGAATATAAATTGAATATTAACAATTCATGACATTTATTTGTAATAAGTTGATACATCAATTTCTATTACAGATATCCAGAGTTGGTGAAAACAACGGAAATAACAGGAACTCTACACAGTGATCGAAATTCATCGTATGACAATGTAGAGAAGAAAAAAGACCGAGAAACAACGCCATCAGATTGGGATGGTGATCAGACTACATTTGAACAGTCTGAATGGGAAACTACAGTAGATACCGATGATAGTGATCATGAGAGAATTAAACGAAAAGCTAGTTTTAAAGAACGCTTGGATCCACTTTTGTGTAAGTTACTATTGTAAATTTATTAAGCATCAAAATAGATATCCGGAAGAAAAGATTGGTAACACAGAAGCAATACTCGAGATATTAGCAATGATTAAAAGATTATAAAATATAATATAGTTCAAGCCAATAATAGATACGATTATTCAAGATAAATAGAAAATAAAAAATTGTACCGGTAAAATGCAGTCGTTGTCAAAACTAGATGGCTTACTAGTAGGTATATAATTGAGCTAATTAGCGTAACGTGAGCTTTTATGCGGGTTTTAAAAATAGAAACTGGAAAGTTTATATCATTAATAGTGTTAGAAATTTTTTTTTTTTTTTTTAAATGTTTTTTCCCTCGATCGACGATTAAAACATATTAAAGTGGATGACTTTCATTTACAATCTAACTCGATATCGAGATATCATACATAGATTTATAATTAACATTAAAAAGTGTTTAAATTAATACTTCAAGTACCCGTGTTTAGATAACACTTTAGTTTCATAAAAAGTTTATTATAGAAAATGATTGATGATGATGTTGAAATATCAATCGGTTTGACCGTATTCCATTTATTGAAACAAATTGATATCGGTAGTTCTAATTTGAGGATTTGAAAATGATAGTAGCTTATCAGTTTTAAAATAAAATAATACGATTACTTTTGGATAATACTAAAAATAGTGCACATTACAATCCACAAAAAAGTTCATCATATCTATAGGTATCGACCTCACAAGACAATGATTTATTTATAAGATTATCAACGTTTGCCATTCAGTCTTCTTGTCTAAGTAAAGCTTGTCTGCTTTACTGATCTGCTTGACACGAGTCTTATCTTTCATTGCTTTCCCTCTCTTTGTCATACTCTATCTTGCTCTATCAAAGTATTATGTGCTAGAAATGTCCAGTGCTTGCGTGATTCCAGTAAACTAATCAACTTGAACGAATATCAAGATATTCTTAAATTATTTATCAGTTCAAGTAACTTATCCTCATCAACGAATTGTAATTAAAGTGAAGCCAACCTAATAACAACTGATAAAGTGGTTAGTGTGAAAAAGGCCTTTTATAGTTCGAAAATGTTTAAAAAGCTGCGCTATTGGTTTCGATGCTTCTGTCAGAAATTACAGCGTAGTAGAATATTTTTCAAATGTAAAAATTCTTTTGATAACAATATTTAATCGATAATATTTGATAAGATTTTATTAAAGTTTTTCAAACAATTTTGATTGATTCATGTATTTCTATTTCTTTCAGCTCCTCCGAGATTGCAAGCCTTGAAAAATCGTGATACTGGTGGAACAGGATCGAGTATAAGAACATATGCATTACTACTTGCTGCTGATAAGACTACAACATTTTCACAGAATATTGATAACTTTATTCAATGTACTATGGAAGGAAAGGAAGCAAGTCCTCATGTTGTTATGAGGAATATCAGACAATTTATGTCTGGAATGAAAAATTATTTAGTAAAACACGGAGAACGAGAATTTGAGAAGGAAGTAGAGAAAGAGAGACTTAAATTGAAACCTAATGAGTTTCTTAATCTAGATGCTATATTAGAGGGTGTAATGATGAAACTTGTGGTTCGTCCATTAAGGGAACACGTGTATAAATTGTTTGTTGAACACTACGGTACCACAGGATCACTCAAAACACTTGCAGACAGTATTCAGTATGCATATGGAAAACATATTCAAGAATTAGGAGTTCGTGCTACAATTATTCCACCTACTGATGCTTACTTAAATTTAATTCTCAAACATATTGAACGTTTACAAAAGGCTGATTCACCTCTGGAAAAACTAGAACATCTTTTAGCTGCCATATCAACCATTTTTAATTCTGTCAAGGATTCTAATTGTGAAAAACATGTAACTCTCGGCGCTGATGACTTATTACCATTGTTGGTGTGGGTTTTAGTGCGAGGAAAAGTTGTAGATGCTGAAATTGAAGCTGAATTTATGTGGGGTCTTCTTCATCCGTCTTTACTTACCGGAGAGGGCGGATATTACTTAACAACGTTGTCTAGTGCAGTTCATGTGCTGAAAACATTTAAAAATAGTCAGGGAACTATGTCTACATCTAATGTAAGTTGATTTGCATGAAGAAAGATTAATTATAATGATAAAGTATTTGATTAAATCCATGAGGTAATAATAAATTGCTTGTATTAAACAATATTAAGGGTTGTGGAACACCAGATTGCTGCTCTTCTGTACTTCGAGTTCTCGTACCAGACGAAATTCATGGATCGTTAAATACCCGAACTCTCCCAGTCAGACCAAATATGAATACTAGAGAAATTTGCCGTATTCTTGCACACAAAACTCGATGCACAAATCCACAAGACTATGGTCTATTCAAGCTCGTTCAAGGCGAAGGTAAACATTAACTTTTACTTACATAACAGAATCAAATATACAGTGCTTCGAATTCTTAGTTAAACATTATTTTCTTATTAGAAACATTATTGGGTGATCATGAATGTCCGCAAGAGCTATCTCACTGCCTTTTTGCTTACAAACGAATTGACGCCAAGATTGCTTGGCCAAAAACTACGTCTTAAGACGAAAAATTTTTTGTTTTATGACAAAAAAAACTTTGAAGGTATTTAATACTGAAGTTTTAGAAGATATATCAAGGAGTAAGTAAAAGCAATTAATAAATCTCATACAAATTGACAGTTAAAATTTTTAAAACTTTCAAACAATATATTTGATAATTACACACTAATAATAATATAATCGAACTGAAAAATAAATAACTATAAGCAATTATTTAAAAATTAAATCGATAAAAGAAAATATAAATTTTCAAATTATGCGATACGCAATAACTTGATAATCAAAAATCATTCAGTAATTTTTTATACGATTAAAAATGCTACTTACAAGTTGTAATCAATTCAAATAATTTTATTTAAATATCTATTGAAGTTTTTAAAAACCAAACAATATGCAATTTAATTGCAGTTTTTTATTTTATAATCTTTAAGTATTTATTTCTCATTTTATTACTTAATCAGATTAATGAAAAATGACTATCATTTTATTTCTGGTTAATATTATTTATTACACCATTAAAAATTGTATAATTATCAATTATGAATTATTTATATTGATAAAAAAGCAAAGTTATTTAAGTATTAATTTAAACAAATATTAAAATGTGAAAATGTAACTTTGCTCATTTTATACAATCAGTCGTACTATGTATTTAGAAAAATTTGAGATAATTTTTTCAATAAGAAACTTAAAACATAAATATTAGGATCTATTTTATTAATTTATATATATTAAAAGAATCATTAGTGACGTAACGAGTAAGCAAAACTTTTTCCAGGTGAAATAACAATATTTAGTGGAGTTTACAAACTTATACAAATATATTTCTCTATACCAATTGTACAATTGTATGTGACGAATGATTTTATAAGATTTGTAATATGTAATCCAACTAAGCAGTGTTAGTTTAGTTGATTTGTGATTTTACCGAATTAATAATTCATCTATTATGTTTATTAATTATTATTTCGTATTTTATTTTTAAAATTTCACTGTTAAATCGAATGAACAATTATTTTTATTTACACTAAAATATAAGAAAATTATTTGCTGCATTGATTTTTTGCTTTTAACATGCTAGTCAAACAGGTGGAGATGAGAGAACTAAAAAAATTTTTTACTGCAATATCAATTATTATTTGTTGAAATATCAATTGTTATTAATTATTATTATATTACATTATCGATGTCATCGTCACTATTATTACCATAATTATATGTAACAATGCTCAATAAACAATTTTCTACAATTAAAATGTGATAAAAATAATTTCAATAATTATTACTTTTAAATAAAAATAAATTTATGATGTGATTATAAATTCTCAGAACGATTTAACTATTTTTTTTATTCATTATTTTTTACGAATTTAATTATACATGTAAATTTCGTTCTTATCTTTAATACGTGATAATAATTAAAATATAAAATTATTAAAAAACAGCGTTCAATTTAATACGCTCCTCTTATTCTATGTAAATTGTTAGCAATAAAATATTAATCTTGAATATTTTATTAACGACTACTAAATAAGAAATATTTTATTAAATCAAATATCTCAACATTACGTTTCTTATACAGAAAAAAAACGTTTTTTTACAAAACAATAAGCTAATTAATGAATGTAAGGTTATGTTTACGAAAACAGTTTTCTGAATAATGCATCTTAAAAAAATATAAATAAATTAAATCTACAAGATGAGTTAGTAATTGAAGATTTATAAACACTTATAATAAATATTTATTATATTTATTTATTTTTTGAGTGCAATATTAATTGATAAAAAGAAATAAATAATTGCAATATTCTGTTACCAGCAGAAGATATTCAATAAATGTGTTGACATCAAATGACATTTTCTGTCATTTGTAAATATGTAAAGTATCCGTACAACAAAATTACTACATAGCAGTGCGAATAAAACTTGATATACTCATTAAATACATATACACAAAAAACACAAGTAACATTACAACTACACATCTTGTTCGCCCCACCATTTCCTATTCGTTACCTTACAGCTTCAACTACCACCGTTATCTTGTAAAACGATAACTCCGTTTCTAAAGTTTCAGATAATTATACTTAGTAGGTATACATTCTTTACTATCTGAAAACATCATAATTGATGTGCTAAATCAATAGAATGACGTCAATTTAATTTTTTCTTATCGTTTTTCCTTTCTAGCTCCGTGCTGTTACCATAGTATTTACGAACGTCTTTCGGAGTGCGAATTGTTGTACAAAGTGCCTTAAATTAATCACAAATATTGTATAGATAATTGGATTAAATTGTCTTCAAATATTTGGTGGAAACTTTATACAGGTAAACATTAATCTAATGAATTGTTCTTAAATAAAAAATTGTACCAATGTGACCTACATAAAAGATTAAATGGTTTATCACACGATAGGAAAGGTTACAACAAACACATGACGAACGCGCTGCCACCTGACGTCGACGCTTTTACTTCCAACGGAAAGTCTGTGTATTGAGACGATAACAATTAATAAGAAAAAAATTAATAATTAAACTCGAATATAAGGTCAATAGCATAGCACGTTGAGAAATCAATCAATTAATCAATTTTTCGAGGTTAGTTATCAAGAACTAGTTTGATACTTAAATTGTTTTTGATATATTTTCGTGTAATATAATTGACAGTGGGCTTCTTTAGCAATACGAACTTCTAAATACTGGCAAAAAAAATTAATATACAAGGTCAGAATTGTTTGATTTCATCATGTAATTTTCTAGAACTGAGAGTATAATATCATAAAGGATAAGCATACATTCGTGCAACCATGCAGTATTCATGTGTGTTTTTATAAGTAAGAGAAGTACAAGTATACAATATCTTTGCTTTTCGATTACTCTGATTACTCGATAATAATATTCTACATTTTTATTTGAAATTCTCTTAAATATAGTTAATGTTATATAAGATATTACTCTCACAATCATAAATCTCGAATTTACACTCTTCATGTGTGTTTTATGATGAATAACTGCGCGCGCTTTTTAAATCACGTGCGTTTGGAATGACATACATTGACGACATTAGAGTAAAAAAGTAGTGGAGGAAAATGGAATAATTAAAATGATGTATTTATTGATTGAAATATCGTTAGGTATTCATAGATATTTATTCAAATAATTTTCAAATATCTTGATCAATGATTTAATGATTTTTATATTAAAGTCAAGTCAAATTGTTTCAAATACAACCTGGTTTTCATTTTCTGTTTTCAATGCTCCAAAAATTAGAGTAAAATTATGACTACTGTGGCATATTTAAAGCATTCATATGCATTATAAAGTACCACCATTTAAGTTAATTTTTTCTTACTTTGATATTGATTAAGATTATTAATGCATTTAAATATTAGAACGATAGCTTCAATTGCAATTTATAAGTTTAATCTCTCATTAATTAGCCATTTTATATCAATGAAATAACTACCAACCATTTAGATTTTCTTTTGTATGAAATAATCCTTATATTATGTTATATTCTTAAGATTGCCGCTTACCAATTGCGCCTAACTCTGACAAATGATTTGACCGTGGCCTAACTTAATCGTAATAAAGATTCGTAATAGGTAATGACGTGTATATCTTCGAAGATAAATTTTTTTTCAATAAATATCTATTTTCTTGATAATATAAATTTTAATAGTATCTTGAAAGTATTCAATCAGAATAAATTGATGTTACTAGCAATTAAAATAGGATTTAAAATAATTTTGTTATAATAATGCACAATAAATAAGATAAGAAAATATAATGATAAGAGTCAAATGAAGGCAGCATCTTTTCAGGCTAATTGAGGACTCTAATGCAGTGACACAATAAGGATGACATCAGTTAAAGAAAAAAAGCGACGATTGATGTCTGAAAATGCTGATTCAATTCTTGATAAACCAAAAATTGTTTTAAAACCAGTTGTCGGAGATGAATTTTCAGACAATATAGATATTACTAAAGCTTTTGTAGGAATTTTGAAAGACAAAAAAGATACAGCTACTGCAATCAAGAGTTTGACAAATATTTTACCATTACCTGGACACTTTAAACGATGTTCTGACGGTAAATTGCTTCTTACTTTTGTTCATGATCAATCAAGTCAAGACAAAAGTGATTATTTATCATTTACTTCACAAAAAGATTTGAAAAAATATTTAATTGATCATGAATTTAATCTAGAACTATTAAAACATGATTTTTTAATTGTTACTGTGCCTAAAAATACACCAAGAACTAAGATTCAAGCTAAAAAGGCATCACACTATTGGCCAGTTAATTTCCATCCTGATCTTCATGTAGAAAAATTGTTAAGCGGAGATTTTTTCAATTCAGCTCAGCTTGAAATTATTGAAGCATGCATGAAAGTTTGCATTGAATCAGCAAGACAAGAATCTATTGGGAATGATGATTGTAATGGAAGTACTGTAATATTCAATCCTAATGACGATGGAGTTGGTCGAATTATTGCAGTAGCTGCTTCAAGATTAAACGAACATCCTTTATGGCACTCAGCAATGCTTGCAGTAGATCTTGTAGCCAAAAAGCGAGGTAGAGGAGCATGGAAATTAATTACGAAATATAATTCTGATGATTTTTCTCATAATTTATCTGCTGATGATCACAAGAGAAAATTAGAGTGTCAACAAAGTCCTCTGTGTTATCCTGAATGTTTAAACTCGATAAATATTCCTATTTTCACACAAGCTGTTGACATTAAGTCATCAATCAAGTATAATAATGATAACAATGATGCAGATTGCTCCTATCTATGTACAAGTTATTGGGCATTTTTATTACAAGAACCGTGTCCTTTATGTGCAATGGCTTTATTGCATTCAAGAGTTTCAATGATTTTCTATGGAGCTTCAAATGAATCTCGTGGAGTTGTAGGGAGCAAATCTTTGCTTCATACATTGGCTGGATTAAATCATCGTTATAAAGTCTGGTCTAGTGTCCTCGTGGATGATTGTGTGAAAATTGCACTCGAAATCTCTCAACGCAGCAATGAAATTATTTAGGCAAATTTGTGTGGTGTCCAGAATGAATACACTAAATGGTAGTTATGAACGTGCAGCACAAATCACATAAATGATTCAATTTCAACTAAAATTGTAGTTAACTCATCTAAATATTAAGAACGATCATGTTCTAGGCAAGGACTGAACAATCTTCATCAATACTTTTATTGCGTTGTTGATTCTTTCTGGAGATAATGTTATTTTCCAATTATAAAGCATATGTTTCATGAATAAAAAGTTCAAAAACACTAAATATTTTTTTAATTACAATAGAATTTGTAATTGGTTTTAAAAACTTTTATCATTTTATCTGAAACATTCCTTCGAAAAACTAGATTCCATTATTTTATTTTTAATAATAAAACAAAGTAAGCAACACCTATGGATTATTATTTTTAAAAATTATTCATCAATTAGTAAATTTGGTCAATAATGATAATGAGAGATATACGTGAAGTAAGAACAATGTTATATTTAATTTAAATGAATTTTCGTATGCTGAATAATGTTTAACAATATATTTGATAGTTAAATTTCGTTGAGGCATATTACAATATTTTATGCAAACACTATTTACATAAATTCAAGTATAAAATTATTGCTGAGTAAAAAAAAAATTAAATGCCAAGCCTATGATGTATCTAATTGATTCTAATGGTAAACCTCATCTGTTCGGCATTTACTTCCGGTGTAAACGATTAAATTATATCAGATTGATTTACGCTTAAATAAAAATGTTAGTTTTTGGTAGATTAGATACATGATTATATGTAACATGTTGATTTGTTCATTAATACTAGTATCATGTTTGTTAACTGAAATAAATCACTCAAGGATAAATTCTATTTAAGGGAAAAAATGGTTAATTTTCGATTTAAATAATATTTTAATGTTAGTTAAAGTTGAAACAAACATTGAAAGTTTTTTCTTAAATTGATCATTTTATTTTGGTGTCTTCAATTGACATCCAAGCATTTTATTCAATAAAAATCATTTTAACAGTTTATATAATTTTTCTGTACTTAAATAATTTCTGCTCATAAATCTATGTTATGTAATAGTGGAATAAATTTTAAAAAATTAATTAAATTTTTTTATAAAATATTCAATAAGTTGAATACTTCATAAATTTTGAAAAATAATTTAATATTTCGATAACAAGTGATCTTCTATACATAACAAAAATTGTTTTTCTAGTTATAATTAAAAATTGAAGTTGATGTAATTTACTTCTTTAAAAAATCTTTCAATAAAAATACAGGAAATTTCATCATTTATGTTTTTCTGATGTTAGTTTAAGATTTAGAAAAGTTTTATTGTATGTTGAACTTCGGTAATGATAAAACGAAAGAACCTCATAAAATTCGTAGTTAAAAAGTTGTCACAATAATTTTTTTATTTTTCAGATTAACTTGGTTATCAAATAATTGAAAATTGAGCATCCTCGTGTGGTATTCCTTGAAGAAGATATAGATTTTGAAAAAACAATGAATCCTGAGTGAAATTAATTGACGCAAAGATTCCGAGTGATTTCCTATTGGCCAGGCGGTTAATCCCCTGACTTCTAAGATACAAACGCTGCACCACTACAAAGAGTTTCCGTCATTCTTGTCGTCATTTAGACGATCGCCTCCTTCATCACAACTATTCTCTGTGTGTCTCTTCATCACCAACACTGTCAACGTTACATCGTTAACTCTAATACTCCACCGAGTTATTCACTTAAAAACAGTTGATAGTATAAGCTTTAAAGGATCGGATATCTCAGTTCCGATCTCTTATTTTCATAGTTAAAATTTAAGAAGTGAAAGTCTATTTGAAATCAAAAAGTACTCACCATTTATCAGATAACGATAAAGTTATCCGTTTTGTAACATCAAATTAGCCCCGAGTGAGTCTTTAGAACTAACGGTAATAGTTTTCATACTGACTTGGAACCAAAACGTGGCTCAATAGATTAAGTAGGAAAGCCAGTTTTCATTAATCGAACCAAATACAAAGTCATTTTCAATATTTTCTTCTATAAAGACACATTGAAGCTCTACTGCAGTAAATAACAGAACGATTGAAAGGATAATTTATTGGTGAAGTTTCGAAACAAATAAATTTATTGGGTGGTTGCAACATTAGTGAATATTTTTTTGAAAACAATATCAGTTATTTTATCACTATGGAGAGAAGGATTTTGAAAATGTTGTGACTACGTGGCAAGCACCAAGGCCTTCGTCGCCAACCAAGACACTATCAAGTGTGTGAATGGTAGTATAGAAAGAAATATAAAAAAGGTAAAATAAAAAAGTTTATAAGAAAAATTGACATTAAATATAAACAATATACAAGCTGCTAACTTGTAAAATTTCAAAGGAATCAGTTGGTGCTTGTGAATTGCAAAGGGAGTGTTAATTTCAATCATTAGTCACTGTTAATAATTAAAATTTGTGGAATAGTTGGAATTACATGAATTGAAGAAAAAATAATTGTTCCATATAAAGGCGGCAAAAAAGTCTTTTATAAATAATTAACAATTGGATATCGTAAAAAAGTGAAAAATAGAAAAATTTCAATTTTCAAAGAAAGTGATTTAAAAAAACTAACTTTAATTAATAATAAATAATATTTGATCAAAAGAAACACAAAATGCGATACAACCGAGGTTCTGCAATGATGTTTCAAGATGCATTTGTTGTTTTTTCACGTTTCCTATCGCTGAAATCACGGGGATGTGCACTATTGGAAACACACCGACAGCGTGAGACGACTGGTATTAAGAAATTGTACAATAGTTTCTTTGTCATGTTTTAAAGACGAGTTAACTTTTGAAAAACTCGTAGCTGTCATTTGAATTTTAATTGACATTTTCCTAGTTGAAGAAAATCATTAGCATCCACATTGCGATTAGTGTGTGATGAGTCGAGAAGTATATCATTTCAAAATACATCTCTGTAGAGAAGAAAATTTTTAAAGGGTTACACGTTCAGTTAACTGTGCTATTTACAACTTAAAAGTGACAAAAATAACATTTTCTAGAAATCATTGAATAGAAACAAACAAGATTAGAGACTTAAATGAGTTTAAAATGATAAGTTAAAGCAGCCAAATTGTAAAGAAAACAACAAACTATTGGAGTAAAATGCAATAAAGGAAACATTCAAGATACTTGGGATTATGAACTTTGGATTCTGGCTGATATTGAAACTGTTTTCTCTTATGCATTTTGATTGAATTGTCAGTAAATTTTATTTTGCTTTATTAGTTTGAAATTCATAACAATTATTGATTAAGAAACGAAGGTTTAAAAAATAAAATTATTGTTGAAGAGGAGTGTCATTGTCCTGAATTTGTTAGAATGGAGTTACAAGAGACCGGCACAGACACACTGAACGAAACGATGTGGCTTGATCAGTCACCATCACCATCGTATCAACAATTATCACCGCCTGTTCAACAGGGCGGACGCAATGTCGTTGCTACTCAACAAGTATGTTTAATATTATGATTTATGTTCATCAATATATCAATGGAATTTGATAGTTCTTTCGACTTATTTCTGTAAATAATAATTAAAAATCAAAATAAAACCATTTTGGTACCGAAATATTGTAATAATCTCAGCAACTTATCACCATTTTATATCTTTCATTCATCATACTTTCGTTAAAAATAATTGAGAGCTGGGAAATACCCATCTAAACTGAATAGTTTATTATTAATTGTATTCTCATATTCTATTCGAAAAATGAGTCAAATTAGTTTAACTTAAAATTTACACTGAATTGTTCTAAAGCAGACATTTCTAAGCTGAATGAGAGGTATAAATGACTCATAATAAATAAAACCGCTCGATTAAAACTTAAATCCATTCTGTATTTTAATCAATGATAAAAATTTTTCAGATATCTATGGGTTATCAAATGCCAGATGGAGCAATTTTGTGGCATGAAAAACATGAATCGTCAAGAAATTCACCCGACTCTAATGATCCTTTACAAACCAATGCTGATACTCGTGAAAATTCTCCATCTGAGGGGGAGCCATTAACATCATATCATCAATATTTGCATAACCGTAAACGACGATCCAATGAGAATAATCAAATTAACGATTTGGATAGAAAATACATCAAAAGAGATGGTAAATCGTTTATATTAAAATGCCCTTAAAAGTTTATGATTATAATTTTGTTCGATTGATTCTGAAGATTGTAATAAACAAGGATGACAGCAAAAAAAGATGAAACACATTGTGAAGCTTCAAATGTCGGGTCAATTGTTAATTTCCTCGAGACGATCACGTGTTTCCACCATCAGAGATCGTGGTCCCGACGCAAATTTGTGCGACAACTGAATTCATTCGCTGTTATACACAGACACATATCTTCATCAGCTGTTATTGTGTAGATTTTAGTATTAGAGTAGGGGTATCAACAGCATCAACCGCGATCCTGCCTTCTTGTCTTATTTCGCTTGATGAAAATTGTTGTCTTCCTATTCATATAATATTATGTGTCGTATCATCTTAGAATTTCAAGACAAAGAATTGGAGCCACATTTATGAACCACTGGATGACCTTGCTGATGTGTGGTTTCGATTTATCTTCATAAATAATAGTTGTTTCTTTACAAAAATACTTGTTTCTCATGCTTTATCTTGGCTAATAAAAAAAACTAATCTTATTGAACTAAAACATATCGTAATAAGAAGAAATATTCTATTAATATTTTTTGTTTATTTAGACCCCACAAGTATTGAAATTTGAATTACCATGAAACTAATACTTAAATAATAGTGATAGATAACTGTTGGGAAATATTTAAATTTAATAAAATATAAACTGATAAAAACTTGACATAAAGTCAAATGTTTACTTTCCAATTCTTTACCCTGTAAAATATTTACGAGGGCTGTACTCTAAAAATAAAATAAGTGGTATAAAATTGTAACAGAATTATATCGGCCAAGATTAGTATAAATTTGCATTTTATCAATAATGATATGAAAATATTACTTAATGATGTGAAAATATTAATGATAAAATTACATGATGTACCATTTTAAACAAACATTCATTTAAGTTTATAGCATGTAACATCGTCTATAAATTTTTGTGTACTAAAACAACTCACTATGAAAATTGAATCATCGAGTTGAGAATACGCCATTTAGTTAAAAAATAATTGTCTTAATATTTTAAAAAATCAAATATAGTATAAGAAAAAGTGAATCAATGTGTAATATTGAACAGTAGGCTTTAAAGAATTTTATATAGGTAGAAGCTGTTTTACGAACACTTCATTAATTATAATAATTTACGCTCAAATTAAATTAGTCTTGAAATTACATTTATAATGATATTTTTAGGTTCAGCTGGCAGTCAAGTTTCATCTCAAGGATGGTCTTCAAAACAAGTGGAAGAATTTGCTGAACATTTGGTAGCAGATTTTGATGGATCGTTATCTGCAATAGCAGCAAATGACCTTGTCAATGCTGTTGCCTCTTATAATATGAGGTAAGGATAGGATCTATAATTCAGTAAATAATTTATTACAGATTGGATTTAATTAGTTACATTGATGCAACAGTAGCTACCAAAATACTCATAAAGAATGTTTACAAACAAATAACATTGAAGTGATAAAAACACACAAGCAATAGGGTATATATTTAATTCAAGTTTGGTTGTAAAGAAATTAATGAAATATTAGTAAGTATGTCAAGCTTTAGGTTCAATAAAATAAGCGTGTGTTTTCGACATTAAAGATTGGAAAAAAATTAACTACAACTTAAATTCAATTACTTAATGATAAATGCGGATAACGTAAAATGATGAATTAATCATTATTAAGTGTAGATTATTCTCCATACAAAAGTTCATATCTCGTTTAGTTCGTTTATGCTGCTCCTATATTCATGTATTACATGTAGGTTGATATTGTATTCTTCTTGAGAAGAGTTACAACCATTTAACCATCTGTATGTCAAATTTACACCGCTATATATTGTTTTCAATGAATCACGGTTATAGATTTGAAAAGATAAATTTAATTATCATTATTTGATCGTATTCTCATAAACTCAGTATTATCAAAAATAGTTAAATCAAATTTTAATCATTAGTTACAGTCAATTGCTCCATTTTTTTAGATTGTTTATCTGAACTATTAAATGAAATGTTAGCATTTCAGTGTTAATCAATAGAATTTTTTAGTAACATAAATAAAAATGCAGGCGAAAGCGAGGTAATCGTAAAAAATAATTATCAGCAGATGTAGATAGCTTTGTCGCATTTGTTCGCTAAATTCAGGGTTGTTTCAGCGAAGCTTTACTGGCGTTGCCCTCACTGACTGTCTTCAAACAGGAAGCTCCGTCGCCAGAAAATCAAATCAACAATTCAAAGTGAGTGCATAAATCTTCGCATCGGTCTTACCTCACTTGAATTTCTTTACTTTAGTTATAATAGTAAAGTAATAAAATATTATGAGATTGAAGGACATACTAAAGAGCTTGGAACAATTTTCTTTTACGGAATGAATTAGTGTAGTTTATATATCAAGATTCTGCATGAAACCGGTCTCAACCCAACATGTCCGTAGAGTTTATCATGATAAAAACGTTATCTCATTGCCTTGTTGTATGCGTATGTCATGACTCTTTGAATCCTGATGTTTCTTCAACTTCCGAAACTACATATTAGTTATGAACATACTCGTATAGAGTTAACGCTATTATTTTGTGCTACTATTTCATTAATTGAAAATGAGCAATTCAGCAGAGAATACACCAATTTCTTTGGGTTTATTATTTAGTTTCCTGTATTACACTTATACTTTTTATCCTGTCTTTTTTATCATTTATATTAATATAATTTTTAGTTTTGCTGTAAATATTGATGAATGTGCAATTACACTAGTAGTAGTTTATAACAAGCTCTTCATTTCTGTATGGCGTATTTGTGTATTAAATGTTTTTATGTACAATAATATTTTTATTAAGGCCTAATAGTAAGTACATAAGATCAAACTGACAAATAATTATTTAATTAGAAAATAATATATTAGTATATCATAAAAAAATTTACTGATATAGTAAAAATAATATATTAGTAATGTGGATTATCATCTAAGAATTTTTTTGCAGCATATATTATAATAAATTAATGCTGATAATTTTTAGATACTGATTATTTATAGGTTTTTTTCATGATTATTCACTTTATCTTAACAAAGTTGTATTAATTCCCACAGTCAATAATTATAGCGAAACTACTAATTTTGTTTAGAAAAACTAAATTTGTTCTATTATCAATATATTTTCTTGTTAATATTTGTTTCCAAAAATTAATTATTTATAAATTTATGATTTATTGTTTTATTTTTCAGTTTAAATCATGTATCTCAAAGAAATATAAATGGTTTATTTCAAAATGGTGGAAACGTTGGTCTTTTAGTTGAACCTGACAGCAATAATAATAACAACACGACTGGAAATAATGTGTCGACAACAACAGCTTCTACGAATAATATTGACAGAGATAATCATCATACCACAGCTTCAGGACTAAATTCTCGAAATATTAACAACAATGGAAAAGGGCAGATGACACCGTATAATTTTCATCAATTATTATGTTCAAATAATGAAGAATTTTCTTCTTCATCCTCTGGCAATCATGTTACATCATCTCAACAAGAATCTGAATTTAATGGAGATACACGGTGTGGTTTAATAATTATATTTTTTCAAACAGTTAAATTAAATGATTTGTTTAACCAATAATATTTTTTTGTAGATTTCAATATGTTTTGGGTGCAGCAACAAGTATGGCTATAAAATTGACTGAAGAAACTTTAACATATTTAAATCAGGGTCAGCCTTATGAATTAAAATTGAAAAAGCTTGGAGATTTGTCTGCATATAGAGGACGAATACTCAAGGTAAAAAAATCTATTTGCTTTATAAGCATATTTATATGACAAAATATTTGTTTCTTCAACTAGTTAGTATTATTATTATTCTATTGTTAAAATTAAGATCATAGAATTGAAACTAACTAGTATGAAATGCGTCTAATTTTATATATTCATTAAGAATTAAATAATAATATTATAATAGAGCTATATATGTATATTTTTTCTAGTCTACCATAAAAATATGCTTCCATGAAAGAAGACTGCAATACACAGAACGTGAGCAAATGATAGCTTGGCAACGTGCTCGACCTGGTGAGCGTTTATTAGAAGTTGATGTACCTTTGAGTTATGGAATGTTGGAAGTTAGTCAAAATTCGTTACCAAAAAATACTGTTGAAATTACGTGGGATCCAACAAAAGAAGCCAATGTTTATATCAAGGTTGAGATTATTTTTTTTAGTAATTACATGGATGATATTACATTTATTTTTTTCGATGTTGATAATATAATTTCATTAAAAAAAAAACATTATTTTCAGATCAATTGTATCAGTACTGAATTTACAGCAAAAAAACATGGTGGAGAAAAAGGTGTTCCATTTAGAATACAAGTAGAAACACGTTTGTGTAGTGGTCTACGTCTTCATGCTGCTTCTTGTCAAATAAAAGTTTTCAAATTGAAAGGTGCTGATCGCAAGCATAAACAAGATCAAGAAAAGATACGTCGAAAACCACTCGAAAAACAAGAGTTGTATCAATCAAGTTGTGAATGTACGGTTCTTACCGATGTAAGTAAAGTAATAAACTTTTAGTTTTATTATCCTTTTTATAAAAAAAAGACTACATTTCATTAAGTTCTGTAAATTTTAGTATATATACTGTGTTATCTAGATATTAAATGAATACTAATATTAATAGTTAAGTATAATTGATAAAAATATTTGTCTTAATATTTAACTGAAAAAGCTGTTTCAAATCAATTAAGAATAAAATTAAACATTAGAGAGTTCATTCTTATCAGATTTCATCGTAAGCTATCCACCTGAAATAATAATATAAATATATGTATATATACATATTTTTAATTCATATAATTAGACCATTTCTAAAATTTTATCTTTAGTTTTTAGTGATAGGTCAATTGTGTTTGTTTAAATTGTTTCAATTTTTTAAAGTAAAATACAACTTATAATTATTATTTAATGAATCATCAGTTATTTTTATCATTAAAGCTCAATAAAAAATTATTTCTATTCATTTTTTAGGTTCCATTAAATTTATTACCACCGTCCAGTCCAAAACTACGAAATTCCCAGAGTCCATTCATCGCTAGTGACATAATGTAAGTTAAATATTTTTTTATTCTATTATAAAATTTCAGTTTCAAATCCGATGCTGAAAATAAAAATAAATTATGTAAATTTATTATTGTGGTATAACGTTAAAGAATTAAAATGAAGAAATGAATGAAAGTATTTAAAATTAAGACCTAGTTTTACTAATTTATTTCAATTAGTTCTAATGAGAACATTTTAAAGTTATACTATGGAAAGAGTTAAATTAGTAATATTAACAAATAATATAGTCATATTATCACTTGAAAATGTTGGCAATTGAATCCACATATTATACTGGCATTCAAGTTTTCGTTGGGTTGATTTTAGTCGGTTAAATCGCGAATATCCAGAGTAGTTCCGTTGATTAACAAAGTAGAAGAGGGGTAAGAGAGTTGAGGAAGAGAGGGAAAATTGACGTAATGACATAAAGAACCAACCAGAATTCACAGAAGGCGAATGTGGAGTAGTAGAGGACGACTAACATTTCTCGTTGATTCGCAAACGCTTTAGCCGAGCCTCTGAACCGGCTAAAACTGGCACAATCCAGAATCTACAATCTGACCATAGTGTGGCTTCGTGTCGGAATCATTTCGAAGCCTCTGGCCAACGCCCGGGGACTTGACTTAGAGTGGACAATTGAACCTATCGTTATTTTGAGTTTATTCATACGACCATCAACTGGAACTAACTAGCTAAATCCAAGGCTTACGCAATAATTTATTTCGTTGTCGTTAACGGAACAGACATTGATAGAAACTTAAGTTGATTGTAGAGAGGCAGTAGAAGTAAGAGAGAAAACGAACAAGACATTCGAAGTTTCAAAAAGAAGTTCATCAGTACTCACGCGTCTATCGAAGCTGAATATTAATCTTCTACTGTAAATTTGTTTCAAAATCATTTTAAAGAACATCTGAAGATTTTTGCATTTATTTTTTTCATTAAATTGTAATAATTGGACATTGTAATAGAACGATTAAACAACGCAGTCATGATTTACCGTTAGAATATTCTATGCTGATTCCTGTGAATCAATGTTATAGTGTTTTTGTTCATAAATAATACAGTGATTATAATTGTTTCAAGTATTTATTGGCTATTGAATTTATTTATATACATATATATTTATATATTGTGATACAAAGGATCCGACTATAAACATTGACGTAATATTGATTGGATTGTAATTGGAATGATCACTTTTATTGTACCTGTATTTTATCTTTTGGAGCAGAAAAAATACAAGCTCCTTACATTGTCAAGCAACGTATTTCATAATTTAATCATTATTTTACAAAAGTTGATGAACATTCAGTTATCCATGGAAATGTTTGTTATTAGTTACTGTCAATATAATTTGGGCAACTTCAACATGATGTTAGAGACAAATAAATTAATTCCAGGAAAGGCTCGTTTTTTAAGATGACGAGCAGCCTGATCATCGGTGTCCCGATGTTAAAGATTTGTGTTAATTATCATTAAAGAAAAAAAAACTCATACGAAAGATAATTCGATATAAAACAAAAAATTTGTAGTTTATCGTAATAATCAATAAATTGAGCTTTTCTTTAAATTAGCATTTTATAAAATGCCTCAGAATTTGCCAATTTGGATATTCATTGAGGGACGTTCAGTTCCTATGATTTTGGTATATATTCTTGAGCAAGAAACAAAAGTTGGCCAAAGTGGCGGAATAAAAATCAAAATAGTAGCAAGATTATTACATGCTCTATTTTGTAACAATACGCCGATAAATATTTCTGTTCGTAATTCTTTAATGAATTTGTTATCAAGAAAACGACATATGTTGAAAAGAATTACAAACATCTCAAGTGATAATAGAAATCGAAGACGAGGAAATCAGAAAAACCTTGTTAATAGAATTCAGATGATAAAACAAAATTTAATGTAAGAATGTGATCGTTATTATTTGTTTTTATTTAATTTTACTTCTTTATTTTCATTTGTTAATTAACTAAAAAATAAATCCTCACTTTATTTTATCTTTTAATTTTTAAAGTATTTCCAATTATATTTTTTGATAATTTAATCTTCTTAAAATAGCTCACTGATTGTCAAAGATCACTCCCAATCTTCAATAAAAATCAGTCATAAAGATAATCATGACGATTTGACGAATTGTATTAACTGAGAGATGTTTATTTTTAGATAGTAATATTTGGTGTAAACATAATCATTACATACAACAGTAATAATAATATATAGAACGTTCTATAAAAATTATAATTACATGAACTGCATCCTTTTTTTACAAAAAGTTTTTTATTTTTGCAGTTTAACCCAGAATATTAGAAACGCTGGTAGTGGTGGATCTCCTTCGGATTCTGGACAAGAAGATGCTAGTGAAGGATCGCCTCAAATGCCGAGATTACCATCTCCTCAAGCTGTTCTTCCAGATCAGACACCTAATCTTGACGTTAATATTACTGGAGGATTATTTGAACTTCCTGAAAATGCTAATCCAATGCAAACAAGTGCTTGGTTACGTGCTAATGGCTTCCAGAGTTTAGAAGCAACTTTTAGAGATTATTCTGCAAGTGATTTTCGTCATCTTACGCGAAATGATTTGATCGAAATTTGTGGTTTAGTAAAAGGTATTCAGTTGTACAATAGAATAAAATCAAGACCTTTGGCACCCCTACGGACATTGTATTTTGCTGTCGAGAATAATGACTCTCCAGTATGGAAAATTATATATCTTCATAATCTAACAAGTGAAGCTCTTACAACTGAACTACTCAGCAAATTTAATCTTCCTCAAGACCGTTTACATTCCATTTGGGTTCAAGGACCTCGGAGTATTCGCATTCTGATTTGTAATGAGATTGTGGAAAATATGAAGGATGAAAACTTGTATTTAATTGAAATCATTAAAGGTAATTTTACAAGTGTTTTTTATTGATGGCCTACATATTTTTAATTCCCTTTCAGATAATTAATTTATTACAATTTATATTATTTATTTAGTAATCAATACATATTTTAAAAATAAACATTGATTCGATGTTATTAAACTTTTTAGTATTTGTTGATAATACAAATTATTTTTTCGTTACAGATTCACCGAATGATCGTTATAAACTTCTCCTAAAACCATTTTCTCATGGATAAATTTCAAGATGGGCGAAAGAATGAAAGAAGATTAATCGAAAAGAATGTGATTGAGTAGATATTCAGGAACAATTAACATCAACTATTCTTCTGATATTTTTATATAACATCTTTCAATATTTTATTATCAACTATTTTTCTATCACGGTTTAACTCAATATCGGTTGGTAATTGTACCGTATTTTTATTATGAAGATTTTACAGTCAATATGTAGGTTGATGAATTTTAATTGACAACTAAATAGAACGTAATGAAAAGAATGATTAATTTGCAATTGTTTTAAAGGCATGAAAAAAAATCTAGACATGCATTCGAATGAATATTATTAATTTTAATTTCTTGTTATTTTTATTGATTTTTTGAACTGCAGCTAATCAAAATATTTTTAGAATGATAAAAGTTTAATAATTATCATTATTATTTCTTTAATTATAGTCATAATTGAAATTACTAGAATTATGGAAAACACCAATATTTTTATTGCTATTGTTATTATTGTTGTAATTATAACATAATTCCTATTTATAGATTTACGTTGTTAGTAGTTTTAAAATGACCTTGAGTCAACTAGAGATATTCATTTTTGAATAATTATTATACTGTAAAATTAATTGTGAATTTATAATTGCATATCTTATCTATAAGGAATTTCTTATTGTATTAGATTTTCCGAATTTTCGTTTAGTTCGTAATACAATACAAGTAATTTTTTTTTTGTTCTTATCCCTTACTTTCATTATCAAAAAGTAAAAAGAAGTTCTTGAATGAGAAACGAAATGATAGGAAATATTTTTCAGCATGTGGGTAGCTAATAGTATACCTTTTGTTTCAAATACATCTAATGAAAATTGACTATAATCATAATATTTTTTAAAGAAAACTTCATAGATTTGTTATTCAAATTTATCAATAAAATGATATATTTTATTATCATAAATAGCGGAAAATTTTTACAGTTATTTCAAAGCTTTATTCGGGTACGAATAAATGTTTTAAAATTCAAATTGTATCCACGTTTATTATACCTTTATTTTTCCTATATATTACAATTACTGTATGAATAAATTTGAAATTAATATAAATAAATATAGGTGTCAATAAGAAATTCAAATTCAAAGCAATCAGTTAGTGTTGTCAGTGAGTACCAAAAAAAATTTTATTACGATAATAAGTGGGGATGCAAGCTTCAAACGAGGATCACTGAGTTCTCGAATTTAGTCGTTTGTGTAGAAAGTGAAGAATAAGTTGATTAATTTTAAGCCTGATTTTATTTTTGTTAACTTTTATTGAAAATGGAAACGAGTGGAGTATTGGCATTCAAATTTCCAGATGATGACACGTAAATTAATCTCTTTTATATAGTAAACAATTGTATTAACATTCTAACTATTGAAAGATAGCTTGTTCATTAATTATTAATTGTTGGGTTTCTAATAATTATAGAAATAAATTAGTGGAAATATTTTTTGAATTTTCTAGATCTGATGATTCATCTTCAAGTAATTCAAGTGGTTCGAACTCTAGTGGTTCCAGTATTGTTAGTAAAAATCGGAAACCCTCAATGAACGATGTGAATACACAAATATCATTATCTTCTAAGGATTACACAGTTTCCATTATTGATAGATTACGCGAAAAAATTCTATTAATGAGCACAAATTCACAAGACGACGAGTTTTTAAATAAAAGTTTCAATTCTAAAGAAAGTGAAGAGGAAATTCAAGAAACAGAAGAAATTATTTCAACAGAGTGTAATAACGTAAATTGTATTGAAGATGAAAATGTTGAGTCTGATGATGGAAGTACATTGTTACAATTCTTCCATTTAGGACCATCATCAACTCCGGAAGATATTGCTGCATGGTTAAGATATAATAACTTTGGAGACTTGGTCGATATTTTCCATGGATTCAACTATTATGATTTGCGACGCTTGAATCGAAGTGATTTTATTGAAATGTGTGGAACAGTAAAAGGAATTCAAATATTCAATGCGGTACAAATGAAACCAGTTCGACCTTTAAGGACTGTTTATTGTGCTTTAGAACCAACAGATAACAATAAAATGATATGGCAACCTATCTATCTTCATAGTTTGAGTGGTATAGACTTTGATGCAGAAATTGTTTCACGATTCAAGTTATCAACACGTAAACATTCACTTTGGATAGAAGGGCCTTATGGAATTCATATCCTTGTAAATAATGAATTTGTAGAATATATGGAGGATAACGACATGTTTTTAATTCGTTTGGTTGAATGTAAGTATTTTTTTCATTATAATTGAATAATTATAATAATTTTCAATACACAATTAAGTCAATCAATGAATTTTCAATACAATTTTTATTTACATCAGTCTATGAGTGTTTAATTATAAGCGTTAACACTTATTAATTTTTTATAATAATTTGATTTTTTTACGTAATATTTATTAATTTATTAACCATTTAATTATTTAGTAGATATAAATGCAAAGTATTGATTATTGATTTAATTGTATTAATTTTTTTAAAATCAACGAATTCATGTACCTTAATGAGCACGAAAAAAATTGACAAAGGTTAATTTAGTACATTTATTTATATTTTTATCGATAAATGTATTGTTTGAAATTTAATTTAAAAGGTGTAAGATCAATATGATCACATTATAAAACATTATTTATTAAATATACATTATTTATTGATTTATTAAAGAACTTATAGCCATATGCTATGTTTATACCATTTTTACACCGACTTTATACCGGCTTTAACCACTATTTTGCGACTATTACCGCTCGAAAAATTCTCGTTTCTATCCAGGCAACATGATCGATGAAGAGCTCTTATTAGTTTTCGTTTAACTTCGGTAGTTTTCGGATGTTTAAAAAAAAATTTGAATTGATGCGTTTTGATTGGTCGATTCATAGTAGCAAAATATTCAGATAACGACATCTGTGGGTGGTCCGAAATATTAAAAAATAAAATACCTCTTCACTTTCATGTTTTATTACCGACATAAGCGGAAATTTGAAAGAGCTTTTCACTCTTCATGTTATCCGGATATTATCGAGAACTTTACGACGCTAAATCGACGCTAAATCCACGCCAAGTCAGTATAAGCATAGTGTACGACAAAATTTTTCAATAAATCGTTAAATAATTAATGTTTGATGGATAGAGTTCTATATTTTGATAATATTGATGTTATATTATCTAAATAAAACTAAAATACTTGATTTATTTATCAAAATATAAGCAAATTTCTTAAATTAACCTTCAATTGTCAATCTTTTTCACCGTTACTCAGGTAAGTGTTCTGTGACGTTTATAAAGTTTAATTTATTTAATTATTTCTTTTTACAGATCCGGCCGTGGAACATTATAAAATTATTTTAAAAAAATATTTGTAAGTAATTACACTGCAATGACTAAAGTTTATAAAACTGTACTATTTGTTGAGAGAGAAAAAAAATGATTCTGTGAAGAAATAAAATTACTTGTAGCCCTTAAATTTTTCTTTTATTTACATAATTTACAATTAGTTAGAAAATTTCTTAAATACAAAATAAAAATAAAGTATTAATTTCATTATATTACATAAAATTATAAAATCACATCACTTAATTGCTGCTAACATAGTTCTTATCAGAAATCACAAGTTCTTACTCGTAATTAATACATTATTCAATAGTTTACAGGCACAAGAGGTATTGAATCATTTTTTGTCGTGTAGTTCTCTTTAAAATTTATACTATCTTTCAATTACCTTCATTTTTGTATTTTCAAAAATTAATTAAGTCACAATGCATTTGTTTTATATTCCTCATTGTAAATTATTAATTTAACAGAGTTTCACTGTTTCTAAACAATTATAAAATATATTTTTAATCTCTAACTGAGATTCTTCAGCTGCATCCTTAATATTTTTCCACTGGGATTTCGGGGAATTGATTCGATAAAAGAAACACCACCTACATAGGAAAAAAAGTTTAAGTTCGTAATAAAATAAGTATAAAAAGATCTTCATTACGTGTTAGTAACTCATGAAAAAATTCTTATTTACCCTTAAGTTCCTTATATTCAGATACTTTTCCTTTTACAAAGTTCTGAATATCTTCAGCAGTAGACGTTTGATTTTTCTTGAGGGTCACGAAAGCTTTAGGAACTTCTCCCGATCTTGGATCCGGTACTCCAATTACTGCTGCATCAGCTATGGCAGGATGGGTTCTTAATACAGCTTCCAATTCTGCCGGGGGTACCTGTAGATTATATTCATTAAAATAATAAGAAATATTCATTCACTAGGAAACATCATTTATAATTCATCAATTCAGTTATTAATTATTTACTTGGAATCCTTTAACTTTAATGAGCTCTTTCAGTCTATCAGTAATAAAAAAGGAAAAATCATCATCAAAGTATGCAATATCTCCTGTCTTTAACCATCCGTTTTGAAGTACTTCTTTTGTAGCTTCTTCATTATTTAAGTATCCTAACATTACATGAGGACCTTTGATCCAAATTTCTCCAGTTTGACCTGGAGTTAAAACATCACTCCCGGTTATTGGATCAACTAAGCGTACATCACATCTGCTTATTGGATGACCAATGCTCGAAAATTTTTTATTTGACAACTCAAAGAATGACACTGGAGAACATTCCGTTAATCCATATCCTGTTAGAAATTTTATTGATTAATTCAAGATTGATATGGTAAATATTTTAAAAATATTTTAGAGTTTTACCTTGAAGGAATCTCAGTGTTTCGATTGTTTTAAATTTTTCTTGTACTCTTTCAACGTCTGAAGCAGCCAGAGGTGCTGCACCACTGATAAGACACCTTACATTTTCAAAGTATTCTGGTTTGACTAAAGGATGTGCTCCAAAAAATAGCACAATTGGTGGCACACAATACAGCAAAGTACACTATTTACAAGAGCAATTAACAATTGGCAGTTTTTTAAATAAATTAAATAATGTAGTTTTGTTATTACAAAAAATCACAGATACCTTATTATTTGCTAATGTCTTTATATAAGATTCGGGAGTAAATTTTGGCAATGTAATTAGTTTAGAACCAGTCGTTAGTCTCGGTAACATTACTCCATTCATTCCATAAATATGAAAAAGAGGTAGAACAATAGGTACAACGTCTTGAAGATCATCTAAAAAAATATATTTAAGTTAAAACATTATTTCAGTAAGTTTTAAAAATTTTCATGTCAATTATAAATTACCTGATACCGTTAGAAAATCACAACTGCCTTCAGTCATAGCAATGTTCGAAATTAGATTATAGTGAGTTAACATCACACCTTTTGGAAGACCAGTAGTTCCGCTTGAATAAGGTAACACAGCTATATCTTGTGATTTTCTACATTTTTCAGGAACTTGTGGCAGTGTTTTTCCTTTTGTTATAATATCCTATTATAACGTAAACAATATCTTATTCAATATAAAATATTTTGAATTGAATTTAATGAACTCTAATATTTATTTTTAAATATTTCTCGTTACTTGAAAACGAATCGTTCCATCCGGCGCTGATTGAAACCCGTCATCAACAACAATAACTGGTGAATTTGGTGGAAGGGCAGCTTTCGTAGCTTTTAAAACATTTTCTGCAATCTCTGCTGATGTAATAACTACTTTAGCTGCTGAAGAACATAATTGTCTTGAAATTTCATCTATAAAATAAAATGGAAGAAAATTTTGATAACATTTACTGTTGACAATTCCTGAATTATAAAAAAAGTATATTATAAATTAAATCTTAACATTACTATTAACGTTACAGACTACTTTTAAACATATATTACATGACGGACTTTTGAATAGGATAAGAAATTCGTATTATACTAAGTTTTAATTTAATTCTTATTTTACATAATGATTTCCACAGCATGTTCTTTGTTACTATCAACAATGTTCAAGTTAATGATAAAAAAAAAACATAAAGCTACTTCTAGACTTTGCTCATATTTTCATAAAAAGTATTACAGACTTTTAACTAAGTTGCTAATCAACATATAAGTCGTGTAGGTCGAACTTATCTAAATACATCACTGACCTAATATTATCAACTATTTAAATTTAATTTGTTATGGAAATAATCTTAAGTACAAATTATCTAAGAGTATAAATATATCGAAGAATATCGAAGCAAATCTAATCGATAATTAAATTAGATAAGTAACTTTTTTAATTAAATTTAATGCCTATAGTATTTTAATTTATAGTTTTCAAAAATTTATATAATATGAGTAAATACAAAAAATTTAAGATGTTGATAAGTCATAAACACAAATGCACTTGACCTTACTCATGAACGTTTAAGGCCAAAAAAATAATTATCAGAAGTGAGCTTATGAAATTAATCCACTCACCAACTGTGTACATTGGATTAACTGTAGTTACGATGCAACCAGCTTCCAAGATCCCAAGAAATGATATTGGACTTTCTGGTAAATTAGGGAGAATGAGAGCCACAACATCCCCTTCTCTCAATCCCATTTTTCTTAGACTTCTTGCAATGTAATTAGCATTGTCTCTTGCTTGAGCATATGTATATTTTCTTCCTGTAATTCCACATTCCTATAAAGAAAAATTATGTTTTAATTTCAAGTAACTATATTTAAAAAAAAAAAAGTAATTGTTTCTTTAATAATAAGTGTGCTATTTTTAACATAAGATTATTATGTTAATTTTATAATTATATAATAGTTAGGTAATTAATGTAATTATTGTGCATACCACTGCAGTTCTCTTCGCCCATTTGTTTACATTCTGCCAAATGTATTCAGGTATTGTGACAGAAGGAATTTCTACGTCTTCATAGAATGAGGAAATAATTCGTTCGCCGTTGTTTCCAATAATCTCTTTACATCTAGGCAAAGTTGATGATTGTCGTACAGCTGCTTTATTGGCAATCCTCTGACCATTCTTTAAAACTAATCCTAAGCGCTGTACTCCGCGTCTGAGTGACTCCATATTTCCTGTTAATTAATGAAATTATTTTAATTTCTGAAAACGTTTATGTTTTCAAATAACACTAAAAATAAATACCACAAAAAAAAAAAATTATTCTGAAAGAATACTGCAAATAATGTTTTTCAACTAATAGAATTGGTGTTCATTAAATAAAAATTGTGACTGGACTTTTGATAGACTGATTTGAGCAAACCAAAAATGAATAATAAAAAAATTAGGGGCACGTCTCACTAATAATCAGAAGTCTAGTATTTATCAGTCTTTAATCTGAAAAGACTGCTTTAATTTTATCAATAATTATAAAACATAGATTACAAAATGCATACAAATAAATTATCAGTGATAAAAAGTCAATCCCCCAAATGATAAAAACATTGGGAATCTATCAGTTTCGCGTGGTCCGGTTCAAAGTCCAAGTTGCACGAATACATTCATAATGATAAAATACTTCACGTAACTTACACTCAAATATAATTTCAACTATACTATTCATAACAGTACATCATTACGATATCACTTTACACTGTATTACTAATGAAACAAGTACCAAATCTTAATGACGGTGCAAAATTAATAATTCATCCGAATCAAAGTCCAGTATTCCATAGATCAACGTTATAAATAACAATCATAATCAGTTTTTAATGTTTTTTTTATTAAAGTGTGTCTGTTATCTCTTCTCTATCATATTTATATTGTTGATTGATAAGAATTTTTACTCAGACAATTCATAAAGAAAGAGTCTATTTCACACAATATTTATCAACATTTAAACAAAAATAAATGATTATTTAATATTTTACAATTTTCTTTTATCATAAGCTTCATTTATATTCTGACAAACAATGTAGAATTAATATGCAAAACAACCTTTACGTAACATGAACAAACTTATTTATTAATAGTTTTTTATAAAAACCACGTCCCAGTTCCATAAAAGTGTGCTCCATATAATGAAATGAAATTTTCTTGAACCAGTTTGAAATGTCTTTCTTTTAGAAAACAGTTAATACGTTGTCTGATGTAGAAACACTAGAAACTTTATCACAATCTTTATCTATTTTTATTTGACTTTTTTAAAGCAATCGCGTGTAGTGAAATATTAATCGATATGGTATAGTAGAAACGCACATCAACATATGTAACACACAGGAGGCTCGACTCGAGTTTGAACCGGACTGGCCGTTATGGAAAAAGAGAAGATGCAAGGCTTCTTGGTTTAGCTTATGGAATGAAGCAGGCTCGATGCTTGTTTTTGTGTGTAAATGTGTTCTTGGAATCATGTGGGGCTTATGTTGTATGGGTTATATTAGTGATGTGATCGACCAAAGGCGTAAGATCACTCCAAATTTTCAAGAAAAAATTAGAATCCGAAGCTACTGGCGTACCTGATGACGTAAATATTTGTATGTAACTTGTTGTTTTGACGACTGGTTCGTTCAGCCGACTATGTGTACGTTTGCTTTGCTGACTAGTAGAGTATATGGATGGCCGTTCAACTTTTAGCATTCAGATAGCAATTATTCCCCCTCCATTGAATTATTTCCACTAATAATATGTCCTCGGACTTTTGTATTCTACGTAAGCGGAAATACATGATTTTTTATTCTATACTCTTATTCAATTTATACAAAAGCAAAATTATGGAAAAATGATGTCTAATGAATATTAAATGACCTCTTGAATTAAAATAGCTATAAAAGTACTTACATTAAAAACAAGTCTTATTTATTTGCAATTAAGTAAATTTTCTTATTTTTTACAGAGTTTTTCTAGTATAGATTTTTATAAGTCTCATCAGGTAAAGTTAATTAAGTTATTGCATAACAATATCGCACTTCTAAACAATGGGAACAAAACTTAATTCATGAGCACTAATAGAAAATGAAATTACCGACTTTGATTTGTGCCTAAACGTTTTGAACTTTTTAAGAAAAGCTTTTGAAAAATAGATTGTTATTAATAAATTGTTATTGTTATAAACTATCAAATTTATTTATTTTATTTCAAACAATTATAAAGTGTATCATTAAACTTCAGTAATAAGATACAAATGTTATTTATTTTAATAAAAAATAATGACATTGATGATTTCTGAGTTATTTCAATTTTTTAAAAATTATACAGATTATGATGAATAACTGTAATTTCCCACAGATAATTTCATGGACATAATTATGTTTACATTCAAAAGCCGCTTTGTAGTCTACTAAAATAATAGCCTTCTAACTTATATTACATAATAGTAATTTAACATTAATAGTTTATTACGTTTCTCTGAATTTATATTGTTATATATTCTTCAATTTCGCCTATTAATGTGAAATCAATGGAAATGAAACATTCAGAGCATTGCATAATTAGCATCAGAATACCGAATAATTGCGCTCCAAAATATACGTAATTACTCTAATGTTGATATTCATATTTTTAAAAAATGAAACTTGCACTTTCAATCAACTATAAAAAGATCTAATTATTGTGGTATTGTTCATTTAGCTTTATAAACATAGTATTGTTAGTTGAAATTATTGTGCACATTCATTTTCCAATGTCGTTTTTATAGCTGATAGAGTTTGGCTAGTTGGTGAGTTGGATTGAATAAAGAATATAAGAATCAAAAGGTCATGAGATTTGCGTCAATTACATTTGTATTTATATTCATTTGGTGCACGACTGGTGTTGTTGGTAATAAAAAAGAGACATGACAAATTATACTAATTTTTTCACTGTTCTATTATTTATTAGCACTTATAAATTCTTAAAATTATTTATCATTAGAATAATTATAATGATTAATGAATATGAATTGAAATTGAATTTCCATCTACTTGATGAGTTTATTTCAAATTTTTTTTTTTTCAATCACTAGCTTTTGATTGACAATCAAATAATTAAAACTTGTAGAATCACATTCAGTGATGACGCACGCCTCTCTGGACGTTGGTAATATAATATCTATAGTCATACCTGAGAATTCTCCAACAAATATAAATATAGATCAATTAACTTTGGACTTCAGGCGACAACTTGAACGAATTAAGCAAAATCAACTACTCAAATCAGATTATAAATCAGTTTCTTTAAAAAATAAATTGTCTGATATCTCTAACAGCAGAAATCAAAAAGGTTTTTTGACAAAATCATATCAAGGTAAAATTAATTATTATTTACCACAAAAGTTTAAATCTAAAACTAATCTACGCAATTTGAAAAAAAAAATTCGAGGTTATAGAAGGTATCCATTATCTTATGGTCAAAAGAAAAAATTAGGACAGTATAATGCTGCAATAATTAATAGAGATCAACGAATAAAACATGAAAAACATGGAAAAAAATCTCAAACTAATCCAATCCGTCGTGATTTTTATCAGTTTCATAAATTTGATAATACTGTAGATGATGACAACTATCAAGGAAAATCTTCTGGGGATGATAAAAATATTTCCAAAGATTGGAATTCAGAAGAAGCTGTTGAAAACTCTGTAAATGAAATAAATCAAGTTGAAGTTCCTTCAGTTACTTATAAAAATACTGAACAACGAATGAGTGAACCACGTGTTGAGTCATCTTGCTTGGTAGTAAATAAAGCGAATAGAGTGGGAAATACAAGAGACGTCACTGTAAATGAATTTGAAAAGAATAGTGCTGTTACCAATGATTGTATTGAAGAAGTCGATGTTGATGGTCAAGTGATTTCATCTTGCTATAATGACAGCATTGTAAATTCTTTGGAACCAACTAAGAGTTCAAGTAAAGAAGAGATTAGTTATGGAAGCAAAGATAAAAATGATGAAATAATAAATAACGGAAATGTTAATGAAACAATGAATAGTAATGATAATGATAAAGTTAAGCAAAAAATATTTCCAATAAATATTCAAGTTGAAGACTTTAAAGAGGTAGAACAGATAATACAAAACCCAGAAGACATAATAGATCGTTTTAATTCATCTGACACTGATAACGTTATAAAAATAGATGGTGAAGATAATTCAAATACTTATGCTGGAATAAATAATAATTTACAGACTGCTGCTTTATTGACTTCAATCAATCAAGAAAATAAACATTCAAGTAATATGGATAATTCCAAAGGTCTTACGAACTCTCTGTATGAATACGTTGATAAAAATCGTAATTTAATTGATGATCAAGAACCAGTGGCTTCTGAGAGGATTTATTATCATAGCGGTATGCAAAACATTCAGAAAACAAAACCTGATAATGCACATGTTAATATTGATAATGAAGATTTTGAAATAAGAATTCGAAGGTCAGTTAATGACAATGTTTTATTAAAAAAATCGACAAAGACTCATATTCCAAAACCTGATGTGAAAAAATGGGAATCTAAAGCTAAGGAAAACGTCAAATGGATTCCCATGAAGACATCTATGAAGTCCAAAAATTCATGGAAGTTATATCCTAACGTAAAATCTATTAATTAATTAAAATTATCAACTAAAAGTATATGTATAATTATGCTACTTGTGTATGTTATATAATGATTATTTAGCTAATTTAATTGATAAAATCATTTGATGCTTGTTGGATTTTTAATTAGAGCTTTGGTGTTGAAATAAATTTAATTTATCATGAAGTCAATAGCTTTCTATTGGATTTACAAATTCCTTTTAACAATTTACATGTTGAATGAATGTTTAATGTCAAGGCTTTATTAAATAATTTGCCACTTTCACTTAGACTCGATCATTAACATCTTATATTAATTTGACACCTTATTCTACTTGGTTTGATCATTGCAAGATAAACATGATTTCATAACTACATTCAGGTCTCCCCTTCTTGATTTCTATTGTAAGTTTTTTCAATTTTTTCGTTAGAATCACTTAAATTTTCATCATCATCATCATCATCACTTTTTTGTTCCCCAGAATAATCATTACTATTACTATTATCGATAAAATCTTTATTTCGACGGTTAACATGAACATTCACGTTTGTTCCTCTTCCATCACTATATGATAAACTGTAAGGTTTACCCTGATTTGCAGCCACGATAATTTTAGGTGGAATAGAAGGTAATTTACTTAAAATATGTTTTGTTGTGAATGAGTGAATTTTAATAGGTGTTAGAAGTGGTTTATTTGGTCGACGAATGATCATAGGTAACTTTAGTTGAGGGACATAAACATTGAAAGGAAAAATATGTCTTATAAATCCATCTGAAGACATACGATTACGGAGAAAAGGACTTTCTAAGGAGTTGTGTTTCATATTTCTTGACTGTTGACCTGGAAAAAAACAAACAATTATTTCATTACTTAAATATCACTTAACTCTACAAAAATGATTGAAATAGAGCAAAACCAATCTTTACCGTAACGATTATTTTTAAAATGATGATTTATATATCCAGTTGATATTTTGCTATATTTTCTTCTCTGTATGATGTCAATTGGTCTGAAAGTTGTCGGATGAATGAATTCTGCCCTCAAGCTGTTACTATTATCAATCAAATCCATTACTTCTATACGATCATTGTCTGGAAAAAAAGTATTTGAAAAATAAATAAATATTAGAGATAAAAAATTTTTTAATTATAAAATGTTAGAAACGAATGATTTCAACATTGATAAAAATGTCAGCCAAGACAAATTTTAGTAAATGATGTTAATAGAAAACAATTTTATTATTTTAATACTATTGCCACTCAATTAAATTTTTTTTACCTTTGTGCTTAAAAATTTTCTATGTAGTTTTTGGTTTTTTTTCAGTTTCTTTTGTATTTGGAGACTTGTATTGCTCATAATAGTCTGGATTATTTCCACCACCACTTATAGGTTTATTTTCAGACTCAGGATAATATATGTCATTGTCATAATGAGTTTCTTGTTCATTAATTTTATGCACTGAAAATATTTAATATTATTTTAAAAAACTACTGGGAATGGACTGTGATCTTTTTTTTTATCATTAAAAATCATGATTTTTTATTTACCTAGGGTATCAGTATTTGTATGTATCTCAGATAAAATATTAGAAATACTGTAAAAGAAATGAACAACTTCATTGAATTTTGTAGTAATTTCACGGCCTAAATTCTCTGTGATATTTCTAGTGTCATAATGAAGAGCAAAATTGGAATGATACGATTGAGATATATAATAATTAACTTCATCAATTTTATTATTAATCAATCCTTTAAGTCCTGTCTTCATAACTGTCATTTGATCCAAAAGTACTCCTTTTATTCTATACATATTTTCTTCAATTCTGTCAACTTTTGCACATAAATCTAGGACACAATTTTCTTCTTGTGGTTTACCATAATCTAAAGATGGTTCTGTTGGAGTAACTGGTTCAATTCCAGGGAAAGTTAACTCAGGCGTTGGTATTGGAGTAGTTGTAGTAATAATCGGAGTAGTAACAGAACTGACTGTTGAAGTGGTTACTAATTGCGTTGTAATTGTACTATGTTCACAAGGACATGGACAAAGGCAACTGCAAAGTGGTGCATCAATTGCTGTGTAAACTTTAGGCCACGTTTTCTTTGGAGTTCGACCACGAGGTATGCTGGAAGAGACTATTGGACAGCGGCAATGACAAGCACAAATGCAGAGACATTGCCCCTTGAAACCTGCTTTATCCAGAGGCATAGGTGGTACAATAACAGTAGGGGATGGCGTAGATACTGGCGGTGATGGTGTTGTTGTTGATGTTATAGTTGTTGGTATTTTTGTAGTAGTAGTAGTAGTAGTAGTAGTAGTAGTAGTAGAAGTGGTAGTAGTAGTAGTTGTTGTTGTTGTTGTGGTAGTTGTTTTTGCCGTTGTCGTAGTTGTAGGAGTTGTTGATGAAGAAGTAGTGCTGTTAGGTACGAGGCTTGGTTGAGGAGCAAAAGTAGAATCAGTCGGGACAGTAGGATCTTCAGGATGTGATGGATAACGCGAAGGTGTTTCTGAAAAAGAAATAGTTGTAATTAAAGTTGAAAGGTCTTCAATCAAGGTTGAAGGCAGAGATGAAGGTTTTTGAGTTTCAGGATGCATTGATAAAGTCGTTAAATTTATGAAAGGATATTCAAGATGTGAAGTAGTTATTATTGTAGTTAAAATTGATGTTGGAGTTGTAGAAATTGTACTTATTGTAGTCATAAGAGAAGGAGAAGTGTTGGTAGTAATTTCACAAGCAGTTACTGGAGAGCCAGGTAATAAAAGATGCCCTGTATCGCTATGATTACATTCAACATTTGACGTTATTGGTGATTGGACTATTGCTGAAAGCTGTGGACCATTTGTTAGGTTACCTGTTATAGACATAGGTAGATTTGAAAAAAATATGAACCCTCCAAGACCTCCAAATATTCCCAATTTGTTGCCTTGTTGATTAAACAATTGATTATTGATGCCATTGATGGAAATGATTGGTTTGGTATTAAAAAAGGGAATATTTATGACAAAATTTGTATTTGGAGTAGTGGATGTATTGAAAACAAGAACCGAGGGCTGTTTAGAAGGAGGTTGAGTTGTTAGGGGTGTAGTAGTAGGAATAAAAATTGAAGGTTGTTTAGAAAGAGGTTGACTTATTAGAGGTGTCGTGATAGAAATAGGAATTGGTGATTGTTTAGAGGAAGGTTGAGTTGTTGGGGGTGTAGTACTAGAAATAAAAATTGGAGATTGTTTTGAAGAGGGTTGAGTTGTTTGTGGTGTAGTGCTAGAAATAAAAATTAGAGGTGACTTCGTAGAAGATTTATTTGAAGTGGTAGATGTATTGGAAACGAAAACCAAAGTTTGTTCACTGAAATATTGACTTGTTGAAAATAAAGTGCTGGAAGTAGGAATCGTAGGTTTTATACTAGAAGGTTGAATTGCTGGAGACATAGTAGTGGAAACAAGAATTGAAGATTCTTGAGTAGGAGATGGACTTATTGGAAGCATAGTATCGGAGACAAGAATTGAAGATTGATTTTCTGGATACATAGTAAATGATGAAGTAGGTGGACTTGAGAGTTCTTGGAAGGGTAAAGGCGTACCAGCAATCTTTTTACCAGGCACAGATGCGCAGTTCTTCCAAAATGTGCAGTTTCCTAGATAACTTTCCAAATTTGAAAACCGATTAGCAAAATTTAAGAAGTAGGTTATCATATCACTGTGAACTCTTGCTATTTCTGTATTAATGCTGATCACCACATGGTCGAGTTTTTTATCGATACGTAGAAAATGAGATTTCATTGTGACGTCTTGATCATCTAGTCGAGTAATGACTCTTTCACAATCAGAAGATATTGAACTAAGGTGGGCAAGTGTATCATTCATTTGAATTGCATTATCTTTCCACATGGCAGATATTATTTCAAATCTTTCAGCAAAGTTGCTTACGTTCCATTGTAATGTTTGATAGTTATTCAACAATCCAGAATAATCTGCTTGAATGACATTATATATGTCTGAGACATTTAATAGTATTGTATCAACTGAATCGAATATTTCTGTCACATTTGTAGACAGCTCGGAAATTTGAGACTTAATTGTTTGCATTTCTTTTTTCATGGTTTTAAATTCATCGCCAAAAAATATTCGAGAACTTACTTCTGGATCGAATGGCTCTTCCTGTGTTTCAGACTCTAAAAATGGAAACATCAATAATGACAGCACATCGATTTCAATTTATCAGATTAAACTTTTTTAATAAAATATTGTTATGTTGAACTTTAAATAGATTCAAAAATTCTCGACAATAAATGTTATCATACCTGACTCTTCCTGATCAACTACATTAGGAATTTTGTAATGATCATAAATGTATATAGGTGTAGGTTTTTTTGCAGAAATCAAAATAAATAGCAAAACGAAAAGATAATTCGACCACCTCATTTTAATAAAGTATAAAAATTGAAATAAATATATCTGTGTTTGCAAGTACTCATGAGCTATGATTGACGAGTAACATTACCATTATGCTAATTCTCTCATTTGCAATATGAATAAATAATTCAAATCAACGAATACACTTCCGTAGTTTATCACGTAATTAAATTGAAAGATATTTTAGTTTTGAAAGTGTTTGAAATACTAAACTAAAATGTAATGATTTTCCCAATGAGTGTAACATGAATTTTATTGTTCTTTGGACATGTGATAAATTTATTAATTCCTACTGAAGAAAATTGGTAATGAAACATCATTCTTCAAGACATTTCCAATTATTCAGGACCGTACTATTATTATATTATTAGTCAAATATTTGTGAATGAATAAATAATATAAAATCTTGGCTGACAATTTTTTATTTCATTGAAAAAAAAAAATTTTTTTATGTACAAAAAAATTGAAGTGACTTACAAATTTCTTCAACTTGATGAGAAATTCCGAATGCTATTAATATTGGCAAGTACACTTCTGGGATCATATTCCAATTTTTTCGCTGATGGTTTTTTATTTATTTATTTTCAAAGTTGGAATATAACTTAGTCATATCTACTAAACCACTTGAACCAACTTTCAAGTTACTCTGTCTTTCTAAAATAACAAGGTAGTGGTAGCAGGCACTAAAATCTAATGGTTTCAACGACAAGGTATCAAGATAGCAAGATTTATTTTAAGCTATAAAATAAATCTGATTTAGTATCCAAAGATGTAATGATAAAAATTTAATTGAATTGATGAATCAAATTTATCAACTGATGAAAGCAAATTAATAAAGCCAATTGAGCAGATCTTCACGACCACTTATCACATTTACTTCTTTATTTAGAATATAATCATATGAATGTCTTTAGGCTTACGTCTAGAAGGGATTGTTGTTCTGGAAAACATTTTATTCATTGTGTAGGGAGAGAAATCAGATTTTTACATCAAGGAGAAAGTGATGACACAAAATACTTTCATAACATTTATCTGATCCCCCATATGAAAAAATTTCATTCCCCAAACGTTGCCTGAATGTTCCCGAGTAGGTAACTTCCTCTCGTGGGACTATAGAGAACATTTGAGGAACAAATTTTTTTTTTCTAAGTGTTTCGTTTTTACTCCAAACGTACTTTCTTAGTCTTTTGCTGATAACTCAAGATCTATAACAGCTAGATAGATGAATGAGGACACCAATAAATTCGTGAAAACGAGAGCTTTCTATTAGGCTAGTTAAAATCATTATTGGAGGATAATTAATGCAAAAATTTTTGCAAAGTTCCCGTTTTACCCCATTTTAAGGGTGAAAAAATAAACTTTTCTGATATTTGACCCGATTTCGTATGTCTAGGCATTGAGACGAAGAGAATGAGTGGTCGATCGTCAAAATCGGACAACTTTGATTTTTCGACCTCAAAAAATGGCAAGTGGTACCCCTTTCCATTTTTTTTGGCAAAAAAATAAAAGTTCTTCGATTTTGATGATCGACCACTCATTTTCTTCGTCTTGATGCGTAGAAATGCGAAAATGTGGCCCTGGTTAGAAAAATTCATCCTAACACCCTCAAACAGGGGTAAAACTGGATACAAGTAACTAAACATCATCTCCGTAACTTTAAAACCCTTGTAACTCATGAACAGACAGTCTAATAACATTTTCCATGGACGTTTTGTGAACCTTAGAATCTGAGCTTTCTAACTAGAACCACAGATTTATTGCGAAAAATTTATTTCTCCCGTAAAATCGCAAAAATATAAAAAAATGCACATTTTTTTTGAGAGTTTGCTGATTATTTTAGCGATTTTAAGGGTGAAATAATTACTTTTAATATTTTTCATGGATATGGATTCGTAGCTAAGATTCTAAAGTTTTTAAATTCTCTTTGAAAATTATTATTGGATGACTCGTATAAGAGTTATAACGGTCCAAAGTTGAAAAGTGAACGATTTTTTACCCTTACTTCGACTTTAGACCTTTATAACTCTTATACGATTCATCCAATAATAATTTTCAAGGAGTATTTGAAAACTTTAGAGTCTAAGCTACGAATCCATATCCATAAAAAATATTTAAAATCATTATTTCACCCTTAAAATCGCGAAAATAATTGGCAAACTCTTAAAAAAATGTGCCTTCTTTTATATTATTGCCATTTGGAGGGAGAACTAAATTTTTTGCAATAAATCTGTGGTTCTAGTTAGAAAGCTCAGATTCTAAGGTTCACAAAACGTCCATGGAAAATGTTATTAGACTGTCTGTTCATGAGTTACAAGGGTTTTAAAGTTACGGAGATGATGTTTAGTTACTTGTATCCAGTTTTACCCCTGTTTGAGGGTGTTAGGATGAATTTTTCTAACCAGGGCCACATTTTCGCATTTCTACTCATCAAGACGATGAGAATGAGTGGTCGATCATCAAAATCGGAGTACTTTGATTTTTCGACCCAAAAAAATGGCAAGTGGTACCCCTTTCCATTTTTTTTGGCCAAAAAATAAAAGTTCTTCGATTTTGATGATCGACCACTCATTTTCTTCGTCTTGATGCGTAGAAATGCGAAAATGCGGCACAGCTTAGGAAAATCCACGTTCACACCCTCAAAACGGGGTAAAAGGGGATACAAATAACTAATTATTATCTCTTTAACTTTAAACTCTTGTAACTCATGAACAGACAGTCTGATTACATTTTCCATAGATATTTTGTAAACCTTAGAATTTGCGCTTTCTAACTAGATCCAGAGATTTATTGCGAAAAATTTATTTCAGCCTTAAAATCGCCAAAATATATAAAAGAGTCACATTTTTTTGGGAGTTTGCCAAATATTTTGGCAATTTTAGGGGTGAAATAATGATTATTGATATTTTTCATGGATATGGGTTTGTAGCTTAGATTCTAAAGTTTTTAAATTCTCCTTGAAAATTATTATTGGATGAATCGTATAAGAGTTATAAAGGTCTAAAGTCGAAGTAAGGGTAAAAAATCGTTCACTTTTCAACTTTGGACCGTTATAACTCTTATACGATTCATCCAATAATGATTTTCAAAGAGAATTTGAAAACTTTAGAATCTAAGCTACAAACCCATATCCATGAAAAACATTAAAAGTAATTATTTCACCCTCAAAATCGCGAAAAAAATTGGCAAACTCTTAAAAAAATGTGCATTTTTTTATATTATTGCTATTTTGAGGGAGAAATAAATTTTTCGCAATAAATCTGTGGTTCTAGTTAGAAAGCTCAGATTCTAAGGTTGACAAAACGTCCATGGAAAATGTTATCAGACTGTCTGTTCATGAGTTACAAGGGTTTTAAAGTTACGGAGATGATGTTTAGTTATTTGTATCCCCTTTTACCCCGTTTTGAGGGTGTTAACGTGGATTTTCCTAAGCTGTGCCGCATTTTCGCATTTCTACGCATCAAGACGAAGAAAATGAGTGGTCGATCATCAAAATCGAAGAACTTTTATTTTTTTGCCAAAAAAAATGGAAAGGGGTACCACTTGCCATTTTTTTGGGTCGAAAAATCAAAGTACTCCGATTTTGATGATCGACCACTCATTCTCATCGTCTTGATGAGTAGAAATGCGAAAATGTGGCCCTGGTTAGAAAAATTCATCCTAACACCCTCAAACAGGGGTAAAACGGGAACTTTGCAAAAATTTTTGCATCAATTATCCTCCAATAATGATTTTAACCAGTAGAATAAAATAATCTCATTTTCACGAATCCATTGATATCGTCATTTACCTATATTACTCTTATAGATCCCAACTAATTGCTGTAAAACAGCTATAGTTAGTAATACAGTAAAACTGGATACAATTTAATAAACATTATCTCTTTAACTTTAAATCTTTGTAACTCATGAACAGACAGTCTGATAACATTTTCCATGGACATTTTGTAAACCTTAGAATCTGAGCTATCTAACTAGATCAATAGATTTATTGCGAAAAATTTATTTCTCCCTCAAAATAGCAATAATATAAAAAAATGCACATTTTTTTAAGAGTTTGCCAATTATTTTCGCGATTTTGAGGGTGAAATAATTACTTTTAATGTTTTTCATGGATATGGGTTTGTAGCTTAGATTCTAAAGTTTTTAAATTCTCTTTGAAAATCATTATTGGATGACTCGTATAAGAGTTATAACGGTCCAAAGTTGAAAAGTGAACGATTTTTTACCCTTACTTCGACTTTAGACCTTTATAACTCTTATACGATTCATCCAATAATAATTTTCAAGGAGTATTTAAAAACTTTAGAATCTAAGCTACAAACCCATATCCATGAAAAATATCAATAATCATTATTTCACCCCTAAAATCGCCAAAATATTTGGCAAACTCCCAAAAAAATGTGACTCTTTTATATATTTTGGCGATTTTAAGGCTGAAATAAATTTTTTGCAATAAATCTGTGGATCTAGTTAGAAAGCGCAGATTCTAAGGTTCACAAAACGTCCATGGAAAATGTTATCAGACTGTCTGTTCATGAGTTACAAGGGTTTTAAAGTTACGGAGATGATGTTTAGTTACTTGTATCCAGTTTTACTGTATTACTAACTATTGCTGTTTTACAGCAATTAGTTTGGATCTATAAGAATAATATAGGTGAATGACGATATCAATGGATTCGTGAAAATGAGATTATTTTATTCTACTGGTTAAAATCATTATTGGAGGATAATTAATGCAAAAATTTTCGCAAAGTTCCCGTTTTACCCCATTATAAGGGTGAAAAAATGAACTTTTCTGATATTTGACCTGATTTCGTATGTCTACGCATTGAGACGAAGAGAATGAGTGGTCGATCGTCAAAATCGGACAACTTTGATTTTTCGACCTCAAAAAATGGCAAGTGGTACCCCTTTCCATTTTTTTTGGCAAAAAAATAAAAGTTCTTCGATTTTGATGTTCGACCACTCATTTTCTTCGTCTTGATGCGTAGAAATGCGAAAATGCGGCACAGCTTAGGAAAATCCACGTTCACACCCTCAAAACGGGGTATAAGGGGATACAAATTACTAATTATTATCTCTTTAACTTTAAACTCTTGTAACTCATCAACAGACAGTCTGATGACATTTTCCATGGACGTTTTGTGAACCTCAGAATCTGCGCTTTCTAACTAGAACCACAGATTTATTGCGAAAAATTTATTTCAGCCTTAAAATCGCCAAAATATATAGAAGAGTCACATTTTTTTGGGAGTTTGCCAAATATTTTGGCGATTTTAGGGGTGAAATAATGATTATTGATACTTTTCATGGATATGGATTCGTAGCTAAGATTCTAAAGTTTTTAAATACTCCTTGAAAATTATTATTGGATGAATCGTATAAGAGTTATAAAGGTCTAAAGTCGAAGTAAGGGTAAAAAATCGTTCACTTTTCAACTTTGGACCGTTATAACTCTTATACGAGTCATCCAATAATGATTTTCAAAGAGAATTTAAAAACTTTAGAATCTTAGCTACGAATCCATATCCATGAAAAATATTAAAAGTAATTATTTCACCCTTAAAATCGCTAAAATAATAAGCAAACTCTCAAAAAAAATGTGCATTTTTTTATATTTTTGCGATTTTACGGGAGAAATAAATTTTTCGCAATAAATCTGTGGTTCTAGTTAGAAAGCTCAAATTCTAAGGTTCACAAAACGTCCATGGAAAATGTTATCAGACTGTCTGTTCATGAGTTACAAGGGTTTAAACTTATAGAGATAATAATTAGTAATTTGTATCCCCTTTTACCCCGTTTTGAGGGTGTGAACGTGGATTTTCCTGAGCTGTGCCGCATTTTCGCATTTCTACGCATCAAGACGAAGAGAATGAGTGGTCGATCATCAAAATCGAAGAACTTTTATTTTTTTGCCAAAAAAAATGGAAAGGGGTACCACTTGCCATTTTTTGAGGTCGAAAAATCAAAGTTGTCCGATTTTGACGATCGACCACTCATTCTCCTCGTCTCAATGCCTAGATATACCTAATCGGGTCAAATATCAGAAAAGTTTATTTTTTCACCCTTAAAATGGGGTAAAACGGGAACTTTGCAAAAATTTTTGCATTAATTATCCTCCAATAATGATTTTAACTAGCCTAATAGAAAGCTCTCGTTTTCACGAATTTATTGGTGTCCTCATTCATCTATCTAGCTGTTATAGATCTTGAGTTATCAGCAAAAGACTAAGAAAGTACGTTTGGAGTAAAAACGAAACATTTAGAAAAAAAAAAAAATTTTGTTTCTAATAGTTTCCCTATTGTCCTACAAGGGGAACGTCGGGGAAGGATGCTTTTTATACGGCCCATTAATCATATTTGATTTATTGTCCAATAAATGAATCATCAATTTTGTGTATACCAAAATTTCATGAATTATATATTTTATTTATCTTTGATTTATCATGAGCATTAGCAACAATAGATCAATTTGAAAATTAATGCCTGATTGTGCGAATAATTTCTTTTCAGGAACTAGTAGAATCAGCAAACCAATGAATGAATTTTCAAACGAGTTCATTCCGATAAAATAAAACCATTTTTTTACTCTATTACACTCTTTATAGATAGTTGAAGTTTTTTTCATCAAGTATGGAGGTACTCTTATTAACTGGAATATAAATGTCTTTTTTTTTTATTAATAATAGATAGATCATGCTAGAATTTTCTCATAGTTACGCTTCAAAAATATAATTAAATATTCTAATAAAATTTATCGATATTAACCTGTGAAATAAATTCGTCTCATCTCTAAAATGCATTGCAAAAGAGCTCTATTATACATTCTACCATTTGAGCAAGCTATAATTCCAATTTAAAATTAATCAGTACAGGTATGCTTTTAAAGCCCTCTCACTAAGTCTTATTCATTTTCTTGTATCTCATATTTAATAAATATTTGTTAATCAATTATAAATACTGGATTATTATATTTGAAATCATGAAAATGATAGACTGAAATAGTTCAGTCATAATGCAAAATAAGATTTCCTGGAAAACAATCAGGAATATTTATCTTCATCTATAATCCGGTGAATGGTTAAATTATAACAATTGATTACTCTAAAAATAACAAAATAGAACAAAATGACGAGAAGTAGCGATAATGAAATTAACGCGGTTCTCATACACGTCAAGTTTTTTAGTTGATCATCTTGGTGCTATTATACATTACAAAGTCAATAAAACGCTTGCGCAAGTATGCATGTACTTTTACCTCTATCTGAAAACGACGCCGCTGCAGTAATCCTTATAATATTGATCTTGTTCACTTGTACTTGGTGGATTTTATGATTTTGCAATGCGCAATCGCACGAAGCTTTTGCAAGCTTTGTGAGAAAGCTCACCAGCGCCACTTGAATGCTTCTGCCATAGTCTATGCAAATCCGCAATACTAGTGCAGTGTGTGAATTTGCCTCGAAACTGTCACCGCAATTCTCGTGGGTGAAAGATAGGAAAATAATTCTCAAGTTGTATTGCACGTGATTTGTCTTAGTTAACAGATGGAATGAATTTTATTTCATGATTGATTTGATATTTTTGAAATCTTTCTTATATTCAGTATTATGTTTTCTCTTAATTCTAAGTTAAAGATAAATAAAATAATGTGCCATTTCGTTTAAGGAAATTTTTTAAAAACCTTAAATGTCATTTATTTGTTTACTTTTATAAACTAAAAATACTTGCGATCACGTGCATTATTTTTATAATAACAATCGTATCTTTTTATCAACATTTTATGTTAACATTTTTGATTTGAAATTTAGGCTTCAGATACCTGGATTGATAAGTCAATGAATAGCATCACTGAGCTATTCAAATGAGTACTATTTTCCTAAACTGATTTCAACAATGAATTCTTCGTGATGTTCCATCAATAATCAATTTTGTGCAATAAATACTTTTAACTTCTTAATTATTATTATTATTCCAAATTTATTTTTCTACTGAAAGCTTTAAGGTATTTAAATGATAAAAAATATCATTGAATGAAATTATCTTACACTTAGTGGTTAATTACTATTAGTGATTAATTAATTAGTATAAAAAAAGGAATCCAAAGAGACTGTGATTAACGTACAGATGTGTTAATTAATGTTTTAAAATAATTAAAATAAGAAATAAAGTTTTTTTTTATTCAATGAACAGCTAGTGTCCACGATACTCCTGTTGCACGAAGAAATGTGAAGAATGGGTTTCAAAGCAGCATCATGGTATTCATATCATTTATAAAACCTGAAACTCTTCTATATTCTTACTCTTCTCACCTATGCAGTTAACAATAAAATTCCGATGGCCTTGGACGAGTGCCACAACGAGTAAATTCGTTTTGAAGCAAATAATCGTGAGATCCTATTAACTTCAATTTAGTTGGGATAGTACAAACTACACCAGGTAATTAGTTAAATGTTGATAATTATATCTTTTCCGACACCGTCATTCTTTTATTTACATGAATAATATTCGTTGACATTTAAAAGTTAACACGGTTAAATGTTTTCTATATAATATGTAGTTCATTAATTATTCAGTAACTTTTAAATTTTTCAACAATTGTGTAAAGAATCAATGTTTTTCACTGGCTAGAACAATTATTTGAGCAAATACGAACCATTGTAAGAAAGAGATCCATTTAATTTTTAAAAATTTTGACCCACATTTTCAATTGCTACAGAAACGTTCTTTGTATTCATGGAGTAATGAATATTCAACAAAAGCATGGAACTTAAATATGTTAATTTTGAAATATAAATATTCTCACATTTGTTGAGATGAACCAATAAAACCTAACTATTGTGATTTAATTGATATTTTTATTATTATCGTGATTAGTTGTTTTTTTTTAGAATATTTAAAAGACTGGAAAAGTCTTCTTTGGTGTTGATAAGCTGGATTATTTTTATTGAATAAAACATGTCATTTCTAATCTACATTTTATCCTATCAAATCATTTCAAGGTTTTATTTTTAAAAGGTCATTTAATGATAATCCTATTTTTCAGGTCGAGTTCACGTGGCATATAACCAGCATTCAGCAAATAAAATAGCACATTGGAGATGTTGCTGTGAGCATCATAAGAATTACTTATATTTTGAACAGAAAATTAAAAAAGTGTCAACGATGGAGTTTGACTATTTAATAGCAGGTTCGTTAATTTAATGAAAAATTAAATGACATTTTTATTATTGTGTCTATAAAACAAAAAAAATCTTTGTATTTCAATGTGTGTATCCATACTATAATATTGAATAGTCAAGGTAAAAATAATTAACACAGAAAATTAGATTTGTATTTAGTCTTTAAGACTACGTATAATTTTAATTAATGATATTAGTGGAAATAATGAGCTTTCATACGGTGATATATCAGCTGAGGGTAAGTCGGTAGTAGAAAAAGTAAATACAAGAGAAAAACAAATGTAAATAAACTATTTTTTTCAAGTAAACAACAATTGGTTTCAATGTAGAACAGGTAGAATATAGTTTATTGAACAGTAGACTAGTAGTGATGTTTCTTTGATGATTGTAACATAGATTTATGGTGGTAATTTTTTTTTTTTTATAAATTGAAAGAATCCTTTTTTTGGAGTAAAATATTAGAGAAACTTTTTTAAAATATCATTGGATATTTTTCAGTGACAATTTTACTTGCGGTCGCAAACGTCTGTCATGCTGAATGTCAAAGTGAGTGATTAATAGGATTAGGTTGAGAATAAGTGATATGCGTTTGAATATGAGTAATTATAAAATTAAGTTAATTGTTATGGAGAAATAAATTTTAATTAAACTTTTGTGGTTCCTATTAATTCAATAGCACGCTCCATTTATTGCTATGAATGTGATTCATGGACAGATTTGAGATGCAAAGATCCATTCAATTATACTGCACTACCGAGAGACCAACCACCACTCATGACTTGCAATGGATGCTGCGTTAAAATGGTCCGAAATGCCAAATCACGTGAGTGACAATCAATCATTCATTTCCTATCAATATTAATAGCTATCAGTATTTTTAGCAGTTTATATTTTATACATAACATTGAGGAATATTCAGCTGATGATTTTAAATTATTTCCGTGGTTTAAAGACTTTTAAATTATTTCACTATAAGAAAATTTTTCTTCAAAAAATTATGCAAAGATTTTTTTTATGATTATGGAATTGTAAATCTCTTTGAAATGGTTTTATTGATATCAAAAAAATATCTCTCAAAAGCTTGAGCTCTTCATAAGTATACTTTAAAACTCTTCGTTATGTTTTTTTATCCCAATGCTTCACACAATGATAAATAAAAAAACATTAATAATCTGAATATATTTTTTCTTATCTCTAAGTTATATTTTTTTTTAAAAATCAATGTGAACTCTAAGTTCTTCCAATTACACTACCGTAACTATTAAGGAAATTATATTTAATTCTTTGAAATTCAATTTAAAAGTTTCAACTTGTCATTACATTTTTTTTCCAAGAATTATTTATTCTATGCAAATTAATTTCAAATACCCATATTGTGTGTTAAAATAATTTTTAACGTAATTATAATAATTTGAATAAAATAAAAAAAACAACATACTTTCTAAAAATGAAATTTTAAAGTTAAAAAAGCTTTCAAAATTCTCATAGGAAATGACTCACACCAATTCTATTCTATTCTGTCTCTATTGTGAATTTATTCTATACCGATATAAACGGTATTGAAAAAAGTATTTCAATATGAGAAATAGAATAAAGTCCATAACTGAACTATTGATAAAACTATTTCAACTAAAGTTACAATTATTGAAGCTTTAGTAAATACAATAAAGATAAAATTTTATTTTTCTTTTTCAATGAATATATTCTACTTGAATTTAAATCATCTCTTTAATTAAATGCTAATGCAAATAAGGTATTAATATTTATAACTATTGATTAAATATGTTTTCAACAAACAAAGTTATTTTAATGAATGTAAATTTACAAAATAGTTTTCTTTTCTATTGTTATGTAAATATAATCTTTTTGAAATAATTATCAAAGCATTTAGATTAATAAATGAACCATTTTTGCAGCTTATGAAAGTGTACGGAGAACGTGCACATCACAACTACAAATAAATTTATTCATGGTGGACCACGTGTGCATGATGGAAAGTACCGGCACTGGTCACATGTGCTTCTGTGAGGAAGATATGTGCAATCGCGTACCTCCATCCTCATTTTCAAAAACAAATTTCCTTTTAATCCTATCATCTTTCCTAATTCTTAGTTCGCTCTTAAGGAGCCCCGGCTTGCTTTGTAGGTCGCTGTGATCATCACCGTTGTAACTACACTGCTCGTTCTTCTCCTGTAGAAGTCCTCATAGATAAGTACACATAATGTGTCACTTTCGATTGGCATTGCAAATTTTTTCATACACTTTCAATCTATATATACCGTCAACGATACGATTTTTAATTCAAAAATATTTCAAATATTATTCATTGGATAATTTCATAAAAAATTTAATATTTTTTAGAAATACCGGTTATAAATTTAAGCTACATTTCAATGGTTAATCATATTAATAGATATTTTAACTTGCGCTTATCATTCAGACAAATTGAAGCTTGACAATATAGATAAAGATTATATCTAAAATTTTACATTTTTCTCGTCTGTAAAAGATTAATCGTCATTTTAACAATCAATGCAAATCGATATCATTATCATATAGAGTTTAGAGAGAAAAACGTATCTAATTAAAAAAAGATAATAATTAATTTTAAAAAAAAAGAGCGATTGGATTGAATAGAAGTAAATAATTAATTATTGCAATTTGCGTAAGAAAAGTAATATTTCTTGTTATATAATAACATATACTTGAATGACAAACAAAAAAATATTTTCCTGCCTCTCCTCAAGAATTCATATAAAATCCAACCTTTTCTTACAATTCTGAATCCTCAAATCCACTCTCAGAACAAGAAAAAACTTATTAGATACGCTTAGAGAGCGTCTTTCACGGCGTGTTTATAGCATGCCCACCAATTAGCTGTGCTACATTAGAAACTTCCAACTGGAAATGATTTATAAGAACATTTATCAATTTAAAATGCAACTTTAGTAGGATTTACGCTGCGAAAAAAAATCATATCAGTGCCGAGTTTTTTTTTAATTAAAATAAAAAACAGTTGATGATGATTTGTTAAAATATATAAAATTAAATTGAACATGTTCATTTATGAGAAATATGATTAAAAGGTGATTTCCGGTTGGAGCTTTCAAATTTAATTGAATGTAGATAGATGGATATTTAGGTAGATATGACGAGTATGGAATGGAGTCTCTAAAATTGGAAAATGTATCAAAGTGACGAATTTCTAGTTAATATTTTCAATAAGTCTATCTCTGATGATTTTAAATATTTTTATATGCTATTTATAATTATTTATATTATATATAATTAGTAAGCTTTTTAAATTAATCTTCAGTATGCTTTTAGTTTTATATTTTATTTCTCTTAAGAAATGAAATGTTCAACACGAGAACAGAACATTGTATTTTATTTATATTTATATGTTATATTTGTTATTCTATATAAGTATGTTTTCAAATAATTAAATTAGTTATTTCAATTTAATTTCAATATTACTTCAGCATGATAAAATGGATGAAAGGATGTAGTCATAAGGTTTATGAACTGTTTTAAACACGCTCTTTTTAAAATTCACTAAATTAAAAATATTAATTTATTTTTTTTTAAATATTCGTTCTATTCAATGTGATTCTTTATGTGATAAATTTACGAATGCTAATTATGCATGATTGCATGAGATATTTTAAGTAATTTTCCCCTGATTTATTTATGTAAATATTTCTTCCATTGTCTAGAATTGTTTGTTCAAATGTGACATAAATGTTTAATTTAGTTAAAAACTAAACTATTCGTTAATTAAAAATTTTTGTGATACTACTGAATTAAATTCAATTATTTAAGATTAAGTAAATTTTATAATAATTTTTATTCTTATGCAAAATTCTTTTTTTTTTGCATACTATAATGGTGATATAAATAATGTCTTTTTGAATGAACAATTGATTAACCCACCTACCACCCTAAGATAAAAAATTAACGAAAGCACTACGTGGGCCTTCAGCTCTTGATATTTGTCTCAAATTTCATGATTCACTGAACTAAAAATTATCATTATGATGTTAAATTAATAATTATTTATAAATGTATAATGATGAAGGTGAAAGATAGAGATCAAGCTTGAGTTGAACGCGCATGTCCTCACAGAAAGGCTTTATAACGGAGCCTTTTGCCAAACAAACTTCACGATTCCCAAATAATAGATTCGAGAGGTTTATTTGGCAAGCCATGCGGCTCGTGTCGCGTCATTTGTTCATTTTCGCACGCACGTCAGCGAGGCCATTTGCTACATTATTTGCTAACAACTAAAAGCGTCCATTAACATTTTTCTTGACATCGTTGTAAATAGATTTATTCTGTAACTCAAATCATTAACTCATGTAAAAATCATCGTATTTACAACTCAGAAATTAATTATTAACTGATATTTTAGTTCCTAATTTCATTAATTCTTATATTATTGCTAAAATATAATAATGAAAATACCATAAATACCATTACTTAATTTTACAATCACGCGAAATAAAAGTGCCTTAGTATCTATCGTTGAATTCGTGTGAATAATTTTCAAACTATGACTTCAAATTATTTATAGATGCCAAATTGAAGTGTGAATGATTTGAGAACTTTATTTAAACAATGAGTTATTAAATAGATGATATTTAGTAGTCATTTGGCCTCGCAGTCGATTCAAATCCACGTGCCATGTGAGGTGAATGAAATTAAGAATAACAAGATTCTCGCGATTGTCAAATTTTCTTGGATGTTGGCAGTCAAGTAAAGAAGCTTTTTATATTAACATTATACATATTTACGACATCATTATGATTAGACAGCATTATCAATATATATATACCTTGCATATATATCGATAAGCCATCAATTATCAATAACGTAAAAGCATTATGTAATTATAAATGACATGTTTTTACCTTTAAATTTTTAATGTATAACATATAATTTATGTTGCACCCATATTGAGTGTCGAAACGTTGGACGCAGCACTTTAATCCATACATTTATGTTAGACATGATTATTTCAACAATAATTAATTATCCTCGTTGCAAAATCCAGTAAGATATCGTGCACTTTGATCAATAGAGCTGGCTAATTTCTTTAACAATTATTCATTGATAAACTTATCAAATAAAAGTTTTAATCATTTGGGATTATATGGAATTAGAAAAATAATTAAGATCGATATGCACGACGTAGATTGTACAAATATCTTGCTCCGAAGAAGCCGATTAGTTATTGAATATTACTTCTTGTTTTATAAGAGTTTGGATGAACGAAGAATAAGATAAAAATTCTAATGAAACTAGTTATCAGATGACAACATACTTTTCTAGACCAATTGATTACTATGTTTAATTATGTTATAATCAGCCAGTAGAAAACTAAAAATATTTATCACCAGAGAATATATGTATAATGTTGTTACAAATATTAGAGTTTATTTTTTGGTTAAAATATATAGAAACTAAGAAAATTTGATTATATTTATGACCAAAAATAATCATCAAATTAATTTAAACTTTATTTTTAAGATCGCTTCAGTAAATATGTAATTCTTAATGCTTACAAATTATATCATTTTACTGCTTACAACTTATATTTTTATTTTTATACAAAATTATTTATTGCAAATATTATAAAAATGTGCTATTGAACGATTCAATCCTATAAATGATTCGTAAAAATCAATCTGACAAGTCATTATATATGATTAATGTTAATTTTATTTAATATTGTCAATTAAAAGTATTTATAGCTTTTAACAATTGCGATGCACTGCAAAGATATCATAGAGTAATAGAGATAATGTGCTCAGATAAGTGTTTTCCAAATAAGAGTATTATTGTCGAATAAAACGTTAGTTTTATTCAAAAAGATATCATTAGTATGTAAGAATGAGTGATTCTGCTAAAAAAAAATCCAGAGAATATTGATGCAATAAATTTTAAATGTTAATTTTTGAAATTATTGATTTTAGAGCGAAAATGTTGAAAATGTAAGAAAATAGAAATAATACAATTAAATTGTAGTGATCTATCATGTCATATCATCTCTCGCATTAAAATTTATGTCTAAACAAAATATGTGTATTATTTGTTCCTTTTATTATTAAAGTTGTCAGAAATAAATTTAACTGATAAATAAATCAACAATTGAACTTAATGTATTTATATATTGAAGTATTTTAGAAGATGAAATAAAGTAGATTTTTTAAATAATTTTTTTATTGAATTAAATGAAATCATTTCAATGAAATTTTACAATAAATTAATGCATGGGAATAATTGAAATTAAGTGATGAAAGCATGAAAATTAAAATTAACTACTCACAGATTAATAAATAACATTCTTGGATAATTTTATATTTACTTATTATTCTTTTTAATGACCACATTTAGCACATATAGAATCTTCTTTTTCAGGTTCATTATCAGATTTTGATTGGACTGTGATTGTGTTAATTAATTGACTGATTCCACCAATAGTTTCACTCTTGAATAATCCTTTATTAATTTGGAATTCATAATTATTACCAATTCCATTGATTTTGTTCAATTTTTCATCTTCAGGATCTTCTTTATTACCAACCACAGATTTTTGTTCATTCTTTTGGAAATGCATGTTGATTGAGTCTGAAGAGTTCGATTTCGATGTTAACTTATCGTAAGAAATGCCTAAATTTTTCGATATTATTTAATAATTTATCCACTGTCATCTAATTTATTTTTATTTAGTCAATTAGCTATTGAAGTAATACAGACTAAATACAACAAAGTTCGTTTTCTTTTATTAATTTATTTGAATAACTACGATGTCGACAAGCTAATCGGTTAATGCATTAATTTAAATTAAACAAAGTTGTCACAATTATTTTATCTACTGATTCCAAAGTTTAAACATTTTCTACAGGATTTGATACATTTTAAATGAGGAATAAATTTAAGAAAATGTTCAATTGTTTTAAGTACAAGTCTACCAAAACTAAAACATGATTTATAATTTATCCGATTACTTTTGGTAATTATTGCTGTTTATTTTAACCTCCTTACCACTGGTTTGTTCAGCTGCATCGAGACTAAAGTCTGAATCAGTTCTTGCGAGATCTTCGTCTTCTTTCATCAGTGGAAGATTAGTTCCAGGTTCTGATAAAGGACGTCCACATGATACATAGCCCTGAAAAATATTCATAATTAATATAAAATCAATGATCCCGTACCGGAAGATATTAAATAAACTTTAGAAAAAAACACATATATAAAAAAATCGTTCACCGACGTTCTTCTCGTGAGACTAAAGAGAACATTTGAGGAGCAAATTTTTTTTTTTTCTAAATGTTTCGTTTCTACTCCAAATGTGCTTTCTTAGTCTTCTGATGATTACTCAGGATCTATGAGATCTATATAGATAAATAAGCATATCGATAAATTTGTGGAAACGAGATCTTTTTAGTGAAATACCTAAAATCATATTTAGCATAAAATTTATGCTAAAATTTTTGCAAAGTTCCAGTTTTACCCCATTTTTGGAATGAAAAAATGAATTTTTTAGATGTTTGACCCGATTTCGTATGTCTACGCATTGAGACGAAGAGAATGAGTGGTCGATCGTCAAAATCGGACAACTTTGATTTTTCGACCCAAAAAAATGGCAAGTGGTACCCCTTTCCATTTTTTTTGGCCAAAAAATAAAAGTTCTTCGATTTTGATGATCGACCACTCATTCTCTTCGTCTTGATGCGTAGAAATGCGAAATCGCGGCACAGCTTAAGAAAATTCATCCTAACACCCTCAAACAGGGGCAAAAGGGGATACAAATTTCTGAACATCATCTCCGTAACTTTAAACCCTTGTAACTCATGAACAGACAGTCTTATAACATTTTTCCTGGACGTTTTAGAAACCTTAGAATCTGAGCTATTTGACTAAATTTACCGATTTATTGCGAAAAATTTATTTCATCCTTAAAATCGCTAAAATAATTGGCAAACTCTAAAAAAAAATGTGCTTTTTTTTATATTATTGCGATTTTGAGGAAGAAATAAATTTTTTGCAATAAATCGGTAAATCTCGTCAAATAGCTCAGATTCTAAGGTTTCTAATACGTCCAGGAAAAATGTTATAAGACTGTCTGTTCATGAGTTAAAAGGGTTTAAAACTACGGAGATGATATTTAGTTACTTGTATCCCCTTTTACCCCTGTTTGAGGGTGTTAACGTGGATTTTCCTACGCTGTGCCGCATTTTCGCATTTCTACGCATCAAGACGAAGAGAATGAGTGGTCGATCATCAAAATCGAAGAACTTTTATTTTTTGGCCAAAAAAAATGGAAAGGGGTACCACTTGCCATTTTTTTGGGTCGAAAAATCAAAGTTGTCCGATTTTGACGATCGACCACTCATTCTCTTCGTCTCAATGCCTAGATATACCTAATCAGGTCAAACATCGGGAAATTCTATTATTTTACACTAAAAATGGGGTACAACCGGAACTTTGCAAAAATTTTAGCATAAATTTTATGCTAAATATGATTTTAGGTATTTCAATAAAAAGATCTCGTTTTCACGAATCCATTGATATCCTCATTCATCTATATAAATTTTATAGATTCCAAGTAATTGCTGTGAAACAGCAATAGTTAGTAATGCAGTAAAACTGGATACAATTTAATAAACATTATCTCTTTAACTTTAAATCCTTGTAACTCATGAACAGACAGTCTTATAACATTTTTGAAGGATAATTTGTAAATCTTAGAATCTGAGCTTTTCAACTAGATCCACAGATTTATTGCAAAAAATTTATTTCTCCCTCAAAATCGCCAAAATAATTGGCAAACTCCCAAAAAAATGTGACTTAACTTTTTATTTTAGCGATTTTAAGGATGAAATAATGATCTTAAACATTTTTCATGGATATAAATTTGTAGCTTAGATTGTTAAGTTTCCAAATACTCTTTGAAAATTATTATTGGATGACTTGTATGAGAGTTATAAAGGTCTAAAGTCGGAAACCAGATAGTTTTTTACCCTTCCTTTGACTTTGGGCCTCCATAACTCTTATACAAATCATCAAATAATAATTTTCAAGAAATATTTGAAAACTTCAAAAACTAAGCTACAAATCCATGTCCATGAAAAATATTTAAAATCATTATTTCATCCTCAAATTCGCTAAAATAATTGGCAAACTCTCAAAAAAAATGTGCATTTTTTTATATTTTTGCGATTTTGAGGGAGAAATAAATTCTTCGTAATAAATCTATTGATCTAGTTAGATAGCTTAAATCCTAAAGTTTCTAAAATGTCCATGAAAAATGTTATTAGACAGTTCGTTCATGAATTACAAGGGATCAAAGTCGAAGAGATGATGTTTAGTTACTTGTATCCAGTCTTACCCTATTTTAAAGGTGTTAGAATGAATTTTCTCTAGTTGTGCCAGGATTTCGCATATCTAGGCATTGAGACGAGGAGAATGAGTGGTCGATCGTCAAAATCGGACAACTTTGATTTTTCGACCCAAAAAAATGGCAAGTGGTACCCCTTTCCATTTTTTTTGGCGAAAAAATAAAAGTTCTTCGATTCTGATGATCGACCACTCATTCTCTTCGTCTTGATGCGTAGAAATGCTAAATCGCGGCACAGCTTCGGAAAATTCATCCTAACACTCTCAAACAGGGGTAAAACTGGATACAAATTTCTGAACATCATCTCCGCAACTTTAAACCCTTGTAACTCATGAACAGACAGTCTGATAACATTTTTGAAGGACATTTTGTAAACCTTAGAATCTGAGCTTTCTAACTAGATCCACAGATTTATTGTGAAAAATTTATTTCTCCCTCAAAATAGCAATAATAAAAAAAAAAGTCATATTTTTTTGGGAGTTTACCAAGTATTTTAGCGATTTTAAGGGCAAAATAATTACTTTTTATGTTTTTCATGGACATGAATTTGTAGCGTAGATTCTAAAGTTTTCAAATTCTCTTTGAAAATCATTATTTGATGATTCGTATAAGAGTTATAAAGGTCTAAAGTCGAAGTAAGGGTAAAAAATCGTTCACTTTTCGACTTTGGACCGTTATAACTCTTATACGAATCATCAAATAATGATTTTCAAAGAGAATTTGAAAACTTTAGAATCTACGCTACAAATCCATGTCCTTGAAAAATATTTTAAATACTTACTTCATCCTTAAAATCGCTAAAATAATAAGCAAACTCTCAAAAAAAATGTGCATTTTTTTATATTATTGCTATTTTGAGGGAGAAATAAATTTTTCGCAATAAATCTATTGATCTAGTTAGATAGCTCAGATTCTAAGGTTTACAAAATGTCCATGGAAAATGTTATCAGACTGTCTGTTCATGAGTTACAAGGGTTTAAAGTCAGAGAGATAATGTTTATTAAATTGTATCCAGTTTTACTGTATTACTAACTATAGCTGTTTTACAGCAATTAGTTGGAATCTATAAGAGTAATACAGGTAAATGACGATATCAATGGATCCGTGAAAACGAGAGCTTTCTATTAGGCTAGTTAAAATCATGATTGGAGGATAATTAATGCAAAAATTTTTGCAAAGTTCCGGTTGTACCCCATTTTTAGTGTAAAATAATAGAATTTCCCGATGTTTGACCTGATTAGGTATATCTAGGCATTGAGACGAAGAGAATGAGTGGTCGATCGTCAAAATCGGACAACTTCGATTTTTCGACCCAAAAAAATGGCAAGTGGTACCCCTTTCCATTTTTTTTGGCAAAAAAATAAAAGATCTTCGATTTTGATGATCGACCACTCATTCTCTTCGTCTCGATGCGTAGAAATGCGAAAATGCGGCACAGCTTAGGAAAATTCATCCTAACACCCTCAAACAGGGGTAAAACTGGATACAAATTTCTGAACATCATCTCCGTAACTTTAAACCCTTGTAACTCATGAACAGACAGTCTGATGACTTTTTCCATGGACGTTTTAGAAACCTTAGAATCTGAGCTATTTGACTAGATTTACCGATTTATTGCAAAAAATTTATTTCATCCTTAAAATCGCCAAAATATATAAAAAAGTCACATTTTTTTGGGAGTTTGCCAAATATTTTGGCGATTTTAGGGGTGAAATAATGATTATTGATATTTTTCATGGACATATATGTTTAGCTTGGATTCTAAAGTTTTCAAATACTCCTTGAAAATTATTATTGGATGAATCGTATAAGAGTTATAAAAGTCTAAAGTTGAAGTAAGGGTAAAAAATCGTTCACTTTTCGACTTTGGACCGTTATAAATCTTGTACGAATCATCAAATAATGATTTTCAAAGAGAATTTCAAAACTTTAGAATCTAAGCTACAAATCCATATCTATAAAAAATATTGAAAATCATTATTTCATCCTTAAAATCGCTAAAATAATTAGCAAACTCTTAAAAAAAAATGTGACTTTTTTTATATTATTGCTATTTTGAGGGAGAAATAAATTTTTTGCAATAAATCTGTGGATCTAGTTGAAAAGCTCAGATTCCAAGGTTTACAAAATGTCCTTCAAAAATGTTATCAGACTCTCTGTTCATGAGTTACAAGGGTTTAAAGTTGCGGAGATGATGTTCAGAAATTTGTATCCCCTTTTACCCCTGTTTGAGGGTGTTAACGTTGATTTTCCTACGCTGTGCCGCATTTTCGCATTTCTACGCATCAAGACGAAGAAAATGAGTGGTCGATCATCAAAATCGAAGATCTTTTATTTTTTCGCCAAAAAAAATGGAAAGGGGTACCACTTGCCATTTTTTTGGGTCGAAAAATCAAAGTTGTCCGATTTTGATGATCGACCACTCATTCTCTTCGTCTCAATGCCTAGACATACGAAATCGGGTCAAACATATGAAACATTCTTTTTTTCACTCCTAAAATGGGGTAAAACTGAAACTTTGCAAAAATTTTAGCATAATTCTTATGCTAAATATGATTTTAGGTATTGCAATAAAAAGATCTTGTTTCCACAAATTTATCGATATGCTTATTTATCCATATAGATCTCATAGATCCTGAGTAATCAGCAGAAGACTAAGAAAGCACATTTGGAGTAGAAACGAAACATTTAGAAAAAAAAAAAAAATTTGTTTGTCAAATGTTCTCTATAGTCTCACGAGAGGAACGTCGGGGAACGATTCTTTTTTATACGGGATATTCATTGAGTACTACCTAGCACAACAGCTTTTGAAATTATAAATAATTGTAATAAAGGTGAATAGCTATTAATTAGATAAAATAAATAGACCTCTTTACTAACTTGAACTAAATCCATCCGTGAATCTAAAGAGAATTGTTTGCCAGACATCAATATTCCACGTATACGTCGTCTCATAGCTGAAATTAAATAAAAATGAAAATATGTAAGGAGCCATTTTAGTTATCACTTATATTTATTATTAGATGGAATGTAAGTCTGTAAGTCTTCAAATTCCTTGAGAAATTTACCTGGACTGTCATGAGCTTCTAAGCGAATTTGACCAAATGCCTTCATGCACTCATTAAAAACATCTGCTGTATCATATATTGCTGCAAAACTTCCATTCACTATTTTAGGCGACATTGGCGAGTTAGCCAATAATAAACTTGATCCAAAGTTTTCATTCTTTTGACGCGTTTCTAAAATTATGAATATTCCATATAAATTATTACATAAATCGTTTCATTTTTTAAAAACAACATCTTAAAAATTTATCATAGAAATACCTGCAAGTGGAACTTTAACTCTAGCTGGTGATCCAGGTGTTGCATTTAAAATCTCCGTAGCTGTACTTTTTATTTCTGCCCAATCTCGCAGAATATCTTCGTTTGTAGTACTTGAACAGAATAATAATAAAATTAATAATCAGAAAACTTTCATTTTAATGTAATCAAAAGTATTAGTTATGATCTGAAGATCAATTCTTCACATTTGTAATTTTAATTAAATCGCGATCAAGAAAAAATCATGACCCACTTTATTTCTAACAAAAATCAATCTAAGGTCACAATTTCGCATCAGTTTTACCGTAATTACTATTTTACATTTTATTACAATTCATTTCATCGATTTCTTTATTCACTCTATTTATTATTCCATTCCACTGTTCTTTGCCGTTAGTTTTATGACCGATATAAATACAAATAAAATAAACGTTTACCATCTTCATGTGATTTTACCACTTTAACTGTTGGCTTGTCAGAATAACAAAATGATAATTTAACTAGAACAATTTAAAATAATATAATTTAAAAAGTATGATCAAGAGTTCGAATATTTTTTGTAACGTAGAAAATAATAGTGAGATTGTTATTTAATGTATTAAATGTATAAAACATACTTAGTGGAAGTGACTGTAAATCTAATAACATATTTTCCATGCAATGCAGCAGGAACACAATGAACTCTTCCTCTTGTATTCATTTTTTTCAGTAACTTTTCTGTTAAAGAATTCTCTCCTCGCAGTCGAAATACAACCATTCCTAAGTGTCTTGTTGCTGGAATTTCAAATCTAGAATCACCTGATACTAAAGCTTCAAATTTTTTAGCTAATCGAACACCCTAAATGAATAAAAATGTGAAAATCATTATAACATTTTATTTGAAAATTTTTACAATACTTAAATACTCACCTCACGAATATGTTTCTGAAGTCCAGTTATTCCATAGTTTCTTATCACAAACCACAACTTTAATGCTCGAAATCTTTTAGATAAAGGAATTTGCCAATGCTAAAAAAAAGAGAAACCATTAACATAAATCTGAAAAAAAAAGAATTTTTTTATTTATGAATTTATATTAATTAAATGATGAATTTTTACCATATAATCAATTGCAAGTCCTGAAATTAATTTGATAAATAATTTAAAGAATTATGTTAGTATAATTAAAGTTAAAAAATAACAAAATTCTGATTAATTGAGGTTTAAAGCTATATATAGAAGCAATACTATTTATTACAGTTAGTTAAGACTAACTCGTATTACGGTAATATAAAGCATCTTATTTGTACTATCTCGTGTGCCAAAGAAAGACGGTATAACTGTTTACAATATTTTTTACTCTCAAACTGTATAAACTAAATATATACAACACCATTTATGTCGGAATATCGAATATAATAAAACGATAAAAAAAAAAAACAATTTTACCTGAATTTTCATGCTTTAGATAAAGAGGATCAACATTAAAAGTCCGATGAAGAGCTTGACTATTTTTTACCCTGAAAAATATGAACTTGTTAATAATATACAGTTTAGAAATATTTTAACATATTTCATTAAAAATACGTCATCGAATGGGAAATGATAAATTGACTTTAAATAACATTTTCCGGAAATTGTGTACTTGAATGAATGAGTGAAAAAGTAACTGTAAGAATTTTTAAAAAATACATTGAGTGAGAATAAGAATATACTAACCACATAGCAGTACAATCAAAATGAACCATTAACCACTTGCTTGGATTGAATGCTATTGAATCAGCGTATTCGATTCCTTGGAGCCAACCACGGAATTCCGGACAGACAAAAGCACTTCCGGCATATGCAGCATCAATATGTAACCACATACAGTTTTGCTCACCTTAACGGATAGATAATTGGATTAATAATTGTGAAATTTTTTAATTTTGTTTGTAAACTTAATAAAAAAATTTTTTTTTTTAAATTCAACTATTTATTAATTGATTTATTTGAGCAGTATGACTTACATATTGGACCAATTTCCTTCAAATTATCAAATGAACAAGCACCTGTTGTCCCCAAAGTAGCACAAACCTAAGAATAAGATTGATATGTATGATTAATTAAATGGTAAATTAAATTATTAGTGGAAATGATTGAATTTAATATTCGCAAAAGATAAATATATATTCAACAGCAATGATTTCTTAAAGTCGTATGATTGGACGTATTTGATGGATGTGACCTCCAAGAGAAAGTCCGGAGGTTCCGGAATAAAAAATTTTATTTACTTATAAAACCTCTACTCTTAAACTACCATAGATTTACTGGTTGAAATTTAATCATCTCTAGACAAATTGGTGGTCTCAAGTCACTTAAGCTGCTTTTGATCCGACATAAAAATAATTAGAGAAACAAGTCAATCAGTGTATAAATAAGTAGAACTAAGAAGATTGTCTCTTCATGTGTCTTTTTCTTGCGTTTTCTTTAACTTTACCACGAAGATACATTTATTTTCTCCAATTTTAAGAATGAAGTTCATAAATCAAATAGTCTCTACTAATTTTAAAAATTGTTATTAAAATATAAATTCATAGTTATTAAATGTATTTTTACTTACAAAAAATGGAACGAGACCAGCTTCTCGATCTCGAGCTATTGCTTGAACTAGCATATCTCCTCTCATGCTTAATTTTTCATTCGATTCGATGTACCGCATTTGCACTAGGCCAATGAGTCCTGCTTTCTCCACGCTTGAATGAGCCTAAAATTCAATAAAACATCCACGATTTATTATATCAGTAATTAACCGTTCTTTTAATTATTAATAACTCATATAAACATTGTAAATAATTACTTGATCAGAGCAATAGGCAACAAGATGAGAGTTTATTTCTCCTGGTGCTCGTTCAGGCTCGTTTTCTTGGATTACACGAATGGCTCGAGTTCTTGCTGCTAAAAGACACACTAAAGTTGACTCTGAAGCTGTTGTTTGAATAACTCCACCTCCTGATCCACCAGGTCGATGCAAAAATTCATCAGGCAGTCCTATCATTTTTCCTAGCCAGTTCATCACAATTGTTTCCAATTCAGTACATGCTGGACTTGATGCCTAGAAAAAAATGTCCTTATCAATCAACAACTATATTCCCACAAAAAATCAATTACTTAGAAAAATAAAATTAGTGATTGACAAGCTTTAATCATTTCATTAAGTTATAGCTAAAGTTTAACTCATGCAAATGAGTGTTGTAGAAATAAATAAAAAAATCTTATACATAAATTATTACCCAAGTGAATCCAAGGCAATTGATTGCATCAGCTAACATGTCTGCTAGAAGACTAGCAGGACAATTAAGTGCAGGAAAATATGCATGCATGTGAGGACTTTGCCAATGTGTTACTCCTGGCATGATACACCTTTCAATATCCTGGAAGATATTTTCCCATGGCTCGCCTTCAACTGGAGCTGATAATGGTAATATATTTCTCAAATATCCTGGAGAAACTGCCGGATAAACTCTTCTAGTTCGAATTGTCTCAAGATAATCCGCAATATAATCCACCATTTCTTTACCTTGTTTTCAGTAAACAGACAAAGACATTAATCAAGAAAGTAATGAATCAGAAGATGGGTCAAGTGATAAAGTAAACGATTATACTTTTAAGTATTTCTGATATCTTGGAAGTATATAACGTTTATATAATTCAAGACAGTTTTATGTTGTGTACAAAAGTAATACTATGTAAAATTGAAAAAAGCTTACTTCATAAATAGTAAAAGTTAGTTTAAATTCATTCGAAATCGTAAAGAGGAGAAAACGAAAGGCATAAATGTCACAGGACTGTATTATTCCCTACATAAACTTTACAAGCCAATCTATTCGATTCTAAGCTTTATTTTATTTGATTTTTATTGCTTTTAGACGTTCCTACATAGACGTTTCTCATTTGAATTGATTTTATTTGTTTAAAAAACAACACCTTGCAATCTACAGAACTGTACATCTGTATGGAAATATCACAATAATTATCAATAACGAAAATGTTTTGTCTAAGACAGGACAATTTTAAATGAAACTAATTTTAAGCTGTAGTTCGGTAATAAGTGAATGCAATTTTTTGTTCAGATAAAGTTTACCTATTGAGGATAATAAATATAAAATATATGCTAATAGTTGTTCACTTACCATGCTTACGATATTCCTCCAAATTCATGTTTGCTGTAAAGAAATTTTCATTATCATTAAATTCAGTTGGTCAACAAATATTTTTTCTTAGTGTTACTACTTTACATTATTTGTCAGCCCTTTAAAATAACATTTATTCCAAGATCTGAACCGCGTTCTCTTGAACAAACGGATCAATGAATGATTACTCTTCTCACAATACCCAGATCTCAAAGTTTCTATCACACCGTTTTACACGCATTGGTCTGACTTAAAAATATTAACCACTTATTTTTATAAAATTCAAGGTGAGTTGGTGAGTCGCATGCAACGTGGAGTCATCAAATCGCGTTAATACTCGATCAAATGACTGTTAAATAAATTCTATGAACGAAAGAAGATCTGAAGTGACTTGAGCTTTTAGAGTTAATGATTTTCTACGGTTTCATCATCGATCCAATGACCTATCACTCGTCAAGCTTATTAGGCTAGTGTGACAAAGCTCAGAGTAACCTCGAACTTAATTTTTTCTTTCTCTATTCATTTTTTGCACATTAACATCATTCAGATTAATTAAAGTATTCAAATCTCCCAGTGTTACCAGTAACATTGACTATCATCAACCATTAATACTAATGAAAAAAATATTCAACCACAATTAAATTTTTTTTGTCAATCTAAAATAATTATTTATAAATTTAAATAATTTTTTTTTAATATTTATTTTCTTAAATTGAACAATATTTAAATTAAAAATAGATAAAATCAATGATTTAAATCAAATTAAACACAATAGAAATAAGCTTTCGTTAAATGACACATTTTCGTGATTATTTTTGGTATTCACTTAAAAGAGTGAAATATAAAAGTGAAAGAAGACGTAAAAGTGTTAATTTATCTATTACATGACTTACTTCAGCGATCCGATTTAACATCTAATCACTCCGATATTTTTATTACATCATTAAAATGGAAAATTACCTATTGTTCTTTGATTAGTAGTTAACTGGTTTTCTAAGTTGTATAATTTTTCCACCAAAATCACTTTCACTCAAAAAATTTATACAAAATGAACCTTAGCATCTGAGAGGGGCTGTAAAGTTTGATAAGTACATTTCAGTAACAAGGAAATCCACTAAGGATTTCCACGTGTACAAAAACATTAACTTAAAAGGATAAATGTCTCGAACAATTATTTTAATTTTTTCGTTTTATGTATTTGTATTATAATATTATTGGATGACTCTTGGAGTAAACATTTATGTAAAGTGACGACGAATATATAAGGAAAGAATGAGCACTGATTTTTTTTCACGTGACGATCATCATGATCCAGCTTATAAATGAGGAAAAAGACAGTCGATATTATTAAAAGCCTGGTGGCCGTCCGGCACTTCCGACTTTTCTCATTTCCCTTAGAGCTTTCATATCAAATGAGACGAGAAATTTTCCTACTGTCATAGAAAATTCGCTTACTTGATTTTTATTAGAGAGAAAAGTAAAAAAAAAATATCAACTGTCTTTTAAGCAAAAAAAATTTACATTGACAGGGAAATTAAAAATTCTTCTTTTTTTTAAATAAAGAAACACTTATTGAAATGATTTTAAATAAAACAAAAGGTCTCAAGAGAAATTAATAAGGATATTTTTTTTTTTAATTAAAAACAAAGAGAATTGATGATTAAAAAAATTCGTGTATTTACCTTATGCCGGATATTTACGAATCTTTTGAATTAATTGGACGTTCGAATGTTGGACGGTGATTATAGATGATACCTACAGTATTCTGAAGGTATGAACATTGCTCAACAAGTGGCGGGTTTTATATAGGAACCCCCGAAGGAGATACTTGGAAAAGATATCGCGCAAGCGCGTCCTCAGGAATATATTCTGGGAACACTTTATGATCCTTTGGGAATCGTATTATTTTTCTCAATCTTACTTGTCTTTAGACAGACACTAAGATTTACTTTATATCCTTCGACAACAATAGTTACGACAATTCAATTGGAACAAATCAGTTTGTTCTAAGTATTTTTGTGACTACTGTTGTCACTATAAACATTATTTCTTCTTACTTTTCTGTATCATTATTTCCTTGATCAATCTGTGAGATTGCTGTTTAATTATAATGTGTTAAAAAATCCTAACATCTGCGCCATTAAGAGGAAATGAAAAATTTTTTTATTAATCAAAATGCCACTCGGAAGCATTTCATTATTTGAAAAACAAATATGGCAATTTGGAAAATAAATAATATTTGTTATTAATAATAACTGGTACAGTTGGGAAAAGGTTTAAATAATAAAATCGTGTTAGTGGTTTTTCTTTTGAATCTCACTCAATATTACTGACGCTGGGCAAAGTAGGAATAGCTCGTGGTGAAGAGAAAGTAGGGCAGCTGCTTTGAAAAATCTCGAGTCACCTCACAGATGGAATTACTTTGTACAAAAGCTGTTTTAGAGTATTTTCAAATTGATAGAATAGTCTAATATTATTTTAATGAACAATAAAATTCGATCATATAATTACTGAGCATTAGAAAAAAATAAAAAAGTTTGTCTTTAATAAAGATACTTTGAAAAAACGTTTTTATTCTTATAAAAAAAAATTCAATAAGTAAATACTTCATTTGAAAAACGGATTCTTAAGAAAATTATACTTTATAGCTGAAAAGTAGCAAATTACATATGCAGGTCATACCCCTGACTGCACAGCTACATGCGGTCAGGTCATACTTTGATATTCAAAGGAAATACAGCTGTAAAATGAAACATATTAAGTAATATGAGTTGTCATTACCAACAATTATATTAAC